>CM077672.1:497139161-498339161 GCA_039707655.1 Elymus sibiricus | reverse complement strand
AGCCATTCGGCTCTACGAAACTATTTCGCTGGGAGGGAGAAAGAAAGCCAGAACATCTATGGCATCTGTATGTGAGAAAGAGTGAGTGTGGAGAGTGCCTCTCCACCACTATTTATAGGAAAACCCAAGGGGTAGGGTGGCACTTGAAATACCCAAAAAACCCATCACATGGAATTTCAAAAGGGGCATAATGGGAAGGCTAGAGGAGCTCCATGGAGGAGCTCCTCCCTTGGCCAGCAACTCCTAGTGGCCCCCCCATGAGGGGCTCCCATCCATCCATGTCATCCCATAGATATTTTGGGACAAAGCCCAAAAAGTTGGCTTTCCATAAAGTAACCATAAAGTGCTTTTTCACTATTCATGAACCCATTTTTCCGCGACCAATAAATCCGAAAATATTTATGTGGGTCTTAGAATAATTCCAGTACCCACTAAAATAATTCTCGACGCGTTCCAAAACATTTTCAGATCAATGATTTTCATCAGCGAAAAGCAACCAAAGCGGTTCCGGCAGCTCCGGAACATTTCCGGTTTTTCCCCAGAAAAATCCCAGAAGTTCCCAGAACAATTCTGGCACCCTCCAAGAATTTCCAGGCGTGTGCCGAAACCAATTTGACTTAATGGTATACTCCGAAACAACTTTTCAGTTTTACCGAAACTCTTCCGGTGTTCTCTCTCCGGAACTCTTCCGTTGTCTCCGAAACTTTTTTGGTGACTTTCTCTCAAACTCCCTGTCTAGTATTCAGTAGATACATGACCCTTAAGCGTGTGACCCTGTAGATTCGGTGAAGTATAGACATGACCAGAAGACTTTCCGATCAATGATCAATAGCGGAACCGTGGACACCCATATTGATCCCTATACCCACACGAATGAATATTCGAGTGAACCTGTTTGTTGCCGAGTGCTATTCCTGTTGCTTCGCGAAATGTTACAAACACCCGAGGTGAGAATTATCGGCATCCCCGTGAATCAACACTTGTCCATTATGCCAGTTGCCTCATTACCGGTTTTGTTATCTTATCTCATTTTCGCATTCCGGCATCCCCGTGATCGAATCACATTGTGTCTGGCCAGATGATGATGGATACCGTAACACCGAGAGGGCCCTAAGAATATCTCTCCATCATCGGAGGAGCAAATCCCAATCTTGAGCTATCTCGTTCCTTGTCATACTTTTTCGTGAACCCGTAAGCCGCCGTAATAGCCACCCAGTTACGGATGATGTTTAACAAACCACAAAGTTCACGAATCAAGTACGAAGGAACTCGATACTCTCATGGTCTAAGGAATTATTCAAACATTAACTTTCTCTGTGTTATAAAACCATTTACTTGTGACGAATGTATCTCATAGCATAACATCAATTCGGGTCGATTCAAGACAAGTGTTCTTCTAACAATGTGCCCTCAAAATTGCTGACATAGTCATGCCCATGATCAGGAAAGCAGGATCATCATGCAATACTTGAGCTAGTCTTAGAGGCATAACTAGGAATACATTTTACCGTTTATTATACCACACGTGCACATGAGTTTCCCTCCGAGCCTCGTGGATATTGCAGACTCGAGAATCATTGCAATTATAGCATGGAACATAAACATCCATTACAAACTTGGAGAACTTTGCGTACTTTCACTAAACCCGCTTTGACATGATGTCGAATGAGTTAATATTTGTGTTCAATATGTCTTGTCTTATGGTGCGGAGATGGCTCCCTAGCCTGAGCCACGGCGCCACTATTATCACAATAGATCTCCACCGGGTCCAGCGCACTTGGAACCACACCAAGGTCTTCAAGAAACTGCTTGATCCAGACCGCCTCCTTGGAGGCTTCTGAAGCTGCAACATATTCCGCCTCCATCATAGAATCCTCCACAGTCTTTTGTTTGGAACTTTTCCAATCAACTGCGCCACCGTTCAATATGAAAACATAGCCTGATTGAGATTTGAAGTCATCTGGGTCAGTCATGAAGCCTGCATCAGTGTAAACACTTACAATGAGCTCTTCATCACCTCCGTACACAAGGAGTAAATCCTTGGTCTTTCTGAGGTACTTCAGAATATTTTTGACTGCGGCCCAGTGTTCCAATCCTGGATCACTTTGGTACCGGCTGCTAACACGTAGCGCATAGGAAACATCTGGTCTTTACATAGCATGGCATACATAATAGAACGAACTGAAGCATATGGAACATCATTCATTTGTACTCGCTCATCGAGAGTCCGAGGACACTGATTCTTGCAAAGCACTGTGCCAGGTGACATGGGGAGTAGGCCTTTCTTGGAGTTCTCCATGTTGCACCTTTTCAACACCTTGTCAATGTACATGCTTTGGCTAAGCGCTATCAGGCATTTTGATCTATCTCTATAGATTCTGATGCCCAATACATATGCCGCTTCGCCTAAGTCTTTCATTGAAAAACTCTTCTTCAATGAATCTTTTATTTCGCTAAGGAAATTCACGTCATTTCCAATCAACAATATGTCATCCACATACAAGATTAGAAATGCTTTTGCGCTCCCACTAAACTTCTTGTAAAGACAAGATTCTTCGTCATTCCTGATGAAGCCAAACTATTTGACCACTTCATCGAAACGAATGTTCCAGCTCCTTGATGCTTGCTTCAGACCATAAATGGCCTTCTGAAGTTTGCATACCTTTCCAGCATCCTCATGAACGACAAAACCTTCAGGCTGTATCATGTATACATCTTCTTTGAGATTTCCATTTAGGAAAGCCGTTTTGACGTCCATCTGTCATATTTCATAATCAAAATAAGTAGCAATTGCTAGTAATATCCGAACAGACTTAAGCATAGCTACGGGTGAGAAAGTCTCGTCGTAGTCCACTCCTGGAACTTGCGTGAACCCTTTCGCGACAAGTCTAGCTTTATGGATAGTAATGTTACCATCCGCGTTTGTCTTTCTTTTGAAAATCCATTTACAACCAATGGGCTTTACGCCTTCTGGAAGTTCTACCAAGTTCCAAACTTGATTTTCGTACATGGATTCCATTTCGGATTTCATGGCTTTGTGCCATTCCCTTGAGCTGGGCCCCGCCATCGCTTCCTTGTAGTGCGCTGGTTCATCGTCTTCTAGGATGAAGATTTCGTTATGAAACCACTCAGGTGGCTCGATAGCCCTACCTGATCTGCGTGGTTCAAATATAAACTTGTCTGAAGTTTCCGCATCACATGCGACAACTTCCAGCTCGGTTGTAGGGATAATTTACGGAATTTCTTCCGGTTCCTTAGCCATATCAACGGTTGCCGAAGATTCACAAATCTCATCAAGCTGTACTGTCCTCCCACTCAATTCTTTAGTGAGAAACTATTTCTCAAGAAAGACTCCGCTTTTAGCAACAAACACTTTGTGCTTGGAGGGTAGGTAGAAGGAATACCCAACTGTTTCTTTTGGATAACCTACAAAGTTACATTTGTCTGATCTGGGATCGAGTTTGGTAGGTTGTAAACATTTTACATGTACCTCACATCCCCAAATCTTAAGATGCGACAAACTGGGTTTCTTCCCATTCCACATCTCATGTGGTGTCGTCTTAACCAACGAAATAAATAGCGCGCTATTTCGGCGTTTTAGCGTCGCTATAGCATATTTGGGATGCTCACGTTACGTTTCAGAGAATTTGCTCGCTATGCCGCTAAATACGCTATAGCACGCTATTTACGCGCTAAACGAAAAAACGTTACAACGTTATAGCGTGGAATGGATCAAGATGGACCAAATTTGTGAGACAAACGGCAGGCTCAGCAGCCCATCGAGGATGATGTGTAGTTTCCTAGATCGACAATTCTCTCTTCTCTGTTGTCGTGTAGTTCTCTATTGACATAATCCTATCTTCTGTCATATATTCATCTGTAGTTTTCTACTACTTGTTGTCTTGAACATAAACTGCCTAGATCTCATGCTGAGTTCATTTGCTATGCACAATGATTATGAGTTCATTTACAAACAGTGGATGTCTAGTTTTGTACGGAGTACTTACTAATAGTAACTACACCTTTGACTCACATTAAACTACAGATGGGATTATGAATTTATGATCAACATGAACACATTACATCTACAAATCTCTTATATGTTGTCGCTATGTTGTATTGTTTACTTGTTGGCCTGTTGCAATGTTTGCTAGTTCCATCTTCAAACTGCCATGTTGTATTATTGTTGTTCTATTGGCTGCTGTTGTTGCCTGCTAGACTTTTGGACAAGTACTTCTGTATGTAGTTGTGTTGCTATGTTTCTCCATCTAGTTCATTTTATAACTGCTATGTTGTATTGTTGTTGTTGTTCATCTTAACCAATTGTTGCATGTATGGCTCCTAGACAAAATTTTAGATGTTTAAATCCTTAATTTCTGGTATATATTTGGCATTTTTTTGAAAACGCTATTTTGAATATAGCACGCTATAGCACGCAATAACTTGTATAGCATTTGAAGAAGGGCCACGCTATTTTAGATAGCACGCTATTTTTTTCGTTGGTCTTAACAGACTTAGACGGTGCTCTGTTTGGTGTGTGAGCGGTAGTTTCTAGTGCGTGACCCCAAAAAGATATCGGCAGATCTGTAAGAGACATCATCGACCTTACCATGTCTAACAGGGTTCGGTTACGTCTTTCCGATACTCCGTTTCTCTGTCGAGTTCCGGGAGGCGTAAGCTGTGAAATGATTCCACGGTCACTTAGATGTTGGCTAAACTCGTGACTAAGATATTCGCCCCCGCGATCTGATCGCAGAAACTTAATCCTTTTGTTACGATGATTTTCTACCTCATTCTGAAATTCTTTGAACTTTTCAAAGGTTTCCGACTTATGCTTCATCAAGTAGATATAGCCATACCGACTTAAATCATCAGTAAAAGTCACGAAGTAGAAATACCCACCCTGTGCGGCTGTGCTCATTGGACCACATACATCACTATGTATTATTTCCAATAATTCACCCACCCGTTCAGGATGGCCCGTGAACAGCGCCTTGGTCATTTTCCCCGTCAGACAAGCTTCACTTGTGTCAAATGATTCAAAATCAAAGGACGGTAAAACTCCATCTCTCTGGAGTCTTTGCATGCGTTTCTTTCCGATGTGGCCAAGCTGACAGTGCCACAAGTAAGTGGTGGTGGTATCAGCCTTCTTAAGGCATTTAGCATTCATGTTAAAGACATCATTTCCACATTCAAGATTTAGTATGAAAAGGCCCCCTACAATGGGTGCAAATCCATAAAACATATCCTTACAATAAAGCGAACAACCATTGTTCTCAGACTTGTAGGAGTACCCATTGTGTACTAAACATGATCCAGAGATAATGTTTCTACACAATGCCTGAACAAAATAACAGTTACTTAGTTCTAAGGTAAATCCTGAAGGGAGACGTAGAGGCATAATGCCGACGGCTTGAGCGCTGATCCCAGCGCCGTTCCCAACGCGCATCACGACTTCATTCTTTGCCAGCTTGCGCACCTTCTGAAGCCCCTGTATCGAGCTGCAAATGTGAGCAACTGATCCGGTATCAAATACCCAAGACTTAGAATTTTCGCTAGCAAGCAAAACGTCAATGACACTAACCTGTATAACAGTTATACCTTTTCAGGTTTTCCCGGACTTCTTATCTTCCAGATACTTCTTGCAGTTTCTCTTCCAGTGTCATGTGCCCTTGCAGTAGAAGCACTCAGTTTCATTCTTGGCTCCGCCCTTAGAGTTGCTTCGGGAGCCGGTCTTACCGGCGCCCTTGCCCTTCTTGGACTTGCCTTTCTTTTCAAAACTGGCGGTTTTATTCACAAGCAACACTTGCTTGCGATTTTTCCACAGTCCTCCTTCCATAGTTTTTAGCATGGCGAGCACCTCATTTGGTGTCTTCTCCATCCCACTCATGTTGTAGTTCATGATAAAACCGTCGTAAGACGGGGGGAGTGAAGAAAGCAACATGTCCATCATATGGGCTGGTGGAATTGGAAATTCCAGGGTATTAAGCCTTTCAGCGTAGCCAATCATATTGACCACGTGTTCGCCAACTAAACTACCCTCAGCCATCTTGCAATCCATCACGGTCTTCATAATATCAAAACGTTCAGACCATGCGTTTTGCTTGTACAGAGCATCCAATTCCCGGATCATATCGCGGGCATTATGGAATTCAAAACGTTTTTGAAGCTCTGGACTCATGCAAGCTAGCATGAGGCACTGCACTAAGTTGTGATCATCATCCTTAGTGGCCCAGACATTTTGTTCATCTTCCGGGGTAGTTTCCGCCGGTTTAGCTGGAAGAGGAGTTTCAAGCACATATATTCTCTTAGTGCTCCTGAGGACAATCCTCGGGTTACGAACCCAGTCCGCATAGTTGTTTCCAGTCGCAGCTAACTTCTCTTTCCCTAAGTTGAATGCGGTGTTGTGAGCCATTTGATCTACAACGGTAAACACAAGTTTCACTTAGACTTTGTTCATAATTAATTTGCACTAGTGAATAAACAATTTTATTCTAAAGTGCGCTCCCACTCAAATCAATATCTCTCAAAATTGATTATGAGTGATTCAAGATCCGAATATCAATTCAACGTCATAGAATCATCATCTCATGACTAGGATTTCAATCGGTAGGCCAACTTGCCGATCACATCTCTATGTGACTCTTGTTCATCTTTCGATGTGTGTGTTCCGAGCTCAAGACGAGCCTGCCATGAACGTCAAGACAACCAAGTGATCTTGCTGCGAGGTCTGACCTCACCCGCCTTAAATTTCTCCAATCGTTCGTACCCATGCATCCATGGCGCACCCCGAAAGGATAGATGCTGTGACGGTGCTACATTTGGGAGAACACTATCTACTTGATATTTTAAGTGAGAGATCACCCTAATAAAAAGCGAGTACCGCGCAATCAAAAAGGGTGCATCATAAGGGATAAACATCTCAGGCAATTCATAATAGCATGATATGGTATAGCCCTTTCTGACGGAGAAGTCTGTAATTTCTTCGTCTTCGGCATTTGCGTCGGTGTTCACCTTCGCGAAGATTGCCACCACCTTGTCGATGCACCAGATAATATTGCTATCTTTATAGCTAATAAAATAAGTGCATTTCTTAAGGTTGACACGCAGGTCATTAAAGTGACAATCATATGGCTCCAGCCATCGTGCCGAATCATGACTCGCAGGTCATATTAGTAAATTTACATCATATAGTCATCTCATACATAATCGAATTAATATGAGAACTACTATACCACATCACATGCACATCCTGCAAAACCAACTTAGACGCCTCTAATCGGTTTATGCAAAATTTTATTTTACGTGTCTTCTAAGGTTTTGACTTAAACCGCAGCTACCAACATTTATCATCAAGTATGATTATTCAAGTCGCTAGATTAACTTTGCAGGGTGTATGAAACACGAGATAATAAAATCTCGAGCCCCATACTGAACTTCGTCATATGCATGACCCCCGTGCAGATCATATCTGCATTGTCCTTTCGTCTGCGAAATTTCATCTTTCTTTTAACTATGGTGGAACCCAAAGAACTGATAGCACTTCGTTGATCAATCAGGATCGCGGATTGCCAGAACTTTGTGAAATTCCACCATGACGTTTTGAAATACCCAAATTCTATGGAAGCAACAAGAACATCGGATAACAGATTTCATCTGCCACCCGCATAAATAATTTTCAGCAATAGATCTCATCTGCTACAAAATTATATTATGCAATACCCATACATCTCTATGTATTCTAGATCGTAACCTGCATCTACGCATAGCAAGGCTCTTGATGCTACTGTAGGGGAACGCGATAGAAAACAAAAAAATTCGGTACAGCGAGCACGCCCAGGATCACTATGGAGATGGCATACAAGGTTTGATCTGATCATTACCGACTCGTAGCGCAGCGGAAGCAGAGTCGATGTAGATCGTCAGTGCAAATCCCTGCAGCTAGGATTTACCACCTCCCAACCGCGAGGATGTACTCCCTCGTCGGACAGCCTTTCGGCAGGCGGTCGGACAGTCCCCCGGACGATGTCACGGACAACCCTTCGGGAAGACCCTTGAAGCTTGAACGGTAACTCAGACAGCCCTTCGGGAGGACCCTCGAACAGCCCCTCAGGCAAAAGATCGAACCTACGACCTCTCTATGGGGTTGCACACATACGGTGTTAGCTATCCGGCAGGGCTTCGCCGTCCAGAACTAGTTCCCACCACAACCCAGACAGCCTTTCGGCTCTACGAAACTATTTCGCTAGGAGGGAGAGAGAAAGCCAGATCATGCATGGCATGTGTATGTGATAAAGAGTTAGTGTGGAGAGTGCCTCTCCACCTCTATTTATAGGAAAACCCAAGGGGTAGGGTGGCACTTGAAATACCCAAAAAACCCATCACATGGAGTTTCAAAAGGGGCATAATGGGAAGGCTAGAGGAGCTCCATGGAGGAGCTCCATGGAGGAGCTCCTCCCTTGGCCGGCCTCTCCTAGTGGGCCCCCCATGAGGGGCTCCCATCCATCCATGTCATCCCCTAGATATTTTGGGACAAAGCCCAAAAAGGTGGCTTTCCATAAAGTAACCATAAAGTGCTTTTTCACTATTCATGAACCCATTTTTCCGCGACCGATAAATCCGAAAATATTTCTGTGGGTCTTAGAATAATTCCAGTACACACTAAAATAATTCTCGACGTGTTCCAAAACATTTTTAGATCAATGATTTTCATCAGCGAAAAGCAACCAAAGCGGTTCCGGCAGCTCCGGAACATTTCCGTTTTTTTCCCCGGAAAAATCCCAGAAGTTCCCTGAACAATTCTGGCACCCTCCAAGAATTTCCAGGCGTGTGCCGAAACCAATTTGACTTCATGGTAAACTCCGAAACAACTTTTCAGTTTTACCGAAACTCTTCCGGTATTCTCTCTCCGAAACTCTTCCGTTGTCTCCGAAACTTTTCCGGTGACTTTCTCTCAGACTCCCTGTCTAGTATTCAGCAGACAGATGACCCTTAAGCATGTGACCCTGTAGGTTCGGTGAAGTATAGACATGACCGGAACACTTTCCGATCAATGATCAATAACGGAACCGTGGACACCCATATTGATCCCTATACCCACATGAATGAATATTCGAGTGAACCTGTTTGTTGCCGTATGCTATTCCTGTTTCTTCGCGATATGTTACAAACACCCGAGGTGAGAATTATCGGCATCCCCGTGAATCAACACTTGTCCACTATGCCAGTTGCCTCGTTACCGGTTTTGTTATATTATCTCGTTTCCGCATTCCGACATCCTCGTGATCGAATCACATTGTGTCTGGCCAGACGATGATGGATACCGTAACACCGAGAGGGCCCTAAGAATATCTCTCCATCGTCGGAGGAGCAAATCCCAATCTTGAGCTATCTCGCTCCTTGTCATACTTTTCCGTGAACCTGTAAGCCGCCGTAATAGCCACCTAGTTACGGATGACGTTTAACAAACCCCCAAAGTTCATGAAGCAAGTACGAAGGAACTCGATACTCTCATGGTCTAAGGAATTATGCAAACATTAACTTTCTCTGTGTTATAAAACCATTTAATTGTGACGAATGTATATCATAGCATAACATCAATTCGGGTCGATTCAACACAAGTGTTCTTCTAACAATAGTGCCCTCAAAATTGCCGGCATAGTCATGCCCATGATCAGGAAAACAGGATCATCATGCAATACTTGAGCTAGTCTTAGAGGCATGACTAGGAATACTTTTTACCGTTTATTATACCACACGTGCACATGAGTTTCCCTCCGAGCCTCGTGGATATGGCAGACTCGAGAATCATTGCAGTTATAGCATGGAACGTAAACATCCACTACAAAGTTGGAGATACAAAATAACTGTTATTACTGCCTCTAGGGCATATCTCCTACAGTATGCATCTTCATAGTGGTCCTGGGCTGTTGCGTAGGTCGGATTTTTTTTTGTTTTCTGCTGCATTACCCTACAGTGACATCAAGAGCCGTGCTATGAGTAGGTGCATGTTACGATCTATAATACATGAGATGTATGGGTGTTGCACAATATAATTTTGTAGTAGATGAATTCGATTGCTGAAAATTATTTATGCGGGTAGTAGATGAAATCTATTACCCGATGTTCTTGTTCCTTCCCTTGAATTTGTGTAGTCCTGATCTTGACGGCATGGTGGAATCTTACAAAGTTCTGGCAATCTGTGATCCTTCCATGCTGCTCCTGAGTATGCTGGTTGACAGATCAACGAAGTGCTAACAGTTCTTTGGGTTCTACCATAGTTAAAGAATATGGATGTTTCACAGACTAAAGGGCAATGCAGATATGATCTGCACGGGGTTCTTGCGTATGACAAAGTTCAGTATGGGGATCGAGATTTCTTTTTATCTCGTGTTGATGATGAACGTTGGTAGCTGCGGTTTGATTGAAACCTTAGAAGCCACGTAAAATAAAATCTTGTATGAACCAATTAGAGGCGTCTAACTTGGTTTTGCAGGATGTGCATATGATGTGGTATAGTCTTCGTCATATTTAATGAGATTTTGTATGAGATGGCTATATAATGTAAATTAATTAACATGACCTGCGTGTCATGATTCGGCATGATGGCTGGAGCCAGATGACTGTCACTTTAATGACATGCGTGTCAACCTTGTTGTAATGCATTAATTTTATTAGCTATAGTGATAGCAATATTATTTGATGCATTGTCAAGATGGTGACAAGTTTTTGAGAACGAGGATACCGACGCAAATGCCGAAGACGAAGAAAATAAAGACTTTTCCGTCAAAAAGGGCTATACCATATCATGCTATTATGAATTGCCTGAGATGTTTATCCCTTTTGATGCACCCTTCTGATTGCGCGGTAGTCGCTTTTATTAGGGTGATCTCTCACTTCAAATATATCAAGTTGTTAGTGTTCTCCCAAGTGTAGCACCGTCTGAAATATGTATCTTTTCGGGGTGCACCATGTCCACATGGCTACGAACGAATTGAGATTATGAGGCGGGTGAGGTCAGACCTCGCAGCGAGATCACTTGGTTGGCTTAAACGTTCAGGCAGGATAGTCTTGAGCTCGGAACACGCCCATCGAAAGATGAACAAGAGTCACATAGAGACGTGATCGGCAAGTTGGCCCACCGATTGAAATTCTCGTCATCAGTGATGTCCACATCAATGGCGTTGAATTGATATATGGGTCTTGTATCACTCAAAGTTAATTATGAGAAATATTGATTTGAATGAGAGCGCACTTTATAATTATATTTTTTAATCGCTAAGTGCAATTAATTATGAACGTAGTCTGAGTATTATTTGCATAATAGTTGTAGAATAATTGCTCGCGTTTCCACCTTCCCTGTTGAAATTGAATTACCTGTAATTTAACTGGTTAAAACTTTACAATTGGTAACGTAATGTGAGGATTGTCCTCAAGAGTACCGAGAAGGACTTTATCCTCTTGCATACCTTCGATATTCTCCCGCTGATGCTATGGATGATGTGACTCTCGTCCTTCGATCCAAAAGCTAGAGTCCCATTACGGTCAAGTGCAATATGTTTGCTTCTATGAGATCCAAACTTCAAAAGTTTGGGATAGTTATGTGATATTCATGGAACTAAAAATTAGTTTTCAGATACAAAAAGGGCCAAAAGATATGAGATAGCTAAAGCAATTTTTGTTTGCAATTAGTGAAGTGTTTACTATGCATTAGACTAATAGGACGGGGTCCAGAAGAACACCAGTCATGTGATGATGGTGCATATAACAAAAGAGAAAGGACAAGTCCAAAGGGTGTTAATGAGACTTACATGCCTAAGATGTCCGGGGCTAATGCCACTCTTAAAGTTAGGTGCTTCTTCTGTGAGTAGGAAAAATATTGGAAGTAAAACTGTTCGAAGTATAAAGGCAAAAAGAAATAAGACTGGAAGGTCCAGCTTAGGTATGAATGTTATACATGTTATAGATGTATAAGGGGCTAGTCAAAGAAGTAATTCTTGGGAATCATGATTAAACTATTAGTCACTGATTCTTGGGTATTGTGATTAAAAGTTAATCAGAAGGACACCCGTTCAGTTGCACTCTACTGCAACTTGACGCAAGAACTACTACGGCCTAACAGACTAGCAAGTAATAAATTTTTGTATACACGTTGGGAACATAGTAAAAGGTTACTATAATTTCCATCGACGTATTACCTCCGCATTTTTAATTAATTTTCATTTTAGAGTTTTATACACTCTAGCCCATTGCGTAATGGTTGATGCAAGAAGGTTATTCATAAAAGAACAATTGTTGTTCGGCATTATGAATAACATAAGGGCCATACTCCCATTGTAAATGAGATGTATGTTATGAATATTGATGATAATATATTACCCCTGTATTTATTTTCATAAATTCATATTAGAGTTTTATACACTCTAGCCCAGTGCAAAACTTTTAATGCAAGACGGTTGTCCATAAAAGAACAATTGTTGTTCGGTGTCATGAATAACAAAAAGGGGGCCATACTCCCATTATGAATGGGTGTATGTTATGAATATTGATAATAATATAATACATCCATAACAATGATGCTAAATGTCGTAAGACTAAAAGTATACCACATATGTGTGGCACTGCGTTTGGTCACATTGGAGAAACCCGCATGGAGAAATTCCATAAGTGATGGATTTTGAAGTCATTTGATTATGAATCATCTGACACTCGACTTTCGTCCAGAAGTAGAAATTATTGTAACAAGAAAATTATGTTTCTACAATTAGATTGCGAAAGAAATATTTGACTTACAAGTTTAGCGAATGTCTCATTGAGTTATGAAAAATGTTTCATAAATTACACCTCTCGGAACACCACTGTGAGTGGAATGTCCGAGAAGATATAATCAAACCATATATGACATGGTAAGATCAAAGATGACATAAATCAATTTGTCATTATCACTTTTAAAAGTAATGCTTTAGAGACTGCGGCTTTTACACTGAAAAGAGCGCCATCAGATCTGATGAAATAACACCATGGTGTGGTGTGCCAAACCATGTTGTGTCTTTTCATAAAATTTGGAACATGAGGCTTGTGTAAAATGTTTACAATCTATTCCAAATAAGACAAGTACTATTTTGTAGGTTATCCCAAATTATTGGGTATTCCTCCATCACTCTGCCGAGGCAAAAGGTTTGCCACATAGAGCGGTATGATTTTGAAGAAAATGTTTCTTGCAAAAAGGTGAGTGGGAGGGTAGTGCAACTCGACAAGATAACAATATCTTAAACCTTGGAAGAAATTCCAGAGTTTCCAACTATGACTGATACGGAAGCCTCTACATGAGATGTATGGACTTCGGTCGAACTTTCAGCTGAACCACGTAGGCAAAACTCGTGCAAACCTCTCAGGTGCACAGACGAGATATTGTTGTTAGACAACTATATACCTACAATATACAAGGATGCGTTGATGGGCCCTGACTCCGGAATTGGCTAAATGCCAAAACAATCCGAGATAGTATCCATATAAATGATTCAAGATTAGATCTTGATAAACCCTCCGGAAGACTTAAAGTCTAACGAATATTAATGTAACTATAAACTGATACAGATAAAAATATTTATCCATAAAGCTCGACTTGTTGCTTATACAAAAATCAAGGAGTTAACTACAACGAGATTGTCTCGTCGTGGCGATGCTTACAGTCAGTTCGGGTTATACTAGCAATTAATACATATTTCAATTATGAGATATGGCAGATGGACGCCAAAAGGATTTCCACGAGAAGGAAATACTACCAAGGACATGTATGTGATATAGTCCAAAGTATTTTGTCGATCCAGAGGATGCTGATGAGTGCGCAAACTTCAGAGTTCCAGTAATGGACGGAAGCGAGCAAAATGGAGTTGGAATCTTTGTTTTGATAAAATAGTCAAAGAGTTTGACTTTATCAAGGATAGCAAAGATGCTTGTGTTTACAAGAAAGTAAGTGGGAGAATAATAATATTTCTAAAACTTTGTGTGCATGACACATTGTTGATTAGAGATAATATAAATTTCTTGACACGAATTAGGACTTCACTAAAAATAGTTTTTAAATGAAAGTACTAAGGGCTAGGTAGCCTCGGTATTAGGCATAATTATCTATATAGATAGGATTGCCTAATAGGGCTAAGCCAAAAGACATATTGACAAAATGCTCAAATGATTTAGCATAAGAGCGCCAAGAAGAGTTTCTTGCCGAACTCGCATGGAAAGAGTTTTTAGCAAAACTCGGTGTCTTAAAACATTGATGAGCAAAGTACATGACTGATGATCCACATACTCTTGTGCTTTGATCAATCATGTATTCCATGGTATGTAGATTAAACAGATATGTCCAGTACTCCAAACTACTAGCTGCGAGTAAGATACCAATATCAAAGTGTTGATCATGGGGCAATAGTGAAAAATGTCATTGAGTACTATAGTAGCACTGATGACATGTTTCCTCGCAAGCTGGCATTATGAAGAGTTCGTTGTAAGGAGTTACATCGATACAGGATCGTTGTAAGAAGTTACATCGATACAGTCTTCACCTATGCTCCAAGCGATTTTTGACTTAAATTAAGGGTTTTGTGTAATACACAAAATAGTGGCACAGTAAGTTAGACAAGTTACTATGGTGAATTCTATAATGTAGGCTAAGTATGTTGCTGCTTAGGAAGAGACAAAAGAGGGTATTGGATCATATAGTTCATTCATGAACTTAGTACGGTTCCAAGATGGCTTTGGTCAATGGAACACTATTATAGTTAGTTGCTCCATAGCTCAGTCTGAGGAATCAAGGTTCAACCAGTGATTAACATATATACAAAGCCAAGTCCACACAAATTATGAATTTTGTGAAAGCATGAAAATGCAAGGATGTGCAAAGATACACATGGAGCTGTAGGACGAAGACTATACCACAAGCGAAGCATATTTTACACCGGTATAACATAGGTGTAAAATGCATTAGCATTGACTAGATTATTGACTCTAGTGCAAGTGGCAGTCTGTAGGAGATATGCCCTAGAGGCAATAATAAAAACTATTATCTATCTCCAAGTTCATGATTATGTTTATATTCCACGCTATAACTGCAATGGTCCTTGAGTCCGTATATCCATAAAGTCTCAGAGGGAAACCCATATGCACGTGTGGAATAATAAACGGTAAAAATGTATTCCTAGTCGTGCATCTAAGACCAGCTCAAGTGTTGCATGATGGTCACATTTTCCTGAACATGGGCATGACTATGCCGGCAACTTTGAGGACACAATGTTAGAAGAACACTTGTGTTGAATCGACCCAAATTGATATTATGCTATGAGACACTTTCGTCACGAGTTAATGGTTTTATAACACAGAGAAAGTTAGCGTTTGCATAATTCCTTAAATCATGAGAGTATCGAGTACCTTCACACTTGCTTCATGAACTTTGGGGTTTGTTAAATGTCATCCGTAACAGGGTGGCTACTACGGCGGATTTCACGCTCATGGAAAAGTACGACAAGGGACTTTATAGCTCAAGATTGGGATTTGCTCCTCCGACGATGGAGAGATATTTTTTGGGCCCTCTTAGTGTTACGGTATCCATCATCATCTGGCCAGACATAGCGTGATGTGATTGCTACTTGTAGCTTGCGTTGGTATTTTCCCCGAAGAGGAAGGGATGATGCAAACGAGGGGTTGTCAATCCCTCGGCGGTCAATTGCAAGATTAAATTATATGGTGATAGATAGATAGATTAAACAAAAATACAAAATAAAATAAATAAAAGAAAAGTGCAGCAAGATATTTTTAGGGTTTTTAATATATGATTTACATAGACCCGGGGGCCATAGTTTTCACTAGAGGCTTCTCTCAAGAAAATAGCATACGGTGGGTAGACAAATTACTGTTGGGCCATTGATAGAAAAGCAAATAATCATGACGATATCCAAGGCAATGATCATGTATATAGGCATCATGTCCGAGACAAGTAGACCGACTCCTGCCTGCATCTACTACCATTACTCCACACATCGATCGCTATCCAGCATGCATCTAGTGTATTAAGTCCATAAAGTACGGAGTAACGCCTTAAGCAAGATGACATGATGTAGACAAAGTAAACTCACGCATGAATAAACCCCATCTTTTTACCCTTAATAGCAACAATACATACGTGTCATGTCCCATTCTGTCACTGGGATTGAGCACCGCAAGATTGAACCCATTACAAAGCACCTCTTCCCATGGCAAGATAAATCAATCTAGTTCGCCAAACCAAATCAATAGATCGGAGAAGAAATATGAAGCTATAATAATCATGCATAAAAGAGATCAGAGAAGACTCAAATAATATTCATGGATAATCTGATCATAAACTCACAATTCATCGTATCCCAACAAACACACCGCAAAAAGTGATTACATCGGATAGAACTCCAAGAACATCGAGGAGAACATTGTATTGAAGATCAAAAAGAGAGAAGAAGCCATCTAGCTACTAACCATGGACCCGAAGGTCTGTGGTAAACTACTCACGTATCATAGGAAGGGCAGCAAGGTTGATGTAAAGCCCCTCCGTGATCGATGCCCCCTCCGGCGGAGTGCCGGAAAAGGCCCCCAGATGGGATCTCTCGAGAACAGAAGCTTGCGGCGGCGGAAAAAGTATTTCGTGGACTCCTTTGTTGGTTTCCCGATTTTTGGGAATTTATAGTGGTGGAATTAGGTCAAAAGAGGCAGAGGTGGGCCCACGAGGCACCAGGGCGCGCCTGCCCTGGGTGGCTAGTGGCCACCTCCTGGGGCTTCTGGCCTTCTCCCGAAGCTTCTAGTGTTGGTTATATCCAGAAAAAAATCTCCAAAAAGTTTCGTGGCATTTGGACTTCGTTTGGTATTGATATTCTGTAAAACCAAAAACAGGCAGAAAACAGCAACTGGCATTGGGCACTAAGTTAATAGGTTAGTCCCAAAAAATGATATATAATTGCTGTAAATGTATATAAAAACATCCAAGATTGATAATATAACAGCATGGAACAATAAAATATTATAGATACGTTAGAGACGTATCAGCATCCCCAAGCTTAATTCCTGCTCGTCCTCAAGTAGGTAAATGATAAAAACAGAATTTTTGATGTGGAATGCTGCCTATCATATTCATCATACATTCTTTTCTTTTATAGCATGGACATATGGACTTGAATGATTCAAAGCAATAGTCTATAGTTTGACATGAAGATATAAATACTCAAGCATACTAACAAGCAACCATGCTTTTCAAAATATCAACGCTAAAGAAAGTTATCCCTAGCCCATTATGCTCAATCATTGATCCATTCATGAAACACACTCCATATTAGCTACATCCAACGCACAAGTATGACAACAGTGCTCTCTAGTTGGTGCTTTATAAGAGAAGATGGAGACTCAAATAAAAATAAAAATTGCATAAAAGTAAATAGATAGGCCCTTCGCAGAGGGAAGCAGAGATTTGCTAATGTGCCAGAGCTCAAGTCTTAAATTAGAGAGATAAATTTTTTGGGAGGCATGCTTTTCCTGTCAATGAAAACGAACGAGAATTCCCAATATCTTCCATGCTAGATACATTATAGGCGGTTCCCAAACAGAAAATAAAGTTTATTCCTTTTCCACCATTCTTTCACAATCCATGGCTAGCCATATCCACGGGTGCCCTCCATACCAACACTTTCCAAGGAATTGATTATTATCATCATATAAGATTTTTCATTTCATTTCATTTCGGGATTGGGCATCCCTATTACCTGCCACACTCTCGTGCAATGACAAGTGAATAAACACTCATCGTGAGAATAACCCACCTAGCATGGAAAATATTGGCCACCCCCTTCCGTCTCATGAGGAGTACGGGCACACAAAACAGAAAAATTATTTTGAAAATTAGAGTTGGCACACGCAAATTTACTTGGAACGGCATGGAAATACCGCATATAGGTAGATATGGTGGACTCAATTGGCACAACTTGGGTTTAAGGAGTTTGGATGCACAAGCAGTATTTCCGCTTAGTACAAATGAAGGCTATCAAATAGATTGAGAAGCAACCAACCAAAAAGCGAAAACGGTCATAAACATGCATTGAACATAACTAACACCGAATAATGCACCATAAGCAGGATATAATTTTGTTGCATAACTACTGACTTGATGTGCATGCATAGGGTATGACAAACCTTAACACTAATATTCTTACTAAATCACAATTACTCACTAACATGACTCACATATCATCATCTCCATATCGCAAAACTATTGCAAGGAGTCACACTTATCATATCCAATGACCTATATGAAAGTTTTTATTATATCCCTCTTGAATATTCATCACTTTGGGACCAAATTCATATCTTGTGCAAATTACCATTACTATCAACAACTCTCAAAAAGATTTAAGTGAAGCATGAGAGTGCAAATATTTCTTCAAAATTTCAATCTTATCAACTCTCAAAATAATATAAGTGAAGCATGAGAGTTTATTTCTTCAAAATTTTAATCTTGTCAACTCTCAAAATATTATAAGTTAAGCATGAGAGTTCATTTCTTCAAAATATAGCCACCACCGTGCTCAAAAAGATTTAAGTGGAGCACTAGAGCAACTGCCTAGCTCAAAAAAATTAAGTGAAGCACACAGAGTATTCTAACAAATTATGATGAACGTGTGGCTCTCTCAAAATAGGTGTGTTCAGCAAGGATGATTGTGATAAACTAAAAAGCAAACAAAGCAAATACTCATATAATACAAGACGCTCCAAGTAAAACACAAATCATGTGACGAATAAAAATATAGCTCCAAGTAAAATTACCGATGGTTGGTAGAAGAAAGAGGGGATGTCTTCCGGGGCATCCCCAAGCTTAGACGCTTGAGTCTTCCTTGAATATTACCTTGGGGTGCCTCGGGCATCCCCAAGCTTAGGCTCTTGCCACTCCTTATTCCTTCATCCATCGTGATCTCACCCAAAACTTGAAAACTTCAATCACACAAAACTCAACAAAACCTTCGTGAGATCCGTTAGTATAACAAAATAAATCACTACTTTAAGTACTGTTGCAAACCCATTCATATTTTATTTTTGCATTATACCTACTGTATTCTAACTTCTCCATGGCTTATACCCCCCCGATACAATCCATAGTTTCATCAAAACAAGCAAGTAGTGCATCAAAAACAGAATCTGTCAAAAATAGAACAGTCTGTAGTAATCTATTTAAAAGCCATACTTATATAACTCCAAAAATTCCGAAAGATGAGGAAAACGTGGGAAATTCATATACCAATATTGTGTAAAAATTTCAGATTTTTCTGATGCTCCAGTACAGAACCAAAATTCCAGCACTGGACGCAAAACTTTCTGTTTTCCAAACAGCATCAATTATACTATCTTCCAAATCATCCTAAAGGCTTTACTTGGCACAAACACTAATTAAAAATACAAAAACAAAATCATAACAGTAACATAATTGTGAAAACACACAATAACAGAAACAAAAAGAAAAATTTATTTCATTCATTGGGTTGCCTCCCAACAAGCACTATTGTTTTATGCCCCTAGCTAGGCATAATGCATAGTTTCAAGTATTGTCATCTTTCAAGTTGATTCCATAAGTGGCCCTCATAATGGATTCATATGGTGCTTTAATTCTTTTCCTATGGAAATGCTCCATACCCTTTTTTAATGGAAACTGAAATTTTATATTTCCTTCTTTCATGCCAATAATACCACTTTTAGCAATTTTCTTATCAAGATTTTCACCCTCCGAATTATGGGGACGCTCTTTAGCTAAAGTTGACTCTTCTTCAGTCCCCTTTTCATCAAGTTTAATTTTGCTAAACAAAGAATCAATAGATGAAACACCAATCATTTTAATATCCTTATCATTACTACGATAGAAACTAGGAGGAATCGCTTTTTTTAAAAATTCTCGTTTAGCTTTTAGCATAGTGGTTCTTTTCTTACTCTCATCCATGGAGACATATAAGGCTTTAATTGATTCATTAATATCAATTTTGGGTGACATAATTTTAGTCTTAAGATTTTCCACATCATGAATAATTCTATCAATGCTCCTAGACATATCATCAAGTTTACTCAATTTTTCTTCTATCGTAGTGTTGAAAACTTTTTGAGCATTAATAAATTATTTAATATTTATTTCAAGATTAGAGGGCATCCTATTATTATTATAAGGATTACCATAGGGATTGCCATAATTATTAGAGGAATTTCCAGGAAACGGTCTAGCATTGAAATTACCTCTATAAGCATTATTATTAAAATTGTTTCACGAGACAAAATTCACATCTACGGGATCAATATTTTGCTCAATTAAAGTGGATAAAGGCACATCATTAGGATCAATAGGAGCATTTTTGCTAGCAACCAATTTCATAAGCGCATCAACTTTATCACTCAAAGTATTAATTTCTTCAACCGAATTCACCTTTTTACTAGTGGGAACTCTTTCAGTATGCCATTGTGAATAATTTGCCATAATATTATCAAGCAATTTAGTAGCTTCTCCCAAAGTAATTTCCATGAAAGTACCACCGGCGGCGGAATTTAAAAGATTTCTAGAGACGAAATTTAATCCCGCATAAAAATTTTGTATGATCATCCATAAATTTAAACCATGAGTAGGGCAATTTCTTATCATTAATTTCATCCTTTCCCAAGATTGGGAAACATGTTCATGATCAAGTTGCTTAAAATTCATAATTTGATTTCTAAGAGAAATAATTTTCGCGGGAGGAAAATACTTAGTAATAAAAGCATCTTTACACCTATCCGAAGAATCGATACTATTTCGTGGTAAAGATGAAAACCAAATTTTTGCACGATCCCGCAATGAGAATGGGAATAATTTTAATTTCACAATATCATTATCCACAACTTTTTTCTTTTGCATATCACGCAATTCTACGAAAGTGTTAAGATGGGATGCGGCATCTTCATTAGGACTACCAGAAAATTGATCTTTCATCACAAGATTAAGCAAAGCGGTATTAATATCACAAGTCTCCACACTAGCGACGGGAGGAGCAATTGGAGTACTAATAAAATCATTATTATTAGTATTGGAGAAATCACACAATTTTGTATTTTCTTGAGACATCGTGACTACGCAAACAAGATAACAAGCAAGCAAACAAGCAAACAAGAAAAAGGTAAACGGAAAATATTTTTGTATTTTTGTAAAAACTTTTTAGAAGTGAGGGAGATGAAAACAAGAGGCAAATAAAATAAATGCAAGGAGATGAGAGTTTATGCAAAGGTACTTGATAGATGTTGATGATTTCTCCCCGGCAACGGCGCCAGAAATTCTTCCTGCTACTTGTAGCTTGCGTTGGTATTCTCCCCAAAGAGGAAGGGATGATGCAGCACAGTAGAGGTAAGTATTTCCCTCAGTTATGAAACCAAGGTTATCAATCCAGTAGGAGAATCACGCAACACCTCGTTAGCAGTACCTGCACGCAAACAACAAATCCTTGCACCCAACGCAAACGAGGGGTTGTCAATCCCTCAGCGGTCAATTGCAAGATTAAATTGTATGGTGATAGATAGATAGATTAAACAAAAATACAAAATAAAATAAATGAAAGAAAAGTGCAGCAAGGTATTTTTAGGGTTTTTAATATATGATTTAGATAGACCCAGGGGCCATATTTTTCACTAGAGGCTTCTCTCTTGAAAATAAAATAGCATACGGTGGGTAGACAAATTACTGTTGGGCAATTGATAGAAAAGCAAATAATCATGACGATATCCAAGGCAATGATAATGTATATAGGCATCACATCCGAGACAAGTAGACCGACTCCTGCCTGCATCTACTACTATTACTCCACACATCGACCGCTATCCAGCATGCATCTAGTGTATTAAGTCCATAAAGAACAGAGTAATGCCTTAAGCAAGATGACATGACATAGACAAAGTAAACTCACACATGAATAAACCCCATCTTTTTACCCTTAATAGCAACAATACATACGTGTCATGTCACTTTCTGTCACTGGGATTGAGCACCGCAAGATCGAACCCATTACAAAGCACCTCTTCCTATGGCAAGATAAATCAATCTAGTTGGCCAAACCAAATCAATAGATCGGAGAAGAAATACGAAGCAATAATAATCATGCATAAAAGAGATCAGAGAAGACTCAAATAATATTCATGGATAATCTGATCATAAACTCACAATTCATCGGATCCCAACAAACACACCGCAAAAAGTGATTACATCAGATAGAACTCCAAGAACATCGAGGAGAACATTGTATTGAAGATCAAAAAGAGAAAAGAAGCCATCTAGCTACTAACTATGGACCCGAAGGTCTGTGGTAAACTACTCACGCATCATCGGAAGGGCAGCAAGGTTGATGTAGAGCCCCTCCGTGATCGATGCCCCCTCCGGCGGAGTGCCGAAAAAGGCCCCCAGATGGGATCTCTTGAGAACAGAAGCTTGCGGTGGGGGAAAAAGTATTTCGTGGACTCCTTTGTTGGTTTCCCAATTTTTGGGAATTTATAGTGGTGGAATTAGGTCAAAAGAGGCAGAGGTGGGCCCACGAGGCACCAGGGCGCACCTGCTCCCCCAGGCGCGCCCTGGTGGCTCATGGCCACCTCCTGGGGCTTCTGGCCTTCTCCCGAAGCTTCTAGTATTGGTTATGTCCAGAAAAAAATCTCCAAAAAGTTTCGTGGCATTTGCACTTCGTTTGGTATTGATATTCTGTAAAACCAAAAACAGGCAGAAAACAGCAACTGGCACTGGGCACTAAGTTAATAGGTTAGTCCCAAAAAATGATATATATTGCTGTAAATGTATATCAAAACATCCAAGATTGATAATATAACAGCATGGAACAATCAAAAATTATAGATACGTTGGAGAAGTATCAGTGATCATGGGGATACCGGAACGCAGGAACAAGAAAAGAGAACAAAACCGGTAACGAGGAAACTGGCATAGTGAAAAAGTTGTTGATTCATGGGGATGCTACTAAATATCACCTCGGGTATTTGTAACATATCGTGAAGCAACAGGAACCGCATTCGGTAATTACAGGTTCGCTCGAATATTCATTCGTGTGGGTATAGGTATCAATATGGATGTCCACAGTTCCGCAATTGATCATTGATTAGAAAAGTTCTGGTCATGTCTATACTTCACCAAACCTACAGGGTCACACACTGAAGGGTCATCTATCTACTTAGTAATAAACAGGGATTCCGAGAGAATGTTACTGGAAAAGTTTCAATAACGACAGAAAAGTTTCAGAGAGAAAACCAAAAATGTTCTTGAGAAAAATCATCATACGAAAATGTTTTGGAACGTCTCCAAAATTATTTTAAGGCGTGCCAGAAATGTTCTGGACCTTCCGGAATTTTTTCTTATTAAACGCTAAAAAAAATTCATGAAAAGGTGGCATGAATAGTGGAGTGCATAGTGGAAACACTATTAGTAGAAAATATCTTATGAATAGTGGAAACACTGTTCTAAAATAGTGGAAACACTATTGTAAATAGTGGAAACACTATTAGAGGATGATGCAGGCATGGTGATGCAGGCAAGACTATTTGCTTTTTGGAAGCCACCCCATTTTGCCCTTATAAACGACATATATCATGGGCATTTTGGTATTTTCAAGTGGCCTCTACCCCTTGCCTCACCTTGTAAATAGAGATGGAGAGGAGCTCTCCAACTCACTGATTCTCTCTCAAACACAAGGCATGCATGATCTGCCATCTCTCTTTTCCTTACACGAAATAGTTTCGTTGAGCCGAAAGGATGTCTAGTCTTCGGTAGGGCCTAGTTCTGGACGGCGAAGCCCTGCCAGATAGTTGACACCAGATGTGTGCAACCTGGTAGAGAGGTTGTAGTTTCGATCTTAGTCTCCGAGTGCCTCCCGGAGGGCTGTTGAGTGACTGATTGAGTTTCTGTCCGAGTTGTAGAAGATATGCCCTAGAGGCAGTAATAACAGTTATTTTGTATCTCCAAGTTTGTAATGAATATTTATGATCCATGCTATAACTGCAATGATTCTCGAGTCTACAATATCCACGAGGCTCGGAGGGAAACTCATATGCACGTGTGGTATAATAAACGGTAAAATGTATTCCTAGTCTTGCCTCTAAGACTGGCTCAAGTATTGCATGATGATCCTGTTTTCCTGATCATGGGCATGAATATGCCGGCAATTTTGAGGGCACAATGTTAGTAGAACACTTGTGTTGAATCGACCCGAATTGATGTTATGCTATGAGATACATTTGTCACAAGTTAATGGTTAATAACACAGAGATAGTTAATGTTTGCATTATTCCTTAGACCATGAGAGTATCGAGTTCCTTCGTACTTGCTTCGTGAGCTTTGGGGTTTGTTAAACGTCATCCGTAACTGGGTGGCTATTACGGTGGCTTTCGGGTTCACGGAAAAGTATGACAAGAAACGAGATAGCTCAAGATTGGGATTTGCTCCTCCGACGATGGCGAGATATTCTCAGGCCCTCTCGGTGTTACGGTATCCATCATCGTCTGGCCAGACAAAGGGTGATTTGATCACAGGGATGCCGAAACACGGAAACGAGAAAAGAGAACAAAGCCGGTAACGAGGTAACTGGCATAGTGGACAAGTTGTTGATCCACGGGGATGCAGAAAATCTCACCTCGGGTGTTTGTAATATATCGTGAAGCAACAGGAATAGCACACGGCAACTGGAGGTTCACTCGAATATTCATTCGTGTGGGTATAGGGGTCAATATGGGTGTCCACGGCTCCGATGTTGATCATTGATCGGAAAGTGTTCTGGGTCATGTCTATACTTCACTGAACCTATAGGGTCACATGCTTAAGGGTCATCTATCTGCTGAATACTAGACAGGGAGTCTGAGAGAAAGTCACCGGAAAAGTTTCGGAGACAACGGAAATGTTCCGGAGAGAACACCGGAATAGTTTCGGTAAAACTGAAAAGTTGTTTCGGGGTATACCATTAAGTCAAATTGGTTTTGGCACATGCCTGGAAATTCTTGGAGGGTGCCGGAATTATTCTGGAAACTTCTGGGATTTTTCTGGGATAAAAACCAGAAATGTTCCGGAGCTGCCGGAACCGGTTTGGTTGCTTTTCGCAGATGAAAATCACTAATCCGAAATTGTTTCGAAACGCGTCCAAAATCATTTGTGTGGGTACTGGAATTATTCTAAGACCCACAGAAATATTTTCGGATTTAACGGTCGCGGAAAATTGTTTCCGTGAATAGTGAAAATAACTTTATGGTTACTATTTTGGATAGCCACCTTTTGGGACTTTAGTCAAAGTTTCTAGAAGGAAGAGGCTTGCAAGGGAAGGAACCCCTTTTGGGGGGGCCCTCGTGAAGTGGCCGGCCAAGGGTGGTGGTGCTCCTTGGAGCTCCACATGGCCTCCCATTATGCCCTAAATGCCCACCATTTGTGACCTAATGCATGGGTATTTTGGTATTTTTGGACACACCCCTACCCCTTGGCTTTCCTATAAATAGAGGTGGAGAGGAGCTTTCCACACTCATCCCTTGCTCTCATTCACATGCCATGACATTTCTGGCTTCTCTCTCCCTCCCAGCAAAATAGTTTCGTAGAGCCGAAAGGCTGTCTGGGTTCCGACAGGAACTAGTTCTGGACGGCGAAGCCCTGCCGGATAGCTGACACCGTATGTGTGCAACCCTGTTGAGAGGTCGTAGTTTCGATCTTTTGCCCGAGGGGCTGTTCGAGTGTCCTCCCGAAGGGCTGTCCGAGTTACCGTTCGAGCTTCCAGTGTCCTCCCGAAGGGCTGTCCATGACATCGTCCGAGGGACTGTCCGGCCGCCTCCCGAAGGGCTGTCCGACGAGGGAGTACATCCTCACGGTTGGGAGGTTGTAAATCCTAGCTGTGGGGATCTGCACCGATGATCTACATCGACTCTACTTCCGCTGCGCTTCGGGTCGGTAATGATCAGATCAAACCCTGTATGCAGTCTCCATAGTGGTCCTGGGCGTGCTCGCTGTACCGAAATTTTTTGTTTTCTGTTGCGTTCCCCTACAGTGGTATCAGAGCCGTGCTATGCGTAGATGCAGGTTACGATCTAGAATACATGGAGATGTATGGGTATTGCATAATATAACTTTGTAGTAGATGAGATCTATTGCTGAAATTTATTTATGCAGGTAGAAGATGAAATCTGTTACCCGATGTTTTTGTTGCTTCCCTAGAATTTGCGTATTTCTGATCTCGAGACAGCATGGTGGATTTTGACAAAGTTCTGGCAATCTGCGATCCTGATTGATCAACGAAGTGCTATCAGTTCTTTGGGTTCAACCATAGTCAAAAGAAAGATGAAATTTCGCAGACGAATGGGCAATGCAGATATGATTTGCACGGGGGTCTTGCGTATGACGAAGTTTAGTATGGGGCTCGAGATTTTATTATCTCGTGTTTCATACACCCCGCGATGTTAATCTAGCGACTTGAATAATCATACTTCATGATAAAACGTTGGTAGCTGCGGTTTAAGTCAAAACCATAGAAGCCACGTAAAAATAAAATTTTGCATAAACCGATTAGAGGCGTCTAACTTGGCTTTGCAGGATGTGCATGTGATGTGGTATAGCAGTGCTCATATTAATTCGATTATGTATGAGATGACTATATGATGTAAATTTACTAAACATGACCTGCGTGTCATGATTCGGCATGATGGTTGGAGCCATATGATTGTCATTTTAATGACCTGCGTGTCAACCTTAAGTAATGCACTTATTTTATTAGCTATAGAGGTAGCAATATTCTCTGATGCATCGACAAGGTGGTGGCAATCTTCGCGAAGGTGAACACCGACGCAAATGCCGAAGACAAAGAAATTAAAGACTTCTCCGTCAGAAAGGGCTATACCATATCATGCTATTATGAATTGCCTAAGATGTTTATCCCTTATGATGCACCCTTCTTGATTGCGCGGTAGTCGCTTTTTATTAGGGTGATCTCTCACTTAAAAATATCAAGTAGTTAGTGTTCTCCCAAGTGTAGCACCGTCACGGCACCTATCTCTTCGGGGTATCACAGGATCTCCCTGGGTACGAACGATTAGAGAAGTGTGAGGCACGTGAGTTGAGACCTCGCAGCAAGATCACTTGGTTGTCTTGACATTCTGGAAGGATCTCCCTGAGCTCGGAACACGCCCATCGAAAGATGAACAAGAGTCACATAGAGATGTGATCGGCAAGTTTGCCTACCGATTGAAGTTCGCGCCATCAGTGTTCATCTCGTTCAATGGCGTTGAATGGAAATGCAGGTCTTGAATCACTCATAATCAATTTTGAGAGATATTGATTTGAGTGGGAGCGCACTTTAGAATAAAATTGTTTATTCACTAGTGCAAAAATCATTATGAACAAAGTCTAAGTGAAACTTGTGTTTACCGTTGTAGATCAAATGGCTCGCAATGCCGCGTTCAACTTAGGCCCGATGTTAGAGAAAGAGAAGTTAGCTGTGACTGGAAACAACTATGCGGACTGGGTCCGTAACCTGAGGATTGTCCTTAGGGGCGCTAAGAGAATGTATGTGCTTGAAAATTCTCTTCCAGCTAGACCGGCGGCAACTGCCCCGGAAGATGAACAAAATGTCTGGGCCACTAAGGATGATGATTACAACTTAGTGCAGTGCCTCATGCTAGCTTGCATGAGTCCAGAGCATCAAAAACGTTTTGAATTCCATAATGCCCGCGATATGATCCGGGAATTGGATGCTCTGTACAAGGAAACCGCACGGTCTGAACGATTTGATATCATGAAGGCCATGATGGATTGCAGGATGACTGAGGGCAGTTCAGTTGGCGAACAAGTGGTCAAAATGATTGGCTACGCTGAAAGGCTTAAAACCCTGGAATTTCCAATTCCACCAGCCCATATGATGGACATGTTGCTTGCTTCACTGCCCCCCGTCTTACGATGGTTTTACCATGAACTACAACATGAGTGGGATGGAGAAGACACCGGAAGAGGTGCTCGCCATGCCGAAAACTGTGGAAGGAGGACTGTGGAAAAATCGCAAGAAAGTGTTGCTTGTGAATAAAACCGCCAGTTTCAAAAGGAAAGGCAAGCCAAAGAAGGGCAAGGGCGCCGGTAAGACCGGCTCCCAAAGCAACTCTAAGGGTGGAGCCAAGAATGAAACTGAGTGCTTCTACTGCAAGGGCACAGGACACTAGAAGAGAAACTGCAAGAAGTATCTGGAAGATAAGAAGTCCGGGAAAACCAGAAAAGGTATAATTGTTATACAAGTTAATGTCATTGACGTTTTGCTTGCTAGCGAAAATTCTAAGTCTTGGGTATTTGATACCAGATCAGTTGCTCACATTTGCAACTCGATACAGGGACTGCAGAAGGTGCGCAAGCTAGCAAAGAATGAAGTCGTGATGCGCGTCGGGAACGGCGCTGGGATCGTCGCTCAAGCCGTCGGCATTATGCCTCTACGTCTCCCTTCAAGATTATCTTAGAACTAAGTAACTGTTATTTTGTTCCGCTATTGTGTAGAAACATTATCTCCGGATCATGTTCAGTACACGATGGGTATTCGTACAAGTCTGAGAACAATGGTTGTTCACTTTATTGTAAGGATATGTTTTATGGAATTGCACCCATTGTTGGGGGCCTTTTCATACTAAATCTTGAATGTGGAAATGGTGTCTTTAACGTGAATGCTAAACGCCTTAAGAAGGCTGATACCACCACCACTTTCATGTGGCACTGTCGGCTTGGCCACATCGGAAAGAAACGCATGCAAAGACTCCATAAAGATGGAGTTTTACCGTCCTTTGATTTTGAATCATTTGACACATGTGAAGCTTGCTTCATGGGGAAAATAACCAAGACGCCGTTCACGGGTCATCCTGAACGGGCGAGTGAATTGTTGGAAATAATACATAGTGATTTATGTGGTCTAATGAGCACAATCGCACGGGGTGGGTATTTCTATTTCGTGACTTTTACTGATGATTTGAGTAGGTATTGATATATCTACTTGATGAAGCATAAGTCGGAAACCTTTGAAAAGTTCAAGGAATTTCAGAATGAGGTAGAAAATCATCGTAACAAAAGGATTAAGTTTCTGTGGTCTGATCGCGAGGGCGAATATCTTAGTCATGAGTTTAGCCAACATCTGAGTGATCGTGGAATCGTTTCACAGCTTACACCTCCCGGAACTCCACAGAGAAACGGAGTGATAGTGGCCGGCCAAGGGTGGTGGTGCTCCTTGGAGCTCCACATGGCCTCCCATTATGCCCTAAATGCCCACTATTTGTGACCTAATGCATGGGTATTTTGGTATTTTTGGAGGCACCCCTACCCCTTGGCTTTCCTATAAATAGAGGTGGAGAGGAGCTCTCCACACTCATCCCTTGCTCTCATACACATGCCATGACATTTCTGGCTTCTCTCTCCCTCCCAGCGAAATAGTTTCGTAGAGCCGAAAGGCTGTCTGGGTTCCGGAAGGAACTAGTTCTGGAAGGCGAAGCCCTGCCGGATAGCTGACACCATATGTGTGCAACCCTGTTGAGAGGTCGTAGTTTCGATCTTTTGCCCGAGGGGCTGTTTGAGGGTCGTCCCGAAGGGCTGTCCGAGTTACCGTTCGAGCTTCGAGGGTCCTCCCGAAGGGCTGTCCGTGACATCGTCCGAGGGACTGTCCGACCGCCTCCCGAAGGGCTGTCCGACGAGGGAGTACATCCTCATGGTTGGGAGGTTGTAAATCCTAGCTGCGGGGATCTGCACCGACGATCTACATCGACTCTACTTCCGCTGCGCTACGAGTCGGTAATGATCAGATCAAACCCTGTATGCAGTCCCCATAGTGGTCCTGGGCGTGCTAGGTGTACCGAAATTTTTTGTTTTTTGTCGCGTTCCCCTACACGAGTGCCTCCCGGAGGGCTGTCGAGTGACTGGTCGAGTTTCAGTCCGAGTGCCTCCCGGATGGCTGTCCGAGTGACTAATCGAGTGTTTGTCTGATGGCCTCCTGAAGGGCTGTCCGAGGGACGGTCCGAGGGAGAACATCCTCGCGGTTGGGAGGTTGTAAAATCTTAGCTGCGGGGATCTGCACCAACGATCTTCGCCAACTCTACTTCTGATGCGCTACGAGTTGGTAATGATCAGATCAAACCTTGTATGCATCTTCATAGTGGTCCTGGGCTGGTGCGTAGGTCAGAATTTTTTGTTTTCTGCTGCGTTACCCTACGCCCCACACTGCCAAGAACAGGGCAGTAGGCCATCGGGCAACATGCCCTCGGGTAGCAAGCCCCCAAGACAAGAGCCGGCTGAGGCGGCCACCGGCGGCCCCAACCGTGACCACCTCAGGAGGTAGGTAGCGGCCACAACACCTCGAGATGCGACTTCACACCTGGCCACTTAGCCCAGCTGACCCTGATTAGGGCCGGAGCTGGCTCCAGCATGGTGGGCCCCATGGGCAAGGAGAGGCAATGCGCCGGCCCTCCTAGCCGCGCCGACCTCCCTCAGGAAGACCCCCACCCGGCGCGACGGGGTAGCACCACCGTCGGCCACCCGATCTAGGGTTTTCGGAATAGAGAGGAGAGGGAGAGCGAAGCGGAGTGAGAGGAAAGGAGAGGTTGTTCCGCCCAGCCTCCGCCACCCACGACGGGACTTTGCCCGGCGGGGGTGCCCAACGGCGGCGAGGAGGAAGGAAGGGGAGGGGGTGCAGGCGGCGGCGGGATTGGGATCTGCCCGTGTCACCCCTTGGGGACGACGCGGGGGTAGGGGGTACGACTTCCACTCATTTGTAGAAGGTATTATCACTGTTATATACTCTGTTTCATTTTGTCTTCAACCATGCTGTTTTTGGTTATAGATGTAAAATACAAAATTGACTGAAGTTCTGCTAGTCCCTTATTTTGCCTCGTTTTCTCTTTAGAACCAATAAAAGAGAGTAAAATTTGTGTTGTGTAGTGTACGAACCATAATACACGAATTTAGACCATGGGTTACCTGATCAGCCATATGTATGTTATTTTTGAAGGACCACATATAATCTTTGAGTTGACCACTAGGTACTAAATGATGATCCACAATGACCACATGCTATCAAAAACAGGGGCCGGCAACAGCTAATCACCTACCCAATATGGTAGTCGTTAAAATCTTCAAATACACGAATGTGTAAGAAAGAGATGCTACTAGCTAGTCAGTAGTCACCAACCCAAAGATGATACTTATCCCCATTTCTGTGCGCGGCTTGAACTCTGTCTAAGCATCATTTCATTCACGCTCTTGTGGAAGAAGATGAAGAAAGCTACAGCTCAACTCAGCACAAAGGAAATGAGTCAAGACACAGTATGAACCTTCATCTAACACAACAAATTCCTTTTACTTCCACTTCTTGGATTCGTGTTGTTGAGGAAAGTGAGTTGTTGTGTTTTGTGTTTGAATCTAGATCCCGCGATCTTAAGTACGTAAATAATAGGAATTGTCTTTTCTCTTCTCTTAAAGAAGTAGAAAGGAAGTTCAAGAGTTATTAAACCTTGATATGGTTGCATTGTGCATCTACTCCTCCACCCAACTGAGATGATCGATCAGGAGCTCTACAGCGGATTGTGCTAATGTGTAGTTGGGTCTTTATCTTGTCGTAACGTCGTAGAACACTTGTTCTGAAGAAGTGAAGAGAATAACACTATGTGATCTGGCAAGCTAGACCTTGTAAATGAAGACATCTTATGGGCATAAATTTAATTTGGCTTCAGACATGTTTCAAGCTTTCTAAGATTTTTGGAGCTATGAACTTCAAGGGGTTATTTATCTATGTTGCTCTGACTGGCTGCATCTTTAGTATATCACACTAATAGGGTAAATGCTATGCTACCTAAGCCTGATGAAAGGCTAGTATAGCCACCTCGAAAAGACTTAGCGTTGTTGATAATTTACGGTCTCCAAAGTCAAACTTTGACTTTTCATTTCACTCTAATATATTCGTCGGTTGCTAAGTAAGTGTAATTATGTAAGAATATTTGTGCTCGCACTGGAATACCACCAACCTGAACATTGGAAAGAAATTCTCGCCCAGACAAATGCCAAATATTTTGAAACCAGGCAATTAGTATTTTCTTCAATATAACTAGAGTTGTGCCTGTGCATATATTTCTGCATAAAAATTGTTTAGATCGTGTTATGAATTTGTTCTGAAACACAGTGAATACTATCTTTTCATACTTGGTTTACGGTTGCAAATGCACTTACTGTTATTAATTAGTTAAGGAAAGCATATCTAGTTGTGGTATGCATGTTGTTACAAGTGCATCACGCTAGTTGATAGAAGATGTTCAACTAGCATGTATTTTGTAACATACATATGAAGTGTGAACATTAAGATGGATTTGTTCTTAGATCTTAAACTTGTTAGTATGCTATAATAGTGTATGTATATATTCTTATAGTAGTTCTGCTCACTGAATGTTAATAGCAATGGTGAGCCGCCCGATGTCAACGGCAAACGTGTCACAAGTATCAAAAGACTTGTGGAAGAGACCAGTGGCAACAATGATCCACATTGTGGTACTTGTATAATTGGTTGCTGGTGTCTTGATCCTCCTAGCCATCTTTAAGCCCCGCCGTCGCCGAAGCAGAAACTGGCTCCTCTAAAAAGGTGTCCTTGTGGCATATACATTGCCCTTCCGACTAGCAATCTACATACTCGGTTCTATGCAATCTTCTGGGGTGAAGAGTAGCATGTACCCTATTTGGGCCATATATCTCTTCATGCATGCTTCATGGTTGCGTCAACTCTATCACAGCTTACAGTGTTGATGACAACAAACAAGGAGCAAGACTCCTCTACCAGGCTTTTATATCTACTTTGCTTATGCGTTGTTGCTTTCGATCAGCGTGCAAATGGTTTATTACTTGCTGCTTCTTTATATTCCTTTTACCCTTTTTGCAGACACTCACCAAGAGTTTCCGCATTTAGTCTCGCATCCAACTCATGGAACTGGAACAAAATAGTTGCACATTACATGTGCATGTATATATGAGGAGCAAAGCAAGGTTGTGTTTGCCACCGATTGCAGTTACCTAGTTGAGTGGCCCATCAACAAATACAAGTTGATGCCCCGACATATGCAACACAGCTAACAACGGATCCTGAAAAATATATGGAAGTGCAAGGAAATGCCACTAGTCCCAAGGCTAAAGGATGCATGCCTTTCCTTCTCTCCTTTTCATCTGCTGGGAAGACGCTTCTTTGGGTTTGCATGTGATGAATGCAAAGATAGTGCACATAATTTTGTTTTCAGAGTGTTGCCAAAGGAGAACAATGAATGTTGAATATACTACAATAGAGTTTTTAGATTGATTGAAGTTGAGTTAGTGTTTATGTATGATTTGTTCTTCACCAAGTATGCTGTCAGTTATTATGGGTCCAAAGCCGCAATATTTTGGCATACATTGCTGCCAGAACTCCAGTGATGATTTCTTAGGGTGATTCCATTGTCGTGACTCACGAGTACCACATGTCAGTCTTTTGGGTCGGAAAGAAGTAACCCCTGCAGCACCGCCCCAGCTGGTTCCACCAACCGCGTTGCCGCCATAGCTTTACCCATCGCCGGTCCTAGCTTTGGCTCATGTTGGTCGCAACACCACTCGTTGTTGGTTCCAGCATTGGTGATGTCTAGTCGCACCTTTGACTCATGTCAATTGCAGCACCACCCATTGCTAATTCCAGCGTCAGCGCCACATGGCAGCATCCGCACCGCCGTCACAACTTCACCCCATCGTTGGTCACAACACCAGCGACTGCTGGTTACAGTGTCTGCGACGCTCGGTGAAAACTTCACCCATGGCCGTCTACAACATCGCCTCATGCCAATTGCAACATCAACGCACCCGGTCGCAGCTCTCGTGCTTGTCCTCACAACAACGGGTAATGCCGGTCGCACCTCCTCATTCTTGTCTCACAACATCACCACGATGGCATCGTGACTGGGTTGCGGCACCGCGGCACGCAGCATTCCGGTCATTGCAACACAGCATCAACATTGCGGCTTGTAAACCCCCCCCCCCCTCCCGGTTGCCGCTCACACCATCTCCGCGGGCATCCACCCCCTCTACCTGAAGTGCTCGACACTCCAAAGTGGGAGTGGAGGGTGGGGCGGCTTGTAGAGAGAGAGAGAGAGAGAGAGAGAGAGATGATGATGATGAGCAATGTGCTCATTATGGGAGGGATAGAGAGAAGGAAATTAAAGGGGAGTTCGCTGGCAGAGGAAGTCACCGGAGAAGCAACCCGCGGGATCGAAAAGGAGGCAATTCCATGAAATGAAGAGAGAGGGTGAGCTGGGGCAAGAAGAAAGGAAACGTGTGGAGGAGGAGTGACACGTGGTTTGAAAAGGCAAATCTTATTTGAAGCTCAGTGTGTCAAATTGGCGGCTATTCGTAGAGGGGGGCGATGTTCCAATGCGACACGAACCGAGCCCATTCACTGGTTTCTAGCGTATAATCTCACAACGGTGGGTTATTTGGGTGGTTTTTTCCAGTCATGATTGGGCTGGTTTATTTGTTTACTTTTCACTCTTTCTTTCCGTGTGTTTTCTGTATGTCTTTTTCACTGGTTTCTCTGACTTTCGTCTAGTTTTTCCTTCTTCCCATTATTTTTTATTTTCCTTTTTTCTTTATTTTTTATGTTTCTTTTTAAACTAGAGAACAATTTTAAAATAAATGAATAATTTTTCAAAAATGAGAAAACTTCTGACATTTTTCAAAATACATGAACACTATTTAAAATATTGGAATGTGATTAAAATTTCTGAAATTTTATTTAAAACAAGAACTTTTAAAGTTCATAAAAAAATTAAATTTGTGAATAGTTTTTAAAATTTGCGAGCATTTTTTAAATTGGAAAAACGTCATTCAAAATAGACAAGCATTTTTCTAAATCTGGTGCATTTTTAATATCCGGAACCATTTTTTATAACAAGAAATAGTTTCAAAATTTGCAAAAAAATTATTTATTTGAGAGCATTTTTTGAAACTCTATATTTTTTTTAATTCATGGCCTTTTTCAAATTCATTAACATTTATTTAAAAATCAAGAAAAACTATTGTTTGAAAAGTCAAACCTTTTTATTTTTGTATTTTTAAAATTGAAAAACCCCATCAAACTGGTTTTTTTAAGAAAAACTGAAGGAGAAAATCACTTGGTAGGATCTAGTCTCTAGATGGGTTGGCCCGAGGCAGCTCCCGATGCGATTGCTCAACTGCTTCACACAGCAAGCGTCGAAAAAATCTTCTATTGGACATATACATGGGGAGGGAGCAACCACTTCGTTTCACGCGTTGGTCCCGGGGACGCATGGCACCACCGTGGACGCAAGCTCCAGGTTCGTCACCCGATTACAGACAAAGCCAATGCTACCTCTCGCTTATTATTGTGAGACAGAAGCACGACTTGCCTACTTTGTTCTCCCTCTGATGGCCTGGCCCAATACCGTTGGTTTCGGGAAGCTTGTAGGCACTGGTTTTTCTTTTCACTTTTTTTTTATGTTTTCCTCTACTAGTTTTTATTGTATTTTTTTACTTCTCATTAATTTTCATTTTTTACTTTTTTTCCGATTTTCAAATAGATATTGATTTTTTAATACATGTTGACCATTTTCTATACAGGCTTAATTTAAAAAAAAATACATGTTGCACATTTTTCTGAATGCATGTTTAACATTTGCCAAATGCACATTGATTTTTTATTATTTTTCATATTTTTCAAAGGCAAGTTGAATTTTTTTGAAATAATATCATTAACATTTCTCTGAAATGTGCAACATTTTATTAGTTTTATGATTTTTTTTAAATGCCATGACTGTTTTTCCAAAAATATGCGAACAAATTTATCATTGCATCAACATGTTTTTCAAATAGAATTGACACATTTTTACATACATTAAAAAATGAACAATTTTTGAATGGCATGACCATTTTTGACAATTACGCTAACAAATTTTTATATTTTTGGTGAACACTATTTAGAATTTCATGAACAAAAATTAAATTATGGAAATACAAGCGCTAGTATACAGTGCCTTTGGTGACGTATAATTGCAAACAAAAAATGCAAGCATAGCGACTACGAAACAATGACGAGCAGTGATACCAGCCAGCCCAATAACGAAACATTGTAGGTGACGCAAGTTGCTACTCGCGCAATACGTATTTCCTATTCGCTGCTCTGTGCGAACGAATGTCAAGCAACGTACAGACGTGACGGGCGACCAACCGAAACAGGCTGGACCAATTAGCAGACTGGTTATATAGCTTGGGTCTCCGGTTTTGGGCGGTGCCCAAAGGTTTTGTCCATTTTTTATGTCTTAGGAACCTTCTAGAAGGTTCTCATCTGTTTTTTTTTCGTCTTCCTTTATTTTCTTTGTGTTTTCGTCTCTTTTTTTCATTGTTTTCACATTTCTTATTTTTTCCTATTTAATTTTTTTATTTTCTTCTATTTTTTATTTTTTCAAGAAATGATTTTTTTTCAAAAATGTTTAACATTTTTATATTAATGTTTAGAATTTCAAATATGTTCGAAAATTTGAGAAAATATTTTTTGTGTTTAAAAATTGTTGAAAATTTGAAATTGGAATTTTATAAAAAATGTTCAAGTTCTAAAAAAAGTTATATTTTTAAAATTAACATTTTCAAAAAATGTTCATAAATTTTGAAAATTAATAGGTTCAAATTTTCAAAAAATAATTGCCAATTTGAAAATATGTTTACGTTTTCATAACAGTTTACTATTTTTTTTAAACACACTTTTAAAAATATATGTTTCCCATGTTTGTTTCTAGAAAACAGAATGAAAAAAACTAGAAAAAACCCGGCGGTGTAGTAGCCGGACCGCTATAGTAGACGTCTCGCTACTGCTCCCACTCGCGGCGCCAGTGAAGGGTAACGCAGCAGAAAACAAAAAATTTCCGACCTACGCACCAGCCCAGGATCACTATGGAGACTGCATACAAGTTTTGATCTGTTTCGTTACCGACTCGTAGCGCAGCGGAAGTAGAGTCGATGACGATCGGCGGTGCAGATCCCCGTAGCTAGGATTTACAACCTCCCAACCGCGAGGATGTATACCCTCATCTGCCCCTCGGACAGCCCTCCGGGAGGCGGTCGGACAGCCCCCCGGACGGTGTCGCGGACAGCCCTTCGGGAGGACCTCCAAAACTTGGACTGTCACTCGGACAGCCCTTCGGGAGGACCTTCGAAACTCGGATGGTCACACAGACAGCCCTTCGGGAGTCACTCTCGAACTAAGACCGAAACTACGATCTCTCTACAGAGTTGCACACATACGGTGTCATCTATCCGGCAGGGCTTCGCCGTCCAGAACTAGTTCCCACCGGAACCCAGACAGCCTTTCGGCTTTACGAAACTATTTCGCTGGGAGGGAGAGAGAATGTCAGATCATGCATGGCTTGTGTGAGAGAGTTGGAATGAGGATGGAGAGCTCCTCTCCACCTCCTTATATAGTGGTGGAAGGGGTGAGGGGGGGCTGAAATTCAGCCCACAAAACATGCACCCACCAAACAAGGAAACATGTTCCCACCAAACATGGAGAAAACATGTTCCCTTGTCCATGGTGTTCCCCCATGGGGCCCCACCTTCCTCCCAACACTCTCCACCATTTGTGGAGGCTGTCCCCCCACCATGGGGGCCCCCCCAACACCTTTGTCCAGCCACAAGGGGCTGCCCCCTCAAAGGGGGGCACCCCCAAAACAGTCCCCACGCATCGTGGGATCTTGTCCCCTCACGCTGGGACAAGATGTTTTCCGCGACTATTACTTCTGATAAATTCCGGAAGGTCCCAGAACATTTCCGGCACCCTCTAAAATTATCTGGATGCGCTCCGGAACATTTCCGGTATGGTGGTTTAATTTAAAACCATCTTCGTTTATCCGGTAAACAATTCCGGCAGCTCCGAAAACTTTTTTTGATTTTTTCTCCGGAAAAATTCCAGAAATTTCCAGACCAATCTGGCAACCTCCAAAACATTCCCGGTGCTTGCCGAAACCTTTTAGGATCAATGGTTTCATCCGAAACAACTTTTCAGTTTTACCGAAACTTTTTTTGGTGTTCTCTCCGGAACTGTTCCGTTGTCTCCGAAACCTTTTCGGTGACTTTTCTCTCGGACTCCTTGTCTAGTATTCAGCAGATAGATGACCCTTAAGCGTGTGACCCTATAGGTTCGGTGAAGTATAGACATGACCGGAACACTTTCCGATCAATGATCAGCATCGGAGCCGTGGACACCCATATTGACCCCTATACCCACACGAATAAATATTCGAGTGAACCTCTAGTTGCCGTGTGCTATTCCTGTTGCTTCGCGATATGTTACAATACCCGAGGTGAGATTTATCGGCATCCCTGTGGATCAACAACCTTGTCCACTATGCCAGTTACCTCGTTGCCGGTATTGTCATCTTTTCTCGTTTCCGTGTTCCGGCATCCCTGTGATCAAATCACAAAGTGTCTGGCCAGACGATGATGGATACCGTAACACCGAGAGGGCCCGAGAATATCTCTCCACCGTCGGAGGAGCAAATCCCAATCTTGAGCTATCAAGTCCCTTGACATACTTTTCCATGAACCCGTAAGCCACCGTAATAGCCACCCATTTACGGATGACGTTTAACAAACCCCAAAGTTCATGAAGCAAGCATGAAGAAACTCGATACTCTCATGGTCTAAGGAATTATGCAAACGTTAACTATCTCTATGTTATTAACCATTAACTAGTGACGATTGTATCTCATAGCATAACATCAATTCGGGTCGATTCAACACAAGTGTTCTACCAACATTGCGCCCTCAAAATTGCCGGCATAGCCATGCCCATGATCAGGAAAATAGGATCATCATGCAATACTTGAGCCAGTCTTAGAGGCCAGACTAGGAATACATTTTACCGTTTATTATTCCACACGTGCATATGAGTCTTCCTCCGAGCCTCGTGGTTATTGTAGACTCGAGAACCATATATAGCAGTTATAGCATGGAACATAAACATAATTATGAACAGGGAGATAATCAATAACATTTATTATTGCCTCTAGGGCATATCTCCTACAGACTCCCACTTGCACTAGAGTCAATAATCTAGTCAATGCTAATGCACTTTACACCTATGGCATACTGGTGTAAAAAATGCTTCGCATGTGGTATAGCCTGATGTCCAACGGATCTGACGACTTCAGCTCCGTGTGTAACTTTGCATATCCTCGCGTTTTCACGCTTTCACAAAATTCATATTTTGTGTGGACTTGGCTTTGCATATGTGTGAATCATTGGTCGAAACCTGATTCCTCAGACTGAGCTATGGAGCAACTATCTGCAATAGTGTCCCATAGACCAAAGCCATCTTGGAACCATACTAAGTTCATGAATGAACTATATGATTCAACAACTTCTTTGTCGCTTCTTAAGCGTCAACATACTTAGCCTTTGTTATAGAATTCGCCACAGTATCTTGTTTGGAACAATTTCCAACTACCGTGCCATCATATTGTGTATTACACAAAACCCTTAACTTAAATCGAAAATCGCATGGAGCATTGATGAAGACTGTATCGATGTAATTACTTACAATGAGCACTTCATAATCTCTGCTTGCGAGAAAACATGTCATCACTACTACTCTAGTACTCAATGACATCTTTCACTGTTGTCCTATGATCAGTACTTTGATCACTTTGGTATCCATACTCGCAACAACTTTTGGAGTATCTGACATATCTGGTTGTTTTACATACCATGGAATACATGATTAATCCAAACACAAGAGTGTGTGGAATCTCCATCATGTATTTTACTCATCAGTGTTTTGGGACACCGAGTCTTGCAAAAACTCTTTCCATGTGACTTCGGCAAGAATCACTCCTTGGCGTTTTAAATGCTAAAAAGTTTTAGCATCTTGTCAATATGTATTCATTGCTTAGCCCCATTAGGTAAATCTATCTCCATAGATCATCATGCCTAATATTGAGGCTATTTAGCCCAAGCACTTCATCGGAAAAACTATTTTCAAATGAAGTCCTAATTCGTGTCAAGAAATTTATTTCCAATTAACAATGTGTCAAGTACACAAGGTTTTTAGAAATATTATTATGCTCCCACTTACTTTCTTGAATCACAAGCATCTTCGATACCCATTTGATGAAGTCAAACCCCTTTGACCATTCCATCAAAAACGAAGATTCCAACTCCACTTTGCTCTCTTCTGTCCATCGCTGGAACTCTGAAGTTTGCATACTTACTAGCATCCTCTGGATCGACAAATTACTTTGGACTGTATCACATACAAGTCCTAGGTTTCATTTCCATCAGATGGAAATCCTTTTGTCATCCATGTTTCATATCTCATGATTGAAATATGTATTAATTGCTAGTTCAACCCGAACCGACTTCAAGCATCGCTACGGTGAGACAATCTCATCGTAGTCAACTCCTTGAACTTGTTAATGCAACAAGTCGAGCTTTATGGATAAAACATTTTATCCGTATCAGTTTTTAGTTCCATAAATATTCGTTAGACTCTAAGTCTTCCGAAAGGTGTATCAAGATTTTAATCTCGAATCACATATATGGAAACTATCTCGGATTGTATTGGCATTTAGCCAATTCCGGAGTAAGGGCCCATCAACGCTTCCTTGTGTATTGTAGGTATACTGTTGTCTAACAACAATATCTCGTTTGCGCACCTGATAGGTTTGCATGAGCTTTGCCTACGTGGTTCAGCTGCAAGTTCGACCGAAGTACATACATTTTATTGTAGAGACTTCCGAATCAGTCGCAGTAGGAAACTCCGGAATCACTTCCAAGGTTTCTTTCCTTTGATCTGATGACGAAGATACTGGTTATCTCATCGAGTTGCACTGTCCTCCCACTCACCTTTTGTAAGAACTATTCTCTTTAAAAGCATACCGTTTTGTGGCAAAAATCCTTTGCCTCGGTATAGTGGTGGGGGAATACCCAATGACTTGGGATAACCTACAAAGTAGCACTTGTCTGATTTGGAATAGGTTTGTAACCTTTTACACAAGCCCCATATTCCAAATGTTAAGAAAAGATATAACATGGTTGGGCGTACCATACCATGGCGTCATTTCAATAGACCTGATGGATCTCTTTTCAGTGTAAAAGCCGCAGTCTCTAAAGCATCACTCTTTAAAAGGGGTAATGGCAAATTTATTTATGTCATCTTTGATCTTACCATGTCATAAATGGTTCGATTACATCTTCACGGACTTTCCACTTGCAGTGGTGTTCCGGGAGGTGCAAGTTATGAAACCCCTTTCACAACTCATCAGACATTCGCTAAACTTGTAACTCAAATATTCCTTTCTGCAATCGAATTGTAGAAACATAATTTTCTTGTTACAACAACTTCTACTTCATTTTTGAAAACCTTATGAATGAATTCAAAAGATCCAGACTTACGTCTCATCAAGTAAATATCAATATATCTACTTGAGTCATTTCTGAAGATAGATAAATCCACTACTTGCAACAACATTTATTGAACTACACACATCAAAATGTATGATCACCAATAAGTTTGTTGCTCGTTCCTTATGGCCTGTGAACAGTATTTCAGTCACTTCACTTTTTGGAGGAAAGTTGCAAGTGTCAGATGATTCAAAATCAAATGACTTTAAAATCCATCATAATGGAATTTTCCATGCGGGTTTCTCCAATGTGACCAAATGCAGTGCCACACATATGTGGTATTCTTTTAGTCTTGCAACATTTAGCGTCAGTGTTATGGATGTATCATATTACCATCAATATTCATAACATACATCCCATCTAGGATGGAAGCATGTCCCTTCATGTTATTCATAATACTGAACAACAATTGTTGTTTTTATGAACAACTCTTTTGCAACAAACATTGTGCAATGGGCTAGAGTGTATGAAACTCTAAAATGAATTATGAAAGTAAACCCAGAGGTAATGTATTATTATCAATATTCATAACATACGTCTCATTCATAATGAAAGTATGGCCCTTATGTTATTCATAACACCGAACATCAAAAGTTCTCTTATGAACAACCTTCTTGCAAGATACCTTATGCAAAGGGCTAGAGTGTGAAACTCTAAAATGAATTATGAAAGTAAATACATAGGGAATACACCTATGGATGGCATAGTAACATTTACTATGTTCCCTGCGTGTATCTAACCTCATTCCTGGCTAGTCTTTCAGGCCATAGTAGTTCTTACATCGAGTTGCAACAGAATGCAATCGAGCGGGTATCTTTGTGATTAACTCACAATACCCAAGAATTAGTGATTAACATGTTTAATCATAATTCCCAAGAACTATTTCTTTGACCAGCCTTCTATACATCAATAACTTGTATGACTTTCATACATGAGCTGGATATTCCAGTCTTCTCTCTATTTGCCTTTATACTTCTAAGAGTTTAACTTTTAGTATTTCTTCTACTCTCAGAAGAAGCATCCAACTTAAGAGTGGCGTTAGCCCCGGACTTCCTAGGCGTGTAAGTCATACTAACACCCTTTGGACATTTCCTTTAAGTTGTTGTTTTATTCACCTTCATCATATGACAGGCGTTCTACTCGATCCCTCTGTTATTAGTCAAATGCATAGTAAACACTTTTACTAACAGTTTGCAAAACAAACATTGCTTTGGATATCAAATATCTTTTAGCCTTTGTTTGTGTCTGAAAATGATTTTCAGTTCCATGAATATCACATAGCTATCCCAAACTTTTGAAGTTCGGGTTTCATGGAATCAAACATATTGCACTTGACCGAACTGGAATTCTAGCTTTTGGATCGCAAGACGAGAGTCATATGATCCATAGCATTAGCGGGAGAATACCGAAAGCATGCGATAGGACAAAGTCCTTCTCGGCACTCTTGAGGACAATCCTCATATTACGTTACCAACCATAAAGTTTTAACCAGATATTTAACAGCTATTCAATTTTAATAGGGAAGGTGGAAACGCGAGCCATTATTCTACAACTATTATGCAAACCACATTTAGACAGTGTTCAAAATTAATTGCACTGAGAATTAAACAAGTTAATTCTACAGTGCGCTCCCACTCAAATCAATATCTCTCATAATTGATTGTGAGTGATACAAGATCCACATTTCAATTCAACGCCACGGTTCGAGATGAACTCAAATGGCGCGAACTTCAATCGGTAGGCAAACTTGCCGATCACATCTCTATGTGATTCTTGTTCATCTTTCGATGCGTGTGTTCTGAGCTCAGGACTGTCCTGCCTGAACGTCAAGACAACCAAGTGATCTCGCTGCGAGGTCTCAACTCACCCGCCTCACACTTCTCTAATCGTTCGCACCCATGGAGATCATGTGATGCCCCGAAGAGATAGGTGCCGTGATGGTGCTACACTTGGGAGAACACTAACTACTTGATATTTTAAGTGAGAGATCACCCTAATAAAAAGCGACTACCTCGCAATCAAAAAGAGTGCATCATAAGGGATAAACATCTCAGGCAATTCATAATAGCATGATATGGTATAGCCCTTTCTGACGGAGAAGTCTTGTATTTCTTCGTCTTCGGCATTCGCATCGGTGTTCACCTTCGCGAAGATTGCCACCACCTTGTCGATGCACCAGATAATATTGCTATCTCTATAGCTAATAAAATAAGTGCATTACTTAAGGTTGACACGCAGGTCGTTTAAAGTGCAATCATATGGCTCCAGCCATCATGCCGAATCATGACACGCAGGTCATGTTAATCAAATTACATCATATAGTCATCTCATACATAATCAAATTATTATGAGCACTGCTATACCACATCATATGCACATGCAAACCATCCTGCAAAACCAAGTTAGACGCCTCTAATCGGTTCATGCAAAATTTTATTTTACGCGGCTTCTAAGGTTTCGAAACAAACCGAAGCTACCAACGTCCATCATCAAGTATGATAATTCAAGTTGCTAGATTAACTTTCCAGGGTGTATGAAACACGAGATAATAAAATCTCGAGCCCCATACTAAACTTCGTCATACGCGTGACCCCCGTGCAGATCATATCTGCATTGCCCTTTCATCTACGAAACATCCATCTTTCTTTAACTATGGTGGAACCCAAAGAACTGTTAGCACTTCGTTGATCTGTCAATCAGCATACTCAGGAGCAGCATGAAAGGATCGCGGATTGCCAGAACTTTGTGAGATTCCACCATGCCGTCAAGATCAGGACTACGCAAATTCAGGGGAAGCAACAAGAACAACGGGTAACAGATTTCATCTGCTACCCGCACAAATAATTTACAGTAATAGAACTCATCTACTACCTAATTATATTATGCAACACCCATACATCTCTATGTATTCTAGATCGCAACCTGCATCTACGCATAGCACGGCTCTTGATGCCACTGAAGGGTAACGCAGCAGAAAACAAAAAAATTCCGACCTACGCACCAGCCCAGGATCACTATGGAGACTGCATACAAGTTTTGATCTGTTTCGTTACCGACTCGTAGCGCATCGGAAGTAGAGTCGATGACGATCGGCGGTGCAGATCCCCGTAGCTAGGATTTACAACCTCCCAACCGCGAGGATGTATACCCTCATCTGCCCCTCGGACAGCCCTCCGGGAGGCGGTCGGACAGCCCCCCGGACGGTGTCGCGGACAGCCCTTCGGGAGGACCTCCAAAACTTGGACTGTCACTCGGACAGCCCTTCGGGAGGACCTTCGAAACTCGGATGGTCACACAGACAGCCCTTCGGGAGTCACTCTCGAACTAAGACCGAAACTACGATCTCTCTACAGAGTTGCACACATACGGTGTCATCTATCCGGTAGGGCTTCGCCGTCCAGAACTAGTTCCCACCGGAACCCAGACAGCCTTTCGGCTCTACGAAACTATTTCGCTGGGAGGGAGAGAGAATATCAGATCATGCATGGCTTGTGTGAGAGAGTTGGAATGAGGATGGAGAGCTCCTCTCCACCTCCTTATATAGTGGTGGAAGGGGTGAGGGGGGGCTGAAATTCAGCCCACAAAACATGCACCCACCAAACAAGGAAACATGTTCCCACCAAACATGGAGAAAACATGTTCCCTTGTCCATGGTGTTCCCCCATGGGGCCCCACCTTCCTCCCAACACTCTCCACCATTTGTGGAGGCTGCCCCCCACCATGGGGGCCCCCCCAACACCTTTGTCCAGCCACAAGGGGCTGCCCCCTCAAAGGGGGCACCCCCAAAACAGCCCCCACGCATCGTGGGATCTTGTCCCCTCACGCTGGGACAAGATGTTTTCCGCGACTATTACTTCTGATAAATTCCGGAAGGTCCCAGAACATTTCCGGCACCCTCTAAAATTATCTGGATGCGCTCCGGAACATTTCCGGTATGGTGGTTTAATTTAAAACCATCTTCGTTTATCCGGTAAACAATTCCGGCAGCTCCGAAAACTTTTTTCGGTTTTTTCTCCGGAAAAATTCCAGAAATTTCCAGACCAATCTGGCAACCTCCAAAACATTCCCGGTGCTTGCCGAAACCTTTTAGGATCAATGGTTTCATCCGAAACAACTTTTCGGTTTTACCGAAACTTTTTTTGGTGTTCTCTCCGGAACTGTTCCGTTGTCTCCGAAACCTTTTCGGTGACTTTTCTCTCGGACTCCTTGTCTAGTATTCAGCAGATAGATGACCCTTAAGCGTGTGACCCTATAGGTTCGGTGAAGTATAGACATGACCGGAACACTTTCCGATCAATGATCAGCATCGGAGCCGTGGACACCCATATTGACCCCTATACCCACACGAATAAATATTCGAGTGAACCTCCAGTTGCCGTGTGCTATTCCTGTTGCTTCGCGATATGTTACAATACCCGAGGTGAGATTTATCGGCATCCCTGTGGATCAACAACCTTGTCCACTATGCCAGTTACCTCGTTACCGGTATTGTTATCTTTTCTCGTTTCCGTGTTCCGGCATCCCTGTGATCAAATCACAAAGTGTCTGGCCAGACGATGATGGATACCGTAACACCGAGAGGGCCCGAGAATATCTCTCCACCGTCGGAGGAGCAAATCCCAATCTTGAGCTATCAAGTCCCTTGACATACTTTTCCATGAACCCGTAAGCCGCCGTAATAGCCACCCATTTACGGATGACGTTTAACAAACCCCAAAGTTCATGAAGCAAGCATGAAGAAACTCGATACTCTCATGGTCTAAGGAATTATGCAAACGTTAACTATCTCTGTGTTATTAACCATTAACTAGTGACGATTGTATCTCATAGCATAACATCAATTCGGGTCGATTCAACACAAGTGTTCTACCAACATTGCGCCCTCAAAATTGCCGGCATAGCCATGCCCATGATCAGGAAAACAGGATCATCATGCAATACTTGAGCCAGTCTTAGAGGCCAGACTAGGAATACATTTTACCGTTTATTATTCCACACGTGCATATGAGTCTTCCTCCGAGCCTCGTGGTTATTGTAGACTCGAGAACCATAGCAGTTATAGCATGGAACATAAACATAATTATGAACAGGGAGATAATCAATAACATTTATTATTGCCTCTAGGGCATATCTCCTACAGCCAGTGGGCTGGCCCAGTCGGGGGATTGCCCTGTGCGATTGACCATCGACTGTTTGCCGCACAGAGTAGCAAATTGGAGGTCCCATAGGCAGTGGCGGAGCTATAAAGAAATGGCTGGGCGGGCCAGCTAAAGTAGAGCGGAAATGTTTTCAATTATGAAACAATAGTACTTTGGTGGGCATTAGTCAGTAATTGCTGGCTCACCTTGCCCATGTCCAATTTGTGTGTATACATAGATCCGCAGGCGAGAACACATGGCCACTAGCATCTGGATTCTGTGATCAGAATCGTTACATATGGATGGAGAAAAAGACATACTCAATCTCAGCAATTAAGTTCACCAGCCAACTGATGAGATAGCTGCAATATTCGACCAGGAGTTAACTACGGCAACAACAAGAGCCAACATATGCTGATACAATTAATGCTTGACACTAGGGTCTGTGTGCCATGATTTTAGATCTAAATCATATATGTTTCCATGAATATTTATGTGATTGGATCTTGCCGGCAAATTGTATGCACAATGCTATTGTTCTGAACCGGAGACCCCGAAGTGAGAATAATCGGGATATCAATAGGGATGATTGTAATTTGAGGATTACATATATTCACAGAATGTAAATCCTTTGATCCGGTGCTTCGTGAAAGATTACCCTTAATTTGCATTAGGAACCCGCAAAAATGGAAGGGTAGGACAAATGATGTGCAAGTTATTATTGCAAGCACGTGCGACTACATACGTAATGCATGCCTATATATGATTGATGAATTGGTGCTAGTTTGTTGCCACCATCCCCATGCCTACACTTTTGATCATTGTTACTCTCTTTACATTACTTTGTATTTGGCAACTAATGTGTCATGTTACTTCTGCAATCCAACTACAATCACTACATAGCTTTTCTTACTAATAAAATTTCTTGAGCAAGTATCTGTTTTTCAAGTGTGGTTGAATTGACAACTCAACTGATAAAATCTCACATTGTGTCAAATTAATAAATTTTTGTTGTAATATTTCCCTCGAAGACTGTTGCGACTCCCTACAGTTATGAGTTATCATATGCATACTGAGATGGGCTAACAGATGTGTTCTCGGGGGTATGAGGTACGAAATCTGTGGAAGGATAAAACAACTCGGACCCTTGGACTTGGCCAACACCAATGGGAATGTATGTGATGTACACCTGACAAAAGGCCAAGTAACATTTGTGGGTAATGTAACACACCTCAACAGAGTGTATTGAATTGTGGCTCATGACTTTCTGATCTAGGAAAGCTCTACGGACACGGCAGGAAAGGAACCATCAGAGGTTCTAACAATCTGTAAGGGCCGACAAACATATATTTCTGAATTGAAACTTGACTTCTCAACTCATGACAGATACTTCGGAAATTGACCGATATTTAGGACCGTGTGACCTGGCAGTTAATAGTGCATACAGACACCATTTGCTATCATATGGACTTGTGAATCCGGACGACTAAGTGCAGTACTTTTGACCTGGGACAACTACGATCGGTACTTCTGAGCTCGGTGACTCAAAGAGCGGTACTTCTGAGCTCGATGCTTGTGGGTCCAAATGACTAAGAGTGATACTTGTGGGCCCAAACGACTAAGATCGGTACTTGTGGACCCGGGTGACTAAGATCAATACTAATGAGCCCGAACGACTAAGATCGGTACTAGTGAGCCCGAACGAGTAAAATCGGTACTTGTAGGCGCGGACTACTAAGATCGATACTTGTGGGCCCAAACCACTAAGAGCCATACTTATGGGTCCGAAGGACTAAAATCTGTTCTTGTGGACCCAGACGACTAAGATAGGTATACTTGTGGACCCGGGTGACTAAGATCGTTACTAGTGAGCCCGTACAAGTAAGATCGGTACTTGTAGGCTTGGACTACTAAGATTGATACTTGTGGGCCCGAACCACCAAGAGCGATACTTATGGGTCCGAAGGACTAAGATCTGTTCTTGTGAACCCAGGACTAAGATCGGTACTAGTGAGCCCGAACGAGTATGATCATTCTGCACGCAGAGAGAACTTAAGGACGAGGATGATGTTGAATGGTTCGTTAGTAGGCTTTGAGTTTTTGTCTTCCATCTTCGCGCGGGTCGGGATGAAAGGTATCCTTAGTGACATTCACTTCAAGTTTTGTTCTCCAAAGGATGGAATGTGTGAGAATTTTTTTTATCTATGTTTCATATCGTTGGATTATAATTTCCAATATATCTCGAGTTCCAACCTTCTCTCGAACTGAACCACTTTGTGAATACTGGTTTTCTCTTCAAATTTTCACGTAAAAACAGTGCTGCCTGCACAAACATGTCATTTACACTATACTGGAACATGCGCGTCTCCAACAGTGATTTTACATTAAACTGTACTTTTTTTTTCCTGATATGAGAGTGTTAGTTTTAGTAAACTATAGGTTGGAAGTGTGACAGTATTTTAGTAAAACTTCTACTGATGATCGTTACCCATTAACTCCACACTTGGTTCCTTTGTGCAGCTAGCCGTTCTCTCTATAGTCTCTCAGGACAGGACCGAATCACACACCGCAGTAACCTGAACCTTGAACATCCTGTAGATCATCGGTCCACTCAATCTGCTCATCACGAAACAGTAAATCATTTCCTGCTCATCATGAAGCAGCAAATCAGTTCTGTTCTAGACCACCCATCCCGTGCGCGCACCCATGGCTCACAAAAACATAAACAAAAGTTGGTAATATAAGCTTCCTTGTCTAGACCTCCAGATTCCATCAACACATACATTTGTTGGCTTTTCTTGCCAAGAAAACTGCACAGAGGTGAAGGCTGGTGAAAAACGAGACATGAAGCCTTTTTGTCAGCTAAGTTTAAGTTGATTCAGACAACGCTCGCGACAAAGGGAGAGGATGAACTATGATGGCAATATGTACCATTTTTCATCCATGGAGATGATATGAGAGCAATGTGGGTATTCATGGCCCCCCTTTTTTTTCCTCGCTTTAAACTGCACAGAGAGAAGTAAAATTGTGCAAAGGACTACTGCTACTACTGGTCATTGTTGTCTGAAAACACGGGAGAGAGATCAGAGTTCAGAGAACATCGTCATCACCTGCAAAGGACAGAGGATAATTAGGATTGATCGACTATGTCTTCCTGCATATAACATACAAATAAATAATTGGTGTCAATCATGTGGCGGATGAAAAATGAACTCTCTTATGTTGAATTTCAATCATGTCGATGGTAAAGTGTAACATCAAAGCTAGTGGGTTCCCAAAATAGACCTCGGTCAAACAACTAAAATCAGGTAGAAAAGACAATGAATCACATAATAGCGAACTCATGCACAACTTAGAAAATTATTGAGAAAAGCTCAACCCACTACCCATTTTTGTTCTAACAAGGAAAATTATGTCACTAAGAAAATCAATAACAGTCTAGCTATTGCAGTGTCTTGCTATGTAGCATGCAATCAACCATTGAAGTTTTCATCAAAACAGGTCACATTCTTAAGCTGATTGGAAATAATGATCCTGACTGGTCGAAAATAATGATCATCCTACAGGTCAGAAATAATGGTCAGTGAGATGCTACATGTCGGAAATATAGTACACTTCTTACTTTTCACTCATCCAACAGGTCGGAAATAATGATCAATGAGATGCTAGCTGTAGGTAAGTTTGTCACAACATGACATTGACGTTGTGGCATGAACTCTGGGTGATCCACACATCTATAGTAAGTTAGCTAGTAACCAATTTATCCTAGTTGCAGCGACACAGAGAGAAAACAACTGGTTATTAATAACGGTGGCGGCTCTTATAGAATCTATGCTTAGAACTTTAGAAGCCAACTCTTGCATGCTCTACAAGATAAATAGCAAAATAAGGAATTTCAGCAGCAACAAAAAGCATTAGAGACCGCTCGATTAAACATACAAAAGTCAATGGTTAATTAAATATGTCGCAAAAATTAGGATGATCAGGACATATCTTGGAGAATATACTTCCTAAATATGCAATGCCTGTATGGTAAAAAATGTAGTTAGGACTATGAGGGAAACAATTTAGTGCACCTGTCTTTTTTGGCTAACAATGTTCTTATTTGTGCAATAGCCCTATCCAGAAACAATAAGATCCTTTTCTAGTTTTATGGTATTAATAGTTGCTTGATAAAAAATAGTAGTTAAATATTCTTGAAAATTCCTTATGTTAGAGTGGAAGCCTTGGAAATTTAGCACTGAGGAGCCAGACGAAGGGGAAACTAAAGGATTTTAACTGGGCAGATAAAAGATAAATTGTGCATAGTTTTCTATTGGCTGAACAGGCTGACAAATTAGGGTAGCTTCAGGTCAACCTCATCCTTGTGGAAGTCAGTTGCGGGGAGGTCCAGATCCAGTTGCTCCCAAAGCATGTTCATGAAGACATAGTGTGTGTCATCAAGCTAACCATATGTTGCAGTCCCTGACTAATGTCTAGTTGCGTCCTTGCTCGCCCGCCGCAGCACTGACAACTGCAGCTCCTTCATCCTGCCTGTCCTCGTATCTCTTGATTAGTTGGGATCTGCAGAGAGTATTGATATGATATAGAGACGGCAGATGCAAACAATATAATTTCTTTACTAAAAACAGAAGCGCAATACCTAAACGGATCAACGTAGAAGAGAAGACCAAACTTGAGGCTATAGCGGCTGGAGTTATGTCGGAGATGGAGCAGTAGGGTCATTCCATGCTCAGGGCGTCTCCTTCCACCCCCCCCTTGCCGTTGTACTACAAACCAGAGTTGATCTCATAGTTCAGTACAGATCTCATAGTTCTTTGATTTTGTACGACTTCTGCCCATGCAGTACAAAGGGTCTCCCCCCCTTAGGTACACCTACAATTTTCTGAACAAGGGGCTTGCTGAAAGCTATTGTCTTGTCCGCATTAATTCTGAACTCAGAGAATAAGGGGCTTGGAGCCACCGTCGTTACAACTTTAGAATTGACAAAAATCTCTGCAGTGCTATCATAGCTCAGTTCAAGTGTTCTTGAGGAAAAAGGTGGTTCGAGATCATTTGTATCTCAGCCTGGTATGCCACTACTACTTGAATGGAGCAACCTACAAGTCAACAAGAATTTTCGGGACAGAAGCCAATAGCTATGAAACAGAAAATGCAACACAGGAGCCCATTATGTGAACTACTGTAACACACAAACTGTCATACAGAGATGACACCTGCAGAATGCATCCTTCATTCATGCAGGGATAGAGGGAAGGTGGATAGACAGAGATCACTTACGGAGACGATCTGGAGGAAGATCCCAGCGACCTTGGGTGGAAGACAAAGACTGGAAGAGGTTTAGGCGGAGGAAGACGACTAGAACCAGCAGCTGAAGATTAGGGCAAGTTGCAAAGGGGGGCGAGGCACTTCTGAATATTTATAGTACCTTACAAAATAAAACATCAGTTTCTTATAGTTGAATATTTCTTAATCAGTGCTCTGTACAATTGTGAATGCAGTCACCAGCACCAAACTGCGCCATCTTACAAGCAACAATGGAAAATTTTCATGGAATGGTAACTATGATTAAACAACTCCAAAACAGCAGCTTGGTAAGTTCATGATTAAGATGCTGTTTAAATTTAGCATGCTAGGTCAGTTCTGAACTACATATGGCAATCTCATTTTCAGAAAGGAGTATCATCATACACATATATGCAATGCAACCTCCAAATATGTGCATATTTTAACTGCAGAAATTTTATAATTCTGTGAACATATACTGTACATCTCAAAACAATGATCCGTTTCAAGTAATTGATAAGTAACATGGAGACAGTTTCAATCTTTACTCGACCAAGCTACAATTGTTTTCATATAATCCAAACCAATCCAAACTGTAGGTATTTTCAAGCCAAACCAATTTGTGAGGCCACGGGTCGACCCATTTCTAAAATGCCCATGGCCTTGCTGACCCAATTCTAGTTGTTATCTAGTATTGCAGGTAATCAGATATGTTGCAGCTACGGGAAAGAAGTCGTTTCAGCTGTGTATCTGAGCGAGGAACTATAAAATTAACAAGCTGGATAAAAAAAACATCTGCACAAGATCACCAGCAGAAAATTCCTCCATAGTAGCAACATTCAAAAGCAAACTTTACAAGCACCTAATAGCAAAGATCAGGACTGTCAAATGATCCAACAAATTAGGCTATGATGATCACAGTAACAGCAGCAAAACAACTAGATATCACAGTCAAAATAGCTCATAATGATCCACTTCCATTCACAGTCAACAGCAGCAGAACCAGCCGTACTACGCGATGAAGTTCAGCCCAAACTATTATCAGGTTTAGTTACAGGACATTGAACAGAGCAAAAAAAATTCAGAACTACCGGAACTATTATCAGGTTTAGTTACGGGACATTGAACAGAGCAAAAAAAATTCAGAACTACCGGACGGATTGAGATTGAGCGCGCGGGGGGGGGGGACGCTACCTGTCCACAGACTGATTGCCATCGTTGCTGGGCGTCACCGGCTGCTCGACGGAGGGAGGCGCTGCAGGGGCGGTGGGGCAGGGGAAGCTCGACGGGATCGGCGCGCCGCAACGTAGGGTTTCCGTTTCCTGGCACCGGGCTGGAACCCTCGCGGCAGGAGCGAGACCAGGGAGGCGGGCCGGCGGTTGCTTCCCTGGATCGTGGCCGCCGGTGGACTGCTTGATCGGAACGGTGGGAGGGGCGGCGGCGGCTATGCATCTGCCTCTGCGTCGGGGACGGGCGAAGTTACTGTCACATCCGATTGGAACAATTGATTGGATTACGACTTTACCATTCTACCCTTTTCTTTTAAAAAAAATCTTTAAATGATTTTCTAGATCTCAGAAAAAATCATAGGCGGAGTTACATGAAATTACGAATCGTAACCCGCCAATCACTGTAAAAGAGCTCTTCCATATATTAATCAATTAAAACATTATTACAATCATTCGTTACAGCCAACACCACTCAGGGCGGAAAACTATTAAAAAGAAGACCGTCTGATCGATTACCAAAACTAAATTTGGCAATCTCATGCGCCACCGACTTGGCCTTCCTATTAATTTGTTGCCTGTATGTGAATATTTTGTTGCATATATGTGAATAGAGATGAGCATTTTGTTGCATATATGTGAATATTTTATTGCAGTTCATTGCCTTGGATCTCATCATTGTAGAGAAACTTGGATGCCATCTGATGCTTGCCTCCTTTTTTTGTCCTTTTTGCTAATGTCTTTGGATTTGATCATAGTCTTGTTTAACGATGGATATTTTGTTAGAGATATGCCCTATATGCAATCATGTATGATGGTATTTCCTATGTGCTTATAAATAAAGATAGTCCTTGGATATTATCAATGATGTGTATCTACAAGTATATGACTTGTTTGTGAGACTATGCATTATATGATGGTTGTCCTAAATGGTCCCTAGTCGAAAGGGTTGTGTGGACGCGCAGCCGACTAGACTAGCATATGACACGATGGATGGTCCGGTCTCACTGACCATGTAGCATTGGACGCTATCTGGATAATATGGACTCAGAAAGATCTGGTCGGATTTGATGTAGTCGGATCCGAGTCCAGATAAGGTCTGAGTTGGACAGACCCGACTATGAGACACAGCGAGATGAGGTCATCTGTGAGTCTCTAGTACACCATATGTTGTATGTCCTAAGACTTGAGCTGGCGCATGAACTTGGGATTGTGATAGAACTGCTTTGGGCCGACCAAACGCTACTCCGTATCTGGGAGTTATACAACTAGGTTTCGGGCTTGTCCAGAACCATGCTGCGAGACATGGTCAAGCAAGATGGGATTTGCCCCTCTGAAAGGATCGATATGGTTGACTAGAGGGGGGGTGAATAGGCAACTACCAATTTTTAACTTTTCTTAACAAATTAGGGTTAGCAACAAAATAGGTTGTCTAGATGTGCAACTAGGTGAGCAACCTATATGATGCTAACAACAACAACTACACAAGCAAGCAAATGAATTAACACAAGTAAAGCTTGCACAAAGTAAAGGTAAGAAGTAACCACAAGTGGAGCCGGTGAAGACGAGGATGTGTTTCCGAAGTTCCTTCCCTTTGAGAGGAAGTACGTCGCCGTTGGAGCGGTGTGGAGGCACAATGCTCCCCAAGAAGCCACTAGGGCCACCGTATTCTCCTCACGCCCTCACACAATGCGAGGTGCCGTGATTCCACTAGTGGTGCCCTTGAAGGCGGCGACCGAACCTTTACAAACAAGGTTGGGGCAATCTCCACGGTAGGAGATATGCCCTAGAGGCAATAACAAATGTTATTATTTATCTCCATGTTCATAATTAAGTTTATGTTCCATGCTATAACTGTTATGGTTCTCGAGTCTGCAATAACCACGAGGCTCCGAGGAAGACTCATATGCACGTGTGGAATAATAAACGGTAAAATGTATTCCTAGTCTGGCCTCTAAGACTAGCTCAAGTGTTGCATGATGGTTCTGTTTTCCTGATCATGGGCATGCCTATGCCGGCAACTTTGAGGGCACAATGTTAGTAGAACACTTGTGTTGAATCGACCCGATTGATGTTATGCTATGAGATTCATTCGTCACAAGTTAATGGTTAATAACACAGAGAAGTTAATGTTTGCATAATTCCTTAGACCATGAGAGTGTCGAGTTTCTTCATGCTTGCTTCATGAACTTTGGGGTTTGTTAAACGTCATCCGTAAATGGGTGGCTATTACGGCGGCTTATGGGTTCATGGAAAAGTATGTCAAGTAACTTGATAGCTCAAGATTGGGATTTGCTCCTCCGACGATGGAGAGATATCTCTGGGCCCTCTCGGTGTTACGGTATCCATCATCGTCTGGCCAGACACATTGTGATTTGATCACAGGGATGCCGGAACACGGAAACGAGAAAAGAGAACAAAACCGGTAACGAGGCAACTGGCATTGTGGACAAGTGTTGATCCACGGGGATGCCAATGATTCTCACCTCGGGTATTTGTAACATATCGCGAAGCAACAGGAATAGCACACGGCAACTGGAGGTTCACTCGAATATTCATTCGTGTGGGTATAGGGGTCAATATGGGTGTCCACGGCTCCGATGTTGATCATTGATCGGAAAGAGTTCCGGTCATGTCTATACTTCACCGAACCTATAGGGTCACACGCTTAAGGGTCATGTATCTGCTGAATACTAGACAGGGAGTCTGAGAGAAAGTCACCGGAAAAGTTTCGGAGATAGCGGAAAAGTTTCGGAGAGAGAGCACCGGAATAGTTTCGGTAAAACCAAAAAGTTGTTTCGGAGTATACCATTAAGTCAAAATGGTTTCGGCACACGCCTGGAAATTCTTGGAGGGTGCCAGAATTGGTCTGGGAACTTCTGGGATTTTTCGGAGAAAAAAACCGAAAATGTTCCGGAGCTGCCGGAACCGCTTTGTTTGCTTTTCGCAGATGAAAATCACTAATCCGGAATTGTTTCGGAACGCGTCCAAAATCATTTGTGTGGGTACTGGAATTATTCTAAGACCCACAGAAATATTTTCGGATTTAACGGTCGTGGAAAAATGTTTCCATGAATAGTGAAAGTGCTTTTTGGGTGTCTTCTTGGAGAAGCTACCTTGAGGGCCTTTTGGTATTTTTCCCCTTAGCTTCTTGGAGAAGCTACCCTTGGGCTTGGCTTATAAATAGGGGTGGAGGGGCTGCCTAAAGACACACTCTTTCTCAACATACACAAGCCATGCATGATCTGGCCTTCTTCTCTCCCTCCCCGCGAAATAGTTTCGTAGAGCCGAAAGGCTGTCTGGGTTCCGGTGGGAACTAGTTCTGGACAGCGAAGCCCTACCGGATAGATGACACCGTATGTGTGCAACCCCGTAGAGAGGTCGTAGGTTCGATCTTTTTGCCCGAGGGGCTGTTCGAGGGTCCTCCCGAAGGGTTGTCCGAGTTTCGGGGGTCCTCCCGAAGGGATGTCCGAGTGACCTGCCCGAAGGGCTGTCCGTGTGGCCTCTCGGAGGGCTGTCCGAGGATCCGTCCGGTGGGACTATCCGAAAGACTGTCCAGAGGCCTCCCGGAGGGCTGTCCGAGGATCCGTCCGGTGGGACTATCCGAAAGACTGTCCAGAGGCCTCCCGGAGGGCTGTCCGAGGATCCGTCCGGTGGGACTATCCGAGGGACTGTCCCGAGGCCTCCCGAAGGGCTGCCCGGAGATCCGTCCGGTGAGCTGACGAGGGAGTACATCCTCGCGGTTGGGAGGTTGTAAAATCCTAGCTGCGGGGATCTGCACCGCCGATCGTCATCGACTCTACTTCCGCTGCGCTACCTTGTATGCAGTCTCCATAGTGGTCCTGGGCTGGTGCGTAGGTCGGAATTTTTTTGTTTTCTGCTGCGTTCCCCTACAGTGGCATCATGAGCCGTGCTATGCATAGATGCAGGTTACGATCTAGAATACATGAGATGTATGGGTGTTGCACAATATAATTTGTAGTAGATGAGTTCTACTGCTGATAATTATTTGTGCGGGTAGCAGATGAAATCTGTTACCCGATGTTCTTGTTGCTTCCCTGGAGTTTGCATATTTCTGATCTTGATAACAGCATGGTGGGATTTCAAAGTTCTGGCAATCCGCGATCCTGATTGATCAACGAAGTGCTAACAGTTCATTGAATTCCACCATAGTTAAAAAGAAAGATGAAATTTCGCAGACGAAAGGGCAATGCAGATATGATCTGCACGGGGGTCATGCGTATGACGAAGTTCAGTATGGGGCTCGAGATTTTATTATCTCGTGTTTCATACACCCCGCGATGTTAATCTAGCGACTTGAATAATCATTCTTGATGATAAAACGTTGGTAGCTGCGGTTTGTTCGAAACCTTAGAAGCCACGTAAAATGAAATTTTGCATAAACCGATTAGAGGCGTCTAACTTGGTTTTGCAGGATGGTTTGCATGTGCATATGATGTGGTATAGCAGTGATCATATTAATTTGATTATGTATGAGATGACTATATGATGTAAATTAACATGACCTGTGTGTCATGATTCGGCATGATGGCTGGAGCCATATGATTGTCACTTTAATGACCTGCGTGTCAACCTTAAGTAATGCACTCAATTTATTAACTATAGAGATAGCAATATTATCTGATGCATCGACAAGGTGGTGGCAATCTTCGCGAAGGTGAACACCGACGCAAATGCCGAAGACGAAGAAATACTTGATTTCTCCGTCAGAAAGGGCTATACCATATCATGCTATTATGAATTGCCTGAGATGTTTATCCCTTATGATGCACCCTTCTTGATTGCGCGGTAGTCACTTTTTATTAGGGTGATCTCTCACAAAAATATCAAGTAGTTAGTGTTCTCCCAAGTGTAGCACCGTCACGGCACCTAACTTCTCGGAGTGCGTCATGTCCACATGAGTACAAACGATTAGGGAAGTGTGAGGCGGGTGAGGTCAGACCTTGCAGCGAAATCACTTGGTTGTCTTGACGTTCAGGCAGGACAGTCCTGAGCTCGGAACACACGCATCGAAAGATGAACAAGAGTCACATAGAGACGTGATCGGCAAGTTGGCCTACCGATTAAAATTCCCGTCATGAGATGATGATTCTATGGCGATGAATTGAAGTCTGGATCTTGTATCACTCAAAATCAATTATGAGAGATATTGATTTGAGTGGGAGTGCACTTTAGAATTAATTCTTTTAATTCTTAGTGCAATTAATTATGAACCTTGTCTAAGTGTTATATGCATAATAGTTGTAGAATAATGGTTCGCGTTTCCACCTTCCCTATTAAAATTGAATAAGTTGTTAAATATCTGGTTAAAACTTTACGGTTGGTAACGTAATGTGAGGATTGTCCTCAAGAGTGCCAAGAAGGACTTTGTCCTATCGCATGCTTTCGGTATTCTCCCGCTAATGCTATGGATAATGTGACTCTCGTCCTTCGATCCAAAAGCTAGAATTCCATTACGGTCAAGTGCAATATGTTTGTTTCCATGAGACCCGGACTTCAAAAGTTTGGGATAGCTATGTGATATTCATGGAACTGAAAATCATTTTCAGACACAAACAAAGGCTAAAAGATATGGGATATCCAAAGCAATGTTTGTTTTGCAAACTGTTAGTAAAAGTGTTTACTATGCATTTGACTAATAACAAAGGGATCCAGTAGAACGACTGTCATATGATGATGGTGAATAAAACAACAACTTAAGAGAAAGGAAATGTCCGAAGGGTGTTAGTAAGACTTTCACGCCTAGGAAGTCCGGGGCTAACGCCACTCTTTAAGTTGGGTGCTTCTTCTGTGAGTAGGAGAAATACTAAAAGTTAAAACTGTTAGAAGTATAAAGGCAAAAAGAGTAAAGACTGGAATATCCAGCTCATGTATGAATGTCATACGAGTTATAGATGTATGGAAGGCTGGTCAAATAAATAGTTCTTGGGAATTATGATTAAATTGTTAGTCACTAATTCTTGGGTATTGTGAGTTGATCACAAAGATACCCGCTCGATTGCATTCTGTTGCGACTCGATGCAAGAACTACTACGGCCTGAAAGACTTGCCGGAATGAGGTTTAGATACGCGCTGGGAATATAGTAAATGTTACTATACCTTCCATCGGTGTATTACCGTCTGTATTTATTTTCATAATTCATTTTAGAGTTTTTACACACTCTAGCCCATTGCATAAGGTATCTTGCAAGGAGGTTGTTCATAAGAGAACTTTTGATGTTCGGTGTTATGAATAACTTAAGGGCCATACTTTCATTATGAATGAGATGTATGTTATGAATATTGATAATAATACATTACCTCTATATTTACATTCATAAATCATTTTAGAGTTTTATACACTCTAGCCCCTTTGCATAATGTTTGTTGCAAGAGTGTTGTTCATGAAAGAACAATTGTTGTTCGGAATCATGAATAACATAAGGGCCATGCTTCCATCGTGGATGGGATGTATGTTATGAATATTGATGGTAATATGATACATCCATAACACTGATGCTAAATGTCGCAAGACTAAGAGAATACCACACATGTGTGGCACTGCATTTGGTCACATTGGAGAAACCCGCATGGAGAAATTTCATAATGATGGATTTTGAAGTCGTTTGATTATGAATCATCTGACACTTGCAACTTTCCTCCGAAAAGTGAAGTGACTGAAATACCATTCACAGGCCATAAGGAATGAGCAACGAACTTATTGGTGATCATACATTTTGATGTATGCAGTCTGATAAATGTTGTTGCTAGCAGTGGATTTATCTATCTTCAAAAATGACTCAAGTAGATATATGGATATTTACTTGATGAGACGTAAGTCTGGATCTTTTGAAATCATTCATAAGGTTTTCAATATGAAGTAGAAATTATTGTAACAAGAAAATTATGTTTCTGCAATTTGATTGCGGAAAGGAATATTTGAGTTACAAGTTTAGCGAATGTCTGATGAGTTATGAAAAGAGTTTCATAACTTACACCTCCCGGAACACCACTGTGAGTGGAATGTCTGTGAAGATGTATTCAAACCATTTATGACATGGTAAGCTCAAAGATGACATAAATCAATTTATCATTATTCCTTTTAAAGTAATGCTTTAGAGACTGCGGCTTTTACACTGAAAAGAGCGCCATCAGGTCTGTTGAAATGACGCCATGGTATGGTACGCCCAACCATGCTTTGTCTTTTCTTAACATTTGGAATATGGGGCTTGTGTAAAATATTTACAAACCTATTCCAAATCAGACAAGTACTACTTTGTAGGTTATCCCAAGTAATTGGGAATTCCTCCACCACTATACCGAGGCAAAAAGGTTTGCCACCAAAAACGGTATGCTTTTAAAGAGAATGGTTCTTGCAAAAAGGTGAGTGGGAGAACAGTGCAACTCGACGAGATAACAGTATCTTCGTCATCGGATCAAAGGAAAGGAACCTTGGAAGTAATTCCAGAGTTTCCTACTGCGACTGATACGGAAGTCTCTACAATAAAATGTATGGACTTCGGTCGAACTTGCAGCTGAACCACGTAGGCAAAGCTCGTGCAAACCTCTCAGGTGCGCAAGCGAGATATTGTTGTTAGACAACAGTATACCTACGATACACAAGGAAGCGTTGATGGGCCCTGACTCCGGAATTGGCTAAATGCCAATATAATCCGAGATAGTTTCCATATAAATGATTCAAGATTAAATCTAGTTACACCTTTCGGAAGACTTAGTCTAACGAATATTTATGGAACTGTAAACTGATGTGGATAAAATGTTTTATCCATAAAGCTCGACTTGTTGCAATAACAAGTTCAAGGAGTTGACTACGATGAGATTGTCTCACCATAGCGATGCTAAAAGTCGGTTCGGGTTGAACTAGCAATTAATACATATTTCAACATGAGATATGAAACATGGATGCCAAAAGGTTTTCCATCTGATGGAAATGCAACGTAGGACTTACGTGCAGTACAGTCCAAGGTATTTTGTCAAATCCAGAGGATGCTAGTAAGTGTGCAAACTTCAGAGTTCCAGCAATGGACAGAAGAGAGCAAAATGGAGTTGGAATCTTCGTTTTTGATGAAATAGTCAAATCAGTTTGATTTCATCAATGGATAACGAAGATGCTTGTGGTTTCAAGAAAGTAAGTGGGAGCATAATAAATATTTCTAAAAACTTTGTGTGCTTGACACATTGTTGATTGGAAATTTCTTGACACGAATTAGGACTTCATTGAAAATAGTTTTTCGATGAAGTGCTTGGGCTAAATAGCCTTGACATTAGGCATATTTATCTACGAGATAGGATTGCCTAATAGGCTAAAGCCAAAAATACATATTGACAAGATGCTAAAACCTTTTAGCATTAAAACGCCAAGGAGTGACTCTTGCCGAAGTCACATGGAAAGGGTTTTTGCAAGACTCGGTGTCTCAAAACACTGATGAGCGAAATACATGATGGAGATTCCACACACTTTCGTGTTTGGATTAATCATGTATTCCATGGTATGTAAAACAACCAGATATGTCCAATACTCCAAAGCTGTTGCGAGTATAGATACCAAGGTGATCAAAGTACTGATCATGGGACAACAGTGAAAAATGTCATTAAGTACTAAAGTAGCACTGATGACATGTTTTCTCGCAAGCAGAGATTATGAAGTGCTCGTTGTAAGTAATTGCATCGATACAGCCTTCATCAATACTCCATGCGATTTTTGATTTACGCTTAAGGGTTTTGTGTGTAATACACAAAATGGTGGCACGGTGTTTGGAAATCGTTCCAAACAGGATACTGTGGCGAATTCTATAACAGAGGCTAAGTATGTTGACGCTTTAGAAGCGACAAAGAAGATGTTGAATCATATAGTTCATTCATGAACTTAGTATGGTTCCAAGATGGCTTTTGTCAATGGGACACTACTGCAGGTAGTTGCTCCATAACTCAGTCTGAGGAATCCAGGTTCGACCTGTGATTCACATATATACAAAGCCAAGTCCACACAAAATATGAATTTTGTGAAAGCATGAAAATGCGAGGACATGCAAAGATACACACGGAACTGAAGTTGTCAGATCCGTTGGACATCAGGCTATACCACATGCGAAGCATTTTTACACCGGTATGCCACAGGTGTAATGTGCATTAGCATTGACTAGATTGTTGACTCTAGTGCAAGTGGGAGTCTGTAGGAGATATGCCCTAGAGGCAATAACAAATGTTATTATTTATCTCCATGTTCATAATTAAGTTTATGTTCCATGCTATAACTGCTATGGTTCTCGAGTCTGCAATAACCACGAGGCTCCGAGGAAGACTCATATGCACGTGTGGAATAATAAACGGTAAAATGTATTCCTAGTCTGGCCTCTAAGACTAGCTCAAGTGTTGCATGATGGTTCTGTTTTCCTGATCATGGGCATGCCTATGCCGGCAACTTTGAGGGCACGATGTTAGTAGAACACTTGTGTTGAATCGACCCGATTGATGTTATGCTATGAGATTCATTCGTCACAAGTTAATGGTTAATAACACAGAGAAGTTAATGTTTGCATAATTCCTTAGACCATGAGAGTGTCGAGTTTCTTCAAGCTTGCTTCATGAACTTTGGGGTTTGTTAAACGTCATCCGTAAATGGGTGGCTATTACGGCGGCTTACGGGTTCATGGAAAAGTATGTCAAGTAACTTGATAGCTCAAGATTGGGATTTGCTCCTCCGACGATGGAGAGATATCTCTGGGCCCTCTCGGTGTTACGGTATCCATCATCGTCTGGCCAGACACATTGTGATTTGATCACAGGGATGCCGGAACACGGAAACGAGAAAAGAGAACAAAACCGGTAACGAGGTAACTGGCATTGTGGACAAGTGTTGATCCACGGGGATGCCAATGATTCTCACCTCGGGTATTTGTAACATACCGCGAAGCAACAGGAATAGCATACGGCAACTGGAGGTTCACTCGAATATTCATTCGAGTGGGTATAGGGGTCAATATGGGTGTCCACGGCTCCGATGTTGATCATTGATCGGAAAGACTTCCGGTCATGTCTATACTTCACCGAACCTATAGGGTCACACGCTTAAGGGTCATCTATCTGCTGAATACTAGACAGGGAGTCTGAGAGAAAGTCACCGGAAAAGTTTCGGAGACAGCGGAAAAGAAGTTCCGGAGAGAGAGCACCGGAATAGTTTCGGTAAAACCGAAAAGTTGTTTCGGAGTATACCATTAAGTCAAAATGGTTTCGGCACACGCCTGGAAATTCTTGGAGGGTGCCAGAATTGGTCTGGGAACTTCTGGGATTTTTCGGAGAAAAAAACCGAAAATGTTCCGGAGCTGCCGGAACCGCTTTGTTTGCTTTTCGCATATGAAAATCACTAATCCGGAATTGTTTCGGAACGCGTCCAAAATCATTTGTGTGGGTACTGGAATTATTCTAAGACCCACAGAAATATTTTCGGATTTAACGATCGCGTAAAAATGTTTCCGTGAATAGTGAAAGTGCTTTTTGGGTGTCTTCTTCGAGAAGCTACCTTGAGGGCCTTTTGGTATTTTTCCCCTTAGCTTCTTGGAGAAGCTACCCTTGGGCTGTAGGAGATATGCCCTAGAGACAATAATAAATGTTATTGATTATCTCCCTGTTCATAATTATGTTTATGTTCCATGCTATAACTGCAATGATTCTCGAGTCTACAAATAAAACGAGGCTTGGAGGGAAACTCATGTGCACGTGTGGGATAATAAACGGTAAAATATATTCTAGTCAAGCCTCTAAGACTGGCTCAAGTATTGCATGATGATCCTGTTTTCCTGATCATGGGCATGGCTATGCCGGCAATTTTGAGGGCACAATGTTGGAAGAACATTTGTGTTGAATCGACCCGAATTGATGTTATGCTATGAGATACATTCATCACTAGTTAATGGTTTATAACACAGAGATGGTTAACGTTTGCATGATTCCTTAGACCATGAGAGTATCGAGTTTCTTCATGCTTGCTTCATGAACTTTGGGGTTTGTTAAACGTCATCCGTAAATGGGTGGCTATTACGGCGGCTTACGGGTTCATGGAAAAGTGTGTCAAGTAACTTGATAGCTCAAGATTGGGATTTGCTCCTCCGACGATGGAGAGATATCTCTGGGCCCTCTCGGTGTTACGGTATCCATCATCGTCTGGCCAGACACTTTGTGATTTGATCACGGGGATAGCACACGGGAACGAGAAAAGAGAACAATACCGGTAACGAGGTACTAGCATAGTGGACAAGTTGTTGATCCACGGGGATGCCTACGTGTCTCACCTCGGGTATTTGAAACATATCGCGAAGCAACAGGAATAGCACATGGCAACTGGAGGTTCACACGAATATTTATTCGTGTGGGTATAGGGATCGATATGGGTGTCCACGGCTCCGATGTTGATCATTGATCGGAAGGTGTTCCGGGTCATGTCTATGCTTCACCGAACCTATAGGGTCACACGCTTAAGGGTCATCTATCTGCTGAATACTAGACAGGGAGTCTGAGAGAAAATCACCGAAAAAGTTTCGGACACCGGAAAAGTTTCGGACACCGGAAAAGTTCCGCAGAGAGAACACCGGAACAGTTTCGGTAAAACTAAAAAGTTGTTTCAGGGGATACCATAAAGTCAAATTGGTTTTGGCACATGCCTGATAATTCTTGGAGGGTGCCAGAATCATTCTGGAAACTTTCTGGAATTTTCTGGGATGAAAACCGGAAATGTTCCGGAGCTGCCGAAACCGCTTCAGATGCTTTTCGCAGATGAAAATCACTAAACCGGAATTGTTCCGGATCGCATTGAAAATTATTTTAGTGGGTACTGGAAATGTTCTAAGCCCACATAAATATTTTCAGTTCGACTGGACGCTGAAAAATGTAGTCATGAATACTGAAAGTGCTTTTTGGTTGCTTCTTGGAGAAGCTACCTTGAGGGCATTTTGGTAATTTTCATAGTGGATGGAAATATCTGAAAATATCTGGATAACACTATTCATGAATAGTGGAAATACTATTCATGAATAGTAGAATCACTATTATGAATAGTGAAAATATTTGAGGGCATTTTGGTACTTTTACCATTGTCTCTCACCCTATAAATAGAGGTGGAGGGTGCTCTCAAATATGACATCCATTCTCACATACAAGTGCCATGACATTTCTGGCTTCTCTCTCCCTCCCAGCGAAATAGTTTCGTAGAGCCGAAAGGCTGTCTGGGTTCCGGTGGGAACTAGTTCTGGACGGCGAAGCCCTGCCGGATAGATGACACCGTATGTGTGCAACTCTGTAGAGAGATCGTAGTTTCGGTCTTAGTTCGAGAGTGCCTCCCGAAGGGCTGTCCGTGTGACCGTCCGAGTTTCGAAGGTCCTCCCGAAGGGCTGTCCGAGTGACAGTCCAAGTTTTGGAGGTCCTCCCGAAGGGCTGTCCGCGACACCGTCCGGGGGACTGTCTGACCGCCTCCCGGAGGGCTGTCCGTGGGGCGGATGAGGGTATACATCCTCGCGGTTGGGAGGTTGTAAAATCCTAGCTGCGGGGATCTGCACCGCCGTTCGTCATCGACTCTACTTCCGCTGCGCTACGAGTCGGTAACGAAAGAGATCAAACCTTGTATGCAGTCTCCATAGTGGTCCTGGGCTGGTGCGTAGGTCGGAAAATTTTTGTTTTCTGCTGCGTTACCCTACAGTGGCATCAAGAGCCATGCTATGCGTAGATGCAGGTTGCGATCTAGAATACATAGAGATGTATGGGTGTTGCACAATATAATTAGGTAGTAGATGAGATCTATTGCTGAAAATTATTTGTGCGGGTAGCAGATGAAATCTGTTACCCGATGTTCCTGTTGCTTCCCCTGAATTTGCGTAGTCCTGATCTTGATGGCATGGTGGAATCTCACAAAGTTCTGGTAATCCGCGATCCTTTCATGCTGCTCCTGAGTATGCTGATTGACAGATCAACGAAGTGCTAACAGTTCTTTGGGTTCCACCATAGTTGAGAAAGATGGATGTTTCGCAGACGAAAGGGCAATGCAGATGTGATCTGCACGGGGGTCGCGCGTATGACGAAGTTTAGTATGGGGCTCGAGATTTTATTATCTCGTGTTTCATACACCCTGGAAGGTTAATCTAGCAACTTGGATTATCATGCTTGATGATGGACGTTGGTAGCTTCGGTTTGTTTCGAAACCTTAGAAGCCACGAAAAAACAAGTTTTTGCATGAACCGATTAGAGGCGTCTAACTTGGTTTTGCAGGATGGTTTGCATGTGCATGTGATGTGGTATAGCAGTGTTCATAATAATTTGATTATGTATGAGATGACTATATGATGTAAATTGATTAACATGACCTGCGTGTCATGATTCGGCATGATGGCTGGAGCCATATGATTGCACTTTAATGACCTGCGTGTCAACCTTATGTAATGCACTTATTTTATTAGCTATAGAGATAGCAATATTATCTGGTGCATCGACAAGGTGGTGGCAATCTTCGCGAAGGTGAACACCGACGCGAATGCCGAAAACGAAGAAATGAAAGACTTCTCCGTCAGAAAGGGCTATACCATATCTTGCTATTATGAATTGCCTGAGATGTTTATCCCTTATGATGCACCCTTCTTGATTGCGCGGTAGTCGCTTTTTATTAGGGTGATCTCTCACAAAAATATCAAGTAGTTAGTGTTCTCCCAAGTGTAGCACCGTCACGGCACCTAACTTTTCGGGGTGTGCCATGCTGACATGGGTACGAACGATTAGGGATGTGTGAGGCGGGTGAGTTAAGACCTCGCAGCGAGATCACTTGGTTGTCTTGACGTTCAGGCATGAAAGTCATGAGCTCGGAACACACGCATCGAAAGATGAACAAGAGTCACATAGAGATGTGATCGGCAAGTTTGCCTAACGATTGAAGTTCTAGTCATCAGTGATGCTCACCATCAATGGCGTTGAATTGAAATTCGTGTCTTGAATCATTCATAATCAATTTTGAGAGATACTGATTTGAGTGGGAGCGCACTGTAGAATTAATTCTTTTAATTCTCAGTGCAATTAATTTTGAACACTGTCTAAGTGTGGTTTGCATAATAGTTGTAGAATAATGGCTCGCGTTTCAACCTTCCCTATTAAAATTGAATAGCTATTAAATATCTGGTTAAAACTTTACGGTTGGTAATATAATGTGAAGATTGTCCTCTAGAGTGCCGAGAAGGACTTTGTCCTATCGCATGTTTTCGGTATTCTCTCGCTAATGCTATGGATCATGTGACTCACGTCCTTCGATCCAAAAGCTAGAATTCCTTTTCAGTCAAAGTGCAATATGTTTGCTTCCATGAGACCCGAACTTCGAAAGTTTGGATAGTTATGTGATATTCATGGAATCTGAAAAACATTTTCAGAGACAGACAAAGGCTAAAAGATATGAGATATCCAAAGCAATGTTTGTTTGCAAACTATTAGTAAAGGAGTTTACTATGCATTAGACTGATAAGAGAGGGATCCAGAAGAACGTGTGTCATATGATGATGGTGAATAAAACAACAACTTAAAGAGAAAGGAAGTGTCCGAAGGGTGTTAGTGAAACTTTCACGCCTAGGAAGTCCGGGGCTAATGCCACTCTTAAGTTGAGTGCTTCTTCTGAGAGTAGGAGAAATGCTGAAAGTTAAACTGTTAGAAGTATAATGGCAGAAATAAAGAAGACTGGAATATCCAGCTCATGTATGAATGTCATACAAGTTTTTGATGTATAGGAGGCTGGTCAAAGATATAGTTCTTGGGAATTATGATTAAATTGTTAATCACTGATTCTTGGGTATTGTGAGTTAATCACAAAGATACCCGCTCGATTGCATTCTGTTGCAACTCGATGTAAGAACTACTATGGCCTGAAAGACTTGCCAGGAATGAGGTTAAGATACACACATGGAACATAGTAAATGTTACTATGCCTTCCATCGGTGTATTCCCTATGTATTTACTTTCATAATTCATTTTAGAGTTTCACACTCTAGCCCTTTGCATAAGGTATCTTGCAAGAAGGTTGTTCATAAGAGAACTTTTGATGTTCGGTGTTATGAATAACATAAGGGCCATACTTTCATTATGAATGAGACGTATGTTATGAATATTTATAATAATAATACATTACCTCTGGGTTTACTTTCATAATTCATTTTAGAGTTTCATACACTCTAGCCCATTGCACAATGTTTGTTGCAAAAGAGTTGTTCATAAAAACAACAATTGTTGTTCAGTATTATGAATAACATGAAGGGCCATGCTTCCATCCTAGATGGGATGTATGTTATGAATATTGATGGAAATATTATACATCCATAACACTGACGCTAAATGTCGCAAGACTAAAAGAATACCACACAAGTGTGGCACTACATTTGGTCACATTGGAGAAACCCGCATGGAAAATTCCATTATGATGGATTTTGAAGTCATTTGATTTTGAGTCATCTGACACTTGCAACTTTCCTCTGAAAAGTGAAGTGACTGAAATACCGTTCACAGGCCATAAGGAACGAGCAAAGAACATATTGGTGATCATACATTATGATGTGTGTAGTCCAATAAATGTTGTTGCATGTAGTGGATTCATCTATCTTCAGAAATGACTCAAGTAGATATATGGATGTTTACTTGTTGAGACGTAAGTCTGGATCTTTTGAATTCATTCATAAGGTTTTCAAAAATGAAGTAGAAGTTGTTGTAACAAGAAAATTATGTTTCTACAATTCGATTGCAGAAAGGAATATTTGAGTTACAAGTTTAGCGAATGTCTGATGAGTTGTGAAAGGGGTTTCATAACTTGCACCTCCCGGAACACCACTGCAAGTGGAGAGTCCGTGTAGATGTAATCAAACCATTTATGACATGGTAAGATCAAAGATGACATAAATAGATTTGCCATTATCACTTTTAAAGTGATGCTTTAGAGACTGCGGCTTTTACACTGAAAAGAGCTCCATCGGGTCTGTTGAAATGACGCCATGGTATGGTACGCCCAACCATGTTATATCTTTTCTTAACATTTGGAATATGGGGCTTGTGTAAAAGGTTACAAACCTATTCCAAATCAGACAAGTGCTACTTTGTAGGTTATCCCAAGTAAATGGGTATTCCTCCCTCACAATACCGAGGCAAATAGGTTTGCCACAAAGAACGGTATGCTTTTTGAAGGAAATGGTTCTTTCAAAAAGGGTGAGTGGGAGAACACTGCAACTCGACGAGATAAACAGTATCTTCGTCATCAGTTCAAAGGAAAGGAACCTTGGAAGTGATTCCAAGGTTTTCCTACTGCGACTGATACGGAAGTCTCTACAATAAAATGTATGGACTTCGGTCGAACTTGCAGCTGAACCTCGTAGGCAAGGCTCGTGCAAACCTCTCAGGTGCGCAAACGAGATATTGTTGTTGGACAACAGTATACCTACGATACACAAGGAAGCAATGATGGGCCCTGACTCCGGAATTGGCTAAATGCCAATACAATCCGAGATAGTTTCCATATAAATGTTTCAAGATTAAAATCTTGATACACCTTTCAGAAGGCTTAGAGTCTAACGAATATTTATGGAACTAAAAACTGATACGGATAAAAATGTTTTATCCATAAAGCTCGACTTGTTGAAATGACAAGTTCAAGGAGTTGACTACGATGAGGTTGTTTCACCGTAGCGATGCTTAAAGTCGGTTCGGATTGAACTGGCAATTAATACATATTTCAATCATGAGATATGAAACATGGATGACGAAAGGATTTCCATCTGATGGAAATGTAACCAAGGACTTGCATGTGTTACAGTCCAAGGTATTTTGTCAGTCCAGAGGATGCTAGTAAGTATGCAAACTTCAGAGTTCCAGCAATGGACAGAAGAGAGCAAAATGGAGTTGGAATCTTCGTGTTTTGATGAAATGGTCAAAAAGGGTTTTGACTTCATCAATGGGTAACGAAGATGCTTGTGATTCAAGAAAGTAAGTGGGAGCATAATAATATTTCTAAAAACGTTGTGTGCTTGACACATTGTTAATTAGAAGTAAATTTCTTGACACGAATTAAGGACTTCATTTGAAAATAGTTTTTCGATGAAGTGCTTAGGCTAAATAGCCTCAATATTAGGCATGATGATCTATGGAGATAGATTTACCTAATGGGGCTAAGCTATGAATACATATTGACAAGATGCTAAAACCTTTTAGCATTTAAAACGCCAAGGAGTGATTCTTGCCGATGTCACATGGAAAGAGTTTTTGCAAGACTCAGTGTCCCAAAACACTGATGAGTGAAATACATGATGGAGATTCCACACACTCTTGTGTTTGGATTAATCATGTATTCCATGGTATGTAAAACAACCAGATATGTCCGATACTCCAAAGTTGTTGCGAGTATAGATACCAAAGTGATCAAAGTACTGATCATAGGACAACAGTGAAAGATGTCACTGAGTACTAGAGTAGTACTGATGACATGTTTTCTCGCAAGCAGAGATTATGAAGTGCTCGTTGTAAGTAATTACATCGATACAATCTTCATCAATGCTCCATGCGATTTTCGATTTAAGTTAAGGGATTTGTGTAATACACAATATGGTGGCACGGTAGTTGGAAATTGTTCCAAACAAGATACTGTGGCGAATTCTATAACATAGGCTAAGTATGTTGATGCTTTAGAAGCGACAAAGAAGATGTTGAATCGTATAGTTCATTCAAGAACTTAGTATGGTTCCAAGATGGCTTTGGTCAATGGGACACTATTGCAGATAGTTGCTCCATAGCTCAGTCTGAGGAATCAAGGTTTGACCTGTGATTCACATATATACAAAGCCAAGTCCACACAAAATATGAATTTTGTGAAAGCGTGAAAACGCGGGGATATACATAGTTACACACGGAGCTGAAGTTGTCAGATCCGTTGGACATCAGGCTATACCACAAGCGAAGCATATTTTACACCAGTATGCCATAGGTGTAAAGTGCATTAGCATTGACTAGATTATTGACTCTAGTGCAAGTGGGAGTCTGTAGGTGATATGCCCTAGAGACAATAATAAATGTTATTGATTATCTCCCTGTTCATAATTATGTTTATGTTCCATGCTATAACTGCAATGATTCTCGAGTCTACAAATAAAACGAGGCTTGGAGGGAAACTCATGTGCACGTGTGGGATAATAAACGGTAAAATATATTCCTAGTCAAGCCTCTAAGACTGGCTCAAGTATTGCATGATGATCCTGTTTTCCTGATCATGGGCATGGCTATGCCGGCAATTTTGAGGGCACAATGTTGGAAGAACATTTGTGTTGAATCGACCCGAATTGATGTTATGCTATGAGATACATTCGTCACTAGTTAATGGTTTATAACACAGAGATGGTTAATGTTTGCATGATTCCTTAGACCATGAGAGTATCGAGTTTCTTCATGCTTGCTTCATGAACTTTGGGGTTTGTTAAACGTCATCCGTAAATGGGTGGCTATTACGGCGGCTTACGGGTTCATGGAAAAGTGTGTCAAGTAACTTGATAGCTCAAGATTGGGATTTGCTCCTCCGACGATGGAGAGATATCTCTGGGCCCTCTCGGTGTTACGGTATCCATCATCGTCTGGCCAGACACTTTGTGATTTGATCACGGGGATGCCGGAACACGGGAACGAGAAAAGAGAACAATACCGGTAATGAGGTAACTGGCATAGTGGACAAGTTGTTGATCCACGGGGATGCCTACGTGTCTCACCTCGGGTATTTGAAACATATCGCGAAGCAACAGGAATAGCACATGGCAATTGGAGGTTCACTCGAATATTTATTCGTGTGGGTATAGGGATCGATATGGGTGTCCACGGCTCCGATGTTGATCATTGATCGGAAGGTGTTCCGGGTCATGTCTATGCTTCACCGAACCTATAGGGTCACACGCTTAAGGGTCATCTATCTGCTGAATACTAGACAGGGAGTCTGAGAGAAAATCACCGAAAAAGTTTCGGACACCGGAAAAGTTTCGGACACCGGAAAAGTTCCGCAGAGAGAACACCGGAACAGTTTCGGTAAAACTAAAAAGTTGTTTCAGGGGATACCATAAAGTCAAATTGGTTTTGGCACATGCCTGATAATTCTTGGAGGGTGCCAGAATCATTCTGGAAACTTTCTGGAATTTTCTGGGATGAAAACCGGAAATGTTCCGGAGCTGCCGAAACCGCTTCAGATGCTTTTCGCAGATGAAAATTACTAAACCGGAATTGTTCCGGATCGCATTGAAAATTATTTTAGTGGGTACTGGAAATGTTCTAAGCCCACATAAATATTTTCAGTTCGACCGGACGCTGAAAAATGTCGTCATGAATAGTGAAAGTGCTTTTTGGTTGCTTCTTGGAGAAGCTACCTTGAGGGCATTTTGGTAATTTTCATAGTGGATGGAAATATCTGAAAATATCTGGATAACACTATTCATGAATAGTGGAAATACTATTCATGAATAGTAGAATCACTATTATGAATAGTGAAAATATCTGAGGGCATTTTGGTACTTTTACCATTGTCTCTCACCCTATAAATAGAGGTGGAGGGTGCTCTCAAATATGACATCCATTCTCACATACAAGGGCCATGACATTTCTGGCTTCTCTCTCCCTCCCAGCGAAATAGTTTCGTAGAGCCGAAAGGCTGTCTGGGTTCCGGTGTGAACTAGTTCTGGACGGCGAAGCCCTGCCGGATAGATGGCACCGTATGTGTGCAACTCTGTAGAGAGATCGTAGTTTCGGTCTTAGTTCGAGAGTGCCTCCCGAAGGGCTGTCCGTGTGACCGTCCGAGTTTCGAACGTCCTCCCGAAGGGCTATCCGAGTGACAGTCCAAGTTTTGGAGGTCCTCCCGAAGGGCCGTCCGCGACACCGTTCGGGGGACTGTCTGACCGCCTCCCGGAGGGCTGTCCGTGGGGCGGATGAGGGTATACATCCTCGCGGTTGGGAGGTTGTAAAATCCTAGCTGCGGGGATCTGCACCGCCGTTCGTCATCGACTCTACTTCCGCTGCGCTACGAGTCGGTAACGAAAGAGATCAAACCTTGTATGCAGTCTCCATAGTGGTCCTGGGCTGGTGCGTAGGTCGGAAAATTTTTGTTTTCTGCTGCGTTACCCTACATGGGCTTGGCCTAAAAATAGGGGTGGACGGGGCTGCCTAAAGACACACTCTTTCTCAACATACACAAGCCATGCATGATCTGGCCTTCTTCTCTCCCTCCCCGCGAAATAGTTTCGTAGAGCCGAAAGGCTGTCTGGGTTCCGGTGGAAACTAGTTCTGGACGGCGAAGCCCTGCCGGATAGATGACACCGTATGTGTGCAACCCCGTAGAGAGGTCGTAGGTTCGATCTTTTTGCCCAAGGGGCTGTTCGAGGGTCCTCCCGAAGGGCTGTCCGAGTTTCGGGGGTCCTCTCGAAGGGCTGTCCGAGTGACCTACCCGAAGGGCTGTCCGTGAGGCCTCCCGGAGGGCTGTCCGAGGATCCGTCTGGTGGGACTATCCGAAAGACTGTCCAGAGGCCTCCCGAAGGGCTGTCCGAGGATCCGTCCGGTGGGACTATCTGAAAGACTGTCCAGAGGCCTCCCGGAGGGCTGTCCGAGGATCCGTCCGGTGGGACTATCCGAGGGACTGTCCCGAGGCCTCCCGAAGGGCTGCCCGGAGATCCGTCCGGTGAGCTGACGAGGGAGTACATCCTCGCGGTTGGGAGGTTGTAAAATCCTAGCTGCGGGGATCTGCACCGCCGATCGTCATCGACTCTACTTCCGCTGCGCTACGAGTCGGTAACGAAAAGATCAAACCTTGTATGCAGTCTCCATAGTGGTCCTGGGCTGGTGCGTAGGTCAGAAAATTTTTGTTTTCTACTGCGTTCCCCTACATCCACAACTTAATTGGAGGCTCCCAACACCACCACGAAGCTTCACCACAATGGAATGTGGCTCCGAGGTGACCTCAACCATCTAGGGTGCTCAAACACCCAAGAGTAACAAGATCCGCAAGGGATTAGTGGGGGGAATCAAATTTCTCTTGGTGGAAGTGTAGATCTAGGCCTTCTCAACCAATCCCTAAAGAATCAACAAGTTTGATTGGCTAGGGAGAGAGATAGGGCGAGTTTGAGCTTAGGGGCAACAATGGAGCTTGGGGGAGGAAGAGGTAATTCATCTTGGGGAAGATGACCCCCTTATATAGTGAGGAAGAAAAACCAACCGTTATGCACTCACAGCCCGTGCACAAGCGGTAGTACCGCTCGGGAGAGCGGTAGTACCGCTCGGGTGAGCGGTACTTCTGCTTGAACGGAAATTCCTAGCGTCACGTTTAGCTGAGCAGGTCAGGGAGGCGGTAGTGCCGCCGGAGCGGTACTACCGCTCCCACCAGCGGTACTTCCGCTTGGTGCTGAACAGAAGCCGGAACCAGTGGTAGTAGAGAAAAGTAGGGCGGTAGTGCCGCCCATGGCGGTACTACCGCTGCAAACTACCGCTCTACTACCGCTCGTGAGACAGAGCTATCCAGAAGCATAAAACAAGCAGTACTCGTTGCGGAAGAGGAACGGCGGTAGTTCTGCCGGAGCGGTACTACCGGTCCGCACGAGCGGTACTTCCGCTTAAGTGTTGAGAGCCCAGTAAAGTTGCGGTAGTGGGGTGGTAGTCAGAGCTGTAGTACCGCTGGAGCGGTACTACCGCTCTACTACCGCCCAGTTACAGAAGCTAAAAACAAGCGGAAGAGGGAACCGTACTGCACTGCGGCAGTACCGCTAGAGCGGTACTACCGCTGGGCAGGGCGGTACTACCGCTTAAGATACTCTGGAAAGCTCAAGCTCAAAGGTGTGGTAAGCTCGATTGCCGGGAATGAACGAGGGTGCAAAATGAATGTGTACGTGTTGATTCCACCCAAACCTTTCCAATGCGGACCCCCTCTTGATAGTACGGTGTTCCTACGACTCAAATCCACCGAAGAAGAAACGTAAGAAAAACACCGTCTTCATAATAGCTCCGAGGGGCACGAATCGTCTTGTGCCATATGGTCGATTATCTGAAATGCTCAATGCACACGATTAGTCCGCAAAAGTATTGTCATCAATCACCAAAACCACTAAGGGAGAAATATGCCCTAACAATCTCCCCCTTTTTGGTGGATTGATGACAACACGGGATTTGCACAAAGATAGAACGAGATAATGTGCAACCCCAACATCTACAAAATATAGACGGGCTCCCCCTAGATGTGTGCACTAATTAAGGATGCCTTTGGAATGCAAAGTACACACACTAGGATCCACACTCCCCCTATATTTTATAGACCGGCAACACTTGCATCAACTACATAAGAGAGATAAGTAAGGATGCAAGGAATAGCATGTGAGCATAAGGATAGGGCACAATATAAATAACATCTCACAAGCTAATAAGGTACTTGACATAAAGATAACGATAAGGTAGCATATGTCTCACACCATATGATAGGTTCCACACCGAAACAAAAGCAAACCAACGAGAAAGAGTTCACGAGAGAACGAAATCAGCAACAAAGAAGACACACTCGTGACTCGGCAAATCCCTAAACTCTCTCCCCCTTTGGCATCGAGACACCAAACGGGCAAAGAGTACAAAACACGTCCAAGGTGATGATGAGCTCCAGAACATCAGAACTCGTGCTCATCCGAGTGCTCGTGCTCCTCAGACTCCTCTGCTGCAGTGTCCTGATGCTCCACCTCTGAATCTGACCACTTGCAGTGCTGAGTGATCCACTCCTCCTCATCTGTGACACGCTCCTCAGAGCCACTAGCGATCTCCTGACCCAGAGCCCTCATCATGGTCTTATGACGAGAGCGGGCTGCCTTCTTAGCCACATGAGCTCTATACTGACCCTTGGCCTCAATGCAAAAGAGCTTCTTCATCTTTGACTTGAGCTTGGACGCCCAAGAAGGGACCTTCTGAGAAGGAGGAACAAACTCATAGTCAGGCTCTGGCTCATCATCCGAGTCAGTGGGGGCAATCTCCTCATCAGGGGCAGCAGGTGCGGTCCCCCAGTTCTCCTTCCGGTCGAGAACGGCAGAACGAAGCTCATGCCACATGACGTGGGAGATATCCAGAGTAGATGTCTTGCCCTTCTCCTTGACGCAAAGCAAGAGAAGATCCACCAAATAAGAATGTACCTGATCCAGATTTCCAATGCGAGGGCACAGAGTGTTGCGGAAGATACGGTGCATGATGTCCAAGAACGGAATGAGCTTTGTGCGAGTGACCCCCCTGGAAGAAGTCACAGACCTGGAGTAACGGATAAGCTTTGACTTGTGAGAAGGAGTGGTCTCCTTGTGAGGCCGGAGACTAATGGGGTTATCTTCCCCCTCATCAGCAATGCCCAAACAATCCATGAAGTTCTTCCAATCAACCTTCAATCTTCTCCCACCAGTCATCCATGACATAGATCTCTCCTCACTGGCATGAAAGTGAACAGTGGCATAGAATTGAGCCACTATCTCAGCATCATAGTCCTTGTTGAATGCAATGAAAGGAATAAGGCCCCACTGGTGACAAAGAGCAAGAGCTTCTCCAAAATAAGCACGGTCCTTCTCCATGTGAGTGATGTCGATAGACTTGACTGCAACAAACAAGTTCTTCTTGGCCTTCAGAATATCCAAATAAATAAGAGATTGCTCCTTGGTCCAGAAGGGACGACCAACGAGAGCCTCGTCCTGAGGACGGCGGTACGGGTTGCGCACACGGAAAGCAACGAATTCCTTGGCAGTCATCTCATCTGGAGGAATGCTCTTCTCCTTCTCCTTCTTCTTACTGACGGTTGTCTTCACATTTTGCTTTGGTGGGGCACTTGAACTGGCAGCTGCATCTTCTGAGGTGCGATAGCGCTTGGATCCACCTTGACGATCAGGGTTCTTGCGGCGAGACTGATGAGCGGAGCCACCATCACCTGGAACCCACAAACACAGAGCGAGGGAAAAGCAGGTGTAAAGCCATTGCATAAGCCAAGAGATAAAAAAATGAGTATAGAAGTTAGAGCAAAAATTCAGAAAAATCTACATCCCAGCGGTAGTACCGGGCACAGGAGCGGTAGTACCGCTATAAGGTAAGCGGTAGTACCGCTGAACACGAGCGGTAGTACCGCTCCAAGCGGTAGTACCGTTCGTGTCCCAGCGGTAGTACCGCCCACCCGACGGGAGAACTTCCGCGGATGGATCCGGTAGTACCGGTGATGTAGAATTTCAAAATTTTGGCAAAGACTACTATACCCCTATCTAGCAGTCATTCCACATCCTACTCATGCCTAGATTTAGCCAAAAATCTAGGAATACCACATGCATTGCCCTAGAACCAAGATTCAAAAAATAGAACCGTAGGAGAGAAAAACGAGGGCAATACCGGTATCCATGGCAAGAGGAGAGGGTGGGGATCGATCCCACCGGTCGGAAATGGAGAAGACGGCACGGATTAGGAGGGCCGGAGCCGGCCTCCGGAGCAGTTCCTGGTCGCCTGAGAGAGAGAACACGAGAGGAGGGGAAGGGAATGGGAAGGGGAAGTTAGAACTCCCCATGCACACCGCTTAACCCCCTTGCGGGTCCTCGAAGCGGTAGTACCGCTAGAGTCAGCGGTAGTACCGCGCAAGCGGTAGTACCGGTCACTCCAAGCGGTAGTACCGCCCCAGTGCTTGTGACAGGAGGCCGTTGCACTGCACTCAGCGGTAGTACCGTAGGTCAGCGCGGTAGTACCGTGCCTTCCAACGGTAGTACCGCTTGCGGCCAGGAAAACGGCTACGATCAAATTTGAGAGGGGGGGGGCTTATGCAATTATAAGAGGTTTGAGAGAGAGGGAAGGCTTGGGTTGGAGACAAGGAAACACAGCAAATGGAAAGGAGTACTCCAAGGTCGAAAAGCAACTAAACCACAAGCACACAAGGAGTAATCCAACACCCAAAAAGCCTAAGACACAAAGGCACAACTCAAACCAAACGAAGCAAAAACCTCTCAAAGAGAGGGCGGTGACCGAGGTCACCTATGTTTGAGTCAATTGGTATGGCACCGCGAAGATTTTAACCTTGGGCCCATGACCAAAACTCATCTTTGAAGCACAATTACCATAAAAAATGGCTAATGTGAAAGACTTGATTAATTTATGCATAATGGGAGGAGGGAGAGTTCATTGAGAGAACAACACTCCCCCTATGTCCATGCCTACATCTAGAACAAGATAATCATGATGAATGCGGTGGGGTGTGACGAGATTCAAGACACGTTGCTCGAATCAATGATATTTAGCTCATGCCTTAACTCGCGAAATCTTGCTTCATCCAATGGCTTCGTGAAAATATCCGCTAGTTGCTCTTGAGTTCCAACATGAATAATATCAATTTCTCCACGCTTGACGTGATCCCGGATGAAATGATGACGAATCTCAATGTGCTTCGTCTTGCTATGTTGCACCGGATTGTAGGAGATCTTGATTGCACTTTCATTGTCACAGAAAAGAGGCACTTTGTCACAAGTGACACCGTAATCCTTTAAAGTTTGCCTCATCCATAGCAATTGAGCACAACAACTTGCGGCAGCTACATACTCGGCCTCGGTGGTGGAGAGAGACACACAGTTTTGCTTCTTCGAAGACCAACTTACCAAAGAGCGACCAAGGAATTGGCACCCTCCGGAAGTTGACTTCCTATCCACACGGTCTCCCGCCCAATCCGAGTCCGAATATCCCATGAGATCAAAGCTCGCTCCTTTGGGGTACCATAAGCCAAAGTTTGGGGTATGAGCCAAATATCGAAAGATTCGCTTGACAGCCACAAAGTGACTTTCCTTAGGCGCGGCTTGAAATCGTGCACACATTTCCACACTCAACATGATATCCGGCCTTGACACACAAAGGTAAAGCAAGGATCCAATCATAGAACGATATACCTTTTGATCCACCGCTTTACCATTGGGATCAATGTCGAGTTGGCACTTGGTAGGCATTGGAGTCTTGGCCGGTTTGACATCTTCTAGCTTGAATCTCTTGAGCATGTCTTGGGTATATTTGGCTTGATTGATGAAGGTTCCTTCTCTTCTTTGCTTGACTTCGAACCCAAGAAAGAACTTCAACTCTCCCATCATAGACATCTCAAACTTCTCGGTCATGAGTGCGGCAAACTCATCATTGAAAGCTTTGTTAGGAGAACCAAAGATAATATCATCAACATATAGTTGGCATATGAACAAATCCCCTTTAACCCTCTTAGTAAAAAGAGTGGGATCGATTTTCCCAATTTCAAACCCACGGTCTTGCAACAACTCGGTGAGGTGCTCATACCACGCACGTGGGGCTTGTTTAAGGCCATAGAGTGCCTTATCGAGTTTGTATACATGATTGGGAAACTTGGGATCCTCGAACCCCGGGGGTTGTTTGACATATACCAACTCATTAAGGGGACCATTAAGAAATGCACTCTTCACATCCATTTGTTGCAACTTAAAATCATGATGAGAAGCATATGCAAGCAACATACGAATAGATTCAAGACGAGCAACGGGAGCAAAGGTTTCACCGTAGTCGATACCCTCGACTTGGGAGTAGCCTTGTGCCACCAATCTTGCCTTGTTTCGAGTGACAACACTGTTCGTATCTTGCTTGTTCTTGAAGATCCACTTGGTTCCAATGACATTATGATTCTCCGTTGGCCTTGGCACCAATTTCCACACTTTGTTGCGCTCGAAGTTGTTGAGTTCATCATGCATGGCTTCAAGCCAATCCGTGTCCTCGAGCGCTTCATGTACCTTTTGGGGTTCAACACAAGAAACAAACGCGTGATGCTCACAAAAGTTTGTTAATTGACTACGAGTGGTTACCCCTCTTTTCAAGCTTCCATAGACATTCTCCAAGACATGTTGTTGATGCTTGAGTTTAGAAGCAATCTTGGCGGCACGACGCTCCAATAACTCCTCCGAAGTCACTTGAGGAGGATCATCTTGAACCTCTTGAGCGTCATCTTGAACTTGCTCTTGATCATGAGCTTGCCCTTGATCTTGAGCTTGCTCGGTGTCGTGATCTTGATCTTGGGCATCATTTGGTGCATCACCATCATCTTGAGGTTGATCTTGCCCTTGATCTTGATCACTTGGTTGAGGGCCTTCGGTTTGTTCTTCGGAAGCGTGTGGGTCAATGGTTGGTGATGGCTCCACTTGCGTAGAGCATTGTCCTTCTCCTTCGGCCACAAGGGGTTCCTCAATGGGGAGTATTTGACCAATCCCCATTCTTCTTATGGCTTGGGGAGGAATTTCATCACCTACATCACAAAGACCACTTTGCTCCACTTGGGAGCCATTATTTTCATCAAACTCTACGTTACACGTCTCCTCAATAAGTCCGTTAGACTTGTTGAGGACACGGTAAGCATGAGAGTTTGTAGCATAACCAACAAATATGCCCTCTTGAGCTCTAGATTCGAATTTAGACAAACGAGTACCTTTCTTGAGAATGAAACACTTACATCCGAACACCCGAAAGTACTTGAGGTTGGGCTTGTTACCGGTAAGTATCTCATAAGGAGTCTTGTTCAAGCATTTGCGGAGGTAGAGCCGATTGGATGCATGACATGCGGTGTTGATGGCTTCGGCCCAAAAGTTGTACTGAGACTTGAATTCCGCCATCATGGTCCTTGCCGCGTCCATCAACGTCCGGTTCTTCCTCTCCGCTACACCACTTTGTTGAGGGGTATATGGTGCGGCGTATTGATGCTTGATCCCCTCATCACTAAGAAACTCATCCAAGGTGTAGTTCTTGAACTCGGTACCGTTGTCACTTCTAATCATCAATATCTTTGCCTCATGTTAACGTTGAGCTTCATTGGCAAAGTCGATGATGGTTTGTTGGGTCTCACTCTTCCTCTTGAAGAAATATACCCACGTGTATCTTGAATAGTCATCCACAATCACCAAGCAATACTTTCTTCCCCCAAGACTATCAAAGGATGGAGGTCCAAAGAGATCCATGTAAAGGAGCTCAAAGGGCCTCTTCGTATAGATGATAGTCGTGGGTCGGTGAGTTGTCTCATGTAGCTTTCCTTCGATACAAGCACTGCAAGCACGATCTTTGGCAAAACTCACATTTGTTAGTCCACGAACATGGTCCCCCTTGAGGAGACTTTGCAAAGATCTCATATTGACATGGGCTAGTCGGCGATGCCAAAGCCACCCCACATCAACTTTAGCCATTAGGCACGTCGCGGTCTTAGTGGGTCGCTCCGAGAAGTTAACCACATAGAGACCGTTCTCGACATGCCCAACAAAAGCTACTTTAAGAGTCTTGCTCCACAAAAGGGCCACGGTATCAAGGTCAAAGAATGTGGCAAAGCCCATAAGTGCAAGTTGACGAACAGAAAGTAAATTGTATGCAAGGGTCTCAACAAGCATGACTTTCTCAATCGATAAATCATGAGAAATCACAACCTTGCCAAGACCCAATACCTTAGATGTTGAGGCATCACCGAATTGAACGTGGGTGGGCATAGATGAGCTTGGTTGCACGTCCAACACCAAATGCTTGCTCCCGTTCATATGATTTGTTGCTCCACTATCAAGCAACCATGATCCTCCACCGGAAGCAAACTCCTACAAGAAATCAATGCTTGGTTTTAGGTACCCATTCTCGAATGGGTCCTTTGATGTTAGTAACAAGGGTCTTAGGAACCCAAATAGACCATTCTATGTACTCATAATAAGAACCAACAAACTTAGCAAAAACATGTCCATCACTAGCACGGCACAAAACATAAAAAGGGTTAAAGTCGCCGGCTTTGTTCGATGGAGTGGTTTTGTCCTTCTTGTCATTTCCACCCACCACCTTGTTCTTCTTCTCCTTATGAGCACCCTATCCCTTCTTGACAAATACCTCTTTGAGAGGGAGAGGTTTCTTGATCTTGTTGTTGTTCTTCTTCTTTGACTTGGGCACAAACCCAAGTCCCTCCTTTGCCACAACTTCCTTTTGATTGCTCAAAAGTTCGTTGAGGTTCTTCTCGCCTTGTATGCAAGTCACAAGGCCTTTCTTGAGTTGCTCTCTCAACTTGGCATTCTCCTCCACAAGATGCTCATGCTCACAACAAGGGTTAGTAGCAATGGCATTATCAATTAAAACGAACGGAGGACAAGTAGCTATTTCCGTTGTTAGCTTCACTTGGAGTTGATCATGAGACTCTTTGAGAGAGCCATGAGCACTTTTCAAAGCCTTGTGAGCTTTGTCAAGTAGCTCAAACTCCTCCTTGAGTCTAGCATGGCCAACCCCAAGGTCAACCTTGTCGGATTTGAGCACACGAGTAAGAACTTGAGCATGTTCAAGATCTTTCTTTAGTTGAGCAAGGTCAACGTTGTGTGACTCCTCAAGAGCCAAACGAAGACCTCGCTCTTCCTCAAGAGCAATGGAAAGATCCGCAATTTCATCGGCATAATCACGACTATGGCCTTGCAAGTTAGTGATAGTCTCTTCGTGAGACTCAATGATATCATTGGCCTCACCAAGTTGTTCCAAGAGAGCAACGAAGTGCTTCTTGGTCTCACCTTTGAGCTTACTCAAGAACTTATCAAACTCGTTCTCATCAACCTTTACCATCTCACTATCATCCACACAATCCAACAATGAAGGAGTAGTAGTGGTAGTGGTTTTGATGTTAGAGGTTACCTTGTTGATACCTTTGGCCATGAGGCACTTGGCGATGATGTTCCCATTGGGGGCATTGAAGAGGGACACCGAGGTTGGAGAAGAGGTGGCAATGGCCACGGTGGCCGTTGCTAACACTTCATCACTTGTATCATCATCATCATCGGAGTTGTACTCTTCTTGCACCACCAAGCCCTTTGGAGGCACCTTCTTGTTGAAATTGTTCTTGTTGGGGAAGGACTTGGCCTTGTCTTTGCGGATGAGCTTGCCACCATTGTCCTCCCTTTTCTCATACGGACAATCCACCACAAAGTGACTCACATTGCCACAATTGTAGAAAGTCCTTACACGTTGCTTGCCCTTTGAGTTGTTCTTGGAGGAGTTGGGCCTTGAGTTTCTCTTGTTGCTCCAAAATTGCCTTGACACAAGAGCCATGTGCTCGTGGTAAGCATATTTGGTGTCTTCGGGGCAACTCTCTTCTTCTTCCTCTTCTTCTTCTTCCGGAATACCCTTGGCCTTCAAAGCAAGGTTGGGTGAGACTTTCTTTGACCGGACACGAGCTAGAGCATTGTCGGCGGTCTTGTTCATGATGTTCATGGCAATAAACTCATCCAACACTTCACTTGAAGACAAAGTGTGGAAGTCCGGTCTTTGACGGATCACGGAGGACATTGCCTTGTTGAATGGCATGATGGCCTTGAGAAACTTGCGCTTGATCCAATTATGATCCGTATCCTTGCTCCCATGATCTTGAAGAGAGACCGCAAGAGTTGTCAATCTCCGGTAGAGATCCCGAGGATCCTCATCTTCATTCATCACAAACTCATCGGCCTCATCAAGCACTACTTCAAAGTTGGACCGTTGAATGCTTGAGCTCCCCTTGTACAAAGATATAATGTGTTCCCAACAATCCTTTGCACGGGAGAAGGGGCGCAAGTGAGCTAGATCTTCGGGAGGCACTGCGGATTGGAGGATGAACAATGTGGAGTGATTGTATTGATTGTCCGCCTCTTCTCTTGGAGTGAGGTTGCTTGGGTCATGTGGGTAGAAGCCTTGCTCGATGATTCTCCAAAGATTTGTTGAGCTGTGATTCAAATGAGACTTGATACGAAAAACCCAATTAGCAAAATCACCCTTCACAAGTTTAGGAGGAGGACCAAGGTTGTTAATATGCGGTGTAGGGACCGGTCCTCCATAGACCGGGGGAGGGGGAACCGAGGCATAGGTTCCCGTCCCATTCTTACCATGAGGGGAAGAGGTTTGAGTGCCTTTAGCCGCTTCCTTGCCGGAATTGGCCTCCGACACCGATGCGGTGGGATTAACCACAAGCAAAGGATCGGGAGTAGACTTCAACCCCTCAAGGAGTTCTTTAAGCATGGTTTTGACCTCGGCCGTCATAGACGTCTTAAGTGAAGCCATAGCCCCATTTAAGTCGTCTCGGGTGACCGAGTTCAACTCCATGGCCTCGGGCACTTCCTCATCCCGTTCCCCGTCGTCAACCATACTCTTCAGGTGGTGAAACCCTTAATAAAGAGACGAGGCTCTGATACCAATTGAAAGGATCGATATGGTTGACTAGAGGGGGGAGTGAATAGGCAACTACCAATTTTTAACTTTTCTTAACAAATTAGGGTTAGCAACAAAATAGGTTATCTAGATGTGCAACTAGGTGAGCAACCTATATGATGCTAACAACAACAACTACACAAGCAAGCAAATGAATTAACACAAGTAAAGCTTGCACAAAGTAAAGGTAAGAAGTAACCACAAGTGGAGCCGGTGAAGACGAGGATGTGTTTTCGAAGTTCCTTCCCTTTGAGAGGAAGTACGTCTCCGTTGGAGCGGTGTGGAGGCACAATGCTCCCCAAGAAGACACTAGGGCCACCGTATTCTCCTCACGCCCTCACACAATGTGAGGTGCCGTGATTCCACTAGTGGTGCCCTTGAAGGCGGCGACCGAACCTTTACAAACAAGGTTGGGGCAATCTCCACAACTTAATTGGAGGCCCCCAACACCACCACGAAGCTTCACCACAATGGAATGTGGCTCCGAGGTGACCTCAACCGTCTAGGGTGCTCAAACACCCAAGAGTAACAAGATCCGCAAGGGATTAGTGGGGGGAATCAAATTTCTCTTGGTGGAAGTGTAGATCTAGGCCTTCTCAACCAATCCCTAAAGAATCAACAAGTTTGATTGGCTAGGGAGAGAGATAGGGCGAGTTTGAGCTTAGGGGCAACAATGGAGCTTGGGGGAGGAAGAGGTAAGTCATCTTGGGGAAGATGACCCCCTTATATAGTGGGGAAGAAAAACCAACCGTTATGCACTCACAGCCCGTGCACAAGCGGTAGTACCGCTCGGGAGAGCGGTACTTCCGCTTGAACGGAAATTCCTAGCGTCACGTTCAGCTAAGCAGGTCAGGGAGGCGGTAGTGCCGCCGGAGCGGTACTACCGCTCCCACCAGCGGTACTTCCGCTTGGTGCTGAACAGAAGCCGGAACCAGCGGTAGTAGAGAAAAGTAGGGCGGTAGTGCCGCCCATGGCGGTACTACCGCTCGTGAGACAGAGCTATCCAGAAGCATAAAACAAGCGGTACTCGTTGCGGAAGAGGAACGGCGGTAGTTCCGCCAGAGCGGTACTACCACTCCGCACGAGCGGTACTTCCGCTTAAGTGTTGAGAGCCCAGTAAAGCTGCGGTAGTGGGGTGGTAGTCAGAGCCGTAGTACAGCTGGAGCAGTACTACCACTCTGAACTACCGCTCTACTACCGCCCAGTTACAGAAGCTAAAAACAAGCGGAAGAGGGAACCGTACTGCACTGCGGCAGTACCGCTGGAGCGGTACTACCGCTGGGCAGGGCGGTACTACCGCTTAAGATACTCTGGAAAGATCAAGCTCAAAGGTATGGTAAGCTCGATTGCCGGGAAAGAACGAGGGTGCAAAATGAATGTGTACGTGTTGATTCCACCCAAACCTTTCCGATGCGGACCCCCTCTTGATAGTACGGTGTTCCTACGACTCAAATCCACCGAAGAAGAAACGTAAGAAAAACACCGTCTTCATAATAGCTCCGAGGGGCACGAATCGTCTTGTGCCATATGGTCGATTATCTGAAATGGTCAATGCACACGATTAGTCTGCAAAAGTATTGTCATCAATCACCAAAACCACTAAGGGAGAAATATGCCCTAACACCCTCCAACAAGGAGAGATATACCCTGGGCCCCTCATGTGATCCGACCTAGATAAGCATGGCCATGCGACATGAATTCTGAGATAATCCTGTTTGAGGTTGGCATCACTAGAACGAGAAAGAGGCCGAGCTGCAACAAGGATGACGGATTCACCTTGTGCCCACCAACATATATCGTGATGCAAAAGGAACGGAAGTGTGACACGTTGTACTGGTTCGCCGAACCGGCTTCATCGGACACTTGGAGTCCGCACGCTTTGCTAGAGGCCACTACCGACTGGCCGAGCCGGATGTGATCCGGCTCGCGACCAGTGGACGAGAACCTAAGGGATCACGCGCTTAAGGGAAGGAACCTGTCAGGCCGGATCCGACTTCGCGAGTCGGATGTGATCCTACTCGGACTCAGATCGAGGCCAAACAGACTCTGGGTTTTAGTGTCCATGAGGGGCCCAAGTGTTGAGCCCGTGATGGATGCCTATATATAGTGGAGGTGCGGCACACGTATTCAGTTGATCGCTGCGGCGTTTGTGCTAGGGCTTTGCATGTGTTGTAACTAGCCACCTCCACTTGCCGCCGGCTGTGCGATCGGACCTAGCAGTCCGCCGCACGGCATTCCTCCTGCAAGCGTTGATACCGTTAGAGGCGGCGCACTTGCACCGCACCGGCGAACCTGTTCAAGGGATCCGATCGGCTACGTGGGAGATCGTGAGGAAGAGACTACTTCGGTGACGTGCTACCATGACTCTTCTTGTCCAAAATTGTTCCATGTTGGCATATAGTCATATTATGAGTATGTGCAATGTTAACATCAATCTCACATGATTTCTCAAAGGTTGCAAGAACCACTTGTTTAGAAATAGACCCATTTGGCCCTATGATATCATTTTCTAAATTTGACAAAAAAATTCAAAATCTTAAAATAAAAACTAAAAAGCAAATAGTAATAGATAAATGGAGTGAACAAACTAGGAAAATGTCAGCATTTTTTTTTTTTGAGACAAAAAAATGTCAGCATATTTGGCCTATTAGTTTTGAAACTTCAGCAGATTTTGTTTGTGGGCCACAATATGAAAAAAAAATCAAAATTTCAAAACTTATGGCGGTGCCACTATCCATCTCTGCAATGTGGACACTGCTACTAAAAATTTCAAAATTCATAGGTTACCCAACTGGCATGGGCCACAGAAGTTAAACTTCTTTCTCCACAACCCTGCTCTATTTTCGCTCTGTTTAATCACAATGTCGCCTGTACCAATCCCGCCAGGACAAAAACCCACCGCATGGCCATGTGAGGAGGAAAGCGATAGGAAAAAAGGAGGGCAGCGAGGTGGTCTGTCCGGACCATCAGTGTCCAAGACCCGGTATAGCTTTCTTGTCCCTAACTAGTGGCAAAAATGAAAACAAAAATACAGAAATGCTTTGTCTTCTGAAAAGCCAAAGGAAAATTGAAATAAGTAAATGAAAAATGATTTGAAAAATAGAAAAAGACCTGATATTATTGGGCCAACCCGTAGGGGTGCAACGTGAGATAGATCATGTTCCGAGTGGTGGTGTCTCCCCGAGGGATTTCCTATTTGGCGCTAAAGCGCCCGTTAATGTACGTTTTGGAAACCGGTGCACAGCATCATCCCCGCTTTGGCCGGCCCATTTCCTTTTGTTTCTATTTCTGTTAAAACAGAAAAAAAAAGCTATTTGGCGCTTAAGCGCCAGTTAATGTACGTTTCGGAAACCGGCGCACAGCATCATCCCCGCTTGGGCCGGCCCATTTCCTTTTTTTTTTTTGAGCAAACACAGTGGGGAAAAACCCCACTGCAACTCTTTTTTCATTAATATAATGGAGCAATTACAATCAATCTAGATATATGTCTACAAGTAGTCTAGCCAAGACTGCATCCCCTCCTTCAGACTAGGCTTTGCCTTCTTGATGATTGTATCAAAGTGCTCCTTGAAACATGTGATACAGCACTCTATGCTCTTTGGCTTGTGCTAAAAAATGATACTATTCCTGTGTTTCCATATACTCCAGCACCCTGCAATTAGGCATTCTTTAAAACATTTGACATTATTCTGCCTCTTTCCTTCCATAAGCATCTCTATGAGATTATAGTCAGTGTTCCATTGAAAACCAATTGCCAACCAGAAGTTCTGGCTAAAATCACAGCCGAAGAATATTTCCTTTTGTTTCTATTTCTGTTAAAACAGAAATAAAAAATGGTGCGGCGCAAAGGAACCGAACTTGGCACCTCAATCTTCACAGAGCGCGCTTCAACCACTGGGAAACCGCATCACCTGTGACAACTAACTTCGTTTTTCCGCTTTTATTATTTCTCCAGTTCGCAAAGCCCCCGGTTTTGGGAGGCATCCCAAACCCGTTTTTATTTTTTTCTCTTTTTTTCGAATGGTTTGTTTGGTTTTTCTTGTTTCTTTTATTTTATCTATTTCTTTTTTGTTTTCATTTTCTTTTGTAAATACGTGAACCTTTTTTCAATTTTCGCAATTTCGTTTTACAATTGATTTTTTTTTTCAAATTCATGAACTTTTTTAAAAATTGATGATTTTTTTTAAATTTATGAACTTTTTTCAGTATCGATGAACTTTTTTCCAAATTGGTGAACTTTCTTCAAAATCGGTGAACTTTTTTCAAAATCAATATTTTTTTTTTCAAAATCAATGAATTTTTTTCAAATTTGTGAACTTTTCTTCAAAATTGATGAACTTTTTTCATAATCATTGAACTTTTGTCAAATTCATGAACCTTTTTTTTCAAATTCATAATTTTTTAATTTTTTTTATGAACTATTTTTTAAATCGGTGAACTTTCTTTGAATTCAATGATATTTTTCAAACTTTTTACCATGCTGGTGAACTTTTTTATTGCAAAACTATGATATTTTTAGAAAAAGAAATACGATTTCTTTTTTCAAATGGTTTAAAAGGGTAGATAATACATGTATGTTAGTATTGTACTTAAAGAACATTACATAGCGTTGTTTTCGTTTTGTGTACAACTAAGTGGTGTTGGTGCAGTGGTTGTTCTGCTGAGACTACCACGGTTGCCATACGGGTTCTAATTCCATCTCTCGCATATTAATTCCGAGAATATTTTTTCTTTTCACGTCTGGTTTTTGAGGTGGTTGCTTGGCCGGCCCGCTAGGCGGCGCGTGCGAGCGCCAGGAGTGCTAAGTGGCGCCGAATAGGAGCTCCCTCTCCCCGAAGCGATGCGAACATACAACTCGCCTCAAGCAACTTCCATAGTGGGTTGGCTCAGTAGCGATCGTTCCATTCAGTTTTTTTTCTTTCCCTCGCCCGTTTTTCTCGTTTTTTTATTTTCTTTTTTTACCTTTTTAGATTTGAAATATGAATACATACATCAAAAAATTATCGTACTTCAAATTTTAGAAGCCTTCATCGCGTCTTTAAAAAAAATGCTCATGCAGTGTAAACATTTGTTCTCAGAACTTAAAAAAATGCTTGTACCATTCGGACATTTAAAAAGTGTTCACATGTTCAAAACATCTATTCGTGACATTTTTTCAAAATAATCTTAAAAATGGAAATTTTCTTCATGCAGTATGTAAACAGTGTCCATACCATTAAATAAACTGTCCATCACATTAAAAATATTCACGTGTTCCAAACAACATGTTTGTGATATTTAAGAAAGGTTAAACAACATTTGCATAATTATATAAAAATGTTTCATACCATTCAAAAAAAGTTCGTGACAGTTAAAAGAAGTGTTCTAATACTGAACAAATGTTTGCATGCTTTAAAAAATAATTCTTTGCATTTATGAAAAATGTTCTACATGTGTTAAAAATGTTCCCCGTGTCTTTTTCAAAAGTTCAACATCTATTTGGAAAATGTTCTAAGTGTATTTCAAAAATATTTGGAAAAATTGTTCAACGTGTATTTGAAAAATGGTCAACGTGTATCTTAAAAATATTCAGCCTCTATATAAAAAATGGTCAATGTGCATTTGTCAATTGTTTAATATGTATTCGGATAAAATGTTCAACTTGTATTTGAACAATGTTCAATGTGTGTCAAAAAAATGTTCAACTTGTATTTGAACAATGTTCAATGTGTGTCAAAAAAATGTTCAACATGTATAAGAAAAATGTTGAACTGGTATTAAAAAATTAGAAATGTATTTGAACAAAAAAAAAAGAAAAACACAAGAAAACCTATATAGAATAACACAGAGAAAACATAAGGAAACAAATGCATGGGAGCTTCTAAAACTGGTCGATGCATCTTTTTTTCTCATGTATTGTTTTCTCGTTACTAGCTGATGAAGCTCTTCCATAGGCGAGATGGTGTTTGCTCTCGCTCATAGCTCTCGCGGCTAAGGTATAGAGGTGGGTGTCTGCGGTTTTATGGGGCAGAGAACCCGTTTACTACGAATTTGGGCCGAGCGCGGAGGCGGGCCAGAAACCGAACGAAGAAGCGCGCGAAGAAACGAGCCGCCATGCACGAACGGACGAATCCCAGTCGATGGAGCGACCTCGTCCTCAACTGCTCCCGACGTGCTCGCTCCTCGCCCTCATCCCCAAAGACTCTGCTCCGCCGCCGCATCACGCGAGCGTCGACTCTATCACTCTCCTCCACCCAGCCTATAAATCCAGCCGCTTTATCCACCAGCAAGCCATGTCCGATCCTTCGTCGTTCCTCTTCGACCTCCGCATCAACCCATCCATCATCCATCGATCCTCCTCCGCGACGCAAGATCGGCTGAAATCGGCCGGCCGGGCGATCCAATCCTGGTTCGTGCATGCCATATCCGCTTGAGACGTTGATTTCTTAATCTGAAATCAGTAGCGCCATGTGCATCTGAGAATTAGGTCTGGATTGGCTATGCTATATCTTGCGGTTTAAACGTTTCGCTAATTTAGTTTGCAAAATTGCACGCGCTCTGCTTTAGTAATGGGGATGGCGGCGGCGGCGGCGCCATTGATCGTGTCTCTGTTGTACTGCGCGGCGTTGGCAGTGCACGCGTCACATGTCGTATACCCGGAGCTCCAGTCGTTGGAGGCCAAGGAGGTGGACAAGGAGCTACGCACCGGGTACCACTTCCAGCCCCCCAAGCATTGGATCAATGGTATGTGTGGAATATTTCCTCGTTTCGGGATCAGTTGCTTTAGTATGTTACTCACTCCTCGCAATTTCTGTTGTGTGACCTTTGCCAATTGGATGACATCGAACCTACTCTTCACAACGATGCAACGATTGATCAGATCCAAATGGTACGTGCACTCATATAAATTGGTCATCTCGGCATCTATCTATTGGTCAAATGGATTAGTAATCAGTTTTGCATGACTATCTATTGTTCACTTTGTATGACATTGTGTGACCCAACATCTCAACGTCTGGATGCAGGGCCGATGTACTACAAGGGGCTGTACCATCTCTTCTACCAGTACAACCCCAAGGGCGCCGTGTGGGGGAACATCATCTGGGCGCACTCGGTGTCGACCGACCTCATCGACTGGGTGGCGTTGGAGCCCGGGATCTACCCGTCCAAGCCGTTCGACATCAACGGTTGCTGGTCGGGCTCCGCCACCATTCTGCCCAACGGCGTCCCGGTCATCATGTACACAGGCATCGACCCCAAGGACCGCCAAGTGCAGAACGTCGCGTACCCGGCCAACCTCTCCGACCCCTTCCTCCGCAAGTGGGTCAAGCCCGACTATAACCCCATCATCAACCCCGACCACGGCATCAACGCCAGCGCCTTCCGTGATCCCACCACCGCTTGGTACGGGCCAGACGGGTACGTACATTACCATCCACATCGCTATTTATTGTATCGTGTGCCATGTTGACACACATGTAAATATTATGTCGAACATGTTTGGCCGGATTGATATTTACACAAAGATTATGCTATACGCTGATGTGCGTGATTGATTGGCAGACACTGGAGGCTGGTGGTGGGCAGCAAGGAGAACATGAGGGGGATCGCGGTGCTGTACCGGAGCCGTGACTTTAGGAGGTGGATCAAGGCACACCACTCGCTGCATGCTGGGCTCACGGGGATGTGGGAGTGCCCAGACTTCTACCCCGTGGCGGTGGCCGGCGGCAGACGTCACCACCGGAGCGGTGTGGACACCGCAGAGCTGCATGACAGCACAGTCGCTGCGGAGGTAAAATATGTGCTCAAGGTGAGCCTGGACGTAACGCGCTACGAGTACTACACCATTGGCTGGTACGACCATGGCAAGGACAGGTACACCCCTGACCTCGACTTTCCAGACAATGACTACGGTCTCCGATACGATTACGGCGACTTCTACGCATCGAAGTCGTTCTTTGACCCGGTCAAGAAGCGCCGCGTGCTCTGGGGCTGGGCCAATGAATCCGACACTGTCCCCGACGACCGCCACAAGGGTTGGGCCGGCATCCAGGTCACTACACGTCCACATTTCCATCACACGAACAGAATGTCTTCACTAATTTTTCCAAGGCCGGAGGACAGCGCCCCCCCCCCCCCCCCCCCCCCCCCCCCCCTCACATGGCTCTTCACGTACTGAGATTTAAATTTATTGTTGTTTCTGAATTTTTAGGCGATACCGAGGAAGATCTTCCTGTCGCGGAGCGGGAGGCAGCTAATTCAGTGGCCAGTAGAGGAGGTCAAGTCATTGCGCGCGAAGCACGTCAATGTCAGCAACAAGGCCGTCAAGGGCGGCGAGTACTTCAAGGTCGGCGGCTTCAAATCCGTGCAGGTCAGTACAAAGTGTATATACACTTGATATAAACACCACGAGGCGGCGGCCCACCTATGAATTGTTAGTGAATGATGAGCCAATGCTATATATGCCAGTCGGACGTGGAGGCGGCGTTCGCGATCAAGAACCTTGAGAAGGCAGAGAAGTTTGACACGGCGTGGCGGACAGACGCGCAGGGGCTGTGCAAGAAGCTCAACTCACATGTTAAGGGCGGCGTTGGGCCATTTGGGCTCTGGTTGCTTGCCTCCGACGACCTCAAGGAGAGGACAGCTGTTTTCTTCAGGGTATTCAAGAACAACAACACCAGCTATGTCGTCCTCATGTGCAACGACCCTACAAGGTATAACTCACTCAAGTCACCTTTTTGTATATGTATATACAATACAACTTGCAATTTACCACATTCTAGATTCAATAATCCTGAATGATCGATCAAGCAGGTCGTCATACGAATCGCATATCTACAGGCCGACCTTCGCCGGCTTCGTCAACGTCGACATAACCAAGACCAAGAAGATCGCCCTCAGGACATTGGTACGTAACCACAAAAACTACATTGAATTAGTTACTTACTGAATACGCCCTTGAAAGAGGGTTCTAAGCCATGTCGCGGAATACATTTCAGATCGACCACTCTGTGGTGGAAAGTTTTGGTGCCGGTGGCAAGACGTGCATCCTGACGAGGGTCTACCCGAGGAAGGCCATCGGGGACAACGCACACCTCTTCGTCTTCAACAATGGTGAGTCGGACATCAAGGTCACCAACCTGCGTGCATGGGAGATGAAGACCCCCACGATGAACAAGCGTCTGGGGCAGTAGCAACAGCCCGGCCCGGTCGATCGAGGATTCAGAGTAGCCTAGACTAGCCATAGCTAGCTAGCCTGTTGATTTAGTTGAGATTAATTGATTAATTAGGAGAGGTCCAGGTTTAGTAATGAGTTGTTAGAAAGGACCGGAAATGGTCCGCTTTGTTTCAGAACCTTTTCCAAATGGCAGGAGGCCTTGAAAAGCCAGCATTTTTTGTTGGCATGTATTCAGATATCATCATACCAACAAAATTTTGGAAGAGGAGGAAAATAAATATCGTTGGTCTTGTCCTGCCCGTTGAAGAAAGAAGGCTTTTTGGTGATGACGGTCGGCAGAGAGTAGGTGGTTCCACGTGAGGTTAACGAGGTCTGAGGTAGAGTGAGGATCCACCTTAGCTAATACGTACTCCATCCGACCCAAAATAAGTGTCTCAACTTTACTAAAAGAACGAAGGGAGTACTATGTTGGTCGCCATGCATTGCCGTTGGTCAGTAGAGGGGGGGTGCTGCGAGTGCGAAGTTATGGTGCAGGAGCACCATGGTGCCCATTTTTTCGAAAAAAATTAGAAACCATATTTACAAGTTTTAAAAGAAATCGAGAAAATTCTGTGGAAACTTGAATGTGTTCACTACGGATCCATGAAATTTTGTTTTGATAAAAATTGTACTCTGCTTGATTTAAAACATGTATACCCTGGATTGACAGATCTTCATGATTTAAACCTTCTCTCTAGCTCCGGCACTGCATCTGCATGTGTCCTGTCATTTGTATAGAAGACACACGAATGGTGTTATTTATCTTTTGATAAATTTGTAGTTCATAACCTGCATTCATGATTCTTTCTCCCTACATTTTTTCAGGAAACTTTGAGTCGCCTCGAGTCAATATGAAATGTTTATGCAAAATATGTTATGAAAAATCCCCAAATTAGGTTCTTATTAATTGTAATTACACACAGTTAGAAAAAAAAGATAATATGAGCACCACTTTACGTGTACTAGCGAACAACTGTTCCCAATCATGCATGAGGACTACCCAATACTTATTTATTCTGTTTTATTTCAAGTGAGTAGCTGGTAAATAGTGCTTGATTTTTCTTAATGAACCGAGGGAGTACTAAGCTAGCAGGTAGCTGAGCAGGCGTCCAATGAATGCATGGGAATCCATGACAACCTATTGCCTCCAAGGCTTTGCTTCAGGTATACCTAACTGGCAAATCAATCAACCAAGTGGTTGCACCGTCCCATCCGTATTGATATTATTATACTACCATACATACATGCATGGCCGTATACGTGTACGTGTATATGCTGCTAGCTCAGCAGTACTAGTAGTTGATCGATCAGGTCTCTGTTGTATAGTTCGCATCTCCTTGTCCTGTTATCTCCTCTTAATTACAAATTAATACGCGCCAATATGTGTCACGTCCTTGCTTAGCTACTCATGCATATTTATTTATTCACTCACAGATGCCTAGCTAGATAGCTACCTCACCGACTAATCTACCAAACCATGCTAATAAACTATCCTCTGTTTCATCAGACCTAATGGAACAAGAAAGAACAGCCAATTCCCCATGTTCTGTCGTCTTCATTTTTGGTTTGTTCACATGGGAACATATGTGTGTACATTTTTTATTTGTTCACATGATCAAAGATTAACGAGAATTAATTATAACCGTCAAAATGCACTTAAATAAGTTAGTAGGTGTTGTTGTTAAGTACCCATGGACTATCAGCATCTTACCACAACAGGGAGTAGTTGCACATGCAGTTCAATGATCACATATGATACATGATTTGTTCCCTATATATAAAAAGCTGCTTGCTCATACTCAAATTTCAGGAATTGCTAGCTGACTAGTACTCCAGTAGTTACTACTAATTTTCCAGAAAAAAAAAAAGTTCAAACTAAGTGTCGCTGTTTTGAGCTAAGATTAGTTCAACCTTAGTACAAAACTGCCACACTTATTATGGATCGGAGAGAGTAGTACCTAGTAATTAACCATGCATGCAAGGATTACCTGGGCTACATGACACAGTAATTATGCATGCAGGCTAAAATTGTTGCTTAATTACTGTGGAAAACATGCATGCGTACATGCTGTTAGAGTTTGGATAAGAGACAGAGAGAAAGACATGCATAAGTATATTGTTTGTACTACCACAGTGCACAACCGCTGGCGGCTCGATGAGTCGTCGTCGTGTACTCCGTCCGTGAATGAGACCTCAACTTTACTCAACCGCTATGCATGTAGGTAGGTAACATATCCCAATCAGCTCTCTTCGATCATATCCATATTTATGTACACAGAAATCAAATACAACATATATAATATATATATGCAAATGCAAATAAAAAGCATTAGCTAATTAAATTTCTGCAGCCTCATTTGTGACGAGAGAGCACTCATAGCAAGAGATTTTTCTTGCAAAAGTACTAAACAAAATCCATTCCTTCCCCAAGAAAGTTGTATCTTGGTGGATGTATTGGTCTTTAGATACACACAACCCTACACAACCAACCATGAAAAGTTGAAAATAATCACTCCTTGGATAAAACAATCAAGGAATCAATCAAGAAAATATATATTAATCCACATACAAATATGCATGGGTGGCTGTTCAACCAGACAATAATACACTTCTACAACTTTTTATCCAGAAGAATATATCCTACTCAAAAAGCAAAAAAGAAATATAAAATAAAATGGAATCTTGCATTATAGATAAATAGATATAGATGTCCCGTGAGCCCAGCCAACCAGGTAAGGACCGGCGCGGCGCCGCCGGTGCCATTTCCAACCTCCAGCTAGCTTATTAGGTGCTACGACCATCTCTAACCTCCCTATCATTTCCACCATCAGGTTCCTATCTACTCCTACAAACCAACCAATTTTGCAACATCAGATCGTATATAAACACAAATCCAAACCCCTTTCCACTTAACTCATCCCCTCCAGTCTTGTTACTTAAGGAGGCGTGCATCGGCCGCTCGATCGGCGCCAAGAAATTTCCATCCTTCGACTGATCATGGCGGCAGCGGCGGCGACGATGCTGTTGCTTTTCGCCTCCTGCATGCATGCCGCCGTGTTCTGCGCGGCGGCCACGTTCGATGAGGTGCCGACGGTGACCTTCGACGAGGGCTTCGCCCCGCTCTTCGGCGAGTCCAACATGGGTCGCTCCTCCGGCGGCGACGCCGTGAGCATCACCCTGGACCGCAGTACCGGCTCCGGCTTCATCTCCAAGCGCTACTACCACCACGGCCTCTTCAGCGCCGACGTCAAGCTCCCAGCCGGCCACACGGCCGGCGTCGTCGTGGCCTTCTACCTCTCCAACGGCGACGTGTTCGAGGCCACCCACGACGAGCTGGACTTCGAGTTCCTCGGCAACCGCGCGGGGCACCGGTGGCGGATGCAGACCAACGTGTACGGCAACGGCAGCACGGCGCGCGGGCGCGAGGAGCGGTACGTGCTGCCCTTCGACCCCACCGCCGCGAAGCACAGGTTCTCCATCCTCTGGTCGTCCAGTTCCGTCGTGTTCTACGTCGACGGCACCCCTGTGCGCGAGGCGCAGCGCCGCCGTGGCCGCCGTCGCTTCGTGGACGACGGCGTGGGCCCCGACGGCGACGACAGTGACATGGGCGCCGACTATCCGTCCAAGCCCATGGCGGTGTACGTGACCATCTGGGACGGCTCCACCTGGGCCACGGAGAACGGCAAGCACACGGTGGACTACGGGCACGGGCCCTTCACAGCCGAGTTCTCGGAGCTCGTGCTCCGCGGATGCCCCGCCGACGCCGGCGCAGACATCGGCCAGCTCCACCTCGGCGCCTCCACCCAGCGGTGCGCGACGGTGGAGTGGGAGCTGATGACGGCGGAGTACGCGGTCATGACGGCACAGAAGCGCGCGGCCATGGGGCGGTTCAGGCGGAGGCAGATGGTGTACACGGTGTGCTACGACACGGACCGGTACCCGGCGGCGCTGCCGGAGTGCGAGGTGAACGCGGCGGAGCAGCGGATGTTCGAGCGGTGGGGCGAGTCCAAGGCCTCGTTCCGCTCACGGACGACGCCACCGCCACCGCGGCCGCTTGCTGTGTCCATGATGCAGGCCGACTGAGTGATCGGATCGGACGGACCATCGGCGGCCACGTTGCTGCCTGTACAGTTGCTTAGCTAGTGGTACAAAAGTGATTATGATGAGCAGTTGGTTGATGGAGCTGTTTGGTTTTGTATGTATCTAAATAAGTTTAAAAAAGCTACTACCTAATTGAGTGGGTCACTGATTAAAGGTGGTACTACTCCATTAACAGGGACCAGTATCATCATTATCTTCTCATTGTGTACTAACTCCACTAGTTAGGCTATGATAACAACGTAAGTACAACTTATTCTTTGGCTAGACTGAATTATACACGGTTTCAAAACGGCACCTACTTATTAAACAAATGTTCTTGCAAAAACATAACTGAACCTACACAATATTAACTGTTGGCTTTACTTACCTTTGCCTTTTTCTGTTAGAGGACAGAGCCCTACTGGTTGGGCTTTACTTTTTATCAACTTTGGACTAAAAATAAAATTCGTGCGCCTGCTAGGTTCATTATCTTAATCGCATGGGTCGGAAGATTTGATAAAAAATATTGCATTTTCAGAAGGAAACACAAGTAAATGCATCTCTTGTTTAAAGCTCGCATACCCTATGAACTACCCAAGGACCAAGCTCATAACCAAGAGATTCTGAGCTAGCTAGTGATCTATCGGAGGACTAGAGAGTTAATGCCACTTCGTGTCTCTTTTTTTTTAAGCAAAGAAGGGCTTCCCCCTTCCGATTTCCACTAAGGGAAACCAACGTAAAACTACAAAGGCCAGCTCCACTTCGTGTCTCTTATAAGCAGCAAGACTTCCCTAAGCAAGACTTTGTGGCGCGGTCATTGCCGTCGTCGAGATCGCGTCTTGGCAGTGTGTCCATCATGTGTTACTTGTTGTGTCTTTGGATCCTACGTTTTTTTATTTTATACGCATAGGAATAGAAGGCGCCGGGAATCACCAATCGATAACCGAAATTACAACATGCATTCTCAGAGTAACATCACCATTTGGGCTACAGCGGAGGCTGGGTTGATGGCAGCGGAGTACGCGGTGACAAGAGAAGGGAAGTACTGTGCTCTGTGCTGGTTCAGCCGGATGCAGATGATGTACACGGTGTGTTGCGACACGAAGTAGTACCTAGTATAGCGCTAATGGAATGCGAGTGAACGTGGTGACCGGCAAGTGTTCAATTGGTAGGGCGAGTCAAACATGATGCGCTCATGGCAGCCCCTTGCGATAACATTGGTGTCCATGTAGCAGGCCGACTAGATGACCCAACCTATTGTACAATTGCTTAGGTACCGGTACAAAAGATAAATGATAGCACATATAATTATGACTAGAAAGTTTTGCGCAGCGAATACTCCCTTCGTCCTGAATTACTTGTCACAAAGATGGATGCACCTAGACGTATTTTTAGTTCTAGATACATCCATTTCTATTCATTTCTGTGACAAGTAGTTCGAGACGGAGGAAGTACATCTCAAGGATATGCTTGTACACCTAGACGTCCTTATTTTCAAAAAAGACATTATAAAGATAAAGCATTTGAGGCAACCTCAATTCAATTTTTTTATAATTTTTTTTTATAGACCAAATTAGTGATAAACAAGAAACTAAAAGATTTAATTGTAAAATCTAAAGATATACCTTCAAGCACTCACCTCCCCGGCAACGGCGTCAAAAAAGAGCTTGATGTCTACGACGCAACTTTTATTTTTATAGACGTTGTTGAGCCTCCAAGTGCAGAGATTTGTAGGACAGTAGCAAATTTCCCTCAAGTGAAGGTTTATCAATCCGTGGGAGGCGTAGGATGAAGACGGTCTCTCTCAAACAACCCTGCAATCAAATACAAGAAATCTCTTGTGTCCCCAACACACCCAATACAATGATAAATTGTATAGATACACTAGTTCGGCGAAGAGATGGTGATACAAGTGTAGTATCGATAGTAGATATTGGTTTTTATAATCTGAAAATAAAAAAACAGCAAGGTAGCAAGTGATAAAACGGAGCACAAACGGTATTGCAATGTTTAGAAACAAGGCCTAGGGTTCATACTTTCACTAGTGCAATCTCTCAACAGTACTAACATAGTTGAATCATATAACAATCCCTCAACGTGCGACAAAGAATCACTCCAAAGTTCCTATTAGCGGAGAACATAAGAAAGAAATTGTTGTAGAGTACGAAACCACCTCAAAGTTATCCTTTCCGATCAATCTATTGAGCCATCCCTTTAAGTGTCACAAACAGCCCTTGAGTTCGTACTAAAATAACATCATATGATACGCATCAACCAACTCTAATGTCACCTAGATACTCCAATGTCACCACAAGTATCTGTGAATTGATTATTCGATATGCATCAAACAACTTCAAATTCATAATATTCAATCCACACAAAGAATTTCAAAGAGTACCCCAAAGTTTCTTATCGGAGAAAAGATAATGAAAACGTGCAACCAACCCCTATGCCTAAATCACCCCAAGGTCACGGAAATCCGTGAGTTGATTATCAAAACATACATCAAGTGAATCAATAGAATACCTCATTGTCACCACGGGTATCCACATGCAAGACATACATCAAGTGTTCTCAAATCTAAAATATTCAATCCGACAATAACGAAACCTCAAAGGGAAAGACTCAATTCATCACAAGAAGATAGAGAGGGAAGAAACATCATATGATCCAACTATATTAACAAAGCTCACGATACATCAAGATCGTGTCGAATCAAGAACATGAGAGAGAGAGAGAGAGAGAGAGAGAGAGATCAAACACATAGCTACTGGTACATACCCTCAGCCCTGAGGATGAACTACTCTCTCCTCGTCATGGAGACCCCCGACATGATGAAAATGGCCTCCGACGATGATTTCCCCTCCTGCAGAGTGCCGGAACAGGGCTCCAGATGAGATCGCTTCGGTACAGAGGCTTGCGGCGGCGGCGTGGAAGTTCTAGATTTCTTTCTGGGGTTTTCTATATTTATAGGAAGTTTTGGCGTTGGTTTCACGTCAAGGGGGCCCACGAGGGAGCGACAATCTCGCTAGGCCCTCCCTACCCCCCAGGACGCGCCTAGCAGGCTTGTCGCTTCCTCGTGACTCTTCTGGTCCTTCCACGAAGCTTCGGGGGTCTCTTATATTCCAAAAAAAATCACCAAAACGTTTCAGCCATTTTCGAGAACTTTTATTTCTGCACAAAAAACAACGTCACGGTAGTTCTGCTGAAAACAGCGTCAGTCCGGGTTAGTTTTAATCAAATCATACCAAAACCATATAAAATTATTATAAACATGACATGAATACTTCATAAATTATAAATACGTTGAAGACGTATCAGCTATCTGCATATTTCAAAAAAAGTGAAAGAAGGCTTCTCGTTATTTTGGTTTGAACAACTTCGTTAGCAGTCGTTTGAGCCGGTGCGAATGAGTCGGCCGACGTTACATTAATGAAAGTAGGTAGGTGGACCGTGGTGTGGAATATGCATGCATATAATTCTGTCAATACGCATGCATATACAGCTGCGAGTCCGAATCTAAGAACAAGCGGGCGACGGGGATAAGGAGGACATATGAGCTCGGGCTCATAATAGCACTTTCGGGCTCGTTATCACTGTCCTTTATTATACCTTTAAAATCAACGGCTTATTAACCGGAAACACAAGATTGGCGAACAGGAGTGCGAAGAAACAGACAGGGCCTATCAAAACATGATGGGGTTTGCACAGCAACCAGCAGAGATGTCCATGAGCCCGTCCATGGCAGCCTGCCCCGGTGCCATGTCGTCGAGCAACCAGTTCTCGAGCACCGAGAAGGTGGTGGCCGTGGCAGCCTCGCCACGGCCGGCCAATATCTCCGAGGACGAGAACCTGTTGCCACTGGTCATGGAAACTGTAGCACCGGCCTCTCCGTCCGTCTGGAAATCCTGCATGGCCACCATACCCTTGTAGTCCGCCATCCCGGGCGATGGGGCCTTCGGCATCCAAGACTGGAAGAGCTTCGAGACGGCCATGGTAGCAGGTGCAACGTTGCCCGTGGTGGTCTCGGGGTAACCCATGGCAGCTTGCATGGCGGAGTCGAGGTTGCTGCTGCTAGGGTTGTAGTAATTCATGCTGGTGGTTTGCTCAGCTGAATTGGTGGCAGCGGACGTGTACTGGAAGAAGTGATCTGCAGGATGTGTTTGTTGTTGCAGCCGCTTCACCTTCTTCTTCAGGTGTGTGTTCCAGTAGTTCTTGATGTCGTTGTCTGTTCTTTGGGGGAGGTAGGAGGCTATTGCTGCCCACCTGAATTTGCAAAGGAAGAATAGAAGAGCACCAAGTTCAGTTCACACACATGCACACAAAACTAGAAAAGCATGGAATAGTTTTTTGACAGTTGAAGGTTCAGATGTGTCTGTTACAAAGTTACGGTTTTGCTTAATAGAGTTAACACTAAGCAAGTAAGACATATTTTGGGAGATTGTAATAGTAAAAGTGTTAGCACTGCGATCCGATTCAATCCCTTTCGATGGTAGTAGATGGAAGTAATTAGAACAAAACTGGCCTTCAACCCAAAGGATTATAGGCTGGAACAAAGTGAACGAATATGAGCCCTAAGAAAGATATGAAATGAGCCTTCCTTTTGTTGAATATTGTCTCTCAGAAACACGCCGTTCAAGATAGAGATATGATTACTTACTTGTTGCCAAGCAATGCCTGTAGGTGTATGATTATCCCTTCCTCATGCTGGGTGAAGTTCCCCCTCTTGATCCCGGGTCTGAGGTAGTTGGTCCACCGCAGCCTGCAGCTCTTGCTGCACCTCATCAACCCTAAAATCAACCAATCCATCACCAAAGCGAACAAGCAACAAGATATTAACTACTACTCATAGATTGGCCGATCAGAAGACAAGAATCGTCTAGCAACTGGGATATACTGAAAGCGCATGCATGTGGGTTGCAAAAAACCAACCGGTGTTCTCGGGCACGGAGCGCCAGTTCCCCGGCCCGTGCTGCTGGATGTAGGAGACAAGGATGATGTCCTCCTCCGGCGTCCACGGACCCTTCTTCACGCTGGCGCCGCCATTGTCGCAGCATGGCGGCCTCCCCATGTTGGTGCCGCCAGATAATATAGCTAGGCAACTATATATACCTAGTTGAACAGTACCTAGGTACGTTGTAATAAATAGAGATATAGCCCTAGCCTAGTATGCCTCAACGGCCATGGCCGGCACTCCTCCACACTGACCTCTAAAACTAAGCTTCTCTTCTCCCCTGCTACCCAGTATATATCCTTTTATTGGAAGACTCCAACCCCTGCTGGCTGCTGCTGCTTTCCTCAGCTGCATGTGACCACATATCATATGGAGCCTTCCTCCTCCCTGTGCTGGTGTGCTTTCCATGCATGCAAAAGTCAGCCAGGGTGCATCCAGCCTCTTCCTCGGGTCCGTCTCTTTGGTGAAAGAGAAGAGATCACATGCATGGTGAACTTTGCTTTGCTTTTTCCACATGAAAGGTTGACGTATTGCTTGGGGACTTCTGATCAACCAATAGTCTATCTGTCCCTTTCTCTGGGGTTTCTTTTGTGCTGCTGGTGCTCATGAAGGGAGTAATTGCGCTGCGTGTTCTCTCCTGATTTCTTGGGCATTGATGGGGACAGTGAGTGTGCTCGTGCACATCCATCAGCTGGCACGCGCAGGTTGGCTGGACGGCAAAAATGCTAGACTTACATCCCCCCTAAACCTGTCCGTTCCCGTACGATGTCGTCCGTATGTGTAGCATTTTTACCATTTTTTGTTCTTTCTAGACCACTCTCTCATCCGTGAAGCTTTCAAGTGGTACATACGACCGAGCATGGACGACCGGATGGACGAATCGTACCGTGTACTTATGGTAATATCGACAACCAGCTTGTGACAGCAAAATAAGCCAAGAGAAGCGAGCATGCATGGAATGCCGTCTAATTATATATATATTTATTTCAAAAAAAAAATCCATTAAACCAGCAGCTGGCCAAACCGTTGGCCACCAGATCAACCATACTGGCAAAGTGCGTGTACCATAGGTTTGGATTAGTCACCAAGGTTCGCCCCATACGTCGCTAAGGGCACCTCCAACGCAAGCGTTAAGGACGGGCACCAGGATCCCAATCCCTGCCGTTTTCAACAAATCCCCTCCGATCCAAGCGAAATCTGTTGCGTCGATGCCAGATTAGTAGCCGAGCGCATAGGTGTGTTTCCCACACAAACAGGCCTGGGGCGAAGGGAGCGCTTAAGTACGGGCGTTGGAGGATGAGACGCTAAGCAGGCGCTTGCACATAAATCCTTTATTTAGTTATTGCTCAAGTGCCTGTTTAGGCGTCCCGCATTGGAGATGCCCTAATGCGTCCGTGACCATATTACAAGCTCTTGGGCGATGAAATGAACTCTATTATTGATTTTTTTTTTAGGGGGGAACCAAGTTTTATTCATCAAACACCATAGAGTGCGGGATAGAATTTGGGTCGTGGGATTGGCCCAACCAAACGTGGTGTACCAAACCTAAAGAAAGCGAAAATCTGGCTAAACTATGTGCTTCAGTAATAATAGCACGACCTTCAAAAGAAAAGATACAATCTAATAAAGACGCTTGCAACTTGATCTCGCTGATAAGATGAAAACATGATCGGCCTAAGCAAATCTGCCAAGTGGGTCGGCATGGCACGGCACGGCCCAACCCATGCTTAAACATGCCAGGCATGGCACGGCCCACCTAGGCTCATTTTTTTGAGCGGTCCCACCTAGGCTCATTTATAAGTGGGTCGTGCTACGCGGGCATCGGCCCCAGGCCCAGGCATGGCACATGTATTAAACGGGCCGGCCCGCGGCATGTTTAGCCCTAATGGGCCACGCGCTTTTGGGCCGACTGGGCTGTTTTTGGGCTATTTTTGTTCTTTTGGGCCTATGTTTTGGCATTTCCTATACGGCGCCCGTTGCGCCGATTACAGGCATCGGCACAAACGGGCGCACACCTCACCTCCTTCCAGCGATGCTCCATGGGCCGGCCCATTTACCTTTTTCTTCTTTTCCTGTTAAATCCCAAAAAATATTGCGAGCAATGGATTCGAACTCGTGACCTCTTCTTTTGGAGAGAATCTCAGTAACCACTACGACTTCTTGACCGCTTGTGACTACTTGCTTCGTTGTCCCTCTTATTCTTTTCATCTGTTCGCGAAAATCTTCCCAACGGTTTTTTTTTCTTTTTTTGGGACCGGTTTTTGTTTGTTATATTATTTCTTTTTTCTTTTCTTTACTTTTTTTATTTTTCAAATGCACGAACATTTTTCAAAAATGATGAACTTTCCTCAAAATTGATGAACTTTTAATATTTTGTGAACTTTTTTCAAATCTGAATGAACTTTTTTTCAAAATCGATGAACCTTATTCATTTTTTGTGAACTTTTTTTCAAAATCGATGAACTTTTTTTATCAAGTCGATGAACTTTTTCTCAAACGTGTGAACTTATTTCAAAATCCGGTGAACTTCTTTTCAAAATTGATGAACTTTTTTGAATTCATGAACTTTTTCTCAAAATTGATGAACATTTTTCAAATTTATGAACTTTTTTTATCAAAATCGATGAACTTTTTTCAAAATCTGGTGAACTTTTTTTCAATTCATGATTTTTTAACCCAAAATTGATGAACTTTTTTCAAATCCCCGAACTTTTTTGAATTCGTGACTTTTTTCTCAAATCAATGAATTTTTTTCAATTTTCTGATTTTTTCAAATTCGTGAACTGTTCTCAAGAGTCAACGGTAAAGGGTCTTGATGGTCAGTGGTCAACCGGTACATGTGTTAGTGGTCAGCAGTCAAAATCATGTAGTTAAAATGTCTAGCGAGTCTCGACCGATTAAAATCAGTGATCGATCGACAAAACAGTTGCACCGAAGCTAATGGGCTTAATAGATGTGGCCCACTTAGTTGGCTAGCGGGCACCAGAAAAAGAGTTCGGCACTGAAGGCGCCGAATAGGTGCTCCCCTATGTTTTGGTATGGATATAAAAAAAAAAACAGGGCCGAGACGGCAAAATTAGAGCCCAAAGTCGAAAATGGACCTACCTTTCTAGAAAAATAAAATATAATAATACTAGATTATAATGTGTTACAGAGCAATGGGATCTATCAAGAACGGTATATCTTCAACCATTGGTTGCATAACTCCCTTCTGATATTGGGTTAAATTCTATGTTTTTTACGTTTTTGGTAACCAGATTCATGCTTTTGGATGATGTGAAGACAATACTTTGGATCATGGAACACTACACGCCTAGTATACAGAAGATCAAAAGAATAATATTAGCTACAAAACTCACAAATCAAAAGGCAACATTCAAGAGATGAAAGAACAAAATTGACGAAACTCACGGTCAAAGCCTCATGGGGTCGTCGATCCTTGGCCGATGAAAAACAAGTTCCATTATTTGTCGAACTTGAACTGCTCATGCCTTCTTCATGGCCAGGTGCTGCCGTCTGGAGAGAAGCATCGATCGGCAGCGGCGGACAGAGAAAGAAATGAAGAGATGCAGACGCCGAGTCGTCGCTGGAGCCTGGACCCGAGGCGTACGTCTGCCCAGACGGTGGGCATGGCCATAGGGTAGCCTGCTGCTTCATCCCACGCGCGCGGTCCAAAGGCCCATCTCTTGAGGAGACAGCCGTACCGATGATTGGAACAGCCGACGCGCGGCGACTACATATCACTACTATGAAAAACCCTATAGGCAGAGGGTTAACAGTAGCGTGGGGTAACGGGCCGACGCTACTACTACTTAGCAGCAGCACTGGGATGTACCCAGCGCTACAGGTAAGCACATAGCAGTAGCGCGGGCTATCCACTACGCGCTGCTGCTAAGTGGTCCCCACCATACCCACCTGGGCTACCTGTAGTAGCAGCGAGGCCCATAAACCCCTCGCTACTGCTAAACATATAGCAGTAGCGCGGGCGTGCTACCCCGCGCTTCAACTATGGGCTCACTGTGCCAGCTGGTGGGCCCCACTTATCAGCAGCGCGGGCTTCTCACCCAGCGCTACTGCTACGGCCTTTAGCTGTAGCGCTGGCACCTGACCTGCGCTGCTGCTAGACGCAGCAGTCACCTTTCCCCATTCCCCTCCTCTCCCACTAGTAGAAAACAGGGCATTGGTTTTTGCCAGATCAGAGCAACAGTCCCGGTCGACTTACGAACCGGGACTAATGCGTGCATCAGTGCCGGTTCGAGCGGCCAGGACGCCGACCGGGCCTCGGCAGGCACCAGTCCCGGTTCGGCTGGGACCTTTAGTCCCGGTTCCAGCCACCAACCGGGACTAAAGGGCCTCGCTCCTGGCGCAACCCCTTTAGTCCCGGTTGGTGTCTGGAACCGAGACTAAAGGTCAGTCTTCAGTCCCGGTTCTAGACACGAACCGGGACTAAAAAGATGCCTATATATATGCTCGCCCCTGCGCGCTCACTCCTCTGTTTTTTGGCCGGCCGGCGTGTGGGAGGTGTGTGCTACTCTGTTCTCACCTCCTATGCACATGAGGTGTTTGATGAAATGCCTGAGCCACACTTAAGCTTTCTCCTCTCTAAGCTCGACCTCCAAGCTCCATTTTCCCCAAGATTTGTCTAGGTTTGGCGGTGCACCAACTATCCAAGTGTTCTAAAAAGGTTAGCAACTTCATCCTTTCATCTCTCACTGCTAGTTTAGCTCATTTCAGATGCTCTAGAAGTAGTGTGGTTTGTGGGTTTTAGTGGAGGAGTGTATGTGTGAGTTTATTTGATTTAGATGCACAATTTGAGCTCAAATTAACTTCTTAATTATATAATGCACGCAGATGAACCGGCAATGGATGTACGGTGACCGACACACCTCCGACTACATTACGGGCCTGCATAATTTTCTCTATGTGGCTGAGGCAAACAAGCAGAATGGTTTTATGTATTGTCCATGTATTGTCTGTGAGAATACAAAGGATTACTCTGACTCGAAAACCCTTCACTTCCACCTGCTTAAGAACGGTTTCATGCCACACTATAATGTTTGGACCAAGCACGGAGAAAGAGGGGTTATGATAGAAGACAACGAAGAAAAGAGGATGATGACAACTATCCTATGTTCCCTGAATACGGTGATACTGCAATGGGGGAAGCTGGAGATCAAGAGGCACCAGATGTGCCCGATGATGATCTTCGCCGGGTCATTGTTGATGCACAGAGAGGATGCGAAAGTGAAAGGGAGAAGCTGAAGTTCGATCGCATGTTAGAGGATCACAAAAAAGGGTTGTACCCAAATTGCGAAGATGGCAACACAAAGCTCGGTACCGCACTGGAATTGCTGCAATGGAAGGCAGAGAATGGTGTATCTGACAAGGGATTTGGGAAGCTACTGAAAATAATGAAGAAGAAGCTTCCAAAGGATAACGAATTGCCTGACAGTACGTACGAAGCAAAGAAGGTTCTCTGCCCTCTAGGATTAGAGGTGCAGAAGATACATGCATGCCCTAATGACTGCATCCTCTACCGCGGTGAGGAGTACGAGAATTTGAATGCATGCCCGGTATGCAGTGTATTGCGGTATAAGATCAGACGAGATGACCCTGGTGATGTTGAGGGCGAGCGCCCCAGGAAGAGGGTTCCTGCCAAGGTGATGTGGTATGCTCCTATAATACCACGGTTGAAACGTCTGTTCAGAAACAAAGAGCATGCCAAGTTGTTGCGATGGCACAAAGAAGACCGTAAGAAAGACGGGAAGTTGAGAGTACCCGTTGATGGGTCGCAGTGGAGAAAAATCGAGAGAAAGTGGCCGGACTTTGCAGGTGACGCAAGGAACTTATGGTTTGGTTTAAGTGCAGATGGCATTAATCCTTTTGGGGAGCAGAGTAGCAATCATAGCACCTGGCCTGTGACTCTATGTATCTATAACCTTCCTCCTTGGTTGTGCATGAAGCGAAAGTTCATTATGATGCCAGTGCTCATCCAAGGCCCTAAGCAACCCGGCAACGACATTGATGTGTACCTAAGGCCATTCGTTGAAGAACTTTTACAGTTGTGGGACATAAAAGGTGTACGTGTGTGGGATGAGCACAAACAGCAGGAATTTGACCTACGAGCGTTGCTTTTTGTAACCATCAATGATTGGCCTGCTCTTAGTAACCTTTCAGGACAGACAAACAAGGGATACCACGCATGCACGCACTGTTTAGATGAGACCGAAAATATATATTTGGATAAATGTAAGAAGAATGTGTACCTGGGACATCGTCGATTTCTTCCGACCAAGCATGCCTTAAGAAAGAAAGGCAAGCATTTCAAAGGTGAGGCAGATCACCGGAAGAAGCCTGTCCTCCGTACTGGTGATGATATACTTGATATGGTCAAGGATTTACAAGTAATCTTTGGAAAGGGTCCTGGCGGACAATCTGTTCCGAATGACGCTGACGGACACGCACCCATGTGGAAGAAGAAATCTATATTTTGGGACCTACCCTATTGGAAAGACCTAGAGGTCCGCTCTGCAATCGACGTGATGCACGTGACGAAGAATCTTTGCGTGAACCTGCTAGGCTTCTTGGGCGTGTATGGGGAGACCAAAGATACACCGGAGGCACGGGAGGACCAGCAATGTATGAACGAAAAAGACGGCATGCATCCAAAGCAGTATGAAGGTCCTGCCAGCTACGCTCGTACCAAAGCAGAGAAGGAAATCTTTTTTGAATGCCTGCTCAGTATCAAGGTCCCGTCTGGCTTCTCGTCGAATATAAAGGGAATAATAAATATGGCAGAGAAAAAATTCCAGAACCTAAAGTCTCATGACTGCCACGTGATTATGACGCAACTGCTTCCGGTTGCATTGACGGGGCTTCTACCAGAAAATGTTCGATTAGCCATTGTGAAGCTATGTGCATTCCTCAATGCAATTTCTCAGAAGGTAATCGATCCATAAATCCTACCAAGGTTACAGAATGATTTGGTCCAATGTCTTGTCAGTTTCGAGTTGGTGTTCCCACCATCCTTCTTCAATATTATGACGCACGTCCTAGTTCACCGAGTCGACGAGATTGCAATTCTGGGTCCTGTATTTCTACACAATATGTTCCCCTTTGAGAGGTTCATGGGAGTCTTAAAGAAATATGTTCGTAACCGTGCTAGGCCAGAAGGAAGCATCTCCACGGGCCATCAAACAGAGGAGGTCATTGAGTTTTGTGTTGACTTTATTCCTGACCTTAAGCCGATTGGTGTTCCTGAATCGCGGCATGAGGGGAGACTGGGTGGAAAAGGCACGCTAGGACCGAACTCAATAATATGTAGGGACGGGCATTCTTGGGTGCAAGCACACTACACAGTTCTACAGAATTCTACCTTGGTGGCCCCGTATATCAATGAACACAAGAATATTCTACGCTCCAAACACCCGGAGCAGTCTGACGACTGGATTACACGTGAACACATGGGGACTTTCGGCGGTTGGTTGCAAACACATCTCATGGGTAACACCACTGTTGGAGATGAGTTGTACTTGTTGGCCAGGACACCATCTTTGACTGTATTGACTTTCCAAGGGTACGAGATAAATGGGAATACATTTTACACGATCGCCCAAGATAAAAAGAGCACCAACCAAAACAGTGGTGTCCGCTTTGATGCAGCAAACACCAATAGGGGAAAGGACACATATTATGGTTACATAGAGGACATATGGGAACTTGACTATGGACGTGATTTTAAGGTCCCTTTGTTTCGGTGCAAATGGGTTAATCTGTCAGGAGGCGGGGTACAGGTAGACCCGCAGTACGGAATGACAACAGTGGATCTCAACAATCTTGGGTACACAGACGAACCATTCGTCCTAGCCAATGATGTGGCGCAGGTTTTCTATGTGAAGGTCATGTCTACCAAACCGAGAAAAAGAAAAGATAAGGAAGCGAATACATCATACGATGAGCCAAAGTGCCACATAGTTCTTTCAGGGGAAAGAAACATCGTGGGAGTGGAGGACAAGACAGACATGTCAGAAGATTATGAAAAGTTTCATGAAATTTCTCCCTTCAGAGTGAAGACTGACCCAAGCATCCTGTTAAATGATGAAGATTATCCATGGTTACGGCGCAATAAGCAAGGGACACACGCGAAGAAATAGTTTTATACCCCAAGATCCCACTCTGGGATGTGACCGGCTTCACTGCCATCACTTTCTCTCTAGTGTGAGTTTCCGGACTTATAGCTGGAAAGTGCCACTTCGGACAAACCGGAGGGAATCTTTGTAAGAGCTAGCTAGGGCATTTTGGCATTTGAAACATGATTTTATAATAATTATTTATTAAGTTATGAAATTTCAACTATTCCTATCCTTTCAGTCACATGTTTTGCAAGGTTGATCATAAATGGTTAGTCCCGGTTGGTGGCTCCATATATAATAACAAGGTTAATATAGACATGGCTTAAACGTCTTGACATAGATGAATACAGCAGAAGCATCGGAGATGATAAGAGAGAAACGTTGTATGACATAAAGTTGGAGGTACTATGTGGTTTCTCTGATCGGAGATGATAAGAGAGAAACATTGTATGACATAAAGAAAATATAACATTATTAGGTTAACAGAAAATACTATGAATCTTCTAGAAGATTCATAGTAAGGGTCAATCTCCTTCACATAGGGAACATTGGTGTCGACTTTTTTTGAATCACTATGTGTCTATGCATCAAAATAAATTAGGTTAACAAAAAGTATCGGAATTTATGGTGAATATGTTGCGGCAATGGTACATATGAAAATAACATAAAAAATAAAAAAACATAACATATGCAAAAAATAACATAAAAAATATTAAAATTGACATAACATATGCAAAAAATGAAAAAAACATAAAAAATAAAAAGACATAACATGTGCCATATATTTTATAGTGGTTTTGAAAGAATATTAAAATTGACATAACATATGCAAAAAATAACATTAAAAAAAAACATAACATATGCAAAAAATTAAAATTGCCATAACATAAAAAATAACATAAAAATAAAAAGACATAACATGTGCCATATATTTTATAGTGGTTATGAAAGAATATTAAAATTGACATATAATATGCAAAAAATAACATAAAAAATAAAAAAACATAACATATACAAAAAATTAAAATTGCCATAACATAAAAAATAACATAAAAATAAAAAGACATAACATGTGCCATATATTTTATAGTGGTTATGAAAGAATATTAAAATTGACATAACATATGCAAAAAATAACATAAAAAATAAAAAAAACATAACATATGAAAAAAATTAAAATTGCCATAACATAAAAAATAAAAAGACATAACATGTGCCATATATTTTATAGTGGTTATGAAAGAATATTAAAATTGACATAACATATGCAAAAATTAACATAAAAATTAAAAAACATAACATATGCAAAAAATAACATAAAAAATAAAAAAATACCCGCCTACTAGCAGACACCACGGCCTGCATACGACTAGAAACCCAACTAGATATGGGCCAGGATGCAGGCCCGCGGGCTAGTAGGCCCAACAGGGCGGAGGTTCGGCAATTAACTGCCTGCTTTAGAGAGGATCTTGGGAGAGAGATCGCAGCCGCGTATATAAACCGGTGCGATCTCCTCTCGCTTGGCGAGGTGGGACTAAACTTTACCACCCCACGGCTGTGCCACCCTTTAGTCCCGGTTGGTGGCTCCAACCGGGACTAAAGGCCCCCCTTTAGTCCCGGTCCGAGCCACCAACCCGGACTAAAGGGTTGGGTTTCCCGCCCTTTGGGCTGGTGAAATTCACCTTTAGTCCCGGTTGGTGGCTCGGACCGGGACTAAAGGGGGGCCTTTAGTCCCGGTTGGAGCCACCAACCGGGACTAAATCTCGGGCTATATAAGCAGGACTTAGAATTTTTTTTCCAAACACTTCGATCTCCCTCTCTCCCCCGACGCCGATCGAAGACCACCTCGACGCCGCCAGGCTCAGCCTTCCCCGAGCCCTCCTCCCCGTGCATCGCCGCCCCCGAGTCCGCTCCTCGTCGCCGCCCCCGAGCCCGTCCTCGTCGTCGCCGCCCCCGAGCCCTCGTCGCCGACGCCTCCTCGCTGTGAGCGCCGCCCCGATCCCCTCCTCCTCCTCCTATCCCCCTCCCCCCTGCTGGAGTGCATGGCATCGATTCCCCCCTCTGTCCGAATTTTTCTGAATTTACTGAATTTTTTGACAGTGCTAAACAGTGCACATCAAGTGTATGATGAAATGCCAGAGGGCTCTAGGAATTTTAGGAATTTTTGAGATTTTTTGTGGTGAGGTGTTGATGCACAAAAGAGAGTCTGGCAAAGTTTCAGAATTTTTGGAGCAATTTAAATTGGGCTTTGACCATGGAGTTTGAATCTGGTCCAAATTTGAACTGAATGAAATTTGAAAATTTTGAACTATGGAACCAAATGTTTTTGGTGGAATGGGTTGTGGGTACTGTCAAATAGATGGAGTAATTTTTGTGGGTGCAAAAGAATTGGGGAGAATATAGCTCCTTTGCAAATCAAAGAACAAATTTTTTGCATTAGAGTTCATTTTGTCTTTTTTGTATGTTTTAATACAAGCATCTTTTGGGCAATCTTTGAACATGAAGTAGGAGCATTTTGATGTCATCTTGCTGGTAGATTTTAGTTCATGCCATGTTAGGACCTGTAGTGAGTGCTACAAGTTTGTAAACTTGCTATCTATTCATTTCTGCCATGCCATGCAAATATCACTAAGTCTGAAAATCTGTTAATACTTGTCAACTTGTCATGATGATTGCCATTGATCTAGGGGTCATTTGAATTAGTTCAGTAAGCATGTTTTGCCATGTGTTACATGTACATTCATGTCATGCCATTTGTTGCCATGTAGAAATTCTGTAGCATGTTCAAATCTTGCTTTCAAATTGGTATCTAGCTATAATGGACAGATTTGCATTGCATATTGCTTTGATCACCATTTGAGTTCCGTGCATCCGTTTGCCATGATCTTTATAGGTCCATTTCAACTAAAATCTTCCATTCTATCCAGTGGCATACTTGGGTTTGCCTAATTTTTTTTCACTCGGTGGAATTACAGGTTGTGGTGTTGCATCTCCGTGGAGTTGGTCCCTGATCGTCCCTCCGCTGTTCGACAAAAGGTGTCCATTTGTCGTATGTTGAGTTTTGTTCATAGGATGATGGTTGGTTCATTTGTTGAGTTGTGTATTCATCTTGTGTATAAATCTTGTATTCATCTTGTATTCATTATGTGTCCATTTGTCGTATGTTGAGTTATATTGGATAATTGATCTTCATATAAATGAAGCATAAAAGTTTAGCAATCACTTACAAATTTTCATGTTGTTCATTGACTTCGACATGAGGGGGGGCGTCGTGTTAAAACATAACCCCGATAATTTCGGTATAACTTCGACATGAGGGGGAAGGGGGTCATTAAAACATAACCCCGATAATCCACTAATCCATTGCTCATATGCATATGATTCCTTGTTGTGATTAGGTCTATGTTTGCCACTAATCCATCTCTCATGGTTGTATATTGCCATGTTGTAATATTTGCAGAAACTATGGAACACGACAGAGACTTAGAACAAGAAAAGGCGTTGGAGGAAATAATCCGCGAGGGAGATGATGATATCATAACCTCACAGTTTCTCAACGACTCCAATGGTGAGGGAAGAGAAGATGACGGCTCCGCCAGTGTTGGAGCCTTAACTGTTGCAAAGTCCGGCGAGGTATATATATTAATTAAGCCTCTGCTGATTAGATGCATTAATTGTTTTGTATGTACATATATTAACACTTCTTTCTTCTTTTAGCCCTCCGGATCGAGCCAAACTTCTATAAGGAGACGAGGCCCGAAGAAAAGGTTGGGCGAGAATGAAAGGTTCACGATCGAAGGAGTCGATCCAGATGGCAAACCGACAGTTCCCAAGCGGACCCAAGACCGATTTATACATCAGTGCGGAGTTGTTGTTAGGGACATCGTCCCGATCAGCATCCAAGAATGGAATAAGAAGAAGGACGATGGAGTTTCTTATGTCGACGATAGATGCAAAGATCAGCTTTGGAACTCGCTCATGATAAATTTCAGCCTACCGCCAGAGGAGGATCCAAATAACCCAGTTATACAGCGAAAAGTCAAAAATGGGCTCTTAAGAAGATGGCAGAACAATTCAAGAACTGGAAGAAAAGATTGAACGAACAGTTTGTCGAGAAAGACGAGACTCCAGAATTCACCGGTCAATATGCGAAGATAAAAGATCACTGGCCCGCATTTGTGGCGTACAAGAAATCGGAGAAAGCTAAGAACAGGTCACAGACAAATAAGCTAAATGCTTCAAAGAAGCAGTATCACCATGTTACGGGGTCAGGTGGCTACAAGGTTGCCCGGCCTACGTGGGACAAAGCTGAGAACGACCTGCTTGCTAAAGGGATCAAACCAGCGACATTGAACTGGCCCGAATGGGCAAGGACTTGGTTCTTCGGGCATGGGGGAACTTTGGACCCAGAAACAGGGAAGTTTGTTTACACGAAAGAACAACTTGAAACACCTGTCACAAAGATTCAGGAAGCAATCAAGGGCGTGCAGGAAGGGAGGATCCATCCCGACAGAGAGAAGGACATGCTGTCACGCGCCCTCGGGAATCCTGAACACCCTGGACGAACACGAGGCACAGCAGGCTCCGTTCCGTGGGTGCATGGGTTTCCCGACAGCACTGGTTATAGAAGCCGAGGGAGAAAGAAGAAAGAGGAAGCAGACCGGATGCAGAATGTAGAACAAAGATTAGCGTTGCAGGAGAAGAAACTATAGGCACTTACCAGTTAGCGAGCTACCGACCCACCATCTCAGCAGCACGAAGATCCTTCATTCGATACTGCCCACGAAGCTACCCCACCATCTCAGCGGAAAAGCAGCGTGGCTTCCACGGAGCTCGTTCGGCCTGATATCACGGCTCCTCGCTACCCCGTGGATTATATCACGGAGAGGGAACATTGTGAGCTAATGGCGAAATGCATCAACCTACCCTTGAAGGTGGCGGTCGGCTATGTCTTACCTCGTAGACCTGATGCAACTTTCCATTGCAATCCGATTCCAGATGGCTTTGCTATTGTCGGGGTGGATAAAGTTACCAACGGATTCGAGGGGCTGGAGCTTGAGTACCCTACAGGTGAAGGGGAGACTCATCTGGTAGATGCCGTAAGGACTACCATTCTATGGAGAAAGGAATACATCGTGCTTCCACAATGGACGCCGCGTCAGCAGACTCAGCCGGAGGAGGCCCCTCAGCAGACTCCTCACAGTCCAGCTATACCTCCGCTGCCTCAGTCGTCTCCGCCGCGTCAGCACACTCCGCCGCCTCAGCTGTCTCCGCCGCGTCAGCGGAATCCGCCGGAGGAGGCCCCTCAGCAGAATCCTCCGCCGCCTCAGCTGTCTCCACCGCCTCAGCGGACTCCGCCGGAGGAGGCCCCTCGGCAGAATCCTCCGCCGCTTCAGCGGACTCCGCCTCCTCCGCCGCCTCAACAACGGCGGAAGAGACCCGCCGCCGTTCCGGTGGCTAGCAGTACAACAACGAAGAAATCCAGAGCAGGTCCAAGCGTCAAGAAGGCTCCTCCCAAGATACCATACGACATGACTGAGGAGGAAAACGACGAGATCGTGGCTGCCGATGTGAAACGCCAGCTTGCACCGAAACGTCCAGATCCAAAGGAGAAAATAGATCCGGTAAAAGCGAAGCGCTGTCTGGATGCCCTTCAGCGACCACCACCTCCTCCGCTGCTCTCACACTATGACCGCTGTATTGTAAAGACATTTCATGAAGCGAAAAGGTCGGGAAGTACTAGCAGTGCTGCAAGAAGTGCTACAAGAAGTGGGAAAACAATTCCCCAGCTCGGCGAACAGGAAAAACAATCGTGCCCCCCACTCAAGGTGTTTCCCGATATCGCTAAAGATCCGGGGGTAGCGGCCGCTCATCCTGGTTACACTCTTGCTGATTACTTAGGCGATCATGTACAGTTCGAAATGGCTGAGGTAGCCTATAGATACGAGCACGGGAAGCCTCTCGTCAGACCTGAGCAGCTCCCGCGTCTATCAATGATGATGCGGATATTGCATAACTCGTACTTGAAAGCCTGCAAGGAAGGGACCGACAGTATCTACGTGGGAATTAAAGATGAGCACTACTTCAATGGAGTCGAGGAGTTGTACATTGAATTTGAAGAATTATTTCAGTTATACAATCAAAACGCCCTCAATAAAGCTATCGTCAGTTGCTATTGTCTGTAAGTATTTTTTCTGTAATTAAGTCTCTAGCTCAGCTCGTTCATTGCATGTATAATTATCCTCACACTATATTATGCAGATTGAAGATCCTCGAATGCAAAAATGGACGAATCTATGACATTGGGTTCATTAACCCAAATACCGTAAATGAATATACGGTACAAAAATTCCCCGATGATACAGGGAAATACTTGCTAAAGGCGTTACTTGGACAACAAAACAAAAGGGAAATACTATTTCCTTACAACTTCAAGTGAGTGTTACTTTCTTGTGCACATTCTGTTTCGCTTACTCGAGGTTAAGTGTAATTGATGAGTTATGCGTGCGCAGGTTCCACTTTATTATGCTAGCCATTCAGCTTGGTGCGGGACTAGTAATTGTCTTGGACTCCAGACGTAAAGAGGCTAAGGAGTGGGCAGACATGAGTCAAATGCTCCAGAAGTAAGTTCAATCATTATCGCACCATATCGGCAACTTTCGTTCATTTCATGATATCAAGTAATCATTTTCTTTGCCGGGCAGGGTTTGGAAAAAGTTCACCAACCAGGTTAGGGGTGAATGGAAAAAGGAGCTGCGATTTTCACACCCCAAAGTAAGTACTACTAGCTAGTTCCGCGCATCTCTCATTGATTCTAGTTTCAATACCATTATCATGCTTGATTATCATTTTGATTGAACTCTATTCTCGTAAAGTTCTTGTGGCAAGAACCCGGGAATAATTTATGTGGATACTACGTTTGAGAGTACATTCGCCACGAGATCTCTGAGCGGGGCAAATCTTTAGAACAATTTGAAGTACGTAAACAATATTCACATTTTTATTTTATTACCATCAATTGTGTTGAGTTTCATTCATATATATATATATATATATTGACCCCCTTCTTTAAATTAGATCCGGCGGAAGCGGGACGAACTCCTACCAACTGATCGCATACGAGCAATTCAAGAGGAATTGGCGGGATTCTTTGTTGACCATGTCATACCTACAGACGGAGAATACCATCGGGATTTGCAAAGCGATTGTGGTAATTAGATATTAGGGATCGTAAGAGATGTTATATTGGATATATGCATGAACGTGTACTATATGTAGTAGCGTCGAATAGATATACGAAAACTTGTTATTCGACCAAGCAAGGAGAAAGAGAGGTCACTTCTCTCTATATATTGATCATGACGATGTTGTGTAGTGGTTCCTTCATTGCTATATGTAGTAGCTACTGTCGAGTTGAATGAAAAGCATAAAATAAAAATGAAAACCCTAAATGTAAAATAATTGAATGGTAAACACAAAAAGAAAAGGGGAAACACAATATGAAACCCCTAAAGCCTCCAAAACCCCAAAACCCCTCCTTTCAAAAAAAAACCCCAGCGCCTGTCAGGTGCTGACGCGTGGCTGCCTTCTAGTCCCGGTTGGTGTTACCAACCGGGACTAGAGGTCCTCCTGCCTGGGCGCCCACAGCGGCCACGTGGAGCTCCTTTAGTCCCGGTTCGTGTTACCAACCGGGACTAAAGGTCCTCCTGCCTGGGCGCCCCACAGCGGCCACGTGGAGCTCCTTTAGTCCCGGTTCGTAACCCAACCGGGACTATAAGTGGGGGCCTTTAGTCCCGATTGTTCAGTCCCGGTTGCAGAACCGGGACTAAAGGCCCTCTGGAACCGGGACCGATGCCCTGTTTTCTACTAGTGTCCCTCACCCCTCCTCTCCCTCACTTTGCTTCTCCTCCATTATTGCTTATGTTCTCTCTTCCTTCTCCTACCTCTCTTCTCTCTCCATTAATGCCCCCCTCCACCATATCCATTAATGCCCCCCTTTCTCTCTTTCCTCACTTTTCTCTCTCCCTCCTTCCATATATCCCTTGCCCCCTCCACTCCTAGCTTTCTCTCACTAGCTAGCTCTCTCTCCCTCTCCACTAGTTAGAGCCATCTCCTTCCCAACTAGATCTACCCATTTAATGAAGTGTAACCTATCTACCTCCCCTCATTAATGAAGTAAGCCATCTTTGTCCACTTTCGATCCCTAGGTAGCGACACCGGCCTCATCACCGTGCTCGATCTCTCTCGAGATAGGTGAGTAAAAAGTTGTGCTTTGCAAGAATGAAAATATGTGTGTGTGTGTGTGTGTGCGATATGATGGGAATTGTGCGTGTGGCATGAGGTGTCGCCTATGTGTATTTGCCGAATTGTGTGTGACATGAGTTGCTTATGTTTTGCCGAAATGTCGATTTATTTCCGTTTCGGCGAATTTCGGACAAACTCGATATGTCCTATTTTTAGGGAAGGTCATGCCGAATTTTTGTATGACTTTGATGCATGCATGCATGCATTTGTAATCCTTTTGCTTATTATACCGCGCAGGCGATCATGAAGGTCAGTGGAAGGATGGTGGATAGATACTTGCGATCCACGGTGTTCGACATGTATGCAAATAACCGGAAGGCGATTTTATGTCCGTGTCGAAGATGCAAAGAAGGAGTCTAGCACGACCCCTTTGAGGGTGGCCGTTTGAAGGCGCACCTACTAATGAATGGTTTCATGGATGGCTATACTCGGTGGATAAGTGAAGATGATGATGAGGACGTCGACGGGGCAGGCAATAACCACATGGGGCCAGACGAAGAGATGACCGATCGACCCGAAGAAGAGGTCTGTTTTCTGGGACTTGGAGTACTGGCCCATACTCGACACGCCTCATTGCCTTGATCAAATGCATATCACGAAGAATGTCCTCGAGAGCTTGCTTGGCACACTGATGAACATGCCGGAGAAGACCAAGGATGGGCCGAAGGCAAGAAGAGACTTGGAATCTTTGAATATCAGGGCAGATCTCCACATGCCCCGTAAAAAGTCGCCGGAGGAGACAGAGACAGAGGTGGGGGACAGGGGCAAAAAGTCAACAAGAAGGAAGAGAATTATTGCCCCCCCCCCTTCTTGCTTCACCTTAAGTGTGAAGAAGATCGATCAATTCTTCATGTGCCTTACCGGAATCAAAGTTAGTTCCGGTTACTGTGGGAAGATAAGTAGATTTCTAGACACCAAGAAGAAAAGGTTCAGCGGGATGAAGTCTCATGACTGTCACGTGATGATGACGCAGATACTTCCGGTTGCCCTTAGAGGAATAATGGGCAAGCACGTCCGTGACACGCTTACTGGTCTCTGCAACTTTTTCGACGTTATCTCTCGAAAGTCGATCAGTGTGAAGCAGCTCCGAAGGCTACAGGAAGAGATTGTTGTCATACTAAATGAGCTTGAGATGTACTTCCCGCCCGCGTTCTTTGACGTCATGGTGCATCTGTGTGTCCACATTGTGGACGAGATCATCGACCTCGGGCCGACATTCCTGCACAGCATGATGTCATTCGAGAGGATGAATGGGGTCATCAAAGGATTCGTTCGTAACATGTCCCGTCCGGATGGAAGCATCGTCCAGGGCTATCTGACCCAAGAGTGCATCTCCTTCTACGAGAATTATCTAGGTGTCGGAAACCCTGTTGTTGGTTTGCCCGCCAACAAGCACGTTGGGAGGCTCGGAGGAGAAGGTCACACTAACGGACGGAGGGAATTGCATGTGGACCACTCGGGTCGACGCAACGACTTTGACAGAGCTAACTTAGTAGTGCTACAGCACCTAGATGTGGTAGAAGATTTCGTGACACTGCACAAAGAAACCATCGCAAAGAACTACCGTGACCGGGGGCTGCGCAAGACGGACGCCGAAGTTATTAGAGAGCACAACTCCACTTTCTTGCGTTGGTTCAAAGAGCGAGTTCTTGATAATCCCCCGGAAGAGGGCTGTGCGAACGGATTGCTCATATACGCCTTAGCACATGGCCCCGTGGTCAACCTCGTGACCTATCAGGCATACGATATCAACGGATACACGTTCTACACAGAGGCCAAAGATATAAACAGTGATTACCAGAACTCAGGGGTGACGATGGAATGCATGACCGGCGACGACGACGCAACTGAAAGATTCTACGGAAGGGTCGAAGAGATCTGGGAGCTTGACTACTCTGGACTGCACAATGCGACGATGTTCCGTGTCAGATGGGCTAAGGCCATCGAAAGATAAAATCGGTATTTCACTACCATGTCTATACCCGACGCCAAGAGCGCTACCATGAACGTCATCGCCAAAAATGAGCCATGGGTACATGCTAAGCACGTGACACAATGCTTCTTCATAATCGACCCGAGCAATCCCAACCGTGTTGTCGTGAGGAGAGGCAAAAGGAGCATCGTCGGAATGGATGGAGTCGCCAACAAGGAAGATGTGACGCCCCCGACTTAATCGTGCACTAATCATACACGCAAATGCACACGATCAAGCCTAGGGACTCACTTGAAGATATCACAACACAACTCTACACAAATAAAACTCATACAAGCTTTATATTACAAGCCAGGGGCCTCGAGGGCTCGAATACATAAGCTCGATGTCATACAAGCATCAGCGGAAGCATTAGATATCTGAGTATAGATATAAAAGGGAAACAAGATGCCTTAAGAAGGCGAAAACAAACAACAGCTCTGATCAAAAGAGGCAAGGCCTCCTGCCTGGGAGCCTCCTAAACTACTCCTGGTCGTCAGCCTCCACGTCGTAGGCTCCTCCGGGGATCTCCTGCTCCTGGGCTCCGACGTCTGATCGCAGCAATCGGGTGTGGGGGAAAAGAATAGCAAAGCAACCGTGAGTACTCATCCAAAGTACTCGCAAGACTGACATCGGATCTAAGCTACATATGCATCGGTATCAAAGGAAGGCTGTATATGTGGATTGAACTGCAGAAATGCCAGAATAGAGAGAAAGGCCTAGCCTATCGAAGACTAGCATCTTCAGCGGTCTTGCAGCATTAGAAGAGTGCAGATTAGCACATAATTAAAGTAGCAAGCATGTTGTAACGAAGCCTAGAGATCCTTCCTCGACTCCCAGCGAGAAAGCGATCCCGGAGCTTCCAATTAATTAAAGGTAACCAGTTCAAGTAGTAATAGATCGGGATACAACACTGAGCGTCCTGTTACCGTGGACACGGCTATTCGAATAGATAACTTCCCTGCAGGGGTGCACTACTGTTACCCAACACGCTCGATTAACTCTGTCCGGACACACTTTTATCGGGTCATGCCCGGCCTCGGCTGATCGACACGACGTAGTCCTACCTAGGCTCAACAGAGAGGTCCCCGCCGGTCTACATCCTAAGTGCTCAGGGGTCTTGGGCCCATCGCCCTTTGCACTCCGGGCCGTTATGCGAAGAGCCGGGACGAGCACCACCTCATCCAGGATGGCACTGGCCCGACAGGCCCACAATGCTGAACTGGACGTCTGACAGAGCTTTCGGCTGATACATACGACGTAGAGGATCTCATAACCATTATCCCACGTGGTGGTAGTGCGTATAGGGCCAACGACCCACTTAGATCAATACACAAATCCGTTATCGCATTATTAGGAGCTCGCGGTGACGATCAGTACTCCTGTCGTCCCGTCTCGAGGAAGTGCAACAAGGGCCAGGCCCATCCCTCTCTAGGACAGTCTCTGCCTGCCCGGCTGCGCCTCGTAATTATCTCGCGGGTGCCTCCCAGGTCAACCCGTCTTCCCAGGAGACTGTCGGGAACTCAGGTCCACCTCTACCGGGGTAGTACCGCCAGTCCCTTCAGTCCCGCAGTAGCAGTAAAGGTAACCGTGTGTTTAGTCATCAAGGGGGAATTCCGAGGAATCACCCTCGATGGATTCCCACTTGAGGGATTGTACGACGGAGTCGTTCTCGGAAGTGGTGAAAGAGGAATCACCCTCGATAACCACAACTGATTAAGCTATGCTACAAGGCCATCATCAGAAGTGAAGTACGAGGTATCACCCTCGTCACCCGATAGTGGCTCTGCAGAGTCGTACAACTAATGGGGGTGTGCGGTGCTATGCTCAGTCTCGGCACATCGATCACATGGATCGAGTCATCGGTAGTAAAGCAAGGCAACACTGACAAGGGTGTAGGGCCACTGATGGATCGTTATCCAACCTATACTAAGCTGTTTAGGATGACAGGTAAAGTAACAAGAGCAGGTTACAAAAGCAGGCTATGCATCAGAATAGGAGCAAACAATTACAGTAGCAAAATCTAATGCAAGCACAAGGGAGAAGGAATAGGCAATATAGGAATGATCAAGGGGGTTTTGCTTGCCTGGTTGCTCTGCTGAAAAGGAAGCAGGGTCGTCGGTGACGTAGTCGATCACAGGGGCAGCGTCGGTCTCGATGTCTAACGGTAGAGAAGAGGGGGAAGAAACAATAAATACAATGCAAACAGATGCATCACGATGCATGACATGGCAATACGCGGTGCTAGGTATGACCTAACGCAGTACTAGATGATACAGACGAAGAGGGAAAACATCCGTGAAAGTTTTCCCGAAGTTTGGCATTTTTCTGTCAGATGAAATGGAGGGGATGGTTCGATGTTCAGGTAGTTAGGGGCACCTGACAGATGAACGGAGTGCATATTCGGAATCGTCATATTTTTTTGATCGTTTTTCATATACAAATTATTTTAATCCGAGTTACGGTTTAATTTATATGATTTTCTAAAGTTTTCATTAATTTCTGGAATTATTTAGATTATTTAAATTAACATTATCCGAAACAGTGTTTGCTGACGTCAGCATGACGTCATAGTGACGTCAGCAGTCAACAGGACCAGTGGGTCCCACCTGTCATTGTCTGACTAAACTAATTAGGGTTTAATTAAGTTAATTACAGATTAATTAGGTTAATTAAATAATTAGTTTAATTAAACAGGTTTAATTAAGTTAATTAATTAATTAGTTAATTAATTATTATTTGTTTATTTATTTTAATCCTTTAAATCTTTTATTTATTTATTTTATTATTTTCTTTTTCTTTTTCTTTTTCGTTTTTCTTTTTTTTGTCCTAAACAGTGGCGGGGCCCAGCGGTCAGTGGGCTAGGCGGACACGTCCGCGCCGTGCGTGTCCAGAGGCTGGACATGTCCGTGGCCCCATATGCGCGGGCACACAGGGGAGGCGCCGGACACGTCCGGGCACACAGCGAGCGCACGCGAGCAACGGCCGACCGTGCCAGAGGCGGGCACGGCGGCGATGCGAGGCCCGAGCAGGCAGGGGAAGCGGGCGGAGGCGGCCGAGCGCGGGCGGGCGAAGGCAAGGCGGGGCAGCTCGGGGCGGAGCAGGGCGAGCGCGGCGCGGATGGGGAGGCCGCGACGGCAGCGGCTAGCAGAGGTGGGGCGCGGTAGCGGGCGCGCGTGGGCGCCAGCGGCGAGGGACGACGGGGGGGGCGGCTACGTCGACGGCGACGGGCGCGTGCCGGCAGAGATGCTAGGCGGAGGCGAGCGAGGGAGGCCCGAGGCCTCACCAGCGTTGACGGGGAGAGGGGCGGCGAGGCGCGAGAAGGCCGGCAAGGGAGAGGCGGTCGGCAGCGACGAGGACGAAGGGGACGGCGAGGCGACGACGACGGCGTCAGGCGGCGGCGTCGGGCGAGGGAGAGTGTGGGGGAAGGGAACCGGGTTAGGGTTCGGGGGTGAGAGAGGGGGCAGGCCATATAGGCACGGCTGGGGAGGCGAGGCTGGGCCGGCCCAGTTGGGCCACGGCCCAGTGGGGGGGGCTTTTCTGCTTTTTATTTTTTTGTTCTTTTGTTTATTTTCTTTTACTGCTTTATTATTAATTTCTTTTTATTTTCAATTTTATAATTACGAATCCCACTCCTAAATTAGTGTTATAACCTAACCCACTGCCACAAAAAGTTTGGAGGCCATAACATTTCATTAGAATTTTGTATTAAAAGAAAAGGGGTTTAATGAGCTATTTAGGGTGCTATTTTAATTAATTAAGGTCATCTAAATATTTCAATTAATGTTGGTTTCTATCTTTCAATTACTTAATGATTATTTGCAAAATAATGAACACTTTAGTTTTGCAGTTTGAAGAAATATTAATTTGACTTGCATTTTAAATTTGAATTTGAGTTGGATTATTTCCTAAATGCAATTTAATTAGGATGGTCATGATGACGTGGCAACCTAATTAGCTTAATGACAGGGTTAGGATCTGGGGATGTTACAAATCTCCCCCACTACAAGAAATCTCGTCCCGAGATTTAAGAGGTAGGGTAAGGAGAATCTTCGGGGTCAAGAATGTATAGGAGAGTCAGGTTTCGATCCTGTGGAACTGTGGTTAGTGTGGGTTAAGAGTAGGAAGGTCGATGACATCTTGCAAGGTCACGGCAGCAAGGCAATCAGAGGACAATCTGTCAGCTATGTCGGCAACGCGTCGGTACCATGGGCGGGGAACGCAGAGAACCATTTTCCTGCTCGTTAAAACGAGGCGGACCAATAGGCAAGGTTCTCGTCCATCGGTTGTTACCGGAATGTCATCAACAATAGTGACAAGGTTTTATTTAGGGGTGTTGACTTAAGCAGGGAATTATCGCTGCTCAGATAAAGCCAGATTACAAGAAAGGTTAAATAGACCAATGGAAAGGAAAATGAGGTGATCTGATTCAACAAACCAATGGAAAGGATTAGTTGCAGACAATCCAGCTCTCCGGGTGAATGTGAGCACGAGAACCTAATGCCAGAGTTAGCAAAATCATTTAACCCGAAAAGAAGGGGAGATGAGAGTCCCAGAGTATGGAAGAGGAATAAAAGATCCTAATACCACCCATTGGCAATGTGGGCCCGTAAGCCACACAGCCATGTTAGTAAAATAGTTTGCCAAGTCTAGACTCAACTTCGGCCAAGGAGTTGGAATGGGGCTTCCTACAGGCAGTCGGCTCTGATACCAACCTGTGACGCCCCCGACTTAATCGTGCACTAATCATACACGCAAATGCACACGATCAAGCCTAGGGACTCACTTGAAGATATCACAACACAACTCTACACAAATAAAACTCATACAAGCTTTATATTACAAGCCAGGGGCCTCGAGGGCTCGAATACATAAGCTCGATGTCATACAAGCATCAGTGGAAGCATTAGATATCTGAGTACAGATATAAAAGGGAAACAAGATGCCTTAAGAAGGCGAAAACAAACAACAGCTCTGATCGAAAGAGGCAAGGCCTCCGGCCTGGGAGCCTCCTAAACTACTCCTGGTCGTCGGCCTACACGTCGTAGGCTCCTCCGGGGATCTTCTGCTCCTGGGCTCCGACGTCTGATCGCAGCAATCGGGTGTGGGGGAAAAGAATAGCAAAGCAACCGTGAGTACTCATCCAAAGTACTCGCAAGACTGACATCAGATCTAAGCTACATATGCATCAGTATCAAAGGAAGGCTGTATATGTGGACTGAACTGCAGAAATGCCAGAATAGAGAGAAAGGCCTAGCCTATCGAAGACTAGCATCTTCAGCGGTCTTGCAGCATTAGAAGAGTGCAGATTAGCATATAATTAAAGTAGCAAGCATGTTGTAACGAAGCCTAGAGATCCTTCCTCGACTCCCAGTGAGAAAGCGATCCCGGAGCTTCCAATTAATTAAAGGTAACCAGTTCAAGTAGTAATAGATCGGGATACAACACTGAGCGTCCTGTTACCGTGGACACGGCTATTCGAATAGATAACTTCCCTGCAGGGGTGCATTACTGTTACCCAACACGCTCGATTAACTCTGGCCGGACACACTTTTATCGGGTCATGCCCGGCCTCGGCTGATCGACACAACGTAGTCCTACCTAGGCTCAACAGAGAGGTCCCCGCCGGTCTACATCCTAAGTGCTCAGGGGTCTTGGGCCCATCGCCCTTTGCACTCCGGTTCGTTATGCGACGAGCCAGGACGAGCACCACCTCATCCTGGATGGCACTGGCCCGACAGGCCCACAATGCTGAACTGGACGTCTGACAGAGCTTTCGGCTGATACATACGACGTAGAGGGTCCCATAACCATTATCCCACGTGTTGGTAGTGCGTATAGGGCCAACGACCCACTCAGATCAATACCCAAATCCATTATCGCATTATTAGGAGCTCGCGGTGACAATCAGTACTCCTGTCGTCCCGTCTCGAGGAAGTGCAACAAGGGCCAGGCCCATCCCTCTCTAGGGCGGTCTCTGCCTGCCCGGCTGCGCCTCGTAATTATCTCACGGGTGCCTCCCAGGTCAACCCGTCTTCCCAGGAGACTGTCGGGAACTCAGGTCCACCTCTACCGGGGTAGTACCGCCAGTCCCTGCAGTCCCGCAGTAACAGTAAAGGTAACCGTGTGTTTAGTCATCAAGGGGGAATTCCGAGGAATCACCCTCGATGGATTCCCACTTGAGGGGTTATACGACGGAGTCGTTCTCGGAAGTGGTGAAAGAGGAATCACCCTCGATAACCACAACTGATTAAGCTATGCTACAGGGCCATCATCAGAAGTGAAGTACGAGGTATCACCCTCGTCACCCGATAGTGGCTCTGCAGAGTCGTACAACTAATGGGGGTGTGCGGTGCTATGCTCAGTCTCGGCACATCGATCACATGGATCGAGTCATCGGTAGTAAAGCAAGGCAACACTGACAAGGGTGTAGGGCCACTGATGGATCGTTATCCAACCTATACTAAGCAGTTTAGGATGACAGGTAAAGTAACAAGAGCAGGTTACAAAAGCAGGCTATGCATCAGAATAGGAGCAAACAATTACAGTAGCAAAATCTAATGCAAGCATGAGGGAGAAGGAATAGGCGATATAGGAATGATCAAGGGGGTTTTGCTTGCCTGGTTGCTCTGCTGAAAAGGAAGCAGGGTCATCGGTGACGTAGTCGATCACAGGGGCACCGTCGGTCTCGATGTCTAACGGAAGAGAAGAGGGGGAAGAAACAATAAATACAATGCAAACAGATGCATCACGATGCATGACATGGCAATACGCGGTGCTAGGTATGACCTAACGCAGTACTAGATGATACAGACGAAGAGGGAAAACATCCGGGAAAGTTTTCCCGAAGTTTGGCATTTTTCGGTCAGATGAAACGGAGCGGACGGTTCCATGTTCAGGTAGTTAGGGGCACCTGACAGATGAACGGAGTGCATATTCGGAATCGTCATATTTTTCTGATCGTTTTTCATATACAAATTATTTTAATCCGAGTTACAGTTTAATTTATATGATTTTCTAAACTTTTCATTAATTTCTGGAATTATTTAAATTGTTTAAATTAACATTATCCGAAACAGTGTTTGCTGACGTCAGCATGACATCACAGTGATGTCAGCAGTCAACAGGACCAGTGGGTCCCACCTGTCATTGTCTGACTAAACTAATTAGGGTTTAATTAAGTTAATTACAAATTAATTAGGTTAATTAAATAATTAGTTTAATTAAACAGGTTTAATTAAGTTAATTAATTAATTAGTTAATTAGTTAATTAATTATTATTTGTTTTATTATTTTAATCCTTTAAATCTTTTATTTATTTATTTTATTATTTTCATTTTCAGTTTCATTTTCGTTTTTTCTTTTTTTTGTTCTAAACAGTGGCGGGGCCCAGCGGTCTGTGGGCTAGGCGGACACGTCCGCGCCGTGCGTGTCCAGAGGCTGGACATGTCCGCGGCCCCATATGCGCGGGCACACAGGGGAGGCGCCGGACACGTCCTGGCACACAGCGAGCGCACGCGAGCGACGGCCGACCGCGCCAGAGGCGGGCACGGCGAGTGGCGCGGCACGGCGGCGAGGCGAGGCCCGAGCAGGCAGGGAAAGCGCGGTGAGGCGAGGCCCGAGCAGGCAGGGGATGCGGGCGGAGGCGGCCGAGCGCGGGCGGGCGATGGCAAGGTGGGGCGGCTCGGGGCGGAGCAGGGCGAGAGCGGCGCGGATGGGGAGGCCGAGGCGGCAGCGGCTAGCAGAGGGGGGGCGCGGCAGCGGGCGCGCGAGCGAGCGCGAGGCCAGGCGCGCGTGGGCGCCAGCGGCAAGGGACGACGGGGGGGCTGCTACGGCGACGGCGACGGGCGCGTGCGGGCAGAGAGGCTAGGCGGAGGCGAGCGAGGGAGGCCCAAGGCCTCACCAGTGTTGACGGGGAGAGGGGCGGCGAGGCGTGAGGAGGCCGGCGAGGGAGAGGCGGTCGGCGGCGACGAGGACGAAGGAGACGGCGAGGCGACGACGACGGCGTCAGGCGGCGGCGTCGGGCGAGGGAGAGTGGGGTGGAAGGAAACCGGGTTAGGGTTCGGGGGTGAGAGAGGGGGCAGGCCATATAGGCACGGCTGGGGAGGCGAGGCTGGGCCGGCCCAGTGGGGGGGCTTTTCTGCTTTTTATTTTTTTGTTCTTTTGTTTATTTTCTTTTACTGCTTTATTATGAATTTCTTTTTATTTTCAATTTTATAATTACGAATCCCACTCCTAAATTAGTGTTATAACCTAACCCACTGCCACAAAAAGTTTGGAGGCCATAAAATTTCATTAGAATTTTGTATTAAAAGAAAAGGGGTTTAATGAGCTATTTAGGGTGCTCTTTTAATTAATTAAGGTCATCTAAATATTTCAATTAATGTTGGTTTCTATCTTTCAATTACTTAATGATTATTTGCAAAATAATGAACACTTTAGTTTTGCAGTTTGAAGAAATATTAATTTGACTTGCATTTTAAATTTGAATTTGAGTTGGATTATTTCCTAAATGCAATTTAATTAGGATGGTCATGATGACGTGGCAACCTAATTAGCTTAATGAAAGGGTTAGGATCTGGGGATGTTACAGAAGACTACGACCAGTACGGCGACCCGATGAGGGAAGATGACGATAACTATGAAGCATACGTCAAAAGAAGAAGCAAGACTACATTACCTAACAAAGATCGTACTCCATGAAAAAGGAAAAGTCACAACGAGGTTCTCAATTATTCAACAGCGAACAAGAAAGGAAAGAAGCTCACTCTGAAACGTCGTCGACGCTGAGAAACCATCATTTATATATGTATCTATTTTGTGTACGCACTTAACCGTTATCGGTCAAATGATGTAATATATATATATATATATATATATATATATATATATATATATATATTATGCACTAATATATCGCATGAGTTATATACATTGTATCCCCTTCCCACCATGGTTCCGGCGGTATCCGCTCAGTGTGGGAGGAGACGTTCCCGTCGACTGCGAGGCCGACTCGGTCGTCTTTCGGGGGAGAAAAATAAAAAGAAAAGGTAGAAAGAAAATGAAAAGGAATACAAAAGAAAATGAAATGAAAAAGAAAAGTAAACAGAAAAGGAAAGGAAAAATAATAACAAGAAAAGAAAAAAGAAAAGGAAAAAAATAGCTGTAGCGCGGGTTATAGAGGACCACGCTACTACTATGAGAATTTTAGAATTAAGAAAACAAAATGGAACAGTTAGCAGTAGCACGGGGGCCAGCCCCCGCGCTATAGCTAACTTAGCTATAGCGCGGGGGTTGAACCCCGCGCTACTGCTAATTTGACTTAACCCCCGCGCGGGCCTCCCTCCTTTCTCCCCCAATTCCCCATTCCCCCCTTTCTCTCCTCGCCGTTGCCTGAGCTTCTCCTCGCCGTCGCCCGAGCCCCTGCCCGCCGTCGACCTTACCACCGCCGCCCGAGCCCCTGCCCGCCCTCGACCTCACCGCCGCCGCCCGAGCCCGCCCTCGACCTCACCGCCGCCGCCTGAGCCCGCCCTCGACCTCACTGCCGCCACCCCGTAAGCCTCTCCCCTCCCCTCTTCCCTCCTCTCCCCTGCCCTCCTCTGTCTCTCTCTCTCTATGCCCTCTGCTCTCTCTCTCATATGAACCCTAGGAGGCAGAATTATGAACCCTAGATTATGGACCCTAGATTATGAACCCTAGATTATGATGTATGTATGTATATATGAACCCTAGGCGGAAATCTAGGCAGAATTATGAACCCTAGATTATGATGTATGTATGTATGTATGTATGTATGTATATATGAACTCTAGGCTAGATTTTGATGTATATGAACCCTAGGCAGATTTCAAAGTATTAATTGTTAATGTGGAGTAGATGTTCTTGAATTTGATAGAATGTGATCTATGCATTTCTTTTAGAAAAAATAGACTAAAGAAAAATCTGATCAGCACTTGTTGTTAGTATGAGATGAGCACTTATTGTTAGGGTTAGAAGATATATATGCTCATGTGTGAATGCTCATGTGGTGCAGGGTAGATCACCGACTATCCGCTCGACGACGCCCACAAGATCACCGACGACACCCGCATCCTTGACAGCCATCTGATGTCTACTACACAACTTGTTCTTGTAGACTCGTGTTGGGCCTCCAAGCGCAGAGTTTTGTAGGACAGTAGCAATTTTCCCTCAAGTGGATGACCTAAGGTTTATCAATCCGTGGGAGGCGTAGGTTAAAGATGGTATCTCTCAAACAACCCTGCAACCAAATACAAGAAATCTCTTGTGTCCCCAACACACCCAATACAATGGTAAATTGTATAGGTGCACTAGTTCGGCGAAGAGATGATGATAAAAGTGTAGTATGGATAGTAGATATAGGTTTTTGTAATCTGAAAATATAAAAACAGCAAGGTAGCAAGTAACAAAAGTGAGCACAAACGGTATTGCAATGCTTGAAAACAAGGCCTAGGGTTCAAACTTTCACTAGTGCAATCTCTCAACAATGCTAATATAATTGGATCATATAACCATCCCTCAACGTGCGATAAAGAATCACTCGCAAGTTCCTATTAGCGGAGAACATAAGATAGAAATTGTTTGTAGGGTACGAAACCATCTCAAAGTTATTCTTTCCGATCGATCTATTGAGCTATTCCTATAAGTGTCACAAACAGTCCTAGAGTTCGTACTAAAATAACACCATATGATACACATCAACCAACACTAATGTCACCTAGATACTCCAATGTCACCACAAGTATCCGTGAGTTGATTATATGATATGCATCAAATAACTTCACAATCATAATATTCAATCCACACAAAGAACTCCAAGGAGCACCCCAAAGTTTCTATCGGAGAAAAGATAATGAAAACGTGCATCAACCCCTATGCATAGATTACCCCAATGTCACCTCGGGAATCCGCGAATTGAGTGCCAAAACATATATCAAGTGAATCAATATAATACCCCATTGTCACCACGGGTATTCATATGCAAGACATACATCAAGTGTTCTCAAATCTGAAATATTCAATCCGACAATAGCGAAACCTCAAAGGGAAAGGATTCGATTCATCACAACAAGGATAGAGAGGGAGGAAACACCATATGATCCAACTATATTAACAAAGCTCGCGATACATCAAGATCGTGCCAAATCAAGAACACGAGAAAGAGAGATGAAACACATAGCTACTGGTACAAACCCTCAGCCCCGAGGGTGAACTACTCCCTCCTCATCATGGAGACCACCGGGATGATGAAGATGGCCTCCGGTGATGATTCCCCCCTCCGGCAGGGTGCCGGAAAAGGGTTGTAGATGAGATCTCTTTGGTACAGAAGCTTGCGGCGGCGTAAAAACTCATCTAGGGTTATTTCTAGGGGCTTCTCTATTTATAGGATTTTTCAGCATTGGAATCAGGTTAGACGGAGCCACGTGGGCCCCATGAGGTACCAGGGCGCGCCTGGGGGGTGGCGCGCCCTGGTGCCTCGTGGGCACTGGGTGGCCCTCCTCCAGTGGGTCTTGTTTCCATTATTTTTTATTTATTCCATAAAAAATCTCCAAAAAGTTTCATCCAATTCCAAGAACTTTTATTTCTACACAAAAAACAACACCATGGCAATTCTGCTGAAAACAGCATCAGTCCGGGTTAGTTCTAATCAAATTATACCAAAACCATATAGAATTGTTATAAACATGGCATGATGTGACGCCCCTACTCGACACGTGCACTAATCATACACGCAAACGTGCACGCTCGAGATCAGAGACTCACGGGAAGATATCACAACACAACTCTAAACACAAAATAAAAATAATACAAGCTTTATATTACAAGCCAGAGGCCTCGAGGGCTCGAATACATAAGCTTGCGCATACAAGCGTCAGCGAAAGCATTAGATATCTGAGTACAAATATAAAAGTAAAACAGATATGCCCTAACAGGCGGGGCAAAACAACAACACAGATCGAAAAGGCGCAGGCCTCCCCTGGGATCCTCCGAACTACTCCTGGTCGGCTGGCTCAACGAAGAAGTAGTGGCCTCCGGGACTCTCCTGGTAGTAGCAGTCTGTGGTGGCGTCTGGCTCCTGGGCTCCATCGTCTGATGTATCATCAAATAGGTATGGGGAAAAGAATAGCAGAGCAACCGTGAGTACTCATCCAAAGTACTCGCAAGACTGACATTAGAACTAAACTAATTATGCATTGGTATCAAGTGAAAAGGCTGTATCTGTGGACTGTATAGCAGAAATGCCAGAATAGAGAGAAAGGCCTAGCCTATCGAAGACTAGTATCTTCAAGCAATCTTGCAGCATCAGAAGAGAGTAGATAATGGTAGCATACATGTGGATATACAACAGCAATGCCCTGAGATCCTTTCTCGACACCCTGCGAGAAAGCGATCCCGAGAGCAGTATTAACAGTTTAATATGAATCATCATCAGTTTGTAGTTGTCATGGTACCGGATACAACTCCGAGCGTCCTGTTACCGTGGACACGGCTATTCGAATAGATCACTTCCCTGCAGGGGTGCACTACTGCTACCCAACATGTTCGATTACATCTGGCCGGACACACTTGCTGGGTAATCGACACGAAGCAGCGCCCTACCTAAGCTCAGCAGAGAGGTCAACACGCCGGTCTAAATCCTAAGCACGAAGGGGTCTTGGGCCATCGCCCTTCGCACTCCTGCACGTTGCGTGACTGGCCGGGGAGCAGGCGCGACACTGAAGACACCAGTGACGTAACCAGCCCAACCCCAACAATCAGCCCGCATCTCTGAGCTGTGACGTCTGAAGAGCTTTCGGGAGAAACGTACAACGTAGAGGGCCCCATTAAACCATTATCCCACGTGGTGGTAGTGCGTATAGGCCATTGGCCAACTCAGATCAAATACCCAGTTCCGTTAGGCGTATTTAGCAACTCGCAGAGACGATCAGACTACCTGTCGCTCCGACTTGATATCACTCGCGGGTACTCTTGGTGCTTACCCGTCTTTAACATTGTTCTCTCGCGGGCACCCTTGGGGCCAGCCCGACTTTACATTTCCCCGCGGGTACCTCTCGAGGTGGACCCGCCTGTAACAAAGGTCAAAGTAACCGTGTGTCCAAGTATCGAGGAGGAGTCCGAGGAATCACCCTCGATTGATTCCCACTCGAGGAGTTGCACGACGGGAGCTTATCGGAGGTGATGAAAGAGGAATCACCCTCGGTAACACACATCCGTATAGCTATTCCACAGAGGCATCATCGGAAGTGAGCTAAGAGGTATCACCCTCGGCACTCGATGCCAGCTCTATAGAGTCGAGCAATTTAGGGGGGGTGTGCAGTGAGGTGCTGTTCTCAGCCCGTCGATCATTCGATCGGGGCACAGATACTAAAGCGGAGCAACTACAGCAAGGGAGAGAGGCCACAGATGGTTTACCATCCAACCTATACTAAGCAGTTTAGGATAGCAGGCAGGTATCAAATAACAGTAACAAGGACAGGCTATGCATCAGAATAGGACAAAGCAAAGCAGCAGCAATTTCTAATGCAAGCAGGAGGGAGAAAGAATAGGAGATAACGGCATGCGTCAAGGGGGGTTGCTTGCCTGGTTGCTCTGCTGAAAAGGACGGGTCGTCGGGGATGTAGTCGATCACAGGGGCATCGGCAGCAGCGTCAGTCTCGGAGTCTACCGGAGAGAAGAGGGGGAAGAAACAATAAATATAAGGCAAACAAATGCACACAGATGCATGACATGGCAATACGCGGTGCTAGGTATGACCTAACGCAGTACTAGATGATACATACGAAGAGGGAAAACATCCGGGAAAGTTTTCCCGGAGTTTGGCATTTTTCGGTCAGATGAAACGGAGGGGACGGTTCCATGTTCAGGTAGTTAGGGGCACCTGACAGATGAACGGAGTGCATATTCGGAATCGTCATATTTTTCTGATCGTTTTTCATATACAAATTATTTTAATCCGAGCTACGGTTTATTTTATATTAATTTTCAAAGTTTTAATCATTTTCTGGAATTTATTTTAATTATTTAAATCAACATTATCCGAAACAGTAAATGCTGACATCAGCATGACGTCACTGTGACGTCAGCAGTGAACAGGACCAGTGGGTCCCGCCTGCAGTGCCACATTAGACTAATTAGGGTTTAATTAATCTAATTATAGATTAATTAGGTTAATTAATAATTAGTTTAATTAAACAGAATTAATTCAGTTAATTAACTAATTAGTTAATTAATTAATTAGTTATTAACTATTTATTTATTTTAATACTTTTCTTTTATCTATTTATTTATTTATTATTTTCTTTTTCTTTTTTACGTTTAAACGGGGCGGGGCCCCACTGGTCAGTGGGCAGGCGGACATGTCCGCCCGTGCCCGTTCAGGGGCCGGACAAGTCCGGTGGCCCAATGCGCACGCGGGCACACAGGGAGGCGCCGGACGTGTCCGGTAGCGCGCGTGTGCGCGCGCGGACAGGGAGGCCGTGGCCAGCGGCGGCGAGCGACGGCGGCAGCGGCTGCGGCGAGCGGCGAGGCGAGGCCAGGGTAGCGGAGGCCGGTGCGGGGCGGCGCGAGCGGGCGGAGCAGCGGGAGGAGGACGCGCGGGCGGAGCAGCGGGCACGGCGGCGGCAATCGCGGGCGGCGACGAGCGCAGGCGGCCGCGGGCGCGCAGAGGCGGGCGAAGGGGGCGCGGGACGGCGCGGTAGCGCCGCGGTGGCAGCAACGCAGCGCACGGGGGAGGGGGAGGAGGAGCAGGGCGCGGCGGACGGCGTCGAGCGGGCGACGGGGGACGGCGGCGACCGAGAGGGGAGGAAGGGGAGAAGGCGGCGGAGCTCACCCCCGATGCAGGGGTTCGGCGGCGACGCTCGGTGGAGCTGGCGGGGAGGAGGCCGAGGAGGCGACGGCGACGAGGTGGTGGCGACGGACGGCGGCGTCGGCGTGAGGCGACGGGGTCGGGCGCGAGGGGAGCGGGGGGGAACGAGGGGGATTAGGGTTCGGGGTGGCGTGGGGGCCTTATAGGCGGCGGCGGCTGGGCCGGCTGGCTGGGCCGAGGCCCAGTCGGGCCAGGGGGTTTTTCCTTTTTATTTTATTTTCCCTTTTAACTTTTGTTTATTTTCTGTTTTGCAAATAGATAGGGCCCTAAATGATTTTTATAAAATGTGTGACTTGGTTCAAATATTGCAGTGCATTATTACCTACCACCAGAAATTGGTTTGGACAAAATAAGATTTCATTTGTAATTTGGATTAAATAAAAGGGATTATAATGTGCTGTTGGGATACTGTTTTAAGATGATAGAGTCATTTAACTAATTCTATAAATTTTGATTTTATTTTTATAATTACCTTGGAAATATTTGCAATATTATGAACATTTTGGTTTCTGGATTTAAACAACTTTTAATTTTCACTTTATATTTGAATTTCAATTTGAATTGGATTTGAACCAAAGTGGCAATTAGCAAGATTAATAAGATGACATGGCAATTTAATTAGCTTAATGATAGGGCTAAGATCTGGGGATGTTACACATGAATACTTCATAAATTATAGATACGTTGGAGACGTATCACCATCTAGCGAGTAAAGTTTTTTTTCCCTAAATGCAAGCTTGGGGATCATAAGAGTGATCGGAGTCGACTCACTTGGACTCCTGTATATGTATATGTATATGATGTAGTCCTGATCAATTGGACTTGTGTTGTGTGGTTCGATTGTGCCCAAGTGGCCTATGTTTGGCCTTTTCTTGTTTGCAGGGAAAATGATCCGAGTGGCCTATGTTTTGCCGGAATGTTGATTCATTTCCGTTCCGGCAAATTTCAGGCGCTTCATATGTCCACTTTTTAGCAAAGGTCATGCCGAAATTTTCCGTGAATTTCGGCATGACTTGTGCTAGAAAGTAGGACATATCGAGTACCCGGGATTTGCCGGAACATAGGCCAATTTTATGTCATTATTCATTTTATTAGGTCTAGAATTAAACGAGCATATTGAACCGTAGGAAACATGGCGCACAACAACGAAGCCAGGGGTTCTGATCACGCCGACGCCGTCTATGAGAATGCACATGCTTAATTAGACTTTCTGTCTAGTCAGCAAAGAGAAGGGTTGCAGGCCCCCCTTCTCATAACGGAGGGTGGTAATGCCGCCTACCCCGACACCGACACCGGCACCGGCACCGATGGCACAGACACCGGCGCCGAGACCGGTACGGATGGTGGCAACCAGACCACGGAAGCTGATACCGGCGAAGCCACTAAACAAACGAAGAAGAAGAGGGAACGACGCCCAAACCAGCTCGGCACCGAAAGATTGGTTGTCACGGAGATGCACCCCGGCGAATTTGAGCCAATAGCGCCGGAGGAAGCGCGCAAGTGCTACGGCAACCAAATAGGATGCATCCTACGGGAAACCGCCAGCATCAACGACTCGGACTTGAGGAAGAAACCAAATATGGAGCACCTCCTCCTAACGAGGTTGCACCATAGATTCCAGTTCCCCGACCGGGATGACACCAAAGTTCCGTGGGAAGATGATGCCATGGACAAGATAAACAACAAAGCTATGGGCAAGTTCAGCAACGCATTGGCCACCTGGAAAGTCAGGGTGAAACGAGCGATTGAAAAGAAAGAACCCTACTTCCAGATTCTTGCGGACAATCCGACACTTATGGAACCGGAGTATGAAAAATTCAAGGAGACTTGCGCTGCCGAAGAAACCAAGCTTAAGTCGGAGAAAATGAAGGGGCTTCAGGAAAGGAACACGGGGAACCACCGCCTCGGAAGCCGTGGTTACATGGGCAAGAGGCCCATATGGGCTAAGGAGGACGCGGAACATGAACGTCAGGGGCTCCCAGACCCCTTGGCGGAGTTCACCAAACAGCAGGAGCATGACTTCATCAGGGCCCGGTACAAGTGGGACGTAGAAAAAAAGATTTTTTACACGGACACGCCCACGAGGGATTTCATGAGACTACTGGTAATTTTTATTTTACCACCTTATATTAGCTTCTGATCAAGTCGACTACACGTTCTAGTCACATTTGTAAACGGTTCACGTTCATTTTGCAGAGAGAGCAACACAAGCTTGCGGCCAAAAGCGACTCGTCGTCTCAGACGTCGGCGAGGCCCAAGTGGGACACCCCTTTCAACCGGCCCATGAACATACTGAAGGGACTCCCGGTGCACCAGCGGCCGCAGTATGGACGTGTGCATGGCACTGGAGACGGCGCCACATGGACGTACTACTACCACGAGGACCCGGAGGCCAAGCGGCAGAGAAGGAAGTTCAGTCAAGTCAACATCGACGAGAAGGTGGCGCTTGTGGTCGAGAAGAAAACATCTGAGACGAAAGAAGCGACTAAAGCTGAGTTGGTCTGTGAGGCAGTCCAGGCAGCGATAGCTGCCTGCAGAAGTGATTTCGCAGCTACGGTTAGTACCTTGATTCCGGCTGTTGTCGACTGGACGAAGCAAAATCCAGACAAAAGGGCAGAGGACTTTCCCATTCCCAGCTTCGTCGGGAGCAACTCGGTGAACATCGCACCAGCACCTGCTCCCACAACCGCACCTGCTCCCGCACCCGCACCCGCTCATAGCAGCCCGTCCTCCGTCTCTGGCGTGCTAGGCGGGGCTTCGACTTTGGCTGAGCTCGACGCCCTCACGGTAATTACGCGTCGCACCCTCTTCAACATATCTATAATCATCCGTTTCTGTTGCCTTTCGGATGTCTGACGTCGCAGACATGTCTTCGCAGGCCGACGAATACCCGTGCACCGTACTGTACACCATCAACGGCCAGAAGGTGGACGTGGGAAAGGCAACGATAGTGAAGCCCAAGGAACGCTCGTTCCACAACCGGGAGATGCCCGTTGACATCTTCAAGGTTTCCTTGGCGAGTGTCAAAGTGGGCCACGAGGGTTTGGCTCCTCCGATACGACTCGGGGGAGAGGACGACGAGACCCCGACGTGGCTTGGCGATTGCAAGAGTTGGATGCTGCTGTGGCCGAAGAGTCTTCTTCGTGTGGAGGCGGCCGGGAGCACACCAATGACAACACCTCACCAAGGTATGAACACCACGCAACCTACGCAATTACCACTGCCTGTCGTGCCGGGTGATAGCGGACGACGCGAGGAAGTGGGTCCAATAGTGGCTGATGATGTCGCCCCCGTCGAAGAAGCAATGGATGATGCCATGGAGGAGGATGACCCTCTTCGGTGGCTCAATACCGGCTATGACGATGGAGGAATGATGGCTCAGCAATATGACTCAGGCTATGAGCGTGGAGATGAGGAGATGCCTGATGTGCCGGAGCAGGAATGTCCTAGGGTTGATTGCAAGAAGTCTTTCTTCATGCAATCCTCGCAGGACACGCCTTCAGATGCCGCCTCAGCCAAGCATCAACAAGGCGAGGGTCGTGCAATGCTGAGCGGTGGTCAGGTAGGGTCTGGTAGGCTCACTACCTGTAGCCAAGAAGAAGCAGATGAAGAGACCGCCGAGGAAAGGCCCTACTGGTGCCAAAGCTGCTTCTAGCAGCCAGCCGCCTCCGCAGCCCGGGTTGCAGACAGTATACTGATCAGAGGTGCGGCGGTACTCCATGTCGCGGGCGAGCCGATCCTACCGGCGAAAGCGCTAGAGGGCATATCAGGGGATCTAAGGAGACTGCATGACGATGTGATGTCGAGAGAGAAATGCCTTCTTGCCTCGGAGGCTCTAGGATACCCACTGTAAGCGGTTCATGTGCCGGCTGGCAGGTTGTACGTCGATACATGCCCCGCAGACCTCTTCTTCCTGCGATTTGATTACATCTTCGAGATGTTTCACATGAGGCGGCTGGATTTTACCTTCGTCCACCTTTATGCGCTGCATATGAACTACATCATCAGGCACGACCAAATCTCTTATATCTGGGTCGCGGACCCGTACTACATGCACGAGGGCTTCTTGGTAGTCTGCCCAGAGCACCGTGAATATGCGAGGAACTACATCGCCGACTTCATGGTCGCCAATAAGGACAAGGAAACGATTCTCCTGCCTTATCATCCCATGTAAGTCATCCGCGGATAGCCACTATAACACATACATCCTTTCATAAATTTCAATCATTCCTTTGCACGCATGGAGGCTAATTTGAGGTGTACTTATTTTGCGCAGCGAGGGGCGCGCCATCCTCATCATTCTTTACCCACGATTCTCCCACGCTCTGTATTTGGACTCGTTGAAGAACATACAGAAAAAGGATTACACACATATAAATAGTGTTCTCGATAGTGCTATCATAAGCTTCGGCCATCGGGGTGGCGAAGTCAGGGTCAAAAAGACAAGGAATGGTGTGCCGTGTTTCGGCCATAAGATCGACTTCTAGTGCATGCAGCAACCGACAGGTAGTCTCATTGATGGATTCTACGTCATCCATCACAAGCTGGAGTACAGAAGGGATCGGCAAAATCTTCGCATGTCATCTACTATCGACGATGCCGATATCCGCAAATGGGCCAAAGACTTGGGAACCGTACCAGATCATCGACTCCGAACTGAGTTCTATCACATCTAGCGTGAACTTGCGACGGTCATCATGAAGGAGGTCGTCGAAGAAACAGGGATGTTCTACAAAGGCCCAGTGTCGCGGGATGATGTCCGAACACGCATAGCCCTACAGCGTCTGGACATGAAGCCTTTCACGAAACTAGGGTGCATCCTCCCGGATTTGCACGGATGGAACGACATGGCGGAGTGATTGACGATGACAATGTGTCCGTTTAGTTACTACTTTCTCTAGGACGAAACTTTGAATTTCTGTACGATGAAACTTTGTGATGTAAACCGTCCTCCTCAACTAGCGTAGATCGCTCTAGTTAATTAGTTTGGGTACGATGAACTTCATTATTTATGTTTACTATATATGTTGCCTGTATTGGCTAACTCTTTCTCTTCGTGTTGCTCAAGTATATTATGTTGCATATTATCGATGAATTCATCAAGTGACGATGCAGGGATATAGATCATCGATGGCGAAGAAGTGCTATGGCGCCGTGTACATAGGGAGGGTTCCAGGAGTGTACGACGAGTGGCCAGAGTGTCAGGCCCAAGTGTACCGGTTCCCGGGCGGCAGCCAAAGAGGGTTTGAAAGCAGACGCGAAGCGGAAGATAGTTACTTGAGGTTCATGCTAGCGCGAGAGAGGAATCAGAACCGGCGCCTCAAGAACTACTACATAATCTCGCTCTTGCTCATAGTGATCGCTCTTCTCTTGTATATCATAGTTTAGATAGATGATGAAACATGTGTATGTGATGACCATGTAGTTGCATGTATTCGAGACATGTCATAACTTGTATCGCTATTTCGAGATGATGATGAGACATCATTTGTGTTGAATCATGATGATGATGATATGACGAGACTATTGTATGTGTATGATATGATGAGACTATTGTATGTGTATGATATGATGAGACTACTGTATAAAACCTATACAAATACAGCGTAAATACGCAGAAGAAAGAAATACAGAAAATATTAGCAGTAGCGAGGGGCTTGTATATAGCAGCAGGGCGGCCTTAGCAGTAGCACGTGTTCAATAGCCGCGCTACAGTTAGTTAGCAGTAGCGCTGGTTGGACCAGCGCTACTGCTAGGTAAGAGTAGCAGTAGCGCGGGGTCAGACCCCGCTACTGCTAAAAGTTAGCTGTAGCGCCCTAACAGTAGCGCGGGGGGCCGCGCTACTGCTAGGCCTTTAACCCGCGCTACAGCTAGGGTTTTCCCTAGTAGTGTATATCTCGCTTGTAGCAAGATATATGGTACGCTCGTCTGAAGGGTTTCCTCCGTAAGTAGCTACTAGGCCAGCCCATTTCCGTCCATTTTTTTTTTGCTGTTTTTGATTTATTCGCTCGTACTTGCTCGCTCGCTTCTTAGTTTTTCTTTTTCTTTTTCGTTTTCTTTATTTTTTCCTTTAGGTTTTTCTGTTTCTTCACCGGTTTTCTTCATTTTTCAACGGTTTTCTTTGTTTCATGATTTTCACTGGTGTTTCTTTTCTTTCTTTGTTTCTTCGTTTTTCTTTGTTTCTTTCTTGGTTTTCATTGGGGTTTTTCTTTCCTTTCTTTTTTCTTTCTTTATTTTTTTGTTTCTTTCTCAGTTTTCTTAGTTTTCATTCTTTTGCATTATTTTTTTCAGTTTTCATTTTCATTTTTTGGTTTTCTTTGTTTTTCTTTTCTTATTGGGTTTCTTTATTGTTCTTTGTTTCTTTGTCGATTTTCATCTGTTTCTTTTGTGTTCAACACATGTCAACTTTCTTAGTACACATTCACCATTTTTGTATACATCAGAAACATATTTTATATACACGTTTAACATTTTGAAATACATGATTAACATTTTCTGAAAACTCTTATTTTTTATGTATACTTTTTTCAAACAAATTGTACATTTTGGTATATACCTAATACATTTTTAATACAGGTTTAACATTTTTCAAATACAAGATTACCTTTTTCTGAATACATGGTCAACATTTTTCAATACATGGTGATTTTTTTATAATGACAATAAAAAAATTCACACGCTACGTACATTTTTCATATACATCGGGAACATATTTATATACATGTTTAACAATTTTTAAATGCAGAATCAACTTTTTTTAATATATGTTTTTTGATGTCTAATTTTTTTTCATCTATGGTGTACATTTTGACATTTTAAAATACATGATCAACATTTTTCTTACATATTGTATTTTTTGTATATATTTTTCATATACATGACAAACATTTTTTAAACACATTTAAAATATTTAAAAAGCTTCATTAACAATTTTTCAAATGCTTTATTAATATATTTTAAATACATGATCAATTTTTTTAATACACATTATATATTTTTTGTATACATTTTTCATATATATGAGAAATTTTCTCTATACACATTTAACATTTTTTAAATGCTTGGTTAACATTTTTTTCAAATGTTTTATGTAAATTATTTTTTGTAATATACATTTAGAATATTTGGAAGTATAAAAAGTAAAAAAAAAGCAAAAAAAAATGAGGCAGTGTCCTGTGGCCTCCCGCGTGCTAGGCCGGCCCATTTAGGGAGGCGCCTGACGCGAGGGCACCCTATGTCTCGCTATAAGCGAGGCATAGGCGCATTCCAGCCGACGGGGCCGACTGAGTTGCGTGCTTGGGCCTGCTCATGCACAATGGGTTGTACCGCTGTATGGAAAATTAGGGCCCGTTGAAAACTAGAGGCCCTATGCGAGCGCACTGGTCGCACTCCCATGGGCTCGGGGCTGATAAAAATAAATGGGATGTGATGGGGTTATACCTAAGGGGTAGGCCCAAGGATACATATGGCCCATCCAAAGACCTAGGAGAACCAAAGATATGGTCGAGAAGACAATGGGCCAAGGGCAACGCACCAGGCCCATTGGAGTTACAGCCCAGGGCGTCAAATACCAGGGGAATGCTCGCCAACGAGCCATGTGTCTATAGTCGGATCAGACACCCCCTGATGGACAAGACCCCGTAGTCGGTCGTCATCAAGACAGGAGCATTCGGTCACCTTACAGTCGGCTACGTCCTAGGATACCATGACCCTCATCATGCATTCATTACTACTGTTACTAACGGTGGTACAATCTATTTAAATACGGCAGCTACCATAGTGGGAAAGGGCTTAAACAGGGGTGATCCTTTTTCCCCTCTCCTTTTTAACCTTGTTGCCGACGTTTTCACTAAGATGCTGAACAAAGCTGCACATCATGGGCTTATTTCTGGGCTTTTGCCCCATGTGATCCATGGAGGGGTCATCAGCTTGCAATATGCTGATGACACGCTCCTTTCCCTTGAAAACTCTGTGGATAAGGCCAGAAATTTTAAATGGATATTGTCTTGTTTTGAGAATCTATCGGGTATGAGAATTAATTTCCATAAAAGTGACCTTATGACTATTAACATTGAGGAAGAAGTGGCCAAAACATTTGCTCAAAATTTTTTTTGCCAATTGGGTTCTTTCCCCATCAAATACTTGGGAGTGCCTTTGCACTATGATAAACTAAGAAAAGAGGATCTTCAACCTATATCATTGATAGGATAATCAAAAATATTTCTGGTTGGATGGGGAGATCCCTCACTTATAGGGGCAAGTTGATCCTTCTTTGTGCTTGTATCATTAGCATCCCTGCTTATCTTATGGCGATGATCAAGTTCCCAAAATGGGCCATAAATGCTATTAATTCCCAAATGGCTCTTTTTTTTTCTGGGGTAACATGGGAGATGAGCATAGATACCATCTTGCTCATTGGGGCTTGGTTTCTAGGAAAAAAAGCTTTGGGGGTCTTGGAGTCCCTAACATCAGGGACTTTAATATGTCTCTGTTAGCTGCTTGGGGCAAGAGGTACTTTGATGGTGAGGGAAGGGATTGGAGAACTATTATAGATTATAAATATAATACCAACAATCCCAATGTGTTGTGGTCTAGAAGTAATGTGGGATCTCCTTTTTGGAAAGGGGTTACCTGGGCTCTCTCAGCCTCAAAAAAAATTTATCGATGGGAGATTGGGAATGGTAGGAACATTAGCTTCTGGCATGACATTTGGGTTGGGGATTGTTCCCTTAAAGTGCCTTTTTGGAAATTGTTTATTATCTGCAATCAACCAGACTGCTGTGTAGTGCAAGTTTAGGATGGTGAAGAACTTAAACTTTCATTTCGTAGGAATGTGGACCAAGCTGGTTTGGAGTTGTGGCTTCAATTGGTGGAGGTGGTGAGGTCGATCCAACTAAAGGATGAACCTGATACACCAATTTGGACTCTAGAACCGAATGGAGAGTACTCAGTTAGATCTTTCTATAATGTCATCAACTTTGGGGGTGTGGTCTCAAAGGTTTGGGATAGCTTTTGGAGAGCTCTTTGCCCTCAAAAAATTAATGTTTTCCTCTGGCTCCTGGTTTATAACAAAGTCTTGACTAGGGATAACCTGAACAAACGGAGGCCAGTGGAAGATCTCACTTGTTTGTTTTGTGCTGAGAATGAATCAGTACAACACTTATTTTTTGATTGTATTGTGGCTCGACATCTGTGGAAATTTGTAGCAGAATGCTTCCATATTGAGGTTCCCACTTCATTTGAGGATATATATGCCGTGTGGCGTATGCATAAAACAAAAAAAGTGTTGAATTTGATAACTGCTGCCTCCTTCTGGAGTTTATGGACCCTAAGAAATGATTTTTGTTTTCAGGGGCGTACGTGGAGGAGCATGGACTGCGTGTTTGCAAGGCTAAGAAGTTTTCTTCAAAAATGGAGTGTGCTCTGCGACGCCACACAAGCGAAGCGTCTGCAGCAATGCATTCTTCTCCTGGACAGATGCCGGGGGGAGCTCCTCAGAATCGCATGGGTCTGAACACCGTAGTGGAGATGATTACCCAGTAGTTAGTTGAGCTTATTCTCCTAGTTTTTTTAGCTGCTGCTGGCGTTCGTTCGTCTCTTGATGGTTATGTAATATAAACCATGGAAAGTTTGCTTTCCTGTAGACATCCATTTGGGTGCCTGCATGTTTTTTCTGGCTTGACCACTCTGGCAGGTCTGAATGCTGTGAAGTGCTATGCTTCATGATATAAAATGGAGCAGGGGGGAAACCCCTTTCATTCAAAAAAAAAAATGCCAGATCTGTTAGGTTTGGTAGGTAGATTTCATTTACCCACTTCCACTGGTAGTAGATTTCTCCTTCTATGAGTAGAATCCCATTCTCACGCACCTGGTTCTCGCTCACAGGGTAGATTTCATTTCCCCACTTGTACTCTGTGACTGTGAGTCTGCGTGCTCTAGCTTCTCTAATCTTTTTTATTAGCCAAGCTATTTCTGCTGCCTAATCAACGACGCACTAACCCATTCCAAGGCAAGATGAGTTTGTGGCTCCTCTGCTCTCGAATCTCTTCCAAATTATTAGATAATCGATCTCCTTATTGTAATATCACACAAGTTTACTGTAAGAAGTGTCTTGGAATCCTGGATCTGTCTGTGTTTGATTAATTGGCTGCCAGAAATCGCTTAATGCATTTGCTAGTCAAAATTAGATCTATCGGCAATCTGTTGTTAGGCTGTTTGATGATGGTGTACTCTTGTGCTTGTGCAAAGCAGTCAATTAGGTCGGTGGTCGATTACTAGGGGTGTGGTGGCCAAAAATTGCTCTGTTTCATGACCCACACAATTTAGGGACTGGTCGTTATAATTATGAAAAGAACTAATCACCTCTGTTGCCTAGCAAGCACAAGGGAAGTGGAATCCCTATATTTTCATTAGTTCTTCTTTGAAGGAAGCAGATCAATAAAACAAACACATTCAAAGCGTTAGGGAGGCAATAACTTCAATAACTAGCTAGTAGGCGCTGTCTGTAGCAGCATATAATATCTAAATCTGTCTATTTCCTTGAATTTCACTACTTATGGGCTTGCTTCTGGTTCAAGTGGTGTAAAGTCAGGCTGATAGGTGGTCATAGGACTTAAAAGCAAGGAAAATTCAGTAAGCTTCTCAATAGGCTTTGATTCCGCTCACAAGCCCTGGCTTTTCCTAAAAGCTCGTAGGAACATGCATTCCCTCACCGGGTTTTGATAAGTTTGTGTGCACTGTCTGTGTTGTACCACTTTTTATCCATAGCCTTCTCCGCTTGCTTCTTTCAAAAATGGAACTCATATGAACGGACCAACTAAGCAAGCAAAACCTGCTTTATATTGATGATGCAACATGGTCAACCCATTCCAAAGGGGAGTTGAAATCCCGATCTGTTAGGTTGGTGTGCAACATTGTTGCATCAAACAATAATTAGTGGTGTTGTTGGAAATGTCTTTCCATGGTTTGGAAAGAATCTTGGACCTGTGTTGGTTAATTGGCCACGAGAAATGCTTAATGCATTGCCATCAAGATTAGGTTTCTCGGTAATCTGTTGTTAGGTTGTTTCGTAATGGAGCACCCTTGTGTTGTGCAAAGGAGGTAGTTAGGTCGGTGCTTGATTACAATGGGTGGCTTTTTTTTCATGGAAAGAACTAATTACTTCCGTTGTCTCATGTTAATGGACCAACTGAACAAGTAAAACTTTATTGATTGATGCAATATGGGTATGTAGTCTTCATATAATTGAGTTCGCTGGGGCCTTAAGTAGTACTAAATGTACCTGTGTCTATGCAAGACAGGTGTAGGCGGGGTTGCTATGAAGCCAGCTGACGAGGATGCCATGGAGTCTATACGCCTGGATTCCAAAGATTTTATTGGCTGGAAGTTCGAAAAGTTTGCTCGTTCTGTCGACAACCGGCTGCTCGTCCGTTCCAATGCAGACCTGCACACGTTCCAGCTGCACTGGGACGCTTATCTTCCCAACGGCAATGCTGTCAGAAGGTGGATGAAGTATGCAGTGAATCACAAAGTTAAAGTGCTTGACGTGATCCTTTGTGATTATGATAAGACTCAACTACCTCCTTGCATCTTCACCTGCCCTTCACTCCAGGAGCTGAATTTGCAGTGTGGGCCAGCTGACGACGAGGACCTCATACACATTGGACATCTACTGCCAGACAGAATCAACCTTCCTTCTCTAAAGAAGTTGACTCTGTGTGATGTGGAAGTGGACCAGCTTAGTCTGGATATTTTCATTGCTCACAGCCCTCACCTGGAAGACATGCATTTGATACAGTCTGTGATGTATCTTGAGCTCATAGCCTCCAAGGTGTTAAAAAGGCTGGCCATTGATGGCTGCATAGGTTTGGACAATGTTTTGACAATTTCTGCTCCCCATTTGATTAGCTTTGAGTGCAAGGGTTACGAACTGAAAGATATTTCTTGGAGAGACCAGCCAACTCTAGAGAGTGCACACATTGATTCTTGTGGGGAAACGTTTGATGGCGAATCCAACTATACTGAAATTCTTGTGCATGCAAAGAATCTTGCCTTACTTGGTTCTGACATGAAGGTATGCTTCTAGGAAACAAGCCAGCTTGTTCTATATGCTATTTTCTAGTGTTGTTTCGCTAAAACATCAACTTTGTTGATTCTTAGTCTGGATAAAACTACCATACTTAGTATGTAAAGATGTGATACATTTCATGTACTATTTAGTGGCTGCTAGCAGGTAGTCATTTATAACATTAAAATAGTTGACGGTTTAAACACCTCTGCTGCAACAAAAAGGGAAATGGAAACTAATATACTATTTGTCTAAGCTGTCTTGGTGTTACATAGCGATGAACAACTGTTGATTTCTTGCTTGATTTACTGTATGTGAAGCCATGAACATTGATACATCAATTACATTCACTCAGATGATGCTCGGAAAATAGTTCTGATTTCAAGTATAATTTAAATTGGGTGCCAAACAAACTCTACCATCATGTGGATTATTAGTTTCCCACCTTGACGCAATTAAAAAAAATTAAAGTACAGCAATATATTTTACCTAGTCTTGGAGCTGTACTGTTTGAGACCAGTAGTAGCTGTGAGTTTTCCTTCTTCTTAAAGGTTGTTCATGAATGTTGGTTTACTGCTCCCTTACAACAAGGTGACAAGGGCTATTTGATATTTCCTCTTCTGTTTTGCATGCTACATATACACTATTAATTTGCCGTGCTTGGAAATGCCATGGTAACGTTGTCCTATTACAAGTTTATAACTTGCTAGCTCTCTCAATGCAAGGTTATGCTGGAAAAGGAGTTGACAACAACTTGAGAGTTTCAGAGCCTCGTAACCCTGGAAATCGGTGATTGGCATCTGACCGAGGACCTCTATGTCATCCTCCGCTTCCTCCAGCTTTCACCGAGGCTAGAAAAGCTCAAGCTGGTGCATAATTCGGTATGGCGCATGCTGCATGTAAGCTAGAATCATTGCACTCGTTCCAGAATGTTCACTAAATGACACCCTTTTCTTGTTTGTCTCTAGGACGGAGGACCACCAGCAGATGTTGGTCCAACCGATGGAATGATCTTCCGGTGCCCACTCCTCGAGAGCGTGACGATACAGTGCTCCGAGCGCGATGAAGGGATCGACAAGCTGGGGAATGTCCTGGCGGCTAACGGGGTCAGCCTGGACAAGATAAATCTCATCGTTATGGTGAAGAACAAGTACGGCATCACGGACGAGGTGAATGTTACTTTCCATGAGTATATCAAGAAGAGGGCCCTGGAGGATAAGAAGCCATGTGCCAGTGAGGAGCCTGCGAAGAAGGCGAGACGCTGCTGAGCATCATGAAGAAGATGGCGGAGTCTAGAGACTGATTTTGAGGAGGATGGGCATCCACAGATCACAAGCATGAACCGTGATGATTTTGGGAGCTGTTTACTGAGCCATCCTCTTTCCTCCTATTCTGGCGTTGAACTTGCTTGGTCTCTGGTCTTTCCTTTTGTTCTGAGACTCCTCGTGACGGATTGTGTCTATATATATGATCTACTGATTTAGAACTAGTCTAGTTGCACTGGTGTAGCGCATCGTTTGGATTGTTTCGCATCGCATCACCTGGACAGCGTGTTTTCTCTCTGTAGCTCATATTCAGGGGTTAGTTTAGCGCAAACTAATCTGTGAAAAAGGGCAGCTATGCTTCCTGGTTAACAAGTACTGTAGGAGTACTATTATCTAGAATGCAGAATTGCAGATGTTGTGCAGCTTCGTATTGAACAGTGAGCTCTGTTTCCTTGCTCGCTTAGACCGCTTGTTTCTGTCTACTGTCTTTTTGGTGTCTTTCTGTTGCACGCTGAATTTTCTGAGGCTGAATTTGGTACTGGCTGAGACTGAATTGCTGTTTCTGCACCTCTTTCTCTTAGTATTTCTGCAGTACAAATTGCATTATTAGTATATCACATTGTGGGCTATCTATGTCTGTCCTGGCTGAGACTGAATCGCTTTTTCTGTACTGTCTCTCTGGTGCCCTGAAATAGATGCAGTCAAGGGAGAAAGAAAGGCGCCGCATTTTATCTCTGTTTGTTTTCGCAGAGATTTTTTTGCAAGGTGAATTTGCTTAGGTGGTGTTCTTATTTTGCCCGAGGGATTCGAATTAAAGCCCCCGGTGAAATAGAAGATCTACGTGACGATTTTTCCTTTGCTTTGCAAGATGAATTTGCTTTGTTCCACTTAAAATTATTCAGATTAGTATGCCCTTTGCATGGATGAGAGTTGCATCGTTAGTTTGCAGCCACTGCCAGTTTAGTTTCTGAATGATACAAGTTTCTCTTTGCTCGTTGTTACTTGGAAACGCCCCGCCATGTTGAGGATGAACACTTACCTCGCTTAGCCAGTGGCGAAAAACCCCGGAGTCGCTGTTTCTGTCTCCTGTCTTTCAAAGCCATTGCATCACACTGAATTTTGTACCAGTTGAGATGAGACTGAATCATTGTTTCTGTTTACTCTTTTCGAGTGCATTTCAACAGCTTTCAAACTCTAAAACAGTAAGTTCATGGAATTCAAGTACAATTAATTGCACGCAGTATTAACTTGGCCATGTGGTGCACACTACATACATACTATAGGAGTAGTTCAGCGCCTTGCACTTGTACACTAGGCGCTGGGCAACATACCCATGAGACGCAGAAGACGCTAATAGTAACTACTACCCAGCATGACAGAAAGACATGCTCAATTCATTCTAAGCAACAACTAGAAACAGAACAAGTCCAAATGCACACAGGCTTTCGGTGATTAAACTTGTCCGGTTAAGTGGGAGCAAATTCAATTTGCTTCGGTTCGTTTCAGTTCTCTGCACCTATAAAAACAACTCGTCTCGCACAAGAAAAGCTCTTCTCCTCCCGTCGGCGCCGCCGCCGGTCCGCCCCATCTCCGATGGCCTCTAGGCCATGGAGGTGCGGAGGATCTCGGCCCCCCGCCGGCGGGAGGGACCCCGTTCTCGTTCTTGTTAGATTCAGCGTGTTGGTTGGGGCTGTGTGGCGGCGGCGATATCCCATAGTAGGAATAATGTCTCCCACGTTCTATCCCCGTCCCGATGGTGTGTCTAGCATCATCAGAGGGCGTGTGGAGGTTTGTCTTCGTCGGATCTCGCGGGATTCGGTCGGTGCTGGTCTTCGGTGGATCTGTTTGGATCCGGTCTTCGTTCGCCTTTGTTTGGGTGTTTACAGGTTTGATTCTTTTGATCTACGACTTTCTTCATCGGCGATGGTTGCTACTCTGGTGCGCTGGTCCTATGGGGCCTTAGCACGACGACTTCCCGACTGTCTACTACAACAAGGTTTGCCCGGCTCCGGTGAGGGAGGGGCGATGACGACGGCGCGCCTTCGGCTCGCTCCAGTGCTTGTAGTCGTCGCTAGGTGGTCCACGGACATGGTTGTAATTTTTATTACCTCTGTTGTTCTTTGTACTGCCATGATTGAAGATGAATAGATTGGAAGTTTCTCGCAAAAAAAAAAAAAAAAAAAAGTGGGAGCAAATTCACTAAGTTTAGTCAGTTACAAATGGAATACTACTTGACTAGTAAAAGTTTCGAGTGTTCTACGACGAAACATAACATCACCGAAAGCAAATAAAACATCATACACTCTTCCTGCTTCGTCGTCGTAAAAGATTAGATCGGCGTGTCAGGTTGCAATAACAGAAAATACACATATAGGCAGCTTTCCCTCAGGGTCTCCTTCCATACAAGAAACGTCCAGTCCATGCCAAGAAACGAGGTTCCTACCAAACCTAGAACAAGCCTTGGGCCCAGCAGCAGCGAAAAGATTAACCCAAAAATCAGTAATACACACAACACAACACAAGTGCCAAACACCACCATTTTTCTGGATTCCATAGAGGTCAGCGACCCTGGATAGCGCGAGGAGCTAGTCTTTTAGAGCATTACTAGTAGAACCCTCAAACCCTCAAACCCTTATAGCAGTTTTAAGGGTTGAGAAGTGCCAGTTTTTGACACTTTTAAGGGTTGAAAAACAGGGGCAAAGACTAGAACCCTCAAACCCAACCCTTAAACTGCTTTAAGGATTGGATTTGAGGGTTCTAGTCTTTGCCTCAACCCCAACCTTTAAATCTATCATTCGACATCTCACAATTTATGACAACAAGAACACAATCAACTTCCAAACAAACTACCAAATGACAATCATTGATGCATGGTTTAATAGTTTACATCACAAAATCATCATCTTCCTCCTCTCATCGGCACCATCACCAAAAAGTTGCACCTCGGCGCCATCTCCTAGACCACATGCGGGCTCCATCAAGCATCTCCATGGGCACCGGTGGAGTCGTACACACCGCCATCGCCACAACTACTCATCGGAGTGTCACCTCGAAAAGTAGAGGACGCAACACGGAACATCCTCTTCCTCTCCGCGATGTCCTCCTTGTAGTCCTTCCACCATTGCAATTGGTCTTGATCCATGTCCTTCTTGGACATCATCATGTGCTCCTTCTCTTCCACCATGAGTTCTTTCCATACCTTTGCCTCTTTGAGCTTGATCATCCTCTCCTCCAACTCGGCCTTGCGCTTTGCTTCTTCACGCTTTGCTTCAACTTGTGCAAGCTTGACCTCTTTCTTCTTCTCGGTGATAAGAAGCTTCGTCTCCAATGTCTTCGTTGTCAATTCCTCTCTTGCCTTCATCATGTGGTCCATCTTCTCCCTTAGGCTTGACGCCTCTTCTTCCATCTTCACCCTTAGCTTGCCCTTCTTGGTTCCCTCGGGCTTGCCCAAGTTCCTCTCCTCCTCATCTTCACTATCATCCATCCTAAGCATTGCCGACTTCTTTGGTGCGGTCTCTTGATCCCTCAACTTCCACTTGTCAAAGGTTTGAAGAATTGTCCAAACATGCTGAAATGGGAATGGCTTGCCCTTGGAAGCGGCCATCTCCTTGTACCTCATGCCGGCAATTGTCTCCTATCAACCACACATAAATCACATAAGAACCCACCAATAGCATAGTACACACACATAATCAAAATAGTGAAGAAATATGTACTCACATAGTCACTCTCCACGGTTCCACTAGGTGGTTCATCCCTCACTTGGTCCATGGCCGCACTCCAACGAGCACAAGCGGGCTTCATCAAATCCCACCGGCCTTGAAGCGACCGGTAAGTGCGAGAGATGAACCCCCTATTCTTCGGCTTGATCCTACAATAGGTGTCCTCGATCCTTTGCCAATACCGTTTACCGGTTTGATCGGTGCCGGTGGTTGCATCCATTCCCACAGCTGCCCAAGCACGAACCAAGAGGATATCTTCCGCCTCGGTGTAGTTTGCCGACCGCGCGTGTGGGCAGGAAGCGGCGGTGAATGCCTCCTCCCCTATCTCGGCCACCTCCTCCTCGTCATCACCTTCATCCTCCTCATCTTCCTCTAAGTCGTCACCAACCCTAAAGGGTTCGAGAGGCGGAGCCCCGAGGTCCACCTCCGCGTTTTGGAGGAGGTCCATGAACGAGGATGGGGTTGCCATTTTCTCGAACATCTCGTGCGCGGCGGGAGGAGGTTCGGCCACGGCGACGAAAGGAGGTTCGACGACGGAGGCGGGCGGGGGCGCGGGCTTCTTCCGCACCGCGGGCTTCTTCCGCAGCCTCTTCACGGCCGGGGCGACCTTGGATGGCGCCTTTGGCCGGCTCTTCTTGGTGGCCGGGGCGGGAGCCGGGGAGGCAGCGGGGGCGGGCGCCGGGGCGGTGACGGTGGCCGGGGCGGGAGCCGGGGAGGCGGGAGGAGGAGGTGCGAGGCCCGCCCGCCGCCGCTTGGTCCCGACGTGGGTCGCCGCCACCACGTCGGCCACGGTCGGGTGGGCGTGGGCGTGGGCGTGGGCGGGGGCGGGCGGGGCGGGCGCGGCGGCGGGCGGGGGCTCTCCATGGCCGGCGCGGCGGGAGGAGGAGGCCGGGAGGAGGAGGAAGTTTCCTCCCGCGCGAGAGAGGAGGAGGAGTGCGGGTTGGGGGGAGATTTTCCTCTCAACCCCTACTTCTACAGGTTGCAAACTGGTTTGAGGGTTGGACCTCTAAATTTTTTTACGGGTTTGAGGGTTTAGAGGTTCTAGTCTACGGCGTTTTTTCGGCGAAAACTGTAAAAAAGCGGTTATTTTTAGGGGTTTGAGGGTTTGAGGGCTCTACTAGACTTGCTCTTACATGTTTGGGTTCAGGTCGGTGTTAGTCGCAACCAGACGAGCACAGCAGAAGCACAACACACGGTCGTTAGTTTTTACGCCTGCCAAAAACCAACCTTATAGATACAAAAAGATCGGAGTTCTCCCATACCGGCTGTCGACAGGCATTTCACAGTTCAGTATGATTGCGTAAGGATAAACTATAGGAGCTAGTTTTATTACCAGGTTGGACCCCAGGGCGCCTTGAGAGGGTCGCTGTGAGTAGGTACCTCACCCTCTATGGTTGGATGACAGCAAGCCCATTTGTTCAGTGAGATTTGCCAAGTTCTCGGTCCTGGTCCATCCATTCTCCTCTTGCGCTTCCCTTGTGTCCAGCAGACCTGAATCAACCTCGTCGTTGTCGATGGAGAGAGGGCTGGCACAAAGGAACTGCTCCCAGAAGGAATCAATGATTCCCGGAAGCTTCTGGGTGTCATCGGTCTCATCAGTGTCGATGGGGTCCATGGGAACAGAGTCATCACTGCCTTCATCAGGTAGGGGGAATATACACTCAGGACCAGGCATTGCATAGTTCTCTCCAGGAATATTAATGGCATCCTCCGTTATGAGATCGTGCAGATCTGGGAATCCTGGAATGCTGATATCACTTAAATCTGGTGTCATAGCCTTTGGAATAGAAGACGCAGCACTCATGTTGGGAAGTTGTGTGGGAAGTTGTGTGGATGAGTTGTTGTCCAGAACTGGACCCTGCATCTCAGGGGGGCTTGACGACGAACAAATTGCTGAAAGTCCAGAGCTCGTGGGCATATATGGCATGCCTGAGTTGCCTGGGACCTCTGCAAGGGTGACCGCAGAATTCCGGGTTGATGAAGAGCTGTCAAAAGTTTGAGCAGTTGGCATACAGTTCTCCAGTAGCAAATTATCTGAATTGCCCATAGATTCAAATCTGTGTGGGGAGGTATCCTGCTGTAGGATCTTCCTCAGCATTGCTTTGGCTGCTTCATTGATCATAGGCTGATACTTGATTATCTGGCCATCCAACAACGCACTTTCAGAGTCCAGGCCATCATCTTGCTTAGGTAGCCTCCTTTTCTTGTTCGCAGCTACTATTCTTCGTTTGCTGTTTTCGTTCTGCTGTACAAACTGTGCTAGGAAGCCAGGACTCTGCATTGCTTTGGCCAGGAAAGACATCATTTGTTGCTGTCGTTGCTCCATTCCATGAAGACGCTTGCTCAAAGTCTGCAGCTGATGGTCAGTGGTCTGCTGTTGCTGTCTCAGCCTGACAAGCTCCTGCATTAGAACGTTTTTATCCCTCTTTAGCATCTCAATCTCTTCCTCCATCCCAAACTTCCCCACCTCTACACAAGAAGGCATTGGAGCATTCTGCAACTGGGGTTGCTGCTGATGCTGCTGCTGGTGTTGCTGCTGTTGCACTTGCACTTGGTTGTTTGCATGCGATGGTTTCCTTCTGTTGATGGTCTTCAGTAGATGTTTTTGTCCTCTCAAAAAACCCTCATTTGCAAATTCCCACTTATCTGGATCAACTTTTCTGAATCCCTGTTACCAAAAGCAGCAATGAGATTATTAGAAGGGGCTAATGTGCTTTGAATGGTCGGCAACTTTGTAGCATCATGAGAAAGGGAAGTAGAGAGCAATCACACTAGCAACGCAACCCAAACAATCCTAACAGTCTATGACTCACCTAAAAGAGTCTGCAACTCAAGGAAACAGCTAATTGACCACAATACAGACAAGCATGAATTTACCACATGTTGCATTAGTAGTCATCTGTGTAAGAATTATAAATAGTTCAAAATGATAACAGGCTCAGGTGAACTGCAGATAAGCAATAATTAAACTATATAGTGGTAGTCAGTAAGTCCTACTATCCCGTTATCCAAGAGCCCCACAATTTGCTGCTGTTATTTTTTTTTGTCGCAAATGTAAATTCAACTTAGAGATGGCCAGGGTCAACAACTGGGAATCGCATATGCATTCATCGGTTAAGGAGTGTGTAACCACATCCAGATAGACAATCATCAGAACGGTATGGAACTACAGATGATCAGGCATAGACAGCCTACCTGGAACAAATAGTTCTTCACTGGATATAAACGGTAATTGCTTTAAACTGAAGTGATAGTTCAGAAAGCAAACGAAAAATAACAAGCAAAGGAACAAATCTAGTGTATTGTGTATTGCTACTTTCTGGATAATTTCTAAAAGTGTGTGTGATTGTAACATGTTGAGTTAACAAGCATGCCAAAAGATCTGATAACATACCTCGTAATTCCCAATGCAAATATTATTTCATAAAACATGATGTTTCATGGTTCATTCCGAGATCAAGAGGTTGGGGAGATTGCACAATGGTATGTAATGAGATGATCATATGCATGCGAGGTTTTGTTAAAATTTATCATCAAATGCTTGGGATCACTTTAAAGGCAATCATAATGTTATTGTATGAGAAAACTGTTTCCAGGCATCTGAGCTTGGGCAGCACCTGAGAAGTAGAACTTCTTAGATGTCACAAAGGGACCAAATTGGTTCTGGAGTAGATCATATATATTCACAGCACTTTGTCAATTATAATATTATTTTTGTAAGTTAAAATAAAAACCTTACAAAACAATCTTCTAAGACTCAAAGGTATGACATGCACTGGGACCAAACTGTGATGTATCTAATATTCTAGCACAAGAAGCATATTAAACTATTCGGAAACAGAATTAAGGTGGTTTCAAGAAATAGGCCATGATGTACAGAAAATGGGGAGGGAAGCTTAGCCAGATCTATACGCTTATTTATGCCAACTGGTGGAGCTCCTTTGGCCAGAAATCAAAGTTCTCGACGGTTCAAGCTTTCAGAGTGGTCAAGTACACTTGCAGCACATGCTCGCATGCCCAAACTAAACGCAACTAAGCTATGTTTTAAACCAAGAAGGGTTTATTGGTAGGATGGGTTCAATTTCACATACAGCAAGGAAAATCCCAAGACTACAGTAAACGGCTGCAATATTATATGCAAGAGCATGAAGGTATCCATGAATTCAGTACCCTCAAGTAGACCTCTGTCTAAGAAATTGCCAATATGCCTTTTAGTCTTACATAAGCTTAAAACAAGCAACCTGTCACCAGCTGTCACAGTCACATGACAACAGTATTAAACCTGACTAACTCTTAAGTTCTTCAAGTTAATAAGAAAGCGGTATTCCAGAGATAAGAGTTTCATCAGTGACCCTACACGTCCTGGTCTTCCTGACTGCTTCCCAGTAGGATTGTCCAAACGAACAACAGATTAGCAATTTGGTTAATATTCCTAAATGGCTGCACACACAGAAACTACAGCAAAATGTGGCATTCAGGATCAAAGGGTTGGTGGCGCACCTCTGGCAATAAATCAAAGCCCTCGACGGTTGAAATTTTTAGAGTGGTCAAGTACACACACTTGCAGCACAGGCTCACATGCCTAAACATTGATGTCTACAAACTAGACTCAAGTGAGCTATGTTTTAAACCAAGAAGGGTTTATTGGCAGGATGTTTTTTATCTCGTGCACTACGAGGAAAAATCCCAAGACTCAAGTAAATGGCTGCAATACTATATGCAAGACCACGCAGATCTGTAACTTGAGTGCATCAAGTAGACCTCTGTCTAAGAAATGCATTTTGTTCTTACATAAGTTTGAAACAGGCAACCTTTCACTTGCTGTCACACTCACATGACAAGAGTATTAAATCTGACTGACTCTTCTCTATGTTCTTTAAGTTAATATCAGAAAGCGGCATTCCAGAGATAGAATTCATCACAGTGACCCTGCACTACCTGGTCTTCCTGACTGCCGGGAGGTAGGCTTTGTCCAAACCCACAATAGACTAGTAATTTGGTTAAGGTTTGAAAACGGCTGCGTACGCAGAAACTACGGCAGCAGGTGGCATTCAGGATCAAAGGGTCGGTGGCGCTCCTTTGACCAGAAATCAAGAAAATTTTAGAGTGGTCTAGTACACACACTTGCAGCACAGACTCACATGCCTAAACATTGGAGCCTACAAAATAAACTCAACTAAGCTATCTTTTAACCCCCAGAAGGGTTTATTGGTAGGACGGTTCAATTTCACCTAGAACGAGAAAAATCCCTAGAATCCTGTAAAGGGCTGCAATACTATATGCAAGAGCATGCAGATATCCGTGATTTCAGTGCCTCGAGTAGACCTCTGTCTAAGAGAGTACCTAGGTGATATGCACTTTGTTCATACATAATCATAAAACAAGCAACCTGTCACCTGCTGTTACACTCACATGACAACAGTATTAAACTTGACCGACTCCTTTCTATGTTCTTTAAGTTAGTACAAGGAAGAGGTATTCCAGAGATAGAATTTCATCAGAGTGACCCTACACTTCCTGGTCCTCATGACTGCCTCCCGGTAGGATTGTCCAAAATATCAACATACTAGCAATTTGGTTAAGAGTCAAAAACGGCTGAATATGCAGAAACTACGGCAGCAGGTGGCATTCAGGATCAAAAGCCAAAAGGTTGGTGGCGCTACTCTGGCCAAAAATCAAAGCACTGGACGGTTAATTTTTTTAGAGTGGTCAAGTACACACTTGCAGCACACGCTCACATGCCTAAACATTGGGGCCTACAAACTACACTCAACAGAGCTATGTTTTAAACCAAGAAGGGTTTATTGGCAGGACGGTTTTAACCTCACATACAACGAGGAAAATTCAAAGACTAAAGTAAACTGCTGAAATAGTATATGCAAGACCACACAGATTTCCGTGATTCCGCTACCTCAAGTAGATCTCTGTCTAAGAAAGTGCCAACGTATGCATCTTGTTCTTACATACGCTCGAAACAAGCAACATGCCACTTGCTGTCACAATCGCAGAACAAGAGTAATAAACTTGACTAAGTACTCTCCATGTTCTTGAAGTCAAGAAAGCAGCAGTGATAAACCTGACTAACTCCTGTCTAAGTTATTTAAGTCAAGTCAAGAAAGCAGTATTCTCGATCTGGTTCAAGCTGTTAATCAGCAGAGCACCCACAAACTAGAAACTAGAGGCGGCGGGTGGCGTTGGGGATCAGATCAGCTCAAGCATACACGGATACACTAGAAGCACGCCATGATCAATCAACCCAGCTCTCATAGACCAAAAGCCCCCGAATTTTAAGCGCGGTGGGTAGCAGAGAGACGGACGGTAATCCCCCAAGAGAAGAAAATCAAAGTGGGGTTGAAGCAAGCAGGGGAGAGGGGGAGGAGAGAGGGAGGGCGGATCCAGGATTGGGCCTCGCTTGCTACAGTGTCAGCACAGTGCTAAACAGTACCGACGGAGCTACAGTATATGAAGGAATTGCTCCTCACGCCCCGGCCTGGGTCCTGGATCCGCCACTGAGAGGGAGGACACTTACATAGGTGTTGAGCTGCCTGACGAAGGAGGAGAAGTTGTTGTGCTTGAAGTACTTGGGGAGGAGGTCCCTGGCGAACTCGGGCGTGTTCCAGACGATGAAGCTGTTGTTGGCCGGCCCCCAGGAGACGACCGCGTCCGTGGCCGGGTCGTCCACCATGTCGTAGGTCTTCATCAGGAACGGCGGCGGCGCGCCCGCCCCCGCCGCCGCCCCCGGAGGCGCGACCGCCGTCGTCACAGTCGACGCCGCCGCCGCAGCAACCCCGCCGTCCATCGCCGCGCCCGATCCGTACGGTCCCGGCCCCAAACTCGGAGCTCAGCCCCGCCGCAGCAGGACTGGAGGGAGCACCTCCGATTCGAGCAGGGCGAGAGGGATTTGGGATTTGGGATTCTAGGTCTGGGGGTGGAAGGTGGGGTATTTGCAGGAGACGGACGAGGAGGAAAGGGGGATGGATGGGGAGGAGGCCGAGGGAAGGGAGACGACAAAGAGAGATAGCGGGGGGCAATATATAAATACTTTGTTTAATCGAGGGGCGTTTCTGTAAAAAAATGTAATCTGAGCTGAGCTGAGCGAGGTTGATTTGAGTGGAGCCGGTGAGCCGCCGTCGCCGTCGCTCGGTTGTGTTCGCGCTGCACGTCGACGGCGCCGGCGCCGGGGACAGAAGCAATAATATCTCCGGCTCCGGGGCACCGCATGCCTTGTGCGTGGGTTGTGATACGGATATTCGTTCGTTAGGATTTTTTGTTCACAAGATGCGTATGCGTGGAAACAAAACAGCTTTGTGTTTTTCAGCGTTTTCCGCGAAACCAAAACCTTGCCTTCTGCGTAAATCGCACGCGGGTCGCTAAGGAGATTAGGCTGTTTTATTTTATAAAAAAAGACAAATCTTATCGAAGTTCATCGGAAGTATAACAAAAATTACATCGAAATTTGGAGACCACCGAACGACCACGACCGCCGCCAGAACGAGACGCCGACGCGTCGCCCCCCTGTCGGATGAACTTCGATAAGATTTGTCTTTCGGTGGTCCTAAGGACCAGCGTCCTGGAGCCACGGCCATCGCCGTTGAACCCTGAATAGATCTAAAACACCTTACACCAAATCTCGTCGCTAACCTCATCGCCCCAAGAAGACGACAGGAATCTACGCCGGTACTCTGTCGTCTACGTCTAGATGGACGAACTCGAGGACGATCCAAGCCCGGAAGACAAACTCGAAGAAGAAGTACCACCATATGCCTGAGAGCCGCACCTGCGAGGACTAAAAAACCCTAACTTAAACTACTAACTGGAGTGGAGGTACCGAGATTCTTCTCCCTGCCACCAGCCGCCGGAGCGGCGGATAGAGGAAAGGCAAACCCACAGGCTCGTCGATGAAGCTTGGAAGGGAGAGTTTTCCCTAGTCGTCAAGAGACAGAGGAGGAAAACCCAGCTTAATCCATTCAAATTAGCATTGTCATGAGATTACTAACATGGCAAATCGAATACTTCAGACTATAAACATTTAGAACATCACATATGGACCAAATGGCACATGTCAAAAGAGATGGTCACGACATACGAGGGCTCCGGTGCTGCGACGTCTTCGGCCTTGGTGCTGAAGACGAGATGCTCGTCTGCCGTACATGAATTAGTGAAAAGCAAGCAAACGGGCGTCGAGGATGTAGTCGAACTTAGCAAGCAAGACGCCCTCCAAAAGTCTTATCGCCCCTCACCCGATGGAGGCCTGCTCTCCCGAGTGACTGTGCACACAGTCGCCAGAGAAGTAGCTCGACACAGAGGAACTCAACTAGTGTATGTGTGTTTTATATACTGCTAGTGTCTGTTCTCCGTGGCATATCTTCTGACACGTGATGGGAAAACTCTCTTGAAGTACAAAATGTGTCCACAGCAAGCTTGATTATTGACGCGTACACCCAGAGTTGCATCAACAATGCACTGTCAAGCAAAAATGCACTGTCAAGCAAAAATTTAATTCTTCCAGCAAGTCGCATAACATTAACACAATCTCAATTCACGAAATGCGACGTGCGCACGTTATTGCTCTATTTTCTGATGCTACACGGAATAGCAGAACAACTCACATTTTATATGGATGATTCTTCTATTCTGCTAGTAGTATGGTATTAAACTCACATTTGTCATACAAGCCAAATGGGCCTTTGATATTTCAGATTTCAAACTTGGCTGAGCTACAAAATTTAGTGGACCGAGGCACATAGTGACATGGCTAAATTCGGGAGATCTCGAGATAGGGATACTACACTAGGTGTCTTGGAGCGATGATAATAGGGACACATGATTTTACCCAGGTTCGTGCTTCCCAGGGAGATAACACCCTCATCCTGCCTGTGCTTATTCGTTGGATTGAGTAAAAAGTACATATGTTCTACCTTGCGATTGTTGTATGTAATGTAAGATGTCTAATCTGTTCCACAACGAGCCCGACCTTGGCTTATCTAAGATGTCAGATGCCTAGGATTATAAGAGTCCTAGTCGGCTATGTCGATGGAGAGGAGTCCTCCATGGCTACAGACAATGGCGTAGCCAGGCCCCGGGCAACAGGGGCCTTGGCCCGAGGCGTGGCAGTAGGTTTCTTCATTCACTGTAGATAGAATGTTATTAAGCTGGCCCTGGGCGTGGAGCTAGCCTGGCTGCACCACTGGATACAGAGTCCTTGTCCTGAATGGCAAGGCTTCTTGATTTTTCTTGTACATCGACATGGGTCGTCCAAAAGTGTCCCAAGGCGGAATCGACAAAGGGGTCCTCAGGCCGACCCACCAGGCCACGAGTCAACATGGTGAGAGGCCCCCTAGCCGGGACACCATCACATAGAATCTACTCCCTCCTAACAGGCACACATCACTAGAATTAGACCATTCGTAAACCTTAATTATAATACTTTACATTGCGGGACAACATACAAGAAGAGGGGGAGGGGGGTTCATAGCGAGTTTTGCGGTCAAGGCACAAAACCAATTGTCATCGCGTAGTTTTCCACTTAATGTGGTTGGATTAAATCCTTTCGGGTGCAAATGCCCTCCATATGCGATGAAGACTTTTTTTATTGCAATGGAATAAGATAAAAGAAAACCTCATTTACATAATAATTGGAAGTGGGAGAAGAGGGAACCTAGCAAACTAAAACATGTTAGTGATCATAGGAAGAGAAAGCAAAAGCGATCCCCGTACTAGCGGCGAGCGAAACAGGAGCGGCCTGAACCGTTAAAACGGGGTTGTGGAAGAGCGATACTAGCATTGTGCTGCTACGTTAAGTGCCGCACCTTGGACGTAGACAAAACTCCACTAGCCAAAAGCATCACTAGCTTGCGCTCTGACCCGACCCGAGTAGCATGGGGCACGTGATGAAAATCCAGTGTGAATCAACAAAAGACCGCTTTGCATGGTAAAAAAGATGCGAGTGGAAGGCTGAGCATCCCTTGATGCTTAGGAGCGTCTTTTCAACAGTTAGGAACCTTTCTATCATGTGAGCACAACATTTGGGTCATGCCATTACGTCGCCCATGGATGAAACGACAAGTGAGAGGCGCGGCTATAGATTAGACGGCCTCGAGCCCATGAATCGACAATGAGGAGGAGAAGATGCACACAAAGAGTCGTGAGGTGGCCAAATTTGGTGTTTTGACCATTTTGTAAAAGTTGAGCGAGGTTTGACCCTGCTTTGATAAAATTTCGGGATCTGACCCTTTTTCCTAGCGTCATAGTGTGCCCGGCGGTAGGGTATAACCACCTACCTTCACGAGCCTTGGCGGTAGAACTTAACTACGCCGGCACAGTTGTTTAACGTGAAAAATACCCTACCGCCAGGGCCCTTGATGGTATGCTGTGCAACACTACCGTCAAAGAGCCCGGGGTAGGCATGTAGCCACCTCTCACGCTGCACCCTAGCTACTCTTTCTAGTTTGTGTGTGTGTCATGGTGCAGTACATGCTCGACAGACGATGTATGGATGGACGGGTCGCTGCATGCATGCATGTTGCGCAACAATAAAAATAAAAAAACAAAAACAAATGATAGCTAGAGCAGTAAGCTAACATGCATGCAAGTACACATAAGGCTGCACCTTCGCAGCAGGATGGATGCATGCATGCTAGTTGAGCTCGGTGCGTTATGAGAGAAGAGTAAGAGGTCCCTCAAAAAAAAAGAGAGAGAAGAGTAAGAGGAGTTGCATGCAGCCCGCTTTTTTAAATTCTTCACTGTTTCAGAAACAGTGGCCGGCCTGCAGCGACATCCGACGTATTCTAAATTGCTTTGTTTGCTGCTCACTTGTGGCTACCGCTAGACTCTTTGGCGATAGGGAAACACAAGCTACAGGGTATTTTTTATGTATGTCAAACGGATGTAACGGCGCAGCTAAGTCTTACCGCCGGAGGCTGTGTTACTCTACCGGCATCGACCCCGGCGGTAGGAAAAGAGTCAGAAATTTTATCAAATCTCGCTCAACTTTTGCAAAAGGGTCAACAAACCAAATTTGGCCTCGTGAGGTTCCTCCTAGTCACGCTGGCAGGAACACCTAGTAGCTAGATTAGATAGCCGATTTGACGTTCTGACATTGCGTTGCAAGTTCAAGGTCTCACTCAAATCAAATGAGCATGGGACAAGCATATCAACGAGTCAACAGATGCATCGGATCTGTGGATGTAGGCTGCCTCACATCGCTTCCAGTTTTTTTTTTCGTCGCTTCGAGTTTAGGCCAGAGTGAGGGGAGCACGAGACCAATTTCGTCATGCTGCCGTGCTGATGGGTCATCGGGCCCACAGGCGCCAGAGGCCCGAGTCCAGCCCGGCCCATATCCAGCCCAAGGGCTCAGCCCTCGGCCATCGAACACCCCTCAAAAAAAAAAAAAAAAAAAAAATAGAGAGAAATCGCCACGTCGACGCGACCGGCCGGTCACCTTTCCTCTCCCGCACCGCACTTCACCACCCAAAACCTAGGAGAGCAGCAATGGCGCCGCCCGCAACCATCGCCGCCGTCCTCCTCCTCCTCCTCGTCTCCCACCCGCTGGCCTCAGGACTGGAGCCCTCCCTCTCGGCCTCCTCGTCCCCGTTCGACGCGGCGCTGGCGGCGCTGCAGGGCCGGATCGGCTACGCGTTCCGCTCCCCGGACCTCCTCCGCCGCGCGATGACGCACGCCTCCTACTCGCGCGAGAACGGCCGGGCGCTGGCCGTGCTCGGCCTGGCCGCGGCGGAGTCGGCCGCCGCGCTGCGCGCTCTCGCCGCCGACCGCGACGCGCCGGCCTCCGCCGTCTCCCGCGCCGCGCGCGACGCCGCGGGGGAGCCCGCCTGCGCCGCGGCGGGGGCCCGCGCCGGGATCCCGGCCGTCGTGCGCGTCGCCGGGTCGACCAAGGCGTCGGCCGCGCCCGTGGTCTGCGGCGCCCTCCGCGCGCTCCTCGGCGCCGTCGCCGTCGATAACGGCACCGCCGACGCCGCCGCCGAGGTCTTCTGGCGGCTCCACGTCATCACCGCCGCCGCCATGTGACGCGGGGTACGAGTAGATCATCCAAGATGGTTTGCACTTGCACATCAGTGTTCGCAAGTACTAGTAGGATAAGTGAAGCTGCTGCAATCTACTCTACCTACCTGTATGTAAATTATGAACTGCTACTTAGAGCTTGGATGAAAATCATCAACTTCCACTTTGATTTTGTATGCATGCAAATTATCAACTGCCACTTCGACTTGTGCTATGTCTTGTGTGACATCCATCCACATGTCTGGTGTGATATCTATCCAGATCCAGGAATGCGCGATTGAATTTCTGATATGAGATGCATCATGGAACAAGTTCAGTAAACTTAAACCCACGTTTGATGATGAGAATCAAATGCTCCTGCATTTGGCACTGCCAATTAATCCCTATGTTCCATTTGAATTTAACCACGGCAAGAATTATGGAACCGAGGCGATGTTTTTTCTTTTTAACCAAACATGCTACTTGTAGTTCCATCACATGATTGACATGGGACCAGCATGAGAACAAGCAAGCCAAAAAATGGTGTCAGTACATGATGTTACATAGATAAGCATCATTTTGACATTAGTACAGGGGCTAAGACTCCAAAGGCAAGTACCAAATGACTACACTCGACTCTTCTCCGCATTACATTAGCAACATCAACCTCGTATTTTCTTCCTCGTTGAACCGAAGGCAGCTATCATCAGGATCTCATCCCAAAACCCGACACTCCTATTACAAAGTGAAGCGAATGATCCATTACAGGATCAGCTACTTCCTTGCCTTCTTGCTCCGGTGTGTGTTCTCGGGCGTCGAACCGTCCTGCTTGCGTTTCTTGGTCAGTTGCTTCGCCTTCCTGGCTGCCACGGCAGGCCGCTTGGCTTTGCGGGCACTATCGCTTTGTCCCATCTCACTAGGCCTGCTTTGCTGATTCCCTTGGTTGATGGGGCGCCGGGCCACCTTCACCTTCTTCACGACGCCAGATTTGGTCGACTTCAGGCCTTGGTAAGACAGACTTGCCGGCGCCTTGCGTTTGTTGCTGTCGCTGCCTTCGCGAGACTTGCTGCCTGGCGTAAAAGGTGTCTTCTGTTTTGGAGTGCCACGCGTTTTCCCAGAACTTGTCTTCTTCGGTGTCGCATCGGCTGCTTTTGCATGGGTGAGCCTCAAAAAGCGATCTCTAATCTTAAGGCCACGCTTTTTGACAACAGAGTTAGCAGCTTCCTGCATAACACACATTAAAACAATTATGAGATCCTGACGAGATAACAATGTATGCAGAGAATGTGGAAAATTGTTCAAAGCATTTCACAAGATGATGGCCAAAGGTCATTATAAGATGTTATGTTCCTCAGAAAACAGAGTATCCTTAGTAAGTCACAATGTCACAAGTGCATATTGTATATTATCAGTGGATAAAGTAATGAACTGACTGGACAATTCTAGTAAACAGATGCAATTGACAAGCCAGGACAGGATCATAATAAGCCTTCAAAGTAGATATAGTTACCCGGCATGGACTTTACTATTCTAAGTAGTTTATAACTGAACTGGTCCAGCATAAACTTTTCTGGACAACACTTAACAAGATTCTATCGTTTTTCCGTCCTGCTCAGTAGGTTAAAGATAATCAACACTCAACAATGTAAGACACCATAAATGAACTCTGTTGATAGATATGCAGTTCAGCATGTATTGAGCTGTGAGTCTACAATTGGCTTAAATATTTACAGCCTGCTTATAAACTGATGTTTTCGTTGTAAATATGTACTCTCTCCATTCCATATTAGTTGTCGCTGAAACGGATGTATCTAGACGTATTTCAGTGCTAGATACATCCGTTTGAGTGACAACTAACGAAGGGAGTAGTTAGCAAGGAAGTCTTAAACTCATTCTTTCCACATGTAATACTAGCATTTAACCATATGACATGACCAACGATACTATCTTCAAGGAATGTTTTGCACAATCACACAAGGATTAACTAATTCTACTATTCATAAACTTCTTATATGCACCCGACAAATTTTTGACTGTTGCAAAGAGTCGGAACTCAGAATAACTCAAGAGGGAAGATGAAGGATAAGAAATTATACCCTTGTTTTGAATAGAACATAAGCGATGCCTTTTCCTAGGCTTGAATCTGGATCTCTGACAACTCGTATAGCTTCAACATCACCTTGTGGTCCACTGGGACCGCAGAACAGCTGGTAGAGCTCCTCATCCTGATGTGCCACCAAGAAGCAAAATTGACACTGGTTACTTAGTTTATGTGGAAATTGCGGTGCTACTGCTATCATTTCTTAAAAAGAACAACAAAGAGCCATACAAGAATGGACACATCATACATACCTTTACATCGAATGGAAGGTTACCAACAAACACTGTCCTCTTTCTATCATAAAGAGGTCCTTCTCCTTTTAGCTTTTTACGAGGCGGACACGCCATGTCAACACGGATGTGATTGCCATTGAACTAGAGGATTCAAAATTCAGATAGATACATTGTATTATTAGATATGAGATATGACACAGAAAGTTCTTAAGATGTACTTAAGCTTTATGAAGTAATTTGTTATCAGCTGTAACTTGTAAGACAGGGAACACACCAGTGCCATATTATGAGATAAAGCTGTCCGCGCACACTGCTCATCTTTGAAGACGATGTAGGCATGTACACTGCAAAGAATATAAGACAATAAGAGTTCGAAAAGCAACAGGCATACAGTACGTTTGTGGCACAAAACAGCTAAACACTTATGGTCCACCATCGTCTTACAACACAGTGGTCTATTAATTTGGACATATATTGCGTGGCAGTACTATTTATACCAAGAACATGAAAACTATGAAAACCCTTACAATATAGTACTTGTGACCAAAATGGAAATTCTGTGAAGGATGTGCCTTTCTGGTGTCACTGTGCTACTAGATATTTGTGCATTCAGCTCAGTACCATATAGCCTAAGCGTCGTAACAGCGCAGAGGGACTAAACTAAAAGTGAAAACGATGAGTTACTTTTTCCTTTATTATGGAAAGTATACTATGGAGAGAAAAAGGAATTATTACATACTCCCTCCGTAAAGAAATATAAGAGCGTATATTTCTTTACAGAGGGAGTACATGATACATGTGTGAACAAGGGACTATGCAATAGTTTCACCAAAATTATGTGACGCTCAATATTACTTAGAGATACGTTTATCTTTCAAGTATCAACAGGAACTAAATAGAACAACTTGTGCATATTAACAGCTCATAAAAAACAAAGGAAAAAAATGTAGCAGCAAGTTAGAATGAAGGCCATTTAACCGTGTACAGAGGAATAATTAGTCATTGCAGGAGTAGCACAGAAATGCCGAGCTCTAACAACATGGGAAATTCTGAATTTCTAATTGCAGTCAGGTGCTTCTTACATTAAGAAATTCCAACTGAAATTTTATGGCAAACAGCAAAAAGCAGATGGGGAAAATCGTCCATTTATCTAAGCATAGCATAAATTCCACTTGCTAGGCAATAATAACCCACACAATGCATTGCTAGCAATCCATATATTATGTAACAATGCACTCACTTGTCGACCGAGTCATTGATCTTGCCTTTGATGACGGCTCCCTTCCGCGGTATCTTAGTCTACAGCAAGCACACAGATGATTGATTAGCACACGAAGGCAAAAAACTATACAAAATCGCATAAGAAGGGATCCGATGGACGGCACTGACGTCGCCGAGGGGCACAGAGCGGATCCTGATGGAGTCGACCTCGCCGAAGGCGGCAAACTCCTTGGCGAGCGCCTTCCTCTTCGTCCGCAGCGGCAGGTTCCCCACGAAGACCGTCCTGAGCAGCTTGCCCTCGTCGTCGAAAGCCTCGTCCTCCTCGTCCCCGGAGGCCGCCGCCTCGACGTCGTGGGGCGCCTTCCTCTTGGCCCCGACCACCGGCCGCGGCCGCTCCTCCTCCGCGGAGGCCGCCCCCAGCGTCCGCCGCTCGTACCCGGCCTCCACCTCGTCCCGCTTCCTCTTGCGCCGCGCCGGCCCCTCCCCCTCCTCGCTCCGCTTCCTCCGAGACGGCTCCGCGGCCTCCGCCTCCGCCTCAGCCTCGGGCCGCTTCGGGGGCTTGCGCGCCGGCGTGGGGACGGCGGATGCAGGGGTTGGTGGGGGAGCGCGAGGGGGCTCCTCGGGAGCGGTCTCCTTGCGGCGGAAGGGGTTGTCGGCGGAGAAGAGGGAGCGGACGGCCGCCGCCTTGGCGTCGGGGTCGGCGGCGTCCTTCCCCTTCTTCGCCATCTCCCTCGTCCTCGTCCTCGGCGTCGGCGGTTTGCGGCGGCGGCGGCGGCGGCGAGAAGAAAAGGGCGGAAATTTATTTGGCCCGGACGGTGGGCAACCACCCACCCATCCCTCTGAAAATAGACGTGCGGCCCGGAGGCGCTGGAGCATCCACAGCCGTCCGATCACGCGCGGACGGCCCAGATCGTCCCTGGCCCTGCCGCGAGCCCCTCATCAGCCACGGGGGCGGGAGGCTCGGCAGAGCGCCAGGGTTTACCTAGGGTTTCGTCGCGCCGACCGCCGCGCCGCCTACGCCGTGAGCAGTGAGCTAGGAAGCGCCGGCGGCGAGGGAGGGAGGGAGGGATGGAGGGGGGCGGGGAGCGGGCGGGCGGGAGGAAGGCGAACCAGCTGCGGCCGTACTCGTGCACGCGGAACCCGCTGGAGCGGGCGCACGGGTCGGCGCGGTGGGCGCAGGGCGACACGGTGGTGCTGGCGGCGGTGTACGGGCCCCGGCCGGGGACGCGCAAGGGGGAGAACCCCGAGAAGGCCTCCATCGAGGTCGTCTGGAAGCCCAAGACCGGCCAGATCGGTCAGTATCACCAACTGTTTGTTCTCTCTCGAATTTGCAGTGCGGCAGTGCTGAAATGGCGGTGGTGTTTGAACGTGTGTTTGTTGGCAGGGAGGCAGGAGAAGGAGTACGAGATGACGCTCAAGAGGACGCTGCAGAGCATCTGCCTGCTCACTGTTCATCCCAACACCACCACCTCCGTCATTCTGCAGGTGAGGCTTCCTCTGCCTGCCTGCACTTGCTCTGTTTTTTGCTTTGTACACCTGCGCCATGATTGCCGGTTGTTTATAGCTTATCAGTGATGTGTGGCCTTAAATGCGCATTGTGTCGTGTTGTATCGCGACGACAGCCCATTTAGCCTTCCTGATGACTGTCTTCCCAAAGAGAAAACCTTGTGGGTGCTCAGTGGGATCGCTAGTTGGGCTGCCAATCTTATGTCTGTGCTCACAAAACAAAGAAGGTGTAATAACCAGGACGGTCGCTACCATGAAGTTTCTATAGGAAATAATTTCTAATGCATTCCACTATACTATACATGAAAGGAAAACGATGCTGTGGGAAATGACCGCACTAGGCAGAGTTAAGTTCTGCAACCGTTGTTGCAAGTTGCAACTAGTTGTTTTCGAAGAACTTAATTAATGTTGTTGATTGGGCCTTTTTATAGTTAATGTATCATGCCATTGCATATATTGTTTTTCCTTATCCTGGCTATTTCTATTTTTGCAGGTTATGGGCGACGATGGTTCTGTATCCTTTATATGTTAATGTAGTTACTTCCTAATCTCACCATAGTGTTCTTAATTATGAAACATGTTTCTTTGTCTTGCACTGCCTTGCAAACCATTTTTGTTGGCTGTAAATGATGGGCAAGAACTGGTGGAAGTCCCAATATGCATTGCAAATTGACAAATTCCGAAACCTGTATCTTGTTTCAATCAAGTGTAGCCCTTGACAGTGGCTAGCTTCTTCCATGTGCAATTAATGCTTCCTGTGCTGCCCTTGTTTTTGCTGGCATCCCCATGAAACATCTTGCTGGTAAGTTTACTAATTTCTGTATGTTCAGTGATGAAACATCTTGCTGGTATGTTCAATAATTTCTGTATGTTCACTGACAAGATTATGTGCTGCAGTTGCAATTGGCTGCGGAGTGTTGGCCGATGGTGCTGTGATTTTGGACACGAGCAAGGCAGAAGAGCAGGTATGGAATTGTTCCTTTTCATCTGAACTCCACTCCGAAATGTAAGCGCAAAATGTTATCTGATTCTCCCTCCAGGAATTTTCATGTTGCTGGTTGTTGGTGTGCTCTTCAGACTTTTGTCAAGTATATGCCGCTTTAATTCTACGTGATGCTTAGCATAAAAATTTCTAGTCCCTAGGGAGAACCGGAGAAGTACAGTTTTAGTTTGCCGACCCCCTACTGTAAGTGGGGACTGCCATTAATAACTGTTTCCTGAGATCATGTGATTTACTTGTTGATGGTGTTTAATACACTTCCAAGTGCTGACGCCAACAAAATTTTAACTGCATGTGTTGATTGTGCGTACTTGACAAGTTGAATATTGTGTTACTTGTTTCTCTAATGTGTTGTTCTTCAAAATGAAAGATTTTTTTTTCCAGTGCTTCCATTACCACAAGAACTTCTATTAGAGTATACTTTCAGCAGCACAGGAACTGAAATAGTATTGTTGTTTGTCACAACCTGCTGCAGCAATTGAAATCGTTTGCTCACCTGGTGTTCCCTAATTCAAGCAAGTCTGTCGATGTGAAAGAATCACAACAGAAAGATGGGCAGTCTGAACGGGGCTTGATAACTTCTATCACCCATGGAGTGATGTCCGGTATGGTTCTATCTGTCTCATGCCTTGGATTTGCGTGTTCTTCTTGGCCTTCTTTGCCGCTCTAATCCTGATCTGTTTCATTTATATTCAGAGGACGATTACTTCAACTGCATAGAGAGGGGCCTCGCCGCATCCGCGCGGATCTCGGATTTCATGAGGACCACCTTGCAGAAGCACACACCTGACTACCTTTGAGAAAAGCGTCGAAACTTGGCACGATTTAGCGGACAGGTCATGTTGCAAACAGAGTGCCTTGGTGACATTGGGGCGTGGTTCTGTTGGCATGGGAAGCGTGCGTGTGGAACAGTTTTGCAGGAAAATGTAGCACTAGCTTCATTTGCGAATGTTGAACCACTGGATATAGGCAAGGAACTGTTGTAAGCCTTGCTAAATCGTTATTCGCTGTATCCATCCTGGCAGTTCTTGTTCTGTAGAATCTTAATTACCTATTGCCATCCATGTTGCTCTGGTTGAATAGAAAGGGCTGTTGGAATCGAGGCGTTGGTTCTCTATATATACAGTGCATATATGGCCATAAACTCCACAAGAATATGGCAGCAGATTCAGCCGGTGGTTTTCGTGTAAACCGTTGCGGCACATGTGAATGTGGTTGGTGTTTATTCCGATGTTTTTACCTGTTGGCTGAACTATCCTCGCAGTACATCACGAGACTGATGAAAGGGTTGAATTGTGCATATTCGTTGTGACGCTGGATTATTGCATTAAGTTCTTGGCTTCTGTCCAGTCCCAGCAGACAATTAGTTAGTGCTTATCATGTCTAAGCAATTCCACTCCACATTGAGATCGTCTTATGTGGCAGGGCACAGACATAGAAGCATATCGGATAATCGGAGTCGTGTGTATCCATGCACCGCAGATTGGAGCCATGGCCACACCACGCCACCGGAATCCTCTTTTGTCGCCGCCCGCCCTCTCTCCATCCAAAAGAGCCTCCTTATAGAGCCGAGAGTATATCGACCATAGGGGATGAATGGGAGATTTAAAATTTCTTTCGGAAACTTGAAACTCTTAGTACATCATAACGGAAATAAACACTGAACACAATGATAAATACTCTAGACGAAAAACTGGATATAATAGAAAAAGTAGATGAAAGACTATGAAATAGATGATGATCTTATGGGTATAGAAACACTGTAAAATTACTCTTGGTCACTTAGACAGACCCCTAACCGTCTAGAGAGTTAGCAACTCTCAAGAGTAATAGGCACAAGAACTCTCAACTCAGATCTACTATGATGCTCAATCACTATCTAAGTTTCGGCTCTAGGTTTTCTCTCAGCGGATTTAACTCAAATCACTTGGGGAGGGGTGCTCAATCAATCTTCTCAGAATCTCAGGTGGAGCAGCCAACAAACAACGTTGGTGCAGAGTGGCTATTTACAGCTGTAGCAACCCCAAAGGGGAAATGACCAATTAGGACACGCGGTCCAACCAATGGCCAACCGACATGTTTCCAACTGTCAGATTTCAAACGCACCCTGCAACTTTACTTGAGAACAAGTAAAGTCGACTCCTCTGCTAGAGCATCTCTCGCAGCCCAAAAATTAATCGTTTCTGGCTGGCGAGTAAATGACTCGGCGCAGGAAGAGATTTCTCTCAACTCTCATAGGATAGGTGTCGGTTAAGCATCACAATAGACAAAAGTCTCGAAATACTTGTACCCCTCTTAATAGTACGGTGGTCCTACGACGCAGTGGAAGAAAATGAAACAACGAAACTAACGTTACGTCTTCACTTCGTCTTCATTCGTCTCTGTTCCACTCATTTCTTCTCGGACACCTCGCGTACCAATTGTTTCACATCAACAATATTTTTAGGGGCCGTCTCCGACACACTAACTTCTCGGTAGCAAACTCCTCGATACATATCACTCTTCTCTGCAACGCAGATAACTTTCACTGAAGTTTATAACAAACTTCTTGGAAGATTATAGCAATCTTCTCAAAACTCCAGGGACTATTGCTCTCTGTATGCACTAGCAAACATATCAGTCAGTCACTATTTCTGACAACAATCTCCAAAACATCCGGGGCAAGGAATTTGCACCAACACTCCTTCATCTCCATCTCTGGCAGCTCTCTATCGAGGATGTTGTTTCTTGGCACGGTAGCCAGGGGTGGCCTGGCCTCATGACCATCCATCCCATTTACAAAAGAATTAGGAGTGGTTAAAAGTACCAACAAAAAATATTAAAAGTCCACTACAGACAGGCATGAGAACCAAGCTCTTTCCTGCTCCACCATTTGCGGTACATGATGAGACCATCAGAAAGCAAAATTACTTATAAAATAAATAAACTAATAGAAAGGAACAGATTAATAACTTTGACCCCAAAGGAGGGTTTTTCTTTTCATGGCTGGCAAAAAAAAACTAAAAACAAACCCTCCTGCTAAGGAACGTCGCTCGTTTCATGTTGTGTCACCTCTCCTAGGTTTGAGATAGCAGACCACATTACTCATGTACTGATCAATGTACCAAATAAGATAATATTTTTAGGTATATGAACACCTGTAATGACCAAGGTAAAACCAAGTGCTACATAAATTCTAACTGGCGAGAAATGTTTTGCTTTAAATCATAGCTTTTTCATCCGAGCTCCACTCCGAAATGGAAGCCCAAAATGTTTTTGATTCCCTTTCCAGAAATTTCCACATTGTTGGTTGTTAGTGTGCTCTTCAAACTCTTGTCACCAAGTATATGCTACTTTATTTCTAATTGATGCTTAACATAAAAATTTAGTCTCTTGGGAGAAGTACATATTAAGTATGCCCTCCTCCTCCCAATCCACAGTTACTGGTAAGCGGAGTACCAGTTTCTTACACTATGTGATTTAATACTTGATGGTGTTTAATGTACTTCCAAGTGTCGATGCTAACATAAGTTTAACTTCATGTTGATCTTGCATAGTTGACAAGTTGAATATTATGTTATTTGTTTCTCTAACATGTTGTTCTTCAAAATCAAACCAAACTTTACTACAAGAATATTTATGGAGTCTACGTTCAGTACCACATGAACTAAAATATTGTTGTTCGCCACAACTTGCAGCAACTGAAATCGTTTGCTCACTTGTTGTCCCCCCAATTCAAGCAAGTCTTTTGATATGAAAGAATCACAACAGAAAGACGGGCATTCTGAATGCGGCTTGATAACTTATGTCACCCACTGAGTGATGTCTGGCATGGTGCTGCATAAATTCTAATTGGCAAGAAATGTTGTGCTTTAAATCATAGCTTTTTCATCCGAGCTCCACTATGAAATGGAAGCACAAAATATTATTTGATTTCCTTTCTAGAAATTTCCGCAATGTTAGTTGTTAGTGTGCTCTTCAAACTCTTGTCACCAATATATGCTACTTTATTTCTACGTGATGCTTAGCATAAAAATTTGCAGTCTCTTGGGAGAAGTACATATTAAGTCTGCCCTCCCCCTCCCAAGCCACAGTTACTGGTAAGCGGAGTGCCAGTTTCTTACACTATGTGATTTAATCCTTGATGGTGTTTAATGTACTTCCAAGTGCCGATGCCAACATAAGTTTATCTTTCGTGTTGATCTTGCGTAGTTGACAAGTTGAATATTATGTTATTTATTTATCTAACATGATCTTGAAAATCAAACCAAACTTTACTACAAGAATATTTATGGAGTCTACGTTCAGCACCACATGAACTAAAATATTGTTGTTCGTCACAACTTGTGAAATCGTTTGCTGACTTGGTGTCCCCCTATTCAAGCAAGTCTTTTGATATGAAGGAATCACAACAGAAAGACGGGCATTCTGAATGCGGCTTGATAACTTATGTCACTAGTACGTCCAATTTGCATCATGTTTTCCTATTGATATTTATAATATAATTGATCATTATTTCACTTTAGGATGTAATTCTTACGCCTTTTCTCTCTTAATTTGCAAGATTTATATGAAGAGGGAGATTACCGGCAGCTGGAATTCTGGACCTGGAATAACTACAACAGAGATACCTATTCTACAGAGCTCCAAATGACCTGAAACTTCACGGAGATTTTTTATTGAATATATAAAAAATATTGGAAGAAATAAATACCAGAGGGGGCCCACCAGTTGCCCACAAGGCAACAGGGCACGGCCACCCCCTTGGGCGCGCCCTGATGCCTTGTGGGGCCCACAGTGCTACTTGTAGACTGCGTTGGTATTTTCCCGAAGAGGAGAGGATGATGCAGTATAGTAGAGATAAATATTTCCCTCAGTTAAGAACCAAGGTTATCAATCCAGTAGGAGAACCACACAAAACCCCTTTAGCAGCACCTACACACACAAAAGCAAACACTTGCACCCAACGCAAATAAGAGGGTTGTCAATCCTCTTAGCGGTTATTTGCAAGGATTAATTCTGATAGTGATAAATAGATAAAGTAAAATACTAAATAAAATAAAAGTAAATAAATTGCAGCAAGGTATTTTTGGATTTTAATATATGATAAAAGTAGACCCGGGGGCCATAGTTTTCACTAGAGGCTTCTCTCTCGAGCACAGAACATACGATGGGTAAATTTTTTACTGTTGGGCAATTGATAGAAAAGCAAATAATTATGACGGATTCATGGCAATGATCATGTATATAGGCATCACGTCCGAGACAAGTAGACCGACTCCTGCCTGCATCTACTACTATTACTCCACCCATCGACCGCTATCCAGCATGCATCTAGGGTATTAAGTATGAAACAGAGTAACGCCTTAAGCAAGATGACATGATGTAGACAGAGTAAACTCAAGCAATATGATTAAACCCCATCTTTTTATCCTTAATGGCAACAATACAAATACATGTCATGTCCCTTTCTGTCACTGGGATTGAGCACCGCAAGATTGAACCCATCACAAAGCACCTCTCCCATTGCAAGATAAACCAATCTAGTTGGCCAAACCAAATCGATAGATCGGAGAGAAATACAAAGCTATAACAATCATGCATAAAAGAGTTCAGAGAAGACTCAAATATTTCTCATGAATAATCTGATCATAAACTCACAATTCATCGGATCCCAACAAACACACCGCAAAAGAAGATTACATCGGATAGAACTCCAAGAACATCGAGGAGAACATGGTATTGAAGATCAAAGAGAGAGAAGAAGCCATCTAGCTACTAGCTATGGACCCGTAGGTCTGTGGTAAACTACTCACACATCATCGGAAGGGAAGCAAGGTTGATGTAGAAGCCCTCCGTGATCGATTCTCCCTCCGGCAGAGTACCGAAAAAGGCCTCCAGATGGGATCGCGGAAGAACAGAGGCTTGCGGTGGCGGTAGGGTTTTCTCGTCTGGCTCTCTGATGGTTTCCGAATATTTGAGAATTTATAGAAGTGGAATTAGGTCAAAAGGAGCCACGAGGGGCCCACAAGGCATCAGGACACCCCCCTGGGGCCGCGCCCTGTTGCCTTGTGGCCTTCTCGTGAGCTTCTGGCTTCCTCCCGAAGCTTCCCGGGTCTCTTTTATCCAAAAAAAATCATCAAAAAGTTTCGTGGCATTTGGACTTCGTTTGGTACTGATTTCCTGAAAAACCAAAAACAAGCAAAAAACAGCAACTGGCACTGGGCACTAGGTTAATAGGTTAGTCCCAAAAATGATATATAATTGCATATAAAAACATCCAAGATTGATACTATAATAGCATGGAACAATCAAAAATTATAGATACGTTGGAGACGTATCACACAGCAGGCCTCTGGCCCCCTCCTTCTGCTATATAAGGTCATTTGCCCTAAAAAAATAAGAGGAGGACTTTTGGGACGATGCGCCACCGTCTCGAGGCGGAACTTGGGCAGGAGCACTTTTGCCCTCCGGCGGAGCTATTCCGCCGGGGATACTTCCCTCCGGGAGGGGGAAATCGAAGCCATCGACATCACCAACGATCCACTCATCGTGGGAGGACCAATCTTCATCAACATCTTCACCAGCACCATCTCATCTCAAACCCTAGTTCATCTCTTGTATTCAATCTTTGTCTCAAAACCTCAGATTGGTACATGTGGGTTGCTAGTAGTGTTGATTACATCTTGTAGTTGATGCTAGTTGGTTTATTTGGTAAAAGATTATATGTTCAGATCCTTAATGATATTCAATACCCCTCTTATCTTGAACATGAATATGATTTGTGAGTAGTTACGTTTGTTCTTGAAGACATAGGAGAAGTCTTGTTATAAGTAATCATGTGAATTTGGTATTCGTTCGATATTTTGATGATATGTATGTTGTTGCTTCCTTTAGTGGTGTCATGTGAACGTTGACTACATGACACTTCACCATATTTGGGCCTAAGGGAAGGCATTGTGGAGTAATAAGTAGATGACGGGTTGCTAGAGTGACAGAAGTTTAAACCCTAGTTTATGCGTTATTCCGTAAGGGGATGATTTGGATCCATATGTTTCATGCTATGGTTAGATTTATCTTAATTCTTCTTTCGTAGTTGCGGATGCTTGCGAGAGGAGTTAATCATAAGAGGGTTGTTTGTTCAAGTAAGAACATCACCCTAGCACTGGTCCACTCACATATCAAATTATCAAAGTAGCGAACGCGAATCAACTAAACATGATGAAAGTGACTAGACGACAATTCCCATGTGTCCTCGAGAACGCTTTGCTTTATATAAGAGACCATTCCGGCTTGTCCTTTTCTATAAAAAGGATTGGGCCACCTTGCTGCATTCTTGTTACTATTGTTACTTGTTACTCGTTACAAATTATCTTGCTACAAAATCATCTGTTACCGCTACTTTCAGTGCTTGCAGAAAACACCTTGCTGAAAACCGCTTATCATTTCCTTCTGCTCCTCATTGGGTTCGACACTCTTATTTATCGAAAGGACTATGATTGATCCCCTATACTTGTGGTTCATCAAGACTCTTTTCTATCGCCGTTGCCGGGGAGTGAAACGCCTTTGGTAAGTGGAAATTGGTAAGGAAACATTTTTATTACGTGCTGAAATTTACCGTCACTTGTCACTATGGAAAGTAATCCTTTGAGGGGCTTGTTCGGGGTATCTTCACCTCAACCAGAAGCAATAAGAGTTGCTCCTCAACCTACTGAACCTACTAAAAATATTTATTATGAAATTCCTTCGGGTATGTTCGAGAAACTGCTAGCTAATCCTTATGCAGGAGATGGAACAATACATCCTATATGCACTTGATCTATGTGGATGAAATTTGTGGTTTGTTTAAGCTTGCAGGTTTATTCGAGGATGGAGTTAAGAAGAAGGTATTCCCTTTATCTTTGGAGGAAAAGGCATTGAAATGGTATAGGCTATTGGATGATACTGGAACATGGGATTGGAACCGGTTGAAGCTGGAATTTCACCAGAAATTTTATCCTATGCATTTGGTTCATCGTGATCGGAATTATATATATAATTTTTGGCCTCGTGAAGGAGAAAGTATCGCTCAAGCTTGGGGGAGGCTTAAGTATATGATGCACACATGCCCCAATCATGAGCTTTCAAGAGAAATAATTATACAAAACTTTTATGCTCGGCTTTCTCGTAATGATCAATCCATGCTCGATACTTCTTCTACCGGTTCCTTTATAAAGAGAACTATTGAATTCAAATGGGATCTTCTGGAAAGAATTGAACGCAACTCTGAAGATTGGGAAACCGACAAAGGTAAAGAGTCAGGTATAAATCTTGAGTTTGATTGTGTTAAATCCTTTATGGAAACTGATGCTTTTCATAAGTTTAGTACTAAATATGGACTTGACTCTGAGATAGTAGCTACTTTTTGTGAAACATTTGCTGCTCATGTTGATCTCCCTAAGGAGAAATGGTTTAAGTTTCATCCACCTATTGAAGTAAAGGAAGAACCTATTATCGCTAAAGAGGAAACAATTATTTATAATGTAGATCCAGTTGTGCCTACTGCTTATATTGAGAAACATCCTTTCCCTGTTAGGATTAAGGAACATGCTAAAGCTTCAACTGTGGTTAATAAGAGTAATATTAAACCAATTAAACCCTCTGAACAAATTAAAGTTGAACCTAATATTGCTATGGTTAAGGATCTCTTGGTTGATAACATTGATGGACATGTCATATACTTCTGTGATGAAGCAACTAGAATTGCTAAGCCAGAAACCGAAGATAAAAATAAACCTGTAATTGGCATGCATGTTGTTTCTGTTAAAATTGGAGATCATTGTTATCATGGTTTATGTGATATTGGTGCTAGTGTAAGTGCTGTTCCATTTTCCCTTTATCAAGAAGTCATGAATGATATTCCACCTATTGAGATTGAAGATATTGATGTTACTATTAAGCTTGCAAACAGAGATACTATTACACCACTTGAGATTGTTAGAGATGTTGAAGTCTTGTGTGGTAAGATCAAATACCCTACTGATTTTCTAGTTCTTGGATCACCACAAGATGATTTTTGTCCCATTATATTTGGTAGACCTTTCTTGAATACGGTTAATGCTAAAATTGATTGCAATAAAGAAATGATCAGCGTTAATTTTGGTGATGCATCTAATGAGTTTAATTTCTCTAAGTTTCATAGACAACCTCATGATAAAGAATTACCTAATAAAGATGAAATTATTGGTCTTGCTTCTATTGCTGTGCCTCCTACCGATCCCTTAGAACAATACTTGTTAGACCATGAAAATGATATGCATATGAATGAAAGAAATGAAATAGATGAGATATTCTTTAAACAAGCACCTATTCTTAAACATAATTTGCCTGTTGAAACTTTGGGAGATCCTCTTCCACCTAAGAGTGATCCTATGTTTGAACTAATGAAATTACCTGATACACTTAAATATGCTTATCTTGGTGAAAAGAAGATATATCCTGTTATTATTAGTGCTAACCTTTCAGAGCATGAAGAAAAGATATTACTTAAAACTCTGAGGAAGCACCATGCTGCTATTGGATATACTATTGATGATCTTAAGGGCATTAGTCCCACTCTATGTCAGCACAAGATTAATATGGAGCCAGATGCTAAACCAGTTCTTGATCATCAACGACGTCTGAATCCTAAAATGAAGGATGTGGTAAGAACTGAATATTAAAGCTCCTGGAGGCAGGTATAATTTATCCTATAGCTGATAGTAGATGGGTAAGTCCTGTTCATTGTGTCCCTAAGAAAGGGGGCATTACTGTTATTCCTAATGATAAAAATGAACTTATCCCACAAAGAATTGTAACTGGTTATAGGATGGTAATTGATTTTAAGAAATTAAATAAAGCTACTAGGAAAGATCATTACCCTTTGCCTTTTATTGATCAAATGTTAGAAAGATTATCTAAACATACACACTTTTGCTTCCTAGATGGATATTATGGTTTCTCTCAAATACATGTATCAGAAGAAGATCAAGAGAAAATCACTTTTACTTGTCCTTTTGGAACTTATGCTTATAGACGTATGCCTTTTGGTTTATGCAATGCACATGCTACCTTTCAAAGATGCATGGCTGCTATATTCTCTGACTTTTATGAAAAGATTGTTGAGGTGTTCATGGATGATTTTTCCGTTTAGGAAACTTCTTTTGATGATTGCTTAAGCAACCTTGATTGAGTTTTGCAGAGATGTGAAGAAACTAATCTTGTCTTGAATTGGGAGAAGTGCCACTTTATGGTGAATGAAGGTATAGTCCTTGGGCATAAAGTTTCTGATAGAGGTAGTGAAGTAGACAAAGCTAAAGTTGATGCAATTGAGAAAATGCCATGTCCTAAAGATATCTAAGGTATAAGAAGTTTCCTAGGTCATGTTGGTTTCTATAGAAGGTTCATAAAAGATTTCTCTAAAATTTCTAGGCCTCTTACTAATCTCTTGCAAAAATATGTTCCATTTGTTTTTGATGATGATTGCGTAGAAGCCTTTGAAATACTTAAGAAAGCCTTAATATCTGCACCCATTATTCAACCACCTGATTGGACCCTACCCTTTGAAATTATGTGTGATGCTAAGGACTATGTTGTTGGTGTTGTTCTAGGGCAAAGAGTTGATAAGAAATTGAATGTTATTCATTATGCCAATAAGACTCTAGATAGTGCTCAAAGAAATTATGCTACTACTGAGAAAAAAAAATTAGCAATTGTGTTTGCATGTGATAAATTTAGATCATACATTGTTGATTCGAAAGTAACTGTTCACACTGATCATGTTGTTATTAAATATCTTATGGAAAAGAAAGATGATAAACCTAGACTTATTAGATGGGTTCTTTTACTACAAGAATTTGATGATAGTGTAGGGGAACGCAGCAGAAAACAAAAAATTTCGACCTACGCACCAGCCCAGGACCACTATGGAGACTGCATACAAGGTTTGATCTTTTTCGTTACCGACTCGTAGCGCAGCGGAAGTAGAGTCGATGACGATCGGCCGTGCAGATCCCCGCAGCTAGGATTTTACAACCTCCCAACCGCGAGGATGTACTCCCTCGTCAGCTCACCGGACGGATCTCCGGGCAGCCCTTCGGGAGGCCTCGGGACAGTCCCTCGGATAGTCCCACCGGACGGATCCTCGGACAGCCCTTCGGGAGGACCCTCGAAACTCGGACGGTCACTCGGACAGCCCTTCGGGAGGCACTCTCGAACTAAGACCGAAACTACGATCTCTCTATAGAGTTGCACACATACGGTGTCATCTATCCGGCAGGGCTTCGCCGTCCAGAACTAGTTCCTACCGGAACCCAGACAGCCTTTCGGCTCTACGAAACTATTTCGCTGGGAGGGAGAGAGAGAGAGCCAGACGAGCATGGCATGTGTATGAGAGCAAGGATGAGCTTTGGAGAGCACCCCTCCACCTCTATTTATAGGAAAGCCAAGGGGTAAAGTTGGCATACAAAAATACCAAAAGTACCCCCACTTTATGTCTCACATAAAAGAATAAAAGGGAAAAAGGTGTGGCATGTGGAGCTCCAAGGAGGAGCCCCACCTTGGCCGGCCACCCCTTGGGGCCCCCCCCATGAGGGGTTTCCTTGGCCCCCGAGCCCTTCTAGAAGCCTTTTGGGAAATATCCCAAAAGGTGCTTTCCAAAAAATATCCATAAAGCACTTTCACTATTCACGAAGACATTTTTCTGCGTCCGTTAAATCCCAAATTATTTCTGTGTGCCTAGAATAATTCCAGTACCCACTAAAACAATTTTGAACGCATTCCGAAACAATTCCGGAGCAATGTTTTTCTTCAGCGAAAAGCTACCATTGCGGTTCCGGCTGCTCCGGAACATTTCCGGTTTTTCTCTCCGGAAAAATTCCAGAAGTTACCAGAACAATTCTAGCATCCTCCAAGAATTTCCAGGCATGTGCCAGAACCAATATGACTTAATGGAATACCCTGAAACAACTTTTCAGTTTCACCGAAACTATTCCGGTGTTCTCTCCGGAACTTTTCCGTTGTCTCCGAAACTTTTCCGGTGATTTTCTCTCAGACTCCCTGTCTAGTATTCAGCAGATAGATGGCCCTTAAGCATGTGACCCTATAGGTTCGGTGAAGTATAGACATGATCCGGAACACTTTCGGATCAATGATCAACATCGGAGCCGTGGACACCCATATTGACCCCTATACCCACACGAATGAATATTCGAGTGAACCTCCAGTTGCCGTGTGCTATTCCTGTTGCTTTGCGATATGTTACAAAACCCGAGGTGAGACTTATCGGCATCCCCGTGGATCAACACTTGTCCACAATGCCAGTTACCTCGTTACCGGTTTTGTTCTCTTTTCTCGTTTCCGCGTTCCGGCATCCCAGTGATCAAATCACAATGTGTCTGGCCAGACGATGATGGATACCGTAACACCGAGAGGGCCCGAGAATATCTCTCCATCGTCGGAGGAGCAAATCCCAATCTTGAGCTATCAAGTTACTTGACATACTTTCCCATGAACCCGTAAGCCGCCGTAATAGCCACCCAGTTACGGATGACGTTTAACAAACCCCAAAGTTCATGAAGCAAGCATGAAGAAACTCGACACTCTCATGGTCTAAGGAATTATGCAAACATTAACCTCTCTGTGTTATTAACCATTAACTTGTGACGAATGAATCTCATAGCATAACATCAATTCGGGTCGATTCAACACAAGTGTTCTCCTAACATTGTGCCCTCAAAGTTGCCGGCATAGTCATGCCCATGATCAGGAAAACAGAACCATCATGCAACACTTGAGCTAGTCTTAGAGGCCAGACTAGGAATACTTTTTACCGTTTATTATTCCACACGTGCATATGAGTCTTCCTCCGAGCCTCGTGGTTATTGCAGACTCGAGAACCATAGCAGTTATAGCATGGAACATAAACATAATTATGAACATGGAGATAAACAATAACATTTATTATTGCCTCTAGGGCATATCTCCTACAGACTCCCACTTGCACTAGAGTCAATAATCTAGTCAATGCTAATGCACATTACACCTATGGCATACCGGTGTAAAAATGCTTCGCTTGTGGTATAGCCTGATGTCCAACGGATTTGACAACTTCAGTTCCGTGTGTGTCTTTGCATGTCCTCGCGTTTTCACACTTTCACAAAATTCATATTTTGTGTGGACTTGGCTTCGTATATATGTGAATCACTGGTCAAACCTTGATTCCTCAGACTGAGCTATGGAGCAACTATCTTCAATAGTGTTCCATTGACCAAAGCCATCTTGGAACCATACTAAGTTCATGAACGAACTGTACGATTCAACATCTTCCATGTCGCTTTGAAAGCGGCAACATACTTAGCCTTAGTTATAGAATTCGCCACAGTAACCTGTTTGGAACGATTTCCAAACACCGTGCCACCATATCGTGTATCACACACAAAAAAACCCTTAACTTAAATCGAAAATCGCATGGAGTATTGATGAAGACTGTATCGATGCAATTACTTACAATGAGCACTTCATAATCTCTGCTTGCGAGAAAACATGTCATCAGTGCTACTCCAGTACTAAATGACATTTTTCATTGTTGTCCCATGATCAGTACTTTGATCACTCTGGTATCTATACTCGCAACTCCTTGGGAGTACTGGACATATCTGGTTGTTTTACATACCATGGAATACATGATTAGTCCAAACATGAAAGTGTGTGGAATCTCCATCATGTATTTCGCTCATCAGTGTTTTGGGACACCGAGTCTTGCAAAAACCCTTTCCATGTGACTTCGGCAAGAATCACTCCTTGGCGTTTTAATGCTAAAAAGTTTTAGCATCTTGTCATTATGTATTTTTGGCTTTAGCCTATTAGGCAATTCTATCTCGTAGATAAATATGCCTAATGTCAAGGCTATTTAGCCCAAGCACTTCATCGAAAAACTATTTTTAATGAAGTCCTAATTCGTGTCAAGAAATTTCCAATCAACAATGTGTCAAGCACACAAAGTTGTTAGAAATATTATTATGCTCCCACTTACTTTCTTGAAACCACAAGCATCTTCGTTATCCATTGATGAAAACAAACTCTTTTGACTATTTCATCAAAAACGAAGATTCCAACTCCATTTTGCTCTCTTCTATCCATTGCTGGAACTCTGAAGTTTGCATACTTACTAGCATCCTCTGGATTGACAAAATACCTTGGACTGTACCACATGCAAGTCCTAGGTTGCATTTCCATCACATGGAAATTCTTTTGGCATCCATGTATCATATCTCAAGATTGAAATATGTATTAATTGCTAGTTTAACCCGATCTGACTTTAAGCATCGCTATGGTGAGACAACCTCATCATAGTCAACTCCTTGAACTTGTTATTGCAACAAGTTGAGCTTTATGGATAAAACATTTTATCCACATCAGTTTATAGTTCCATTAATGTTCGTTTAGACTCTAAGTCTTCCGAAGGGTTTATCAAGATATAATCTTGAATCATTTATGGAAACTATCTCGGATCATATTGGCATTTAGCCAATTCCGGAGTCAGGGCCCATCAATGCTTCCTTGTGTATCGTAGGTATACTGTTGTCTAACAACAATATCTCGCTTGCGCACCTGAGAAGTTTGCACGAGTTTTGCCTACGTGGTTCAGTTGCAAGTTCGACCGAAGTCCATACATCTCATGTAGAGGCATCCGTATCAGTCGCAGTAGGAAACTCTGGAATTACTTCCAAGGTTTCTTTCCTTTGATCTGATGACGAAGATACTGTTATCTCGTCGAGTTGCACTGTTCTCCCACTCACCTTTTTGCAAGAACCATTCTCTTTAAAAGCATACCGTTCTCGGTGGCAAACCTTTTGCCTCAGTATAGTGGTGGAGGAATTCCCAATTACTTGGGACAACCTACAAAGTAGTATTTTTCTGATTTGGAATAGGTTTGTAAATATTTTACACAAGCCCCATATTCCAAATGTTAAGAAAAGACAAAACATGGTTGGGCATACCATACCATGGCGTCATTTCAACAGACCTGATGGCGCTCTTTTCAGTGTAAAAGCCGCAGTCTCTAAAGCATTACCTTTAAAAGGGATAATGGCAAATTGATTTATGTCATCTTTGATCTTACCATGTCACAAGTGGTTTGAATACATCTTCATGGATGTACCACTCACAGTGGAGTTCCGGGAGGTGTAAGTTATGAAACTCTTTTCACAACTCATCAGACATTCGCTAAACTTGTAACTCAAAAATTCCTTTCGGCAATCTAGTTTGCAGAAACATATTTTTCTTGTTACAATAATTTCTACTTCATTTTTGAAAACCTTATGAATGATTTCAAAAGATCCAGACTTACGTCTCATCAATTAAATATCCATATATCCACTTGAGTCATTTCTGAAGATAGATAAATCCACTGCCAGCAACAACATTTATTGGACTACACATCAAAATGTATGATCACAAATAAGTTTGTTGCTCGTTCCTTATGGCCTATGAACGGTATTTCAGTCACTTCACTTTTCGGAGGAAAGTTGCAAGTGTCATATGATTTATAATCAAATGACTTCAAAATCCATCATTATGGAATTTCTCCATGCGGGTTTCTCCAATGTGACCAAATGCAATGTCACACATGTGTGGTATTCTTTTAGTCTTGCGACATTTAGCGTCAGTGTTATGGATGTATCATATTACAATCAATATTCATAACATACATCCCATCCATGATGGAAGCATGGCCCTTATGTTATTCATAACACCGAACATCAAAAGTTCTCTTATGAACAACCTTCTTGCAAGATACTTTATGCAATGGGCTAGAGTGTATAAAAACTCTAAAATGAATTATGAAAATAAATATAGAGGTAATGTATTATTATCAATATTCATGACATACATCTCATTCATAATGAAAGTATGGCCCTTAAGTTATTCATAACACCGAACATCAAAAGTTCTCTTATGAACAACCTTCTTGCAAGATACCTTATGCAATGGGCTAGAGTGTGTAAAACTCTAAATGAATTATGAAAATAAATACATAGGTAATACACCGATGGAATGTATAGTAACTTTTACTATGTTCCCGGCGCGTATCTGAACCTCACTCCGGCCAGTCTTTTAGGCCGTAGTAGTTCTTGCATCGAATTGCAACGGAAAGCAATCGAGCGGGTAGCTCTGTGATTAACTCACAATACCCAAGAATCGGTGATTAACATGTTTAATCATAATTCCTAAGAACTATTTCCTTGACCAGCCTTCTATACATCAATAGCTTGTATGACTTTCATACATTAGCTGGATATTCCAGTCTTCTCTCTTTTTGCCTTTATACTTCTAACAGTTTAACTTTCAGTATTTCTTCTACTCTCAAAAGAAGCATCCAACTTAAGAGTGGCGTTAGCCCCGGACTTCCTAGGCGTGTAAGTCACACTAACACCCTTTGGACATTTCCTTTAAGTTGTTGTTTTATTCACCTTCATCATATGACAGGCGTTCTACTGGATCCCTCTGTTATTAGTCAAATGCATAGTAAACACTTTTACTAATAGTTTGCAAAACAAACATTGCTTTGGATATCACATATCTTTTAGCCTTTGTTTGTGTCTGAAAATGATTTTTAGTTCCATGAATATCACATAGCTATCCCAAACTTTTGAAGTTCGGGTTTCATGGAAGGAAACATATTGCACTTGACCGTAACGGAATTCTAGCTTTTGGATCGAAGGACGAGAGTCACATTATCCATAGCATTAGCGGGAGAATACCAAAAGCATGTGATAGGACAAAATCCTTCTCGGCACTTTTGAGGACAATCCTCACATTACGTTACCAACCGTAAAGTTTTAACCAGATATTTAATAGCTTATTCAATTTTAACAGGGAAGGTGGAAACGCGAGCCATTATTCTACAACTATTATGCAAATTTCACTTTAGACAAAGTTCATAATTAATTGCACTGAGAATTAAGCAAGTTAATTCTACAGTGCGCTCCCACTCAAATCAATATCTCTCAAAATTGATTGCGAGTGATACAAGATCCGTATTTCAATTCGACGCCATTGACGGGTTCATCACTGATGACGCGAATTTCGATCGGTAGGCCAACTTGCCGATCACATCTCTATGTGATTCTTGTTCATCTTTCGATGGGCGTGTTCCGAGCTCAGGACTCTCCTGCCTGAACGTCAAAGACAACCAAGTGATCTTGCTGCGAGGTCTGACCTCACCCGCCTCATTCATCTCAATTCGTTCGTGCTCATGTGTACATGGCGCACCCCGAAAAGATACGAATTTCAGACGGTGCTACACTTGGGTGAACACTAACTACTTTGATATTTTAAGTGAGAGATCACCCTAATAAAAGCGACTACCATGCAATCAAGAAGGGTGCATCATAAGGGATAAACATCTCAGGCAATTTATAATAGCATGACATGGTACAGCCCTTTCTGACGGAGAAGTCTTGTATTTCTTCGTCTCCGGCATTCGCGTCGGTGTTCACCTTTGCGAAGATTGCCACCACCTTGTCGATGCACCAGATAATATTGCTATCTCTATAGCTAATAAAATAAGTGCATTACAAAAGGTTGACACGCAGGTCATTTAAGTGACAATCATATGGCTCCAGCCATCATGCCGAATCATGACACGCAGGTCATGTTAATTTACATTTTATAGTCATCTCATACATAATCAAATTAATATGAGCACTGCTATACCACATCATATGCACATCCTGCAAAACCAAGTTAGACGCCTCTAATCGGTTTATGCAAAATTTCATTTTACGTGGCTTCTAAGGTTTCGAATAAACCGCAGCTACCAATGTCCATCATCAAGTATGATTATTCAAGTCGCTAGATTAACTTTACGGGGTGTATGAAACACGAGATAATAAAATCTCGAGCCCCATACTGAACTTCGTCATACGCATGACCCCCGTGCAGATCATATCTGCATTGCCCTTTCGTCTGCGAAATTTCATCTTTCTTTTTAACTATGGTGGAATTCAATGAACTGTTAGTACTTCGTTGATCAATCAGGATCACGGATTGCCAGAACTTTGAAATTCCACCATGCTGTTATCAAGATCAGAAATATGCAAATTCTAGGGAAGCAACAAGAACATCGGGTAACAGATTTCATCTGCTACCCGCACAAATAATTATCAGCAGTAGAACTCATCTACTACAAATTATATTGTGCAACACCCATACATCTCTATGTATTCTAGATCGTAACCTGCATCTACGCATAGCACGGCTCATGATGCCATTGTAGGGGAACGCGGCAGAAAACAAAAAATTTCGACCTACGCACCAGCCCAGGACCACTATGGAGACTGCATACAACGTTTGATCTTTTTCGTTACCGACTCGTAGCGCAGCGGAAGTAGAGTCGATGACGATCGGCGGTGCAGATCCCCGCAGCTAGGAGTTTACAACCTCCCAACCGCGAGGATGTACTCCCTCATCAGCTCACCGGACGGATCTCCGGGCAGCCCTTCGGGAGGCCTCGGGACAGTCCCTCGGATAGTCCCACCGGACGGATCCTCGGACAGCCCTTCGGGAGGACCCTCGAAACTCAGACGGCCACTCGGACAGCCCTTCGGGAGGCACTCTCGAATTAAGACCGAAACTATGATCTCTCTACAGAGTTGCACACATACGGTGTCATCTATCCGGCAGGGCTTCGCCGTCCAGAACTAGTTCCTACCGGAACCCAGACAGCCTTTCGGCTCTACGAAACTATTTCGCTGGGAGGGAGAGAGAGAGAGCCAGACGAGCATGGCATGTGTATGAGAGGAAGGATGAGCTTTGGAGAGCACCCCTCCACCTCTATTTATAGGAAAGCCAAGGGGTAAAGTTGGCATAAAAAAATACCAAAACCCCCACTTTATGTCTCACATAAAAGAATAAAAGGGAAAAAGGTGTGGCATGTGGAGCTCCAAGGAGGAGCCCCACCTTGGCCGGCCACCCCTTGGGGGCCCCCCCATGAGGGGTTTCCTTGGCCCCCAAGCCCTTCTAGAATCCTTTTGGGAAATATCCCAAAAGGTGCTTTCCAAAAAATATCCATAAAGCACTTTCACTATTCACGAAGACATTTTTCTGTGTCCGTTAAATCCCAAATTACTTCTGTGTGCCTAGAATAATTCCAGTACCCACTAAAACAATTTTGAACGCATTCCGAAACAATTCCGGAACAATGTTTTTCTTCAGCGAAAAGCTACCATTGCGGTTCCGGCTGCTCCGGAACATTTCCGGTTTTTCTCTCCGGAAAAATTCCAGAAGTTACCAGAACAATTCTAGCACCCTCCAAGAATTTCCAAGCGTGTGCCGGAACCAATATGACTTAATGGAATACCCTGAAACAACTTTTCAGTTTCACCGAAACTATTCTGGTGTTCTCTCCGGAACGTTTCCGTTGTCTCCGAAACTTTTCCGGTGATTTTCTCTCAGACTGCCTGTCTAGTATTTAGCAGATAGATGACCCCTAAGCGTGTGACCCTATAGGTTCGGTGAAGTATAGACATGACCCGGAACACTTTCGGATCAATGATCAACATCGGAGCCGTGGACACCCATATTGAGCCCTATACCCACACGAATGAATATTCGAGTGAACCTCCAGTTGCCGTGTGCTATTCCTGTTGCTTCGCGATATGTTACAAAACCCGAGGTGAGACTTATCGGCATCCCCGTGGATCAACACTTGTCCACAATGCCAGTTACCTCGTTACCTGTTTTGTTCTCTTTTCTCGTTTCCGCGTTCCGGCATCCCAGTGATCAAATCACAATGTGTCTGGCCAGACGATGATGGATACCGTAACACCGAGAGGGCCGAGAATATCTCTCCATCGTCGAAGGAGCAAATCCCAATCTTGAGCTATCAAGTTACTTGACATACTTTCCCATGAACCCGTAAGCCGCCGTAATAGCCACCCAGTTACGGATGACGTTTAACAAACCCCAAAGTTCATGAAGCAAGCATGAAGAAACTCGACACTCTCATGGTCTAAGGATTTATGCAAACATTAACTTCTCTGTGTTACTAACCATTAACTTGTGACGAATGAATCTCATAGCATAACATCAATTCGGGTCGATTCAACACAAGTGTTCTCCTAACATTGTGCCCTCAAAGTTGTCGGCATAGTCATGCCCATGATCAGGAAAACAGAACCATCATGCAACACTTGAGCTAGTCTTAGAGGCCAGACTACGAATACTTTTTTACCGTTTATTATTCCACACGTGCATATGAGTCTTCCTCCGAGCCTCGTGGTTATTGCAGACTCGAGAACCATAGCAGTTATAGCATGGAACATAAACATAATTATGAACATGGAGATAAACAATAACATTTATTATTGCCTCTAGGGCATATCTCCTATAGATAGAAAGGGAGCTGAAAATCCAGTAGCTGATAATTTGTCTAGGATGGAAAATGTTCTTACCCACATCCTATTAATGATAATTTTCCTGATGAGCAATTAGCTGTGGTAAATGCTTCCCGCAATAGTCCTTGGTATGCAGATTATGCTAATTATATTGTTGCTAAATATATCCCACCTAGTTTCACATACCAACAAAAGAAAAATTTCTTCTTTGATTTAAGACATTACTTTTGGGTTGACCCACATTTATATAAAGAAGGAGTAGATGGTATTATTAGACGTTGTGTACCTGAGCATGAACAGGAATAAATCCTACGGAAGTGCCACTCCGAGGCATACGGAGGACACCATGCGGGAGACAGGACTGCACATAAGGTATTACAGTCTGGTTTTTATTGGCCTACTCTTTTTAAAGATGCACGTAAGTTTGTCCTTTCTTGTGATGAGTGTCAAAGAATTGGTAATATTGGTAGACGTCAGGAAATGCCTATGAATTATTCACTTGTTGTTGAACCATTTGATGTTTGGGGCTTTGATTATATGGGGCCTTTTCCTAAATCCAACGGGTATACACATATTCTTGTTGCTGTTGATTATGTTACTAAGTGGGTAGAAGCTATTCCAACTAGTAGTGATGATCACAACACCTCTATTAAAATGCTTAAAGAAGTTATATTCCTGAGGTTTGGAGTCCCTAGATATTTAATGACTGATGGTGGTTCACATTTTATTCATGGCGCTTTCCGTAAACTTCTTGCTAAATATGATGTTAACCATAGAATTGCATCACCTTATCATCCTCAGTCTAGTGGTCAGGTTGAATTAAGCAATAGAGAAATAAAGTTATTTTTGCAAAAGACCGTTAATAGATCCAGAAATAATTGGTCTAAGAAACTTGATGATGCATTGTGGGCTTATAGAACTGCTTATAAAAATCCTATGGGTATGTCTCCGTATAAAATGGTTTATGGAAAAGCTTGTCACTTACCTCTCGAATTAGAACATAAAGCTTATTGGGAAATTAAGGAACTTAACTATGATTTCAAACTTGCCGGTGAGAAGAGGTTATTTGATATTAGTTCCCTAGATGAATGAAGAATCAAAGCCTATGAAAATGCCAAGTTGTTCAAAGAAAAAGTTAAAAGATGGCATGACAAAAGAATTTAAAAACGGGAATTCAAAGTGGGCGAGTGATACGTCTCCAACGTATCTATAATTTATGAAGTATTCATGCCATGTTTATTATAGTTTTGTATGATTTTGGTGCACTTTTATATGATTTTTATGGACTAACATATTGACCTAGTGCCCAGTGCTAGTTGTTGTTTTCTGCTTGTTTTTGGTTTTCCAGAAAATCCATATCAAATGAAGTCCAAATGCAGCGAAACTTTTTGACGATTTTTTCTGGAAGAAAACAAACCCAGGAAGCTTCGGGGGAGCAGCAGAAGAGCCACAGGGGCCCCACAAGCCACCTGGGCGCGCCACCACCCCCCAGGCGCGCCCTGGTGCCTCGTGGCCCCCCTGTGACACCTCTTTGCATGATTCCAACGCTGAAAAATCCTATATATTCAGAAACCCCCGAAAGTTAACCTAGATGAGTTTTTACGCCGCCGCAAGCCCCTGTACCAAGGAGATCCCATATGGAGCCCTTTTCCGGCACCCTGCCGGAGGGGGGAATCATCACCGGAGGCCATCTTCATCATCCCGACGGTCTCCATGACGAGGAGGGAGTAGTTCACCCTCGGGGTTGAGGGTATGTACTAGTAGCTATGTGTTTGACCCCTCTCTCTCTCGTGTTCTTGATATGGCACGATCTTGATGTATCGTGAGCTTTGTTAATATAGTTGGATCATATGGTGTTTCTTCCCTCTCTATCTTTGTTGTGATGAATCGAATCTTTTCCCTTTGAGGTTTTGTTATTGTCGGATTGAATATTTCAGATTTGAGAACACTTGATGTATGTCTTGCATATGAATACTCGTGTTGACAATGGGGTATTATATTGATTCACTTGATGTATGTTTTGGCACTCAACTCGCGGATTCCCGAGGTGACATTGGGGTAATCTATGCATAGGGGTTGATGCATGTTTTCATTATCTTTTCTCCGATAGAAACTTTGGGGTGCTCCTTGAAGTTCTTTGTGTGGATTGAATATTATAATTATGAAGTTGTTTGATGCATATCGTATAATCAACTCACGGATACTTGTGGTGACATTGGAGTATCTAGGTGACATTAGAGTTGGTTGATGTGTATCATATGGTGTTATTTTAGTACGAACTCTAGGGCTATTTGTGACACTTATAGGAATGGCTCAATAGATCGATCGGAAAGGATAACTTTGAGGTGGTTTCATACCCTACAAACAATTTCTATCTTATGTTCTCCGCTAATAGGAACTTTGGAGTGATTCTTTATCGCACGTTGAGGGATTCTTATATGATCCAATTATGTTAGCATTGTTGAGAGATTGCACTAGTGAAAGTATTGATGGAAATATGCCCTAGAGGCAATAATAAAGTTGTTATTATTTTATATTTCCCTGTTCATGATAAAGGTTTATTATTCATGCTAGAATTGTATTGACCGGAAACTTAAATACATGTGTGAATACATAAACAAATACCGTGTCCCTAGTGAGCCTCTACTAGACTAGCTCGTTGATCAAAGATGGTTAAGGTTTCCTAACCATAGACATGAGTTGTCATTTGATAACGGGATCACATCATTAGGAGAATGATGTGATGGACAAGACCCATCCGTTAGCTTAGCATATGATCGTTCTGTTTATTACTACTGCTTTCTTGAATGTCAAATACATGTTCCTCAGACCATGAGATCATGCAACTCCCGGATACCGGAGAAATACCTTGTGTGCTATCAAACGTCACAACGTAACTGGGTGATCATAAAGATGCTCTACAGGTATCTCCGAAGGTGTCCGTTGAGTTGGCATGGATCGAGACTGGGATTTGTCACACCGTGTTTCGGAGAGGTATCTCTGGGCCCTCTCGGTAATGCACATCATAAGAAGCTTGCAAGCAAAGTGACTAAGGAGTTAGTTACGGGATGATGTAATACGGAACGAGTAAAGAGACTTGCCGGTAACGAGATTGAACTAGGTATGGAGATACCGACGATCGAATCTCGGGCAAGTAACATACCGACAGACAAAGGGAATTACGTATGTTGTCATTGCGGTTCGACCGATAAGATCTTCGTGGAATATGTAGGAACCAATATGAGCTTCCAGGTTCCGCTATTGGTTATTGACCGGAGAGGCGTCTCAGTCATGTCTACATCATTCCCGAACCCGTAGGGTCCGCACGCTTAACGTTCGTTGACGATATAGTGTTATATGAGTTATGTGAATTGGTAACCGAATATTGTTTGGAGTCCTGGATGAGATCCCGGACGTCACGAGGAGTCTCGGAATGGTCGAGAGGTAAATATTTATATATGGGAAGTCATATTTTGGGTTCCGGAAAAAGGTGCAGTTTTTTCGGTATTGTACCGGGAAGCTTCCAGAAGGTTTCGGAGGATTCCGGAGGGGTCCGGAAGTCCACAAGTGGGTCCACCACGTCCCAAGGGCTGGCATGGGCTAAGGGGAGGGGCCCTGGCCTTATTGGGCCAGGCATACCAAGTCCTCAAAAGCCCACACAGCTAGGGAAGGAAAAAGGGAGAGTCCTAGTAGGAATAGGATTGGACTTTGGAGTCCAAGTTCACGTGTGTACTATTCACGGTTACTGTTCACGTGGCACTATTCCTTCTACTCCAAGCCCCTACACATATATAAATAGAGGAGAGGGGGCGCCCCAAAGTAGACACAACATTGTCTTAGCCGTGTGCGGCGCCCCCCTCCACAGTTCCGTCCCTCGGTCATATTTTTGCAGTGCTTGGGCAAAGCCCTGCGGAGATAGCATCACCATCACCGTCACCACGCCGTCGTGCTGCCGGAACTCATCCACTACCTCGTCGTCTTGCTGGATCAAGAAGTCGAGGACGTCACCGAGCTGAACATGTGCTGAACGCGGAGGTGCCGTACGTTCGGTACTCGGTCGGTTGGATCGTGAAGTTGTTCGATGACATCAACCGCGTTGTTCTAACGCTTCCGCTTACGGTCTACGAGGGTACGTAGACATACTCCCCCTCTCATAGCTATGCATCTCCATGGATAGATCTTGCGTGTGCGTAGAATTTTTTTTGTTTTCCATGCAACGTTCCCCAACAAGTATGAACCCTAGGCCTTGTTTTCAAGCATTGCAATACCGTTTGTGCTTACTTTTGTTACTTGTTACCTTGCTTTTTTTATATTTTCAGATTACAAAAATCTATATCTACTATCCATACTACACTTGTATCACCATCTCTTCGCCGAACTAGTGCACCTATACAATTTACCATTGTATTGGGTGTGTTGGGGACACAAGAGATTTCTTGTATTTGATTGCAGGGTTGTTTGAGAGAGACCATCTTCATCCTACGCCTCCCACGGATTGATAAACCTTAGGTCATCCACTTGAGGGAAAATTGCTACTGTCCTACAAAACTCTGCGCTTGGAAGCCCAACACGAGTCTACAAGAATAAAGTTGTGTAGTAGACATCAAGCTCTTTTCTGGCGCCGTTGCCGGGGAAGTGAGTGCTTGAAGGTATATCTTTAGATCTTGCAATTGAATCTTTTAGTTTCTTGTTTATCACTAGTTTGGTTTTATAAAAAGAAAACTACAAAAAATGGAATTGAGGTTGCCTCATATTATTCGTCTTTATAATGTCTTTCATGAAAATGATGGATCGGAAAATTGTGCTCAATTGATAGAAAAAGAATTCAATAAAATGTTTGGCATAAAATCTTTGAATGATGAGCATGATTGCAATGTTGTTAGTATGAATTCTATGAATATCCAAAATACTAATGATGATTGCATGCCTCCTATTTATGATGATTGCAATATTTATGAAAGTGGGTTTGGAAGAGTGTCAACTCTAGATAATAATTATCCCACTATTTTGGAGGGTGTTCAATCTTATTTTAATAATGATAAAAGTGGATTTGGAGAGGTCATGACTTTATTTAATGTTGAATCCACTACTTTGGAAGAGGTTTCAATTGATTATGATGAGAACAAAATTGCTACTTATGAGGATTATTGTGATGATACTTATGTTATGAAAAAGAGTGATGATTATTATTATAGTACTTGTCATAATTATGAATACCCTTTTATTGAACATTACTCTTTTAATGTGGAAACAATTTTTAGTATTCAAGTATCATATGATACTCCCACTATTATGAATGAGAACAAATTTGCTTATGTGGAGAGTAATAAAAATCTATGCTTGTTGATCATGAAAAGAATGCTTTATTTGATAGCTATATTGTTGAATTCATTCATGATGCTACTGAAAATTATTATGAGAGAGGATGATATGCTTGTAGGTGTTGCAATAATATCAAGTTTCCTCTCTATGTGTTGAAAGTTTTGAAGTCATGCTTGTTTTGCCTTCCTATGCTGGTTGATTCTAGCTCCCATAAATTGTTTTCTCACAAAATCCCTATGCATAGGAAGTGGGTTAGGCTTAAATGTGCTAGTCATATGCTTCATGATGCTCTCTTTATGTTTCAATTCTTTACTTTTATGTGAGCATCATTGAAATCATCATGCCTAGCTAAAAAGGCATTAAAAAAGCGCTTGTTGGGAGACAAGCCAACATTTACCCCTACTGTTTTTTTTGTGTTCACATGATTAATCTACTGTAGTAATCATGTTTTATATGTTTTCTTTCAATAATGTGCCAAGTAAAGCCTTTGGGATAGTGTGAATACTTGTTGATTTGATTCTGTGCAAAAACAGAAACTTTTGCGTCCAGTGCTGGAATTTATATTCTGTACTAGAGCGTGAGAAAATTCTGAAATTTTTACACAGTATTGGGTTACAAATTTTTTACTTTGTCTTAATTTTTCAGAAATTTTGGAGGTACAGAAGTATGGTTTTTAAATCGCTCACTACATGCTGTTCTGTTTTTGACAGATTCTGTTTTCGGTGCATAGTTTGCTTGCTTTAGTGTTTTCATAGCTTATATTATGAGATATAAATTGTGGAAATGATAGAATTATGTGAGATTAATTATGAATATTGTCTTGACAGTACCTAAGTGGATGATTTATTTTTATCATACTAACCTATCTCACAAGTTCCGTTAAGTTTTGTGTGATTGAAGTTTTCAAGTTTTGGGTGAGATATCGATATGAGGAGAATAAGGAGTGGAAAGACCCTAAGCTTGGGGATGCCCAAGGCACCCCAAGGTAACATTCAAGGAAGACCCAGGCAACTAAGCTTGGGGATGCCCCGGAAGGCATCCCCTCTTTCGTCTTCAACACTATCGGTAACCTCACTTGGAGCTATATTTTTATTCGTCACATGATATGTGTTTTGCTTGGAGCATCATTTTATTTTGTTGAGATTTGCTTGCTGTTATCAATAATCATGTTTTGTATCTTTTAGTTCAATAAAATGCCAATTATAGCCTTTACCAGGCTCAGTTTGCAAGTTCATGTGTTGCTGTTTGAAAACAGAAAGTTTTCTGTTATGTCCAGAATATTCCTGAATAGTCAGAACATGATAAAAATGTGAAATTTTTACACAGTAAGCATGCATGAGTTATCTGTCACATGGTAATTTTTAAGAATTTTTGGAGTTAGGGAAGTATGGATTCTTATTCCCCTTTTAGAGACTGTCCTTTTTTGGCAGATTTCGGTTATAGTTGCATTGTTTGCATATGTTGCTTGTTTAATGTTTCTATTTTTGGATAGGAGTATTAAATATGAAGAGGCATTTAGTAGGAAATGTTTAATTATAATTTTTGTGATTTGCTACAGTAGAGAATGTTAAGGTTTTGAGTTGATTTATACTAACTTATCTCACGAGTTCTTGTTGAGTTTTGTGTGGATGAAGTTTTTAAGATTTAGGAGAAGCCATGATATGAGAGGAATTAAGGAGACGCAAGAGCTCAAGCTTGGGGATGCCCAAGGCACCCCAAGATAACATTCTAAGAAGTCTCAAGCAACTAAGCTTGGGGATGCCCCGGTTGGCATCCCACCTTTCTTCATCAACACCTATCGGTTAGCCTAAGTTTTTTACTTGTTCACATGTTATGTGCTATTCTTGGAGTGTCCTTTTATTTTCGTTTTGTTTGTTGTTTGAATAAAATTATCAAGATCTGAAATCTTAAATGAGAGAGAATCCTCACATAGTTACCTATTTACTTAACTACTCATTTGACCTTCACTTATATCTTTTTGGAGTAGTTTGTCATTTGCTCTAGTACTTCACTTATATCTTTTTGAGCACGGTGGTGATTATATTTTGAAGAAATACATACACTCTCATGCTTCGCTTATATTATTTTGAGAGTTGACAATAGTAATGGCAATATGCTTAAGATATGAATTTGGTCCCAAAGTGATGAGTATTCAAGAGGGATATAATAAAAAACTTTCATGAAAGATCATTGGATATGATAAGTTTGATTCCTTGCAATAGTTTTGTGATATGGAGATGATAATATGTGAGTCATGTTAGTGATTAATTGTGATTTAGTAAAAATATTAATGTTAAGGTTTGTGATTCCCTATGCATGCACATAAAGTCAATAGTTATGCAACGAAATTATATCCTACTTATGGTGCATTATTCGGTGTTAGTTATGTTCAATGTATGTTTATGACCGTTTTCGCTTTTTGGTTGGTTGCTTCTCAATCTATTTGCTAGCCTTCATTTGTACTAAGCGGGAATACTGCTTGTGCATCCAAACTCCTTAAACCCAAGTTGTGCCAAATGAGTCCACCATACCTACCTATATGCGGTATTTCCATGCCGTTCCAAGTAAATTTGCATGTGCCAACTCTAATTTTTCAAAATAATTTTCCGTTTTGTGTGCCCGTACCGCTCATGAAGCGGCAGGGGGTGGCCAATATTTTCCATGCTAGGTGTGTTATTCTCACGATGAGTGTTTATTCACTTGTCATTGCACGAGAGAGTGGCAGGTAATAGGGATGCCCAGTTCCACAATGAATCAAAAATTAATAACAACAAAATTCCTTGGAAAGTGTTGGTATGGAGGGCACCCGTGGATACGGCTAGCCATGGATTGTGAAAGAATGGTGGAAAGGAAATAAACTTTATTTTCTGTTTGGGAACCGCCTATGATGTGTCTAGCATGGAAAATATTGGGAATTCTCGGTCGTTTTCGTTGACACGAAAAGCATGCCTCTCAAAAATACTTTTATCTCTCTAATTTAAGCTTTGAGCTCTGGTACATTTGCAAATCTCTGCTTCCCTCTGCGAAGGGCCTATCTATTTACTTTTATGCAATTTTTATTTTTATTTTGAGTCTCCATCTTCTCTTACAAAGCACCAACTAGAGAGCACTATTGTCATACTTGTGCATTGTGTGTAGCTAATATTGAGTGTGTTTCATGAATGGATCAATGATTGAGCATAATGGGCTAGGGATAACTTTCTTTAGCGTTGATATTTTGAAAGACATGGTTGCTTGTTAGTATGCTTGAGTATTTATGTCTTCATGTCAAATTATAGACTATTGCTTTGAATCATTCAAGTCCAAGTGTCCATGCAACAAAAGAAAAGATTATATGATGATTATGATAGGTAGCATTCTACATCAAAATTTCTGTTTTTAATTGCTACTTTATCATGATGACTTTTATGAGAAAAAGTTGCTGTTATGATGCTAGGAAAAGTGATTGAAATTATCATTGATCAAACTTATGCACTATGCTAGCATTCACACTTCATAAATTATTTCTTTTATCATTTACCTACTCAAGGACGAGCAGGAATTAAGCTTGGGGATGCTGATACATCTCCAACGTATCTATAATTTATGAAGTATTCATGCCATGTTTATTATAGTTTTGTATGATTTTGGTGCACTTTTATATGACTTTTATATGATTTTTATGGACTAACATATTGACCTAGTGCCTAGTGCCAGTTGCTGTTTTCTGCTTGTTTTTGGTTTTCCAGAAAATCCATATCAAATGAAGTCCAAATGCAGCAAAACTTTTTGACAAATTTTTCTGGAAGGAAACAAACCCAGGAAGCTTCGGGGGAGCAGCAGAAGAGCCACAGGGGCCCCACAAGCCACCTGGGCGCGCCACCCCCCCAGGCGTGCCCTGGTGCCTCATGGGCCCCCTGTGGCACCTCTTTGCGTGATTCCAACGCTGAAAAATCCTATATATTCAGAAACCCCCGAAAGTTAACCTAGATGAGTTTTTACGCCGCCGCAAGCCTCTGTACCAAGGAGATCCCATCTGGAGCCCTTTTCTGGCACCCTGCCGGAGGGGGGAATCATCACCGGAGGCCATCTTCATCATCCCGGCGGTCTCCATGACGAGGAGGGAGTAGTTCACCCTCGGGGTTGAGGGTATGTACTAGTAGCTATGTGTTTGACCTCTCTCTCTCTCGTGTTCTTGATATGGCACAATCTTGATGTATCGCGAGCTTTGTTAATATAGTTGGATCATATGGTGTTTCTTCCCTCTCTATCTTTGTTGTGATGAATCGAATCTTTTCCCTTTGAGGTTTCGTTATTGTCGGATTGAATATTTCAGATTTGAGAACACTTGATGTATGTCTTGCATATGAATACCCGTGGTGACAGTGGGGTATTATATTGATTCACTTGATGTATGTTTTGGCACTCAACTCGCGGATTCCCGAGGTGACATTGGGGTAATCTATGCATAGGGGTTGATGCACATTTTCATTATCTTTTCTCCGATAGAAACTTTGGGGTGCTCCTTGAAGTTCTTTGTGTGGATTGAATATTATGATTATGAAGTTGTTTGATGCATATCGTATAATCAACTCACGGATACTTGTGGTGACATTGGAGTATCTAGGTGACATTAGAGTTGGTTGATGTGTATCATATGGTGTTATTTTAGTACGAACTCTAGGGCTGTTTGTGACACTTATAGGAATGGCTCAATAGATCGATCGGAAAGGATAACTTTGAGGTGGTTTTCGTACCCTACAAACAATTTCTATCTTATGTTCTCCGCTAATAGGAACTTTGGAGTGATTCTTTATCGCACGTTGAGGGATTCTTATATGATCCAATTATGTTAGCATTGTTGAGAGATTGCACTAGTGAAAGTATGAACTCTAGGCCTTGTTTTAAAGCATTGCAATACCGTTTGTGCTTACTTTTGTTACTTGTTACCTTGCTGTTTTTATATTTGCAGATTACAAAAACCTATATCTACTATCCATACTACACTTGTATCACCATCTCTTCGCCGAACTAGTGCACCTATACAATTTACCATTGTATTGGGTGTGTTGGTGACACAAGAGATTTCTTGTATTTGATTGTAGGGTTGTTTGAGAGAGACCATCTTCATCCTACGCCTCCCACGGATTGATAAACCTTAGGTCATCCACTTGAGGGAAAATTGCTACTGTCCTACAAAACTCTGCGCTTGGAGGCCCAACACGAGTCTACAAGAATAAAGTTGTGTAGTAGACATCAGTGAGCATGTTCTATTGTACAATTCTCATTTCAGATTTTTTGCAGGAAAACTTCTCTCCAAATGGGAAGGGCCATATATCATCAAAGAAGTTTATCGCTCCGGAGCTATCAAAATCAACAACTCCGAAGGCACTAATCCGAGAGTGGTTAATGGGCAAAGAATTAAACATTATATCTCAGGTATGCCCATTAATGTTGAAACTAATATTATTCAAACTATGACACCGGAGGAACACATAAAAGAGACCTTCCGGAACGCTCCAGAACCCTGAAAAGGAGTAGGTATGTGATACGGTAAGTAAACCGACTCCAAAAATTTCATAAAAATTATTTCTGTCCGTTTTGGAATATTAGGAAAAAAAATACAAAAATAAGAAGCAGCCGAGGGGACCCACGAGGAGGTCACAAGGCAACAGGGCGTGCCCTACCCCCCTGGGCTCGTCGGGTTGCCTTGTGGGCCCCTCGTATGTCTTCCCGACTCCGTTTTCCTCTCGTATACTTGTTTTGCAAGATAGCAATTCTTTAAATATACTCCCAGACGTTTTGACCACCGTATCGCAAGTTTCTCCTCTGTTCTTGTTCCGGGCTGTTTTTCTGACAGATCTAGATCGCCATGGCCCTCCCAAGTTCGTCCAAGGATAAGTTCTACGAGAAGGTCATCAACCCTTACCTACCGGAGGTGATGAAGCACCCTCAAGTCATTGAGATGCGTGAGGGGGTGCTCCACATCTGGGATGTTCAAGGACCTAAGAAGACCGGAAGCGAGAAGGCCAAGCTTGAAGCAGTGGAGCAGGAGATCTTCAAGTGCCAGGGGATGGTGGAGCGTCGACTCAACGCCAACCACTCCATGATCACGGAATTCATCCATGAACACAAAGTGGACAACAAGGATATTGGGGACATCATCTTCAAGCTCAATGACCGGATTGATCATCTTCAGGCCCAAATTTATGACTTACAGAACCAGAATTTTGAGTATGAAGCCAGGTTTAAAGGTATGAGTTTAGCTGCAAATTTTAGGACTCCGGGAGCACGTTCATCCTTTTATGATGGAGAGCCTATGCCGTGGAAGACGGAGGACAAGCCCATTACTTCATCACCACCATCACCGAAGAAAGACACTTGAGTACACGGGTATGGGCACCACCCTTGGCTTGTTCCAAGCTTGGGGGAGGTGCCCTAGTATCGTATCACCATCACCTTTTATTATCATTATCTATCCTAGTTCGATCCTTAGTTATTTTGTGATCTAGAAGAATAAAGTTTTAGTATGATCTAGTTTCGAGTGCTTGTTTCGTGATCTATCTATCTATCTATATAACCGTGTGTGAGAGTTATATAATAAAGAGTAGTTTGAGTTTTGCTTCTTTACTTTTATGTTTCAATCTTAGCAATAAAAGAATGAAAAGATCATATGCTAATCCCTTGGGGAAGTAATGACTTTACATAAGAAAATTATAGTTTATAAAATTTATTGGAAGTTAACAAACATAGCATTGGTCATTGATGCAATTCATGAAAAATTAATAAAGGAAGAGAGGATTCACATATAAATATACTATCTTTGACATCTTTTATGATTGTGAGCCCCCATTAAATATTCTATGTCAAAGAGTTGACGTTGGACAAGGAAGACAACGTAATGAGTTATGTTTGCTTATATTCATATAGAAGTTATATTGTCATAGATCCTCTAACATGTGGTGCTTGCTCACTATCTTTTTCTAGCCAAAAATCCGCACTAAGTAGAGATACTACTTGTGCATCCAAACCCCTTGAACACAGTTTCATGTCATGAGAGTCCACTATATCTACCTATGGATTGAATAAGATCCTTCAAGTAAGTTGTCATCGGTGCATAAAGCAATAAAAATTGCCTCTAAATATGCATGAACTTTTATTGTAAGGGAAAATAAGCTTTGTACGAACTTGTGATGGTGAAGAAATAAAAGCGACAGACTGCATAATAAAGGTTGCTATCATAAGGGGCAATATAAAGTGACGTTCCTTTGCATTAAGAGTTTGCACATCCAAAAATAAAAAGCGCATGACAACCTCTGCTTCCCTCTGCGAAGGGCCTATCTTTTACTTTTCTGTATTTACTTTTATGCAAGAGTCAATAGTGTTCCTCTCTATTCCGTTTTTATTTTTCTCTTTGCAAGCATCATGTGGTGGGGAAAGATCTAGGCACATATATCCAGTTGGATGTAAGTAATCATGAGTTATTATTGTTGACTTTACCCTTGAGGTGAATTGGTTGGGAAGTGAAACTATAAACCCCCATCTTCCTATGTGTCTGATTGAAGCTTTCGCCCCATAAATATGCCGTGAGTGTCAGCAATCATAGAAGACTAAATGATGGTTGAGTATGTACTTTTATGCAAGAGTCAATAGTGTTCCTCTCTATTCCGTTTTTATTTTTCTCTTTGCAAGCATCATGTGGTGGGGAAAGATCTAGGCACATATATCCAGTTGGATGTAAGTAATCATGAGTTATTATTGTTGACTTTATCCTTGAGGTGAATTGGTTGGGAGGTGAAACTATAAACCCTCATCTTCCTATGTGTCTGATTGAAGCTTTCGCCCCATAAATATACCGTGAGTGTCAGCAATCATAGAAGACTAAATGATGGTTGAGTATGTGGACTTGCTAAACAAAAAAGGCTCTTACATAGACTCTTCCTGAAAATATGATGAATTATGATTGTTTCATTGACTAAGAACATAGTCTGTTAGTTTTCAAGAAATTTTATGCTTCATACTTCGATGTTGTAGTGAATTATTACTTGTTCATGAGAAGTTTTATGATAATATATTGTTGCTATAGTATTGATCATGATGCTTTCTTGTCCGTATTTTGTTTTATCGACACCACTCTCTCTAAACATATTATCGATTTCGGCTTTCGCTTGAGGACAAGCAGGGTCTAAGCTTGGGGGAGTTGATACGTCCAATTTGCATCATGTTTTCCTATTGATATTTATACTATAATTGATCATTATTTCACTTTATGATGCAATTCTTATGTCTTTTCTCTCTTAATTTGCAAGATTTATATGAAGAGGGAGATTACCGGCAGCTGGAATTCTAGACCTGAAATAGCTACAACAGAGATACCTATTCTACAGAGCTCCAAATGACCTGAAACTTCACGGAGATTTTTTATTGAATATATAAAAAATATTGAAAGAAAGAAATAACAGAGGGGGCCCACCAGTTGCCCACAAGGCAATAGGGCGCGGCCACCCCCCCTGGGCGTGCCCTGATGCCTTGTGGGGCCCACAGCAGGCCTCTGGCCTCCTCCTTCTGCTATATAAGGTCATTTGCCCTAAAAAAATAAGAGGAGGACTTTCGGGATGAAGCGCCGCCGTCTCGAGGCGGAACTTGGGCAGGAGCACTTTTGCCCTCTGGCGGAACGATTCCGCCGGGGATACTTCCCTCCGGGAGGGGGAAATCGAAGCCATCGACATCACCAACGATCCTCTCATTGTGGGAGGACCAATCTTCATCAACATCTTCACTAGCACCATCTCATCTCAAACCCTAGTTCATCTCTTGTATTCAATCTTGGTCTCAAAACCTCATATTGGTACCTGTGGCTTACTAGTAGTGTTGATTACATCTTGTAGTTGATGCTAGTTGGTTTATTTGGTGGAAGATTATTATGTTCAGATCCTTAATGATATTCAATACCCCTCTGATCTTGAACATGAATATGATTTTTGAGTAGTTACGTTTGTTCTTGAGGACATGGGAGAAGTCTTATTATAAGTAATCATGTGAATTTGGTATTCGTTCGATATTTTGATGATATGTATGTTGTTGCTTCCTTTAGTGGTGTCATGTGAATGTCGACTACATGATACTTCACCATATTTGGGCCTAAGGGAAGACATTGTGGAGTAATAAGTAGGTTATTGGTTGCTAGAGTGACAGAAGTTTAAACTCTAGTTTATGCGTTATTCCGTAAGGGGCTGATTTCGATCTATATGTTCCATGCTATGGTTAGATTTATCTTAATTCTTCTTTCGTAGTTGCGGATGCTTGCGAGAAGGGGTAATCATAAGAGGGTTGCTTGTTCAAGTAAGAACAACACCCTAGCACTGGTCCACCCACATATCAAATTATCAAAGTAGCGAACGCGAATCAACTAAACATGATGAAAGTGACTAGACGACAATTCCCATGTGTCCTCGAGAACACTTTGTTTTATATAAGAGACCGTTCCGGCTTGTCCTTTGCTATAAAAAGGATTGAGCCATCTTGCTGCACTCTTGTTACTATTGTTACTTGTTACTCATTACAAATTGTCTTGCTACAAAACTATCTGTTACCGCTACTTTCAGTGTTTTCAGAAAACACCTTGCTGAAAACCGTTTATCATTTCCTTCTACTCCTTGTTGAGTTCGACACTCTTACTTATCAAAAGGACTACGATTGATCCCCTATACTTGTGGGTCATCAGTCACCCACAGAGTGATGTATGGTATGGTTCTGCCTTGATCGTGCCTCCTGTACTTGCATATTCTCATGTTGTTCTAGGCATTCATTGTCACTCTAATCCTGGTTCTTCATTCGTATCCAGAGGATGATTACTTCAATTGCATAGAGAGGAGGCTCACCGCATGAGAGAGAGAGAGAGAGAGACAATGCGGCTGGTGGCTGGCCATGTCGCAGCAAATAGAGTCATTCGAGCACGAACAATGCAACACAATGCGATTGCAAAGGTCGAGCCATTGGATAGCAGAGCAACTGTTGCAGGGCTTCTGAATTGTCGTAAACATTGTCTATCCAGGCAGTTCTTGCCATGTATATGTTTGCTACGAATATTGAATATTACTACTGCAGGGGATTTAAATTTGATTGTTACTAGCTGAATTTGATTGGAGACCGAGTTGAATGACATGCCTTTATCTTTATTCGTTTGTGCTTCACTTCTCAATTTTAGTTTGCATCTGTACTATATCGAATATAACGGAACGAAGTCAAATCAAATGTAAAGTAAATTACTCTATTTAAACTCTCCTTCTAATTAAATGATCACACGCCTGATCCCGACATAAAATACAAAATAAGATGTAACGACTCACTATCTCTCTCTTGGAGCAGATCATGGCGTAGTGCTCGCGCCTACGCTTACTGCATGGGTTGTCCACCTCATTCACCGGCGTTGTCGTTACCTCGCCCCGCCGCTCAATATCTTCTGCATCATCATTGTCCCATTGATGCTCACGTACGTGTGCTGCCGAGCAGATTGCTACGGACGCCGCGACAACGAGCAACAACGTTCTTTCCACGCTCCTCTTCACAAGACTCCGCCACGCCCCGTTTGTCGTTGACGGTGCTCATACCTCATTGCCATGGACGACATGACTGCTCACCATGTTCTGTACCCATTTGTTTTCTAGTTTCAATCCTGACGGAAGGTCAGTGTAACCAAAATTTGGTCCGGGTGAGGTAAAATAAATATAATTATTTATACTGACATGCGTACTTGTTTATAACTATTTTTGTGAGTCACAAATTATGGATAATATATTATGTTAATTTTAAACAGTATTTTTCTCTAAATATTATTTTCATTACATTGCACCTAAAAATATATTTAAATTAAATTCTATGAACTTGGAGAAAATAAGACAAATTTGTATGTCTTGTCTGATTAATTTGTGACACTTGGATGAATATAGTGTATATGTCTGTGTATATCCTTAAATATCTTGGTAGAGGTTCCTACAAATTATGGTATAAGAAATATCTAGATATTAGCCTTTAGTTGATGATTAGATATACCAAAATATAAGAATCCAGACACATTGGTGAGCTTCCTTATCTAATCCATCTGTAGCGCCGTTCGCGGCACCCAGTTCACTTTGTGCTCGCCAACGGAGTGAAGCAGATCTTTGATCTCTACTATATATAAGCGGTCCCCCGATTGCTCGGTTGAGCCCTGGGTAACCCATGCTTCTAGCGGTTCCTTGGCTCTATCCCTTTGCATGCTAACAACTCTGCGAGCTACAAAAGTGCATGAAGTGGAGTGGGGGCGGTGAACAGCCGTCTCTCTTCCCGCCCAGTTACCACAAGAACTTCTCGGGAGTCTATTTTTAGTAAGTACCGCGAGAACTTAATGTTGTTGTTTGTCACAACGTGCGTGCAACAACTGAAATCGTCCACTCACCTCGTGTTTTCAAGCAAGTCTGTGGATGTGAAAGAATCACAACAAAAGATGGGAATTCTGAAATTAAGCGGGGATTGATAACTTCTATCACCCATGGAGTGATGTCCGGTTCTATCCGTCTCATACCTTGGATTTACGTGTTCTTCTAGGCATTCTTTGCCATTCTAATCCCGATTTGTTTCATTTGTATCCAGAGGACAGTTACTTCAACTGTATAGAGAGGGGCCTCGCCGCATCCGCGCGGATCTCAGATTTCATGAGGACCACCTTGCAGAAGCACACACTTGACTATCTCTGAGAGAGAAGCGTCGAAACTCAGCTTGATTTAGCGGCGGGCCATGCTGCAAACAGAGTGTGTTGGAGACGCTGGGGCATGGTTGTGTTAGCACAGAAAGCGTGCGCGTGAAACAAATTTGGCGTAAAATAGCTTCGTTTGAATGTTGAACCATTTGATATATAGCAAGGAACTGTTGTGGCCTCACTACTCAAATCGTTGTTAACTGTAATGGGGTCATACCTATGTTTATGTAGTATCAATGCAGAAATATCTTATAGTACCATTTTTTTCCCCTTTCAGCACTATGTAATTTAGAGGACACAATATAACAATCGACAATGATAGGTGGCCTGGTAGGCGATAAAATGGTGAAGCCCTGTATCTTGAGAGAGGGGCCTGTGTTCAAGGGACTGGGAGGATAACTGTTACGAAACCAGACGAAATCTAAGTGTACTTCTACAATTCATCTGCTGAATAACAAACTTGGTTTTTTTCATAGCTCATACTCTCTCCGTCCGAAATTACTTGTTGCAGAAATGGATGTATCCAAACATATGTTTAGTCCATTTCTACGAAAGTAATTTGGGTCCATTTCTGCGAAAGTAATTTGGGACGGGGGAAGTATATGATTCCATAAGACTGCCATTAGGGTCGACAGTTCGCGCATCATACATGAGAAATTACACTCCAAATTAGTGGTCGTCCTATTAGTGATAAATAATTAATGTGCAAACCAATTTGCACAATAACACATTTTTCTTCACAGTTACTTGTGTGTCAGCCTACAAATAAAGTGCAGATGTCATCCTCATCTATAACAAATCAGGGATTTCATCCACATGAAAAACTAGGGATGGAACATACTACATCATGCTCCTGTGATCTCTTCATCCTCATCTGCAACGTATCTCGCATAATTCCTGATTACAACATGTCCCTCTATTTGCACAAAACTTGTCATCCATCCCCAAAATTTGGATGTTCCATACTGTAATACTAGTACCCACCCTACTGCGTTCCAAAATATCTTCTCTCTTGTTGGGCAGCTCACACAAAAATTGTCATACATCCAGCAGCTAACAACAAACAAACTTGACGTATAACTCGACACAACATGAATCATGTGAACAAGCAAGAACTAAACATGAAAGAATTTGCTTCTAGAGGCTAACTAAACTAGAAGGGGGTCTGGCATAGCGGGCATGTGGACTTGTTGGAGGTGGAGAACCACTTGTAGAGGCAGGCGCCGTGGAACTTGTGCTTGCACGTCTTGCACGCCAGCCGTGGGAGACCGTGGTTGCTCGGGTGCAGGATGCTGTAGCAGATGGGGCACTCCTCCACCCCCTCAAACTCCTTGTCGAAGTTCCTCTTCCACGTCCGGATCGCCTCCGCAACAGCGCCGTTCTGGTTGCGCACGAACGACGTCAGCGACAGCAGCCATTTCCTGCACTTGACCTCGCTGATGCCCAGGCTTCTTGTGCATTCAACCTCCACATGCCGCAGAGGGTAACAGCTCGGAAGCCGTATCACAAGATCAATCCCTGTTTCTTCCTTCTTGTACGTAGCAATGATCTCATACGCCGACCGGTTCACGCTCACCGAGAATGTTTCATCAGCATAAACAGACTCCTTGACCTTTTTGCAATTAATATACTTCATTAGTTAGTTCAACCACCAGACAGACCGACAATTTTTTACATAATAATTCAAAGTAATTCATTCATGGTCAATAACAAGAAAAAGGTAAAAAAAAACCTAGTAAAATGAATGGCATACCTGACAAAACTCGTCTAGTAGAAGCGGAGGACTGCACCATGCTCTAGTCAAGGACTCGATGGATGATGACAGTGAACGATCTCTCAAGCTAGTAAACCATGTGCGCACATACGAAGGCAGCAGTCTAATCATCATCCCGTACAATGACCCTGCCAGTGAGGCCATCTCCAAAACCCCAACAGGCCAAAGTGATTTCACATACGGCAGCAGTGAGCATGTTACGATGGCATCCTTGGAAGCTTCCGCGGCAGCTTTTGCTTCAGGCACCAGTTCAGCATCTTTCTTCTTCCCGCTAGCGCTAGCTCCACCACCACTCCCACTACTTAATGGGATATGCTGGAAAATGCAATCCAATATGCACGGACTAATCTTATCTTGAACATATGATAACAGCAATGCCCTACTGGTGGATGATAACGGCAGTCGTTGCAGGTGCGATAACAGCAATGCCCAGGCAACAAACACATTAACCTATATACAGTGAGTCAAAACACAAACAAACCTAATATTAGCACATGGATGCATGAACCAAGAGATATATATAGCTGAACTAATAATGATACAGCTGAAACGAAAATATATTAATTATTATACCCTGTCTCGTGCAATCAGATCTGTTTTGGCAAGTTCGGAAGTAGGCATCTCAATCAAGGCCGAGAGTTCATCCCTCAGGCATAGGGCCTTCTCTGAATCTGGCGTTGACTCAATACTTTGTTGATCCATGTCAGACTCCTGAGGGTTTTCTCCATTGACTAGTGAAACTTCACAGAGGGGCTCAGACATAAGTAGAGAGTAAGCTGCAAACTGTAGATGGGATATTGGCTGTGAGGAGAAAAGAATTGAATATAGCCCACTGACTGAATCCTTGCTTAGTCCCCACAGTTTCATGGACTCCAGTGCACATCCTCTAATCTGTGGTGAAGCATCGATGATGAATGATGCCACTAGTTCCCAAAAATGCAGATAAACCACACGGCCGGAAGCTATGATGGATGAAGCCTCTTCACTACAAGACCCCGCAATTGCCTCTGAAACACCAGAAGCCAAGAACAAACGGAGGACATTCTCCATCATCTTGTCGTTACTCTCTGCATACTCCCCTGATCTAATAAGCTGCAGAGTTTGGGATTCATGGAGACTGTCAACATGGTTGAGGCAACACAATGTAACCAGAGCAGATTCAGCAAAAGTAAATGTTAGCTCCTCTGGAGTGCAAGCTATCAGTTTAAGCTTCTCCAAAATATCCTCAGCGGATGTCCGGTTTATTACAGCATCATTCACGCCATCTGTCATTTCTTCAACAAGTAAAACAGACGATTCAATCCACTTTCGTAGAATACGGAACACAAAGCACCAATCGTCTTCACCAAGTTTTGTACAGCAATAACCAACCATAACCGCTGTTAGTTTCACTCCCAAAAGTTCAGCAGTTTTCGACAGGCTAGTTCCACTAGAGGACAATGATGGATCTGCGCTAGCATAGAAAGCACGGTACCTCGAAAACAGAGTAAGCAGTAATGATGTTTCTGCATCGCTGATCTCACGTTCAAACTTAACAACCAGTTTCGCTGTTCCTCCAGTTATCTCCAACGGGAAGCAAGATAACACCACTTGCATCCAATCCTCAATATCTGCCAAAGTAACAGATGATATATTTATTATCTGACTGTAAAAGCATATTATTTATATATACTAGTACAATTTGAAAGGATTATAGTGTAGCCTACCTTGTTGTGTTACTTCCCTTGTGCTCAATGACAGACAAGAGATGGCTTCATTAAGCCAACTCAATATGCTTTCTCCCACCAAATCAGTGCAAGAAGAAGCTTCACCCGACTTCATTTTTTCTGTCAAGGGCTTGATGATTGTACTCATGACGAAGGGAAGAGTCCTTAAACATTTTCTGTTCACTGTTGAACTGACAAAAAGACTACCCAGTAGCTTTTCAAAAAGTACAAGTGCATCGGATTCTCTCCAAATACATTCCTTTGTGTAAGTAGTAAATAACAAAGCCACAAGAGCACGGAGAAAACGATCTTGAATTTTGTCAATCTCACTGTCAGACAGATGCCAAACATTGAACAATGCCCAGTTACTACTCTCGTGCATCAGGGCCCCTTCTAACAACGTGTCAAGCAAAAAGGGCATGATGCTGACCTCAAGACATGTGTCTGTTTCCATGTACTGAACCAGAGAAGGTAAGAATGTGCTAAATGCACTTCCCCCTTTCCACTTCCAGGTGCAGATCATCTCAGCGGCAACCCATGCTCTAGATAAGGAAGAAACAGGTGAAGTAACATCAATCGATGATGATGTGGTACAATGCTGATTTCTTGGAATCCCTAGAATCACTTCGCCAAAGCTAAGGTTTAGGACAAGCTTGTCAACAAAAGCAACGAACCACTGATGTTTCAGTTCCTGCATCAAAAGAAATCGTCCATATTAGGCGCATTTAGTTATTTGCACTGTATTCAATAGTAACAACTCAGGTCTTTGAAACTAAATAACCAACTTAAGCTTGCCTATAATTTTGTCAAGCAAAAAAATAAATATACTTCCATTATGAAAAGAAAAAAAAATCAAGTTTTAATGTATATTCCGCTTCAGAATATTTAACTATGTATACATTCCTTTGGTCAAATTTTAGGACTTCATTTTGTATTTTCTAAACACTTTGCAAATTAATCAAGAAAGGAAAAGATAATGAAGCTAAGCCTCATCCTGTCATTCTTCAAACAAGCAGTATTCAAATCAGAGAGAGAACTATGCTATTATAGTCATAGAGAGAACTGGAGCACGTCTTGTTAGTGTGCAAATAATAGAAGCATGCACTGGTTTTGGCGGGGTGGGAGTAAAAAGAAACAGATTCTTACAGTTTCTTCTGTAGCAAGCGGTTCACATTGGATCTTCACTGATGCATGGCCATTCTGTAAAGAAGGCTTCACCCAGAGCGGCCAATTTTCTCCCTCGGATAACAAGATGTCAAAAAAACTTTGCAGCTTTATGTGGTCAAGACAGATGAGTCTCAACATGTCCACCACCCACTCAGAACACAAGGCTGCTGTCCTATCAATACGCAAGTCTCTTGTATCAAATACAGCATACCTGACAGACTGTGCTAGAATATTAGCTAGCCTATTCAAAGTGTCTGAATGAAGGTCATTCCAAAAGGATGGAATTAAGCTTTGGCGGAAAGCATGTATATGTTCTGCAAGGTTAGCCTTCAAATGCACTGTACCACCCAAATGATCATCTGAACTGTGGCACATCGAAGTCTCAACATCAATTTCCTCCTTGTGACCTTCCAAATCATTCTCTTCTCCAAGAGTTAAAGCCATGCTGCATTCCCATTCGATGATAAACAAAGCCGCCAGAATATGAGAGAAAACCGAATCTTCCTCATGTATCCTTAGCGCAAACAAGCTACGCTCAAAAACTTGAAAAGCGAACTGAACCATCTCAAAGTTTGCCAACAAGGACTGTTCTCCTAGAAGCTTCAAATGCTCATGTTCCGCTGGCAACAACAGAAAATGTGCAGACCTTGTCCATTCAAAAGTTGATGTGATGAGTACCAATGCCAAAGACTTCAAAATGGATTCACGAATTTTGCAAACAGCCTCAGCAGAAAGAAAACAAACTTGATCATCTTGACTGGAGCCACCAAGTGCAGCACTACAATTTCACATATTATAAAACTGAAGTCAAGCCCACATCAACCACATATTTTGTGGAACATCACCAACATGGCAACTAGAGTAAACCAAATTATCAACAGTTTCTGCCGCTGAGTAATCAAAATGAACTATAACTTTTGACTAAAAGAACGGACATAATAAAGTTAGAAGCACATACCATAGAAAATGTACATGAGAATCTGTAGCGGGCAGATCACAGACAGAAACTGCAACAGAATCCAATAGATCGTGTCGCCAATGTTCTGGCAGGGAACCACTTCTCTGAAAATTTCTCAGCTTTCCCCCAGCAATTCTTTCTCTGACTTTTTGAAGTATAAGTGTCAGCAGTTCAAATTGGTCATTAGTGTATGAGATTTTATCATCAACTGATTGCTTTTGTTTAGCTATAATATATTTGATGATCAAACACCACTGGTCAAAAAAGCACTCTTCTTGAATTAAAGAAAGCAATAAATCAATCTTTGAGCTGCAGGTGATATCCTTCCCATCCAAGCACCAAGGGACAAAGTCGGAATTGAATGCATTCAGATAAGGCTCAACATATGATTTACCATCATTTTTCTCAGAATATTTCAAGAACAGGTGGGCAGGCCCGAATATTTCAACCAAATTTATTAGGAGTTTAACAAGACTTGGGGAGTCCTGCATCAAAGCAAAAAAAAAAAAAAAAAAAACTTGAATTAAGTAAATTTGCCAAGTACTTTCCATATCAGCACAATATATCATAAATTTTAACACATTTTTGCTGCAGTATATATCAATATTAGCATGATATAAGTTGAGGAAACAAACAGATACGACGAAGCTGGTAACAAACTTCTACCTACGAAAAATAATTAACTTCAAAGCTGTGGAGGACAATCAAAAGCATTGGTGGCCACTCAAGACTGTGACTGCCTACTTGTTCCACATGTAACGTTATAGTTCAACAAGATCAAGAATACACATTGCTGTAGGCCACAATGAAGTACCCATACATCTGGATTTATCATCTAACAGAGAACATTTGCATGCAAGAGACCATTTCTGTAAAAATGCAACACTTGGTGAAAAGAGACCCCGTACTTAATCGACAGCAAGTCATTTACCCAATGGTCAGGAAGTGTTACAAACATTTTATGTTCTTACAAATAAATATACATGCTCGGTTGCACTAATCGGTGTGCAGTGTGAAACTTCTATGGGCAGTTTCATGTGTTCGTGCGCCCGTACCTGTGTGTGTGTCGTAGACCTCAACCCATGCCAAACTATTACAACTGAATAAGATCACGAATTCACATTGCTGCAACTAAGTACCCATATATCTAGATTTATGATCTACGGAAAACATTTGCATGCAAGACACCATTTCTAGAAAAATATAACACTTAATGAAAGAGGCCCTTTACTCAATCGAGAGCAAGTAATTACCATGAAGAATATATGTTTTGTACAATAAAATATTCTGTATCACAAGAGTCAAGAGAAGATGGATGGATTCAGTGCCTTAGCTTACCATGGACTTGATGGCTGGCAGAGAATGTATAACCAGTGGTCTTGCTAAGTTTTCCAGCGGCCATGTCCTACCGTTCTGTACAACGAGTAGATCCAAAGAACAAAAGAAAGAAGCAAGTTGGTCTACATGATCCTGAAATTTTGATAGCTTCTCCCCTTGGTGAACTATGTCCAAATAGTCTCTCAACAGAGACTCACAAGCAACTTCCAACAAATGACTTTCTGCAACTGAAATCTCATCCAGTATTTCAACGATACATTTCCCCAAGTCCTGATAATAGTAAATTGGAAGGCGCACGTTCTGCACCAACAATGACTTATGAGATAGCTGGTGATCACCAGTAGTTGCTTCTTCAGACAACAAACCTGGAATTGTGTCCAGGTTTTTGGATGACGATAATTGAAGGTAATCATGCCAGACAATTTTGACTAGAACATTCGTTATAAGCCTGTTGTGAATATTATCTGAAGAATCTCCTACAGAATTTCTGAAATGAAAAAGGGAAAGGTAATTATGCAGAAACAGGAGAACTTGCAAACAAATGAAATCAAACTTAATAAACCAGTGAAAGTTTTAAAAGGATACCTTGGTACTTTCTTAAGAAGCCACAAAAAGCTCTGTTTGAAGGCAATGAAGAAAGCCAAACTGTCAGCAGGTGATAATTGCCTCTGGTTTCTACCAGCCCACAGATTTTGTAAGAACTCAATAGCAAATTTCTCTGTAGCAACTTCTGATGGTATAACATCCAAAAACTGAACAATTAGAGGGTATGAGGCCTGTTTAGACCCATAGCAACCATTTTGTAGGAAGTGCCAAAACCGATTGAGGACAACCTTGTGAATATTGCAATATGACCAAGCCTCTGGAAACTTTCTAGAAAAAACAAGAATAGTGTCCCACATAGCAGAGTGACACAATGGGTCCTTTTCATTGAAGGCGCCAAGTAGAGTGGAAGACAGTATCTTCATGGCTTCTTCGTTGAAAACATGAGGAACATACTTGATATAACTTGTAAGCAGAGTATATGTAGCTGACCGTATAGCAGCACTTTTTGACTTCAGAAAATCGATAAAATATTTATGCATAGAAAGTGCAGCTTCAGCAGAAGACAATGTGGCAGATCGAACTTTTAAATGACTCTTGCTTTCGGTATTTGCACTTTCACCGCCATTACTTTGTAATTTTACTCCTAGTAAAATGTCGATGAGAGTTGCCATTGCTAACAGTGACGATGATATTACCTAATACAAGGAGACAGAAAAGCGGGTGGCGGATATTAGAAGCACAGTAGGCATTTGGAGATAGAACACCATAAGTGGAAAACCATAATTGTATCCAGCAGCTAAACATAATGAAAGCTCCCTTTCATAAGAAAATAGAGGCTCAGTCAGGCTCAAGGCACAGCTTTTCCATGCAGGAAAAGAAAGCGCGGTAGCATTTGGGTTACCCCCTTTCCCCTGCTGCATACTACTCGTGGTGGCCATGGAGGGGAGGATGCGCAGGCAGTAGTGCAGCATTTCTACACACATACAGATTCATAGTAATAACAGGAAGCAGCGGTATGAAGGGCGCATCTGATGCTAAAATAACAGGAGCATCAGCAAAGCAACAAATTGATGGCCTAATCGACTATCCCAAAACCAACTGCAACAGATCTAAGCACCATTTCGCACAGCACAAAGAACACACACAGATCTATCTACAACTCCGATTTGAACCACCGCTCAATGCCCAGCCCCCTACCCGCACAACAAGGCTTACGTGTTGGGAAATCGGCAGTGGCAGCCTGCAATGCAGCCAAGACAGGGCGGACTCTATCCACTGCTCATGCTCCCGCCTAGTGCTATCTTACCCTCAATGTATTAGCAGCAGCCTCTCTCCCTGATGTTTTCCCATTATGAATCAAGGACAATTGCACACCCCATAGAGTCCTAAAGTATGAACCTCAAAAGTCCAAACTCCAAAACGTTGAAACAGAATACTTAATCTTCAGTATAAATGGTAGCCTAACTACCCAAAGAAAGCTGGGAGATTAATCTCTGGTTTACAAAATTGCAGAAATGATCAATTTCCATTGCAGCGGGATTTGTTTTTAAACAGGTTGCATGTAGAATAAAAACAGGTTAAAACATGAAGATAACTGATCACAGGATTGCAGGTTGGGTTAAGGCCATAAAGCATACCCGCTGATGCATATCTTCTAATTCATCCGCTGGTGTAACCTTGTCAGATAAAGCTTGTGTTGTTAGTTTCAGATTCTCATTTAGGTACACAAACGTCTCCTTCACACACAGCATTAAAGCATCCAACCTTCTGTCCGATTGTGGGAATGCTGCCTACAAATAGAGTAGAAAAATGTTAGAAAGTCATATATGAGCATGGGTACAGGTGCACACAATACCCTGTTGAGTCATCCAGATGTCTTCAAAGATTATGCTATTCATGCATACGGTGCACTAAAATATGTGAGCCTACAAAATTTCATGCAAAAATATGACCAATTGTGGCCTGCACAAAACAAATCATGAGCTAACTGAAGAGTATTTCAGTTTAAAGGTGAGTAACTCTTGTTTTTTATGTGCAGGCCACAGCGGGTCTTAATTTCAAGAATGAGAAAGCATTACTTATTTATGCTTCGACAGGTTAGTGTAGCAAACCAACATAACGTGTTACTCCAGAGCAAATAGAACTAAACAAGTAACCAAGCCTGTTTGCTTCAAAAGCAACATCTACTAGCTAATTAAGTTTAACAGTAACAGTAATCTATGCCAATCAGACTAAACATCCAGCATGTTTGCTATGATTAGATATTTGAGCTTTGGCATTACTGGAAAAAAATCGAGTTTCCCCAAACATTTTAAGGACGTGTAATACAGGCACCGCGTTAAGTGATATGCTACAACCAATAAGAAAATTATATGAACTGGCTAAGCCAGCATGCCCAGACTAAGTTTGAATATGAGCCTAAATTAATGCTATTGCATCAAGGGCGAATATTTGGTAGTTGATTGACACGAAGTTCATTCATGAATTTTGTTTTTAGTTCTTCCAAGCCAGTGGGTTCAAGTTTACTGCAGAAAAGCATCGCAGCTGAAAAATGAATGCAAAATCCAGATGGAACAATGACTTAAGAGCCAATATCATCAACCAGATAAAGGAAAGATCATCATATGCAGCACCTCGAATGAACGACGAGCAGCCTGTGCAACCTCAGCAGCAGGGTCAAACTGAGAAAACCACCAAGGACCCATCAGAGACTTGAGATGCGGAGCTAGACCCTTCCTGAAACAGTCAGTTCAAACATCCATAACCATTGAAGATTGAAAGAATTTGCTCTGTTTCTAGATATTTTGTCAGTTTTGAGTAAACACACAAGCATATTTAAGTAAGTGATCATATTCTTTACATATGCTGGCCCAAATACTACCCTTGAGTAACATCTCAAGCACAAGTAACAAGGCAGCAGGCAGCGGAGATGGATAAATCTTAGCATGGACTTGTATGTGTCGAGTACGCAGCAACAAATCTTTAGTCAAAAAACAGTGTCAAGTTTATGGAAACAGAGCATGAGGCCTTTAATAACTGGAGCAAAAGTCATGTCATGGTAAAGAAATATAAAAGCAGTAGAGCACAGAGCACTTGCATATCAGGAATTCCAAAGAAAGGAGATGGTCATACTTGACTGCGGTGACTAGGCTAGACATGGTATCGTTAGTAGCACGACGAACGTCTCTGTTATAGTCAAGCAGCAGCCTCTTGTACTCGAAGGCCCACTGAGGAACAATTTGCACAACTTGGTCGGCAGGTTGCTGTGCAAACAGCACGGAGAGCGTAGATAATGCCTTGAGCTGCATTGATTGAATTGAATTGAAGAAACGAGTCAAGTTACTGCTTGTGTGATAACAATGAACGATTTAGGGGGGCAGAAGCAGGAGGGAGGGAGGGAGACCTTGGTGGTGGGATCTTTTCGGCCGAGCCTCCTGAGGTGCTGCAGCACTTGGGCGTCCACATCCTGTCGGCGTGATGATGCGAAACAAACAAGAAAGATAAGGCCCTAATTAAGTGAAGTCGAGAGCGAGCGAATCAATCGAAACCCTAGCCAGCCTAGCTAGACAGTGGTGGTACGGCGAAACTGGGTAGGGTTTACAAGAGGAGAGGGGGCGTACGGGGGGCGGGCGGGCTGGGGCGTCGGGGTCGTCGGAGGGGAGCAGGTGCAGGGCGGCGGGGTCGACGCGGGAGGCGCCGTGGTAGCCCCCGAATCCGACGGCGGGGACGGCGCCCTGTGCGTCGGGCAGCAGCGACGCCGCCAGGCCGCTGCTGGACGCCCGGCCTTTGCTCTTCCCCATCCTTCTTCCTCTTCTTCTGCGTGTCGCCGCCGGCCGCCCGCCGCCGCAGTATAGGAGGAGTAGCGCCGACGCGAGAGAGGGGAAGGACCAGAGGAGGAGGAGGAGGAGGGCTTGTCTGGTAAAAGAAAATAAACTTGGGGTGGAGTCGGCCAAGTCTTGTTGCCGACTTGTAAAACTTATTGATATGTTTGGTAACTAGAGGCTTAATAATTAACACTTGGTAGCCCCGTTCTTCATTCGTTGTGTTGTGGTGTTTTATTTTGATTTTGTCTGCATCGGCTTGATTTCAATTATGTTTTTGCCGTGTTTCTTTTGTTCGTATATCGTGCTAAGGTGCCGCTAGAGACGGTTTTTGTCCTGAGAGAAGAGTGGAGTTTGTTCGGTGTGCATTGTGGTGTCCTTGTATATTTCGGTCTCGGTGTCACCTGGTGGTCTTTGAGCCCCTTCGGAGCAGAGCTGGCCAACCGGCATGGCACAGGCTAATCATGTCGTGCCACGCACGCACACGAGGGCCTATTTTTATTTTTATTTGTATTTATATTTATATATATGGCCTATAATTATCAGCCCAATAGGTTAAATTGACCCAATAAATAGCCCAGCAGGCCAAGTAGCGCATGGGCCTTCATGTCTGGCGTGTCGGCGGGCCGGCCCGATTAGTATAGGGGTCGTGCCTGGGCATGAGGGAGCAGCACGTGGGCCGGCACGGCACGGCCGGTATACTAAACATTCCCCTGTGGGTCGAGTCGTGCCATGCACACTTACGGCGGGTCGGGCCGTGTCGGCCCGTTTGGCCAGCTCTACTTTGAAGCTCCTATTTCATGCCGAAACCGTGAAATTGTTGTTACAACATTCATATGGGTCGGCCCACAAACCTATTGCTAGCTTAGTATGTTTTCCGCTCACTCCACTTCTATCTTATAAAAAGTAGGTTATCTTTTTATTTGAAAAAATCGTTAAATAAAAAATGTGCACGGTTTTTTATTTAAAAATATTCATAATTCTGAAATAAAGTTCAGAAATTTAAAAAATGTTCTAAAATTTAAAAATATTCGTAAATTTTAAAATTATTCATGATTTTTTTAAAAATCATGGTTTTTAATAAATGTTCATAATTTTTAATAAATGCCATGAATTAAAACGTGTAATAATAGTAAAGTGAATAATAATAGTAATAATAATCACAATCTCTATTATATATTATATTACTTAAAAAGAATGTCAGGGTCCATGTTTCAGCCAGTTTTCGCCCAACCTCCAACCCTTCATTCAACCAGATCAATCTACGGTATATAGCAATAAATTCACGGGCCATAAATAAATTATTATTTTTTTGGTAAAACCTGATACTGGTCAAACATTCTTGGTAACTTAATAAAAGACAATAAATTCTTGGTATGTAGACAAATAAATATCAATCAATATCTTATCTTTGGTAACCCAATAAAGCAGATCAATCACGGGCTCATACCTATTTTGCAAGTTTAAGGAATGACAGAAAAATTTACGCTTTATATAATCAAAACATAATTTTATTTTCTATTTGTTTTGATACCATCGCCCTATTGTGTTAAGAAAATATCCATCCACGTGGCAATGCATAGGCGCGTGCCTAGTAATATTAATAAAACATGAACCTCAACCAATGACACACATCCTTACAGGAGGGCCAATGACCCAGAGCGCCCGACGCACTTGAAGGCCCTAAATCTTGAGGATTTAGTATCTTAATAGATAGATAAGTGCTAGGTCGTTTACAATTAGGGTAGAGATATAAACAGGAGCTCCGTCCATCTAGACACTAGTAGTAGAAAATTTCATTAAACTAGCTAGCTCGTGGGCTACAAAATTTGTCTCTCTCATGCAAAATACAAAAAATGTATACGAGGAATTTTGCATGACATGTGATACCAATCATAAAAAATAGTTGTTGAACCCTCCTTCATCATGTTTGTGCAGTTTCGTGACAACAGATAAGACATCCAAACGCCATTCAATTTTACTATTACATGCGGCAATAAACTCCCCCCTACTATCACGAATAACAAAACTGGTGGTTCCTCTTAACATCTCAGCTTAACATAGCCCCAAGTAGGAGGAGTCCAACCTTCTCTCTTCACTTTTGATTTTTGGTGCAAAATTGGACAGTAAACCTCAAAATAGACATGATTGCTTTGCGCTGATGGTTGTGTGGGATTGTCATGTCTGAGCTTCCTCCCTCCGCGTCCACCACAAGTACCAACATCCCATAGCTATTGTCAGGTCACTATATCCAAAAATAAAAAAAACAGCCAAAACTTTTTTATTAAGCAAGCAAAACGTTTAGAAAAAATGAATGTACAAAAAAAAAAAGCACAAGCAAGCACACATGCGCCTTCCGTGCTTGGGATGAAATCCCATCAAAACTACCAAGTTACAACAAGTGTCGCAAATGCAGTGTGTCACTGGTCGCCACCAGAAAAGATGGAAGTGACCTTTGCAAGGATACCGCTTAACTAGTGATTTTTTAGAAACCCACCTGCTAGCCAACGCGGCCCATCGACCAGTGTTAATATATTACTTCAGCTAGGATTCAGGCTTGTGACATGCAGGTTTTAAGCTTAAAATCACATTTTAAGAAAGAACAAAAATCACTAGTTCTTAAAATGTGCTTCTTAAAGTGGTTGGACCTAAACAAACCTTAAAATGTGGTTTGATGCATAAATCATCTTGGATGGTCGCGTGTCACCATCGCAATCCTTCAGCACCACCATGTTGAAATCAAACTCCACGACCCGTTATTTAGAGCATGCTTCCAACCACCATCGCTACCAAACTGGATGACCAGCATATTACTCTCTATATCCTTGAACTGCGCATCGCGGTGCAATCCCCATGCTCTTTGCATGGCCATTCCGAAAGCATGAAGATGAGCAATCCGAGGGAGAAAACTTTTGTCACTTCCACCCACTTGATCACCTTGGGGATGACCGGGACGGGATCAGTGAAGACAAACCCGACCGCTTCCTCCTTCGTAAGAACCAACCCTCCTAGCCGCGGTAAGAGCTCTGCAGTCCCGTCGAATTTTTCCCATCAACAAGTGACTTGGACGTCTCCCTGCTCGAGTTCCCGTTGGTCGCCATCTTCGTCGGTGTTTTCATCCTTGAGGGTGCTGCCGCCCCTCCACCTCCGTTCCGCGAAAGACAACCAGTAGGGAGAGAAAGCGTTGTCGCCTCCTTCCGATCGCCGGAGTTCACCGCCATCCCCGGTTGAAACCCTAACCCTAGCTGCGCGCTTGCCGATCGCCTAAGCAAATCGCCTCTCGGATGTTCGTAAGGTTTTCCGTGGTGGGCCCGCTTAGTTCATAATTTGGAGTTCTTTTTGGATAGTGCTTAATAAGCTGCTAAATAATAAAAGAAAAAGGCGAAAAGAAGTGCCACCAGAAATCCCCATAGTTTTCCTCGGATACCGGACGCAGCTGTTCTGATCCCGAGCTCATGTGAGCTCGGGTGAACAGTAAAATCAAAAAAAATAGTAAAAAAATAAAAAAATCTGATTTTTTTGGTGAGAAACATTGATGTTTTTTTTACATGCGTGCAAAATTTCATCACTAGATGACATTCGTGAAAATGTGGCAAAAAAAACAAAATCGATGCTCCAAAAAGTCTGTTTTTTGTAGCATTTTGGAGCATCGATTTGTTTTTTTTGCCACATTTTCCACGAATGTCATATGGTGATAAAAATTTGCACGCATGTGGAAAATACATCAATGTTTCTTACAAAAAAAATTCAGAATTTTTTGAATTTATTTACTATTTTTTTTGATTTTACTGTTCACCCGAGCTCATGTGAGCTCGGGATTAGAAGAGCACTTTCGTCGGATACCTTCCTTCCTTCTTTTACTCGCCGCCGGTACGCCTCCCGTGTCCTCGCCGAGGCTCGCCGTACTCTCCTCAGTCCGACCGACCGACCCACCGCGGCTCGACCTGCCGCTGCCGGTGCCCTACCTCTCCTCCTCCGCTGCGCCCCCCCACCCTCTCTGCCCTTCACGCGCCGCCATCGCCGTTTCCCTCCTCCCTGCCCGGTCCGTAATTCCGGCCTCTGCTTTCTGAGGTATGAGCATACATCCATCCATGATTAGTTAAACTCCATTGACGCCATCCAGAAATTCTGGGTGCACACTGGATCCGCCCCTGTCCCCAGTAAAGGAAGCAACTTTGTGTGTGTGTGTGTGTGTGTGTGTTGGAAATATGAGCAATTTACCATATGATTTTATTAATAAGAAAAATAAATAAAACATCCTGGAAAACATGACTATTATAGTAGAGATGAAACAAGTCATGTCATCTAACAGTAAGAGGGCAAATAGCATGCGCACATGTGAAGGAGAACATAACATATATGGAACAGAGGCTAGTGCAAGAAAAACTAGAGCAGGAAACTGAAGCATGTACGTAAACAGAGAGAACACGAGGACGTACGGAACAGTGGCAGAAGCCCCGGTCTTGGGGTCGGTGTCGTCACCAGCCATGTCGTCGAAGAGGTCGTCGACGTCGGGGAAGAAGTCGTCGTTGGGGAAGAGGTCGTCGGTATTCGGAGCGTCCGTGATGAACCGGTCAGTAGTCGCGCAGAGCGCTCCCCAAAAACCCTATCACCCTTCTCCCGTACAGGACTCAAAGAGGTGCGGTTTCGGAGGCCTACTGTCCCGACCTGCGGTGCACGCCGCAAGTCGGGATGGGGAAGATCGTGGCAGCAGCGCAGTGCTCAGGAACCGGTGGCGAGAAGAAGTAGTTCTGGTTCGTCTCTCTGAGAGGAGCGACCTCCCTTTTATAGGCGCAAGAGAAGGAGGCGAGAGGGCAGCGACGGGAGGTGAAAAGAGAGGGAGACGAAGCGAACGGACTTCAGCCGTTCGGATTCAGTGTCCACTACAGAAAAACGTTTCAGCTCCCGCGTGACCTTTCGTATACCCGTCGTGCGTGGCAAAAATTTGGACATCGGCTCGGCTCATTCCCGCAACCCGCGGCGCGTCGTGACGAGGCGAGGCGAGGCGTGGCGTGGCGAAGCGGGCGGCGGAGGAGGAGCGCGCGTGGATGTCCCTCTTGTTCTCATCCTCATACATGTGGGGAAAGAACCTCCCTTATAAAGAGATCCAACTCCCTCTAAACTAGCAATGTGGGACTAAACTTTAGTTCCACCTCTTGCCTTGCACGAATGGGCTGCGTGGGCCTCTAGGATTTATTAGGAATTTCTGAAACTGCTATTGGGCTTGGCCCATAATAGACAAAATTCCAGCAATCCCCCACCAGATCCCAGAGGCACACAAAATTTGCCTTTTGGTTCTAAAACACTGTTTTATATACCGGTACTGCAGTGGAGACTGTTAAGTTGAACTTCCACCTAGAACTCTATGCTGCACTAGTAAGCAACTTGAACAGTGGACTGGGCCTTGAACTGCAAGTTTTCTGCGAATCTAGCTACACACAAAGCCTTGACCGATACTGGGCTACCGTGGGTCTTCCCCGCGGGTGGAGCTTATGCGTCATACTCCGAGACCTTTCATGAGTTTACTAGAGAGAACCCTACTCTCATAGATTGCGACGTTTAACAATCAGACTCATATAGGTGTGTTCTTCAAAAGATGTTCTGCAGGACAACATCTCTGCTTCAATGAGCCACTTAGAACACATTAAGATATATATCAACCTGCCATGCAGATTTAGGAGAGTATTGCATCTTCATGGAGTGGTATTGTTAACAGTAAGGATACTCTCCTCTCAGTTGACCAACAGCTTGTCTTCCACATCTAATTCACGGGATCTCCGATCACAAAGAATAGGTTACCACTGTGAACAACTCATATTGTGGGTCTCATACCCATCTCCCTCGATGCATTATCTATCACATTACGTGATAGACCCTTAGTAAAAGGATCTGCCAGATTTTTAGACGTTTGGATATAATCCAATGCAATGACTCCGGAGTTTCTCATTTTTCTGACAGACTTTAACCTTCTCTGAACGTGTCTTGATGACTTCATGTTATCCTTTGAGCTGCTCACTTTCGTGATCACAGTTTGATTGTCGCAGTTCATAAGGATACCCGGTACAGGTTTTTCAACAACCGGTAAGTCATTCAAGAGCCGACGAAGCCAATCTGCTTCAACCGTAGCTGTATCTAGTGCTGTGAGTTCTGCTTCCATTGTTGACCTCGTTAAGATGGTCTGCTTGCAAGACTTCCAAGAAACAGCGCCACCTCCATGAGTGAATACATATCCGCTCGTGGCCTTTATCTCATCAGCATCAGAGATCCAGTTTGAATCACTATATCCTTCAAGCACCTTTGGGTGCCCAGTGTAGTGAATTCCATAATTCGCAGTGCCTTTCAAATAACGCAAAACTCTCTCTAGAGCTTTCCAATGCACATCTCCTGGTTTTGAGACAAACCGGCTCAGTTTGCTAACAGCAAAAGAGATGTCAGGTCTAGTAGCACTGGTTAAATACATAAGCGAGCCAATAATCTGAGAATATTTCAATTGATCTCTAGCAATTCTTCGATTCTTTCGAAGCAACACACTAGCATCATATGGTGTTGGAGAGGGCTTGCAGTCACTATAGCCAAAGCGACTCAAGATCTTTTCCACATAGTGAGATTGAAGTAATGTAATCCCACCATCATCGTCTCTCAACAACTTGATGTTCAGAATGACATCAGCCACTCCTAAATCCTTCATTTCAAAGCAACGAGATAGGAAATCCTTGACCTCCTTAATAACCTTCAGATTTGTTCCGAAAATCAGTATGTCATCAACATACAAGCAAAGGATAACTCCCTCGCCCCCACCATGGCGATAGTACACACATTTATCAGCTTCGTTTACAACAAAGCCTGCGGCTATTAAAGTTTTTTCAAACTTCTCATGCCACTGCTTGGGTGCTTGCTTAAGTCCATACAAAGACTTCAGCAACTTGCACACTTTCCCTTCCTGACCATGTACTACAAACCCATCTGGTTGTTCCATATAAATTTCCTCTTCTAACTCTCCATTTAGGAAAGCAGTCTTAACATCCATTTGATGAACGAGAAGACCATGTGAGGCAGCAAGTGAAAGTAGTACTCAAATAGTGGTTAGTCGAGCCACAGGTGAGTAAGTATCAAAGAAGTCTTCACCTTCCTTTTGGGTATAACCCTTAGCCACGAGCCGAGCCTTGTACTTCTCAATAGTACCATCAGGCCTAAGTTTCTTCTTGAACACCCATTTGCACCCTATAGGTTTGCACCCATAAGGTCGATCAGTTATCTCCCAAGTTTCATTTGCCAAGATGGAATCCATCTCACTACGGACCGCTTCCTTCCAGTAGTCAGCATCTTCAGAAGCATAGGCCTCTGAAATAGAACTGGGAGTGTCATCTATGAGATACACAAGAAAATCATCACCAAAAGACTTTGCAGTCCTCTGTCTCTTGCTCCTAGTAAGAACTTCATTGTTCTCCTCCACAGGATTTCCAAAGTGTTCCATCGAAATGGTAGGTTCGGTAATTGTAACTGGTTCCTGAGTCGATGAACTAGGCATCTCCTGATTAGATGAGGTAGCCATATCCTTCATGGGAAAGATATCTTCAAAGAAAGTCGCATCATTCGACTCCATGATCGTACCGACATGCATGTCAGGTACCTCAGATTTTATAACCAAGAATCTATAACCAATGCTATGAAAAGCATATCCCAAGAAAACACAATCCACAGTCTTTGGTCCAAGCTTCCGCTTCTTTGGAATTGGCACATTGACTTTCGCCAAACAACCCCAAGTTCGTAGATAAGAGAGCTTCAACCTTTTCTTTTCCCATTCCTCGAATGGAGTTATCTCTTTGTTCTTTGTGGGAACTCGGTTTAGGACATGACATGCAGTCAATATCGCCTCCCCCCACCATGCCTTGGAGAGACCCGATGTGTCTAACATGGCGTTAACCAAATCAGTTAGAGTACGGTTCTTTCTTTCGGCCACCCCATTTGACTGAGGTGAATAGGGAGGCGTCCTCTCATGGATTATACCATGTTCCACACAAAAAGAATCAAATTCATTTGAGAAATACTCTCCACCACGATCGGATCTAAGCCTCTTGATCTTCCGATCAAGTTGGTTTTCCACTTCAGCTTTATAGATCTTGAAATAATTCAAAGCCTCATCCTTAGATTTCAGAAGATACACATGGCAGTATCTAGTGGAGTCATCAATCAACGTCATAAAATACTTCTTTCCACCTTTTGTCAAAACACCATTCATTTCACATAGATCTGAATGTATGAGCTCTAGTGGTGCAAGATTTCTCGTTTCCACAGTCACATGAGACTTACGAGGTTGCTTAGCTTGCACGCACACTTGACACTTAGATCCCTTGACAGTGGTGAAACTAGGGATTAAGTTTAACTTCGCTAGTCGCGACATGCAACCAAAGTTAACATGACAAAGACGTGAATGCCACACATTTGATTCACTATTGTTGCAAACATGATTAACAACTTTATTGCAAATGTCTGATAAGGATAAACGAAACAGGCCTCCTGACTCATAGCCTTTACCAACAAAGGTTCCATACTTGGAAATTACAAATTTATTCGACTCAAAAACAAGCTTGTAGCCATCTCTACACAGAAGAGATCCGCTAACAAGATTTTTATTGACGGAGGGGACATAATGCACGTTCTTCAGCCGCACGATCTTCCCCGAAGTAAACTTCAGATCGACCGTGCCAACACCATGAACAGAAGCACTTGAACCGTTGCCCATCAGCACGGTGGAAGTCCCTGCGGTCTGATAAGACGAAAACATGGAAACATCACCGCATACATGCACATTAGCACCCGTGTCAATTAACCAATCAGGAGAATGACATACTGAAAGAATAGTAGGAAATATACCATACCCAGCATCCTTCATGTCAGTGTCTCCAATGACAACATTAGCGGTTTTGCCGCCTTTCCCAAGATGACGCTTGTCATAGCGATTAGGGCAACTAGGAGCCCAATGATCAGGATCTCCACACACGTGACAAACACCTTTCTTCTTGTCATTCTTCTTCTTGAAGTTCGTGTGCTGTACAGCCTTGTTCTTCCCATCAAATTTTGCTTTACCATTAAACTTGCCCTTGTTCTTGAAGTTGTGGGGCTGGAAGTTTTTCTTCTGTACCAGATTGGCACTGGATCCTCCCTCAATTCCTCGAGCACGTGTATCCTTTGCTCTCGCCTTTTCTTCGACATCAAGAGTACCAATGAGATCCGGGACGGAAAACTCCTGTCTCTTGTGTTTCAGAGAGGTAGCAAAGTTCCTCCACGTAGGAGGAAGCTTAGTGATGATGCCTCCGGCAACAAACTTGTCCGGTAACATACAATTGAAGTGCTCAAGTTCTCTAGCAAATGACTGTATCTCGTGAGCTTGCTCAACCACGGAGCGCTCTTCAGTCATCCTGTAGTCATAGAATTGTTCCATGATGTACAGCTCAGTGCCGGCATCCGAGACCCCAAACTTGGCCTCGAGTGCGTCCCACATATCTTTTCCATTATCAATTGATGCATAAGCATCAACTATGTTCTCACCAAGAACACTCAAGAGAGCAGCCTTAAACAGGGTATCCATTTTCTGGAAAGCTTGCTCCTGTTGAGCATCATAATCTCCTTCCGGTTTGCCAAGAGTGGCGTCATAGCAACTCATGGTTTGAAACCATAAGACTGCTCTCACGCGCCACCTCTTGTAGTGCACACCCTCAAACATAGGAGGCCTCATGGATGCAGCAAAACCACTTGGGGTAAATTGCCTATCATAGGGTTTTTGGATTGTTGGAAATATGAGCAATTTACCATATGATTTTATTAATAAGAAAAATAAATAAAACATCCTGGAAAACATGACTATTATAGTAGAGATGAAACAAGTCATGTCATCTAACAGTAAGAGGGCAAATAGCATGCGCACATGTGAAGGAGAACATAACATATATGGAACAGAGGCTAGTGCAAGAAAAACTAGAGCAGGAAACTGAAGCATGTACGTAAACAGAGAGAACACGAGGACGTACGGAACAGTGGCAGAAGCCCCGGTCTTGGGGTCGGTGTCGTCACCAGCCATGTCGTCGAAGAGGTCGTCGACGTCGGGGAAGAAGTCGTCGTTGGGGAAGAGGTCGTCGGTATTCGGAGCGTCCGTGATGAACCGGTCAGTAGTCGCGCAGAGCGCTCCCCAAAAACCCTATCACCCTTCTCCCGTACAGGACTCAAAGAGGTGCGATTTCGGAGGCCTACTGTCCCGACCTGCGGTGCACGCCGCAAGTCGGGATGGGGAAGATCGTGGCAGCAGCGCAGTGCTCAGGAACCGGTGGCGAGAAGAAGTAGTTCTGGTTCGTCTCTCTGAGAGGAGCGACCTCCCTTTTATAGGCGCAAGAGAAGGAGGCGAGAGGGCAGCGACGGGAGGTGAAAAGAGAGGGAGACGAAGCGAACGGACTTCAGCCGTTCGGATTCAGTGTCCACTACAGAAAAACGTTTCAGCTCCCGCGTGACCTTTCGTATACCCGTCGTGCGTGGCAAAAATTTGGACATCGGCTCGGCTCATTCCAAACCCGCAACCCGTCGTGGCGAGGCGTGGCGTGGCGAGGCGGGCGGCGGAGGAGGAGCGCGCGTGGATGTCCCTCTTGTTCTCATCCTCATACATGTGGGGAAAGAACCTCCCTTATAAAGAGATCCAACTCCCTCTAAACTAGCAATGTGGGACTAAACTTTAGTTCCACCTCTTGCCTTGCACGAATGGGCTGCGTGGGCCTCTAGGATTTATTAGGAATTTCTGAAACTGCTATTGGGCTTGGCCCATAATAGACAAAATTCCAGCAGTGTGTTTGGGGCATAGAATTAAATAGCCCGCGAAATAGCTGCGCTATAGCTGCCCGGGAGCCTCGCCGCTACGCTATGGCTGTTGCCGCGAAATCCTTCACATATCCCTCCAAATGGCTCAAAAATCAGCAAAACCCTTCAGAATTCACCTCTCCCACCAGAAAAAATTCTGATATTTGCCGCAATTGCCCGCTATGGCAGCCGCTATAGCTGTTGGGAGAGGGTGCCGCGAAATCGTTTCTCCCGCGATTTTAATCTATGGTTTGGGGGCTTGACTTCTTATGAAAATTTGTTAGAGAAAATCTGTTTTAATTGGGCTTCTCCTTGTTTTTGCAGTTTACAATGGGGAACATGCTCACCTTCATGCTTGGAACAACTGCAGTGGTGGATCATTGCCATCCAAGGCAACTCCACCCAGGAGGCAGCAGCAGCAGGATAGCAGGCCATCAGTTTGACCCGCTGAGCATTCTGGCTTTCAGGGCTATGTCTGAGCACATAGTACGATGTAAAGCGTTCCGTCGAGAGCGGATTGCCGACAGCCGGTTCCAGCTGCTGAGCATTCTGGTTTGCGGAGCAATCCATGCCGAGGGAATTACAGCAACCAATCCATTCAAACTGTGTGGCGTTCTCATCTGTGGAGTTTTGTCTGACTACATCCGTCACGACGCAGAGGAACCAGCGGTTGATCTGCTTGGGGACCTTCCAGAGGTACTATGCTAAAACCTCGTGCTCCAGCTCGTCTGTTGGTTGCATATTACTAATTTCTACCTGTGTGCAACTACATTTTTTTTTTGTTCTGCAGGATGTGTTATGCACAATTTTGTCAAAGTTGCCTCTGGAAGAGGCTGTAAGAACCAGTGCCATTTCAAGGAAATGGAGATACTTGTGGACAGTTTGTCCTATACTGAGTTTCGATGAAGATACAATATGTGGCAAGAATAATTATGAGAAAAGAGTGTATAATCTAGTGTTCAGTCGCATTGTTAATAGGGTCCTGGGACAGTGCCGTGGCAAGTTGGTTGAAGAGCTTGAAATCAAAATTGAGTTGAACTGGATGTTGATTGAACATCTTGATAATTGGGTTCGTTTTGCTGTATCATCGCGGACAAAGGCACTAGTTTTTGATTTAGCACCAGAAGCGCATCAACCTCCAGGTCGTGTTGATCGGTACAGATTTCCATTTGACCTTTTAGACGAGGACAGTGTATGCCGTCTACAGAAACTTCATCTTAGCTTTGTAGATTTCCAGCCGCCAATGCATTTTAGTGGTTTCCCTAACCTAAGGAAGCTTGATCTGAACTTAGTGAATGTCAATGGGAAGGATATTCAACATACGTTGTCAAACTGCTGTAACCTAGAGTGGCTGAGTATTGTTAGATGCCATCTCAATAGTGAACTAAAGGTTAACGGCCCACTGCCTCACCTGCTATACTTGAAAATTGCTTCCTGCAGATTAACAAATATAGCATTCCATGCCGTGAACTTACAAGTGTGCAAACATATGTACCGTGCTTATTGACCTCAGTAAATCATCAGAACTGAAATGTGCAAACATATGGTATTTTGGAGACACTCTTGAGCATACTATTACCGTGCTTGCTAAAGTTCTTACAAGTGTGCAACATCTTATCCTCAATGCAGGCTGTAAATCACCAGAGGTTTGCTCTTCAACCATCTTTTATATCATGGATTATCCTATTATATTATATATTCGTGTCATGACATTTGATTATCTATCTTTCAGATTCCCTGTTTGATGATGTCTTACCCATTCAAGTTTTCTCGGATGACATATTTAAAATTGAGCTTGGACTATGTCAAAGAATACAGCTTGTCGCTGGTCTGTTTTCTGAGGTCTGCTCCTTTAATTGAGAAGTTAGAGCTGCACGTAAGTACTCATATGGGTTTTTGGCTGATAGTCTATATTTCTTATTAGTATTACTACATTATAGCTTCTTCTAAGGCACTATATACATCTCATTTTTGAACCATGCAAATGTCATGCTTACAACTGAGAAGCATATTTATCTGAGTATAAAACGTTATAGCCAAGTTGTGCTGGACAATTTCTTTTTATCTTTGTTGTTGCACATACTGTCTTGGAACTAATGCTTGGAGATTGACTGTTAGACAGACTTGCCGTTCCTTTCCCACCCTTTTTTTCTTTTCTTAAGCTATTGTTTTTTGTTCAGTTAAATCTTTCACAAACTAAAACAACAGTTTGATAAAACACTGTCGCAACTTGGTCACGTACTCAGATTATTCATTGACATTTGATTATAGATAGATAAAATGAATAACAGATTAGTCACAAGCCTTCTCACTTCATTTTTGGTTCAAAATTGCAGTTTTGTAATGCTGCTTATGTGCGCCTGGTACAAGAACCTGAACCTATCAGGAAGCTTTCAAAGCGTCTGTTCAACGACATGAAGAGCTTGCATATTACAGGATTTGAAGCATGCAAGGGAGAAGTTGAGTTCCTTCTGCACATGGTTGAAAATGCCCCTGCATTGGAGTTCTTATTTATAGATCACTCATATCAATATCCACTAGAAGGCTTTCACAAAGACAAAGAATTGGATGTTGACTTGCTTCGTACAACTACTAGAAGTCATCTTAAAGGAAAGATTTCACCCAATTGCACCTTGATTTTACTTTAAGGGATTATTAGTTGCTGTAGGGATGTATAGCCAGGGATGGAAATCCGATGCGGTATCCTGAGACATGTTTGCACGGTTTACCCGCTATTTACTTGTGCCTTGTGACTATTTTTGCACATTATATATTGAAATGTTGGGGGCAGCAGAGAATGGACTCCGTTGGAGAGGTAGACGGTGAAGATACAATGCAAGAGTTGTGCCGCTGACATGAAGAGAGATGGAACTGTTTGTAGTTCGTTTCATGTTCTTGTTTCATTGGATTTGAATGACATTAAAAATGCTCATTTTCTTAGTTTGGTTTCGCTGGCATTAACAATCAACAATGCTGGTGCCATTTCTATCTCTTTGAGACAATAATGCTGGTCCCATTTAGTGAATGGAGGATTCGATCCCTCTTGTAAGCATCAACATTGTAACTACGTACATAACATGGATAAGCACAGCAGCTATTTTTGATGTCCTTTGTTGGCAATGGTTTCTGATTGTTATGCAAAACACAGTGCTGCTGCATCTGTCACTCTAATTTGCAGGTGTTTGTCTCAAAACTTGGTGTAAACCCAACTACGTACATGCTAACAAAAAAACATAATTGCCGCCCACACTTGGCACCTCATCCGTCTCATAGTTTCTGCTATCCGGGCACTACGTATCTACTCGATATCGATAAGCAGCAAAGAAACGGCACGACTGTATCTTACTCTATGATAAGTGACAGGACTGGACCTCGTCGCAAGAGAGACGGACTTGCTCCGGAATCCATAAGGACGTTGTCGATGATGAGAGCCTCCTCGCGAGGGAGGTGCGGCGGCACATCGACGACCACGGTCGACTCCCAATCCCGGATCATCGCGCGTGCCTCGTCAACACTGGAAACGAGCACCACCTGTACGCTCTTCTCGGCCTCAAGCTTGCCCTCGGCGGCATCATCACTCGTGATGGAAGGAAGGTAGGGGAAGATGGTTTAGGAATCAATCAACACACGCATCCATTAGGCTCATCGGCCGGGCATATATACAGTTTACAGGAACCACACCCGAGAGGGATCGTGTGCCACTACCACATCGTGCGCTACCCGCACACACACACACACGACGCGTACATCCGTTGACGTATATACCGGCTGTACACGTATAGTCTAACACACCCCCGCAGTCGTGACGTCGCTCGGGGCGACGCAAAGACTGGACCTGAACTGAAGAAAAGTGTCCGTAGGCAGTCCTTTGGTCATCACGTCGGCAAGCTGCTGCTTGGTGGGGATGTGCAGCACAGGGAATTCGCCAAGCGCAACGCGCTCGCGAACAAAATGGATGTCGAGCTCTACATGCTTGGTGCGCCGGTGGTGGACAGGGTTCACCGGGAGGTACACCGATGAGACGTTGTCGCAGAAGACGAGCGTGGCCTTGGTCACCGGTGCACGGAGCTCACCAAGGAGTTGGCGAAGCCACACGCATTCGGCCACAGCGTTCGCGACGCCGCGGTACTCTGCCTCGGCGCTGGACCGGGAGACAGTGGCTTGCCGCTTCGAAGACCACGAGACGACGGCGTCGCCGAGGTAGACGCAGAAGCCTGACGTCGAGCATCGGGTGTCGGGGCACCCGGCCCAGTCACCGTCGGTGAAGGCACGCAGGTCCAAACTCGACGAGGCGCGCAGGTGCAGGCCGAGGGAAGGCGTCCCGCGAACATAGCGAAGCACGCGCTTGACCAAGTTCTGATGGTAGACGCGCGGATCGTGCATATGCAAGCAGATCTGCTGGACAGCGTAAGCCAGCTCGGGGCGGGTGATGGTGAGGTACTGCAGCGCCCGGCAAGGCTGCGGTAGGCAGAGGGGTCGTCAACGCGCGGCCCGTCGGCCTGCGGGAGCTTGCCCTTGCTGTCGATCAGGGTCGGTGATGGCTTGCAGGAGTCCATGCCCGCACGATCGAGCACGTCCTCGGCGTACTGTCGTTGGCAGAGGAAGAACCCGTCAGGAGTGCGCTGAACTCGGATGCCGAGGAAGAAATGGAGCGGGCCGAGGTCCTTCATGGCGAACTCGCCAGTGAGTCGGTGGACAACGCGCTGCAGAAGAGCTGGAGAAGACGTGGTGAGGACGATATCGTCCACATACAGGAGGAGGAACGCCGTCTCAGTGCCATGCGTGTAGAGGAACAAGGATGAGTCGGAGCGGGTGCCGGCGAAGCTGATCGTCTTGAGGAAGCCGGCGAATTGCAGGAACCAGGCGCGCGGGGCCTGCTTGAGTCCATAGAGCTATTTGGCCAGGCAGCAGACGTGGCTGGGCTTGGTGTCGTCGACGAAGCCGGCGGGCTGGTGGCAGTACACCTCCTCATCGAGGGTGCCATGCAGGAATGCATTCTTCACATCAAGCTGGTGCACGGGCCAGCGACGCGAGGCGACGATGGTGAGGACAGTGCGGATGGTCGCCGGTTTGACCACCGGGGAGAAGGTCTCGCCGTAGTCCACGCCAGTGCGCTGTCGGAACTCGCGCACCACCCACTGGGCCTTGTAGCGTTTGAGGGTGCTATCGGCGCGCATCTTGTGCTTGAACACCCATTTTCCAGTGATCAGGTTGGCGCCGGGAGGGCGCGGCACCAGATCCCAGGTGCGATTGCTGACGAGGGCGGCGAACTCCTCACGCATCGCCGCCACCCAATTCGGATCACGCACGGCGACGCGAACGGAGCTGGGGACCGGAGAGATCGACGCAGTGGTCGAGGCAGTGGCGGCGTCGTAGTAGCGCAGATTGGGCCGGAAGATCCCAGCCTGCGCACGCATGACCATCCGTCGCGGCGGAGCAGCCTCGGCCGGCGGATCGGGAACAGCAGTAGCAGCAGCAGCACCCAGCGAGGAAGCACCGCGCCCGTCCGATGACGAAGGAACGGTGGAGGTTGAACCAGTCGAGGGCGCGCAGGAGCTGGGGCCACTGATCCCCGATCCAACGCCCCCAGTTGAACTGGGAGAAGGCGCGGTGGAGCCTGAGGACGCGGAGCCGCTCGATGACGATCGCACGGCCGTAGTTGAATCACGCCGGGGCACGAAGGAGGGCACGGCGGCAGAGCGTGGCGCGGGTACCTGCAGGATCAGTGGCCCAGCAGACGATGGTGACGGTGGCAGCGCGGCAGCGGGGGCGACCGAGCGAGCAAAGCGGAAGTCGTGCTTGTGGAAGACGACGTGCCGCGAGGTCAGGACGCGCCGGGAGACAGGATCGAAGCACCGATACCCGCGGTGGTCAGAGGGATAGCCGAGGAAGACGCACGCAACAGAGCGGGCGTCAAGCTTGTGGGAGTAGTGGCGGTGGTGTTGGGGTAGCAGAGACAGCCAAACACGCGCAGCAAGCTGTAATCAGGAGCTTCGCCAAGCAGAAGTTCATATGGGGATCGAGGCGTACTGGTATGGCAGGGACGGCGATTGAGCAGGTATGTCGCGGTGTTCAGAGCTTCAGCCCAGAACCGCGTTGGCATGGATGCATGGAAGAGGAGGGCGCGAACACTGTCGTTGAGGGTGAGGGTGTCCCGGACTAGGGGGTATTCGGGCTGCCGGCCTATCTCCTATAGGCCGGACTAACGGGCCGCTCTTAACTCATTGAAGGAAGGCTGGATTGCGGACGACCCCGTACACCAGGAGGAAGATTCCACAAGACTTGGCGCCCAAGACGAGGACTCCTCTAAACCCTAGGCCTCCGGTGCATATATAAACCGAGGCCAGGCTAGTCAATAGAGGAGGGGATCGGATCTCATATTCATTAGAACAATCTCGTGGTAGCCACATGTACTCTGTACTATACCCCATATCAATACAATCAAAAGCAGGACATAGGGTATTACCTCTTCGAGAGGGACCGAACCTGGGTAAAACTCTGTGTCCATGTTACCATCGCTCCACGACGCCTAGCTTAGGACGCCTACTACGAGATATGCCGAATTTGACACCGACATTGGTGCTTTCATTGAGAGTCTGCTGGGTAGTCGTCGCGGTGCGATGGGAATTCAGATCGGCTCCACCGCGATCTACGCGTCGGAACCGAGCTACATCGTCAATGTTGGCATCTTCGTCGCCAGCCCGACTGGTCACCTCGGCTAGGCCGAGGACTACACTCCACTTCGGATTGTCAAGTTCGGACGGATGTTTTCGTCATCATCAACTCCGATCTCATCCGGGATCATGGAAAAATCGTCCATGGTGCTCAGGGGCTCAACGTCAACATTGCCCTCGCGCGATCATGTAGTTTTTTCTAGACAGCGGATTCGTGTTCGCCGTCCCCGTCTCCTCGAGCGTCGCTTTGACGATTGCTTCGGTAGAATTGTGCGGAATTGAGTCTAGAACAACCGTGCAAAATTTCGTCGCGTTCCGATGGAGGAATCTCCGGCGATCTCCGATATACCGGAGCCCTGTCGAATCTGGACGGGAATCTGGACGAGTTTAGGGCGAGGAGTCCAGTAGTTAGCTTGGACATCCTTTGGAAGATCCAACCGTTCATCGGCTGCGGAATTCCCATATCTACCACCCCTCAAAATTTCAGCTCGATCCGACCGTTCAAACTCCGGGAAGTGTCCGATGAGTGCATCAATTTTCGGATCTGTTTTCTGCGCGAAAACGAATCCGGCCCGAGTTCATCTTTTTCATGAACAGATTATCGGACATCCTTTTTGAAGGGAATTTTTATAGGGTATTGTATTTTGTTTTCAAGCACGTGCCTGCAAATTTTAAGCCTTTTCCGAGGCGATCTTCGTCGTCGCGCCGATGTCAAACCAGCCTGGCCACGTTGCTCCATGGCTGCCGACCTGCGCCAGCATCGACTGCGCCGTCGATTCATCGAGCCAACGACAACCACCTCGGATCATCACCTCGGCGAGCCGACCAAGAGTTCGGCACCGCTCTCCCTAATGATCGTCAAGATAACATCGTCACCTTATGGATTGCACGGGTCAGGCGCACCAGCATCGTCGCGCGGTCACTTCTCAAGCCAGCATTGAGCGCGTCACAAAGTTTCGACCTGGGTCGGCATCGCCGCGCCGTTGCTTCTTCGAGCCGACGTCCACCTCGCTGACCTGCTTCGACACCTTGGCTGGCATGGGGGTTGCAACGTCACCTTACCGACCTGCTCTGTCACCTTAGCTAGACCGGGGGCTTCGCCATCTCTTTCTCAACCTACTCCGGGGACTTCGGCGTCACCAGCCGACCAGCTTCGTCAGCTCGGCCGGACCGGGGGCTTCGCCTCAACATATCGGCAGTGTCGTACTACCATTTCATCAAGCCGAGCTCTTCGCTCGGACACCTCGGCCGGACCGGGGGCTTCGCCATCGCTTCATCGACCTACTCCGGCGTCACCCTGCCGACCTACTCTGTCTCCTCGGCTGGACCAGGGGCTTCTCCTCGGCACATCGGCGGTTTTGTGCTGCCACTTCATTAGCCGAGCTCTTCGCTCGGCCACCCCAGGACCGGCTTGGGGGCTGGGATCTCGATCCGTTGCAAGCCCGGACTACGTCATCAACGCCGAGCACATTAACCAGCTAAGTCGCTTTCATGCTTAAATTTTCTAAATTCTTAATTTTTTGTTCGGTTCGACCAAGCATTATATTTATGTTAAATAAAATCTGTTTGTTAAAAACGAGGTTCGTTAAAAACCACTTCCTTTACCCATGTTAACTGGGGGCTCTTAAATTTATATGAGCCGTTATAATAAGTGTTTTCTTCTAAGTCGTTGCAAAGTCTTTTTCTACCACTCCTTTCTCGACATGAGTGTGTGGTCAATAGCCGGATAGACTGGTTTCTCTCTAAAGCCGCTCGAGTTTGGTTCGCTAAACTGGCCTGAGAAGCACTCCGCCTTCGGGAATAGGAGGTTGAAGCCGAAGGCTGACCCGCTTGAAGTCTTGAGATCGGATGTGTCATGTTAAAGCACGGCGGAAGCACAAACTAATTTTAAGACCAATTTTTGGATTGGCACCAAAAAACTCAATTTAGTTCGGACGTCAAGTTTTTACATAAGTTTTTTGGCTTTTCGAGCTTATGGCACTTGTACGCTATTTGTATGTTTTTCTTTCAGGAGGCGGGACATCTTCATGATCGAGGTGCCCTGCGTAATAATTCAGCTCGGGAGATCTTTTCCGACCCGCAGCTCGGCATCTTTCCTGCCGACCTACACCTCGGCGTTGGCGAAACGCACATGACATCTGGACTAGTTCCCGAGGAGATTCGATCCTCAGGTTGGTCGGCCGCACTCAACCCGAGTCTCGGGGGATACTGTGTGTCTCCAGCATAACTCTCGCAGTACAACGTCGGATGCCTTTAAAGCATCGGCAATATCAACGGGGGGCTGTGACTAGAGCCAAACCCACCAAAAGCCAAGGTACTCCGAGGAGTCCTCGGCAAAACGTTCTCGGATATTGCTTTATATGCATCAGTTTTGAATTGTATCCTCGGTCAATAGTTGGGTTGCCCGGCTCCTGTGCTTGCCTCCTACGTTCCGCTTTGTTTAGCTAGGTTTGCAAAGGGAGAACCACTGTGATTGTACTTCCGGTTTAACTGGTCAAGTGCCTCAGTGGAGAAAGCCGAAAACTGACTGTCACAATAAGCGTAAACTGGTCAGCGATTCGATGACTGTATTAAACTACAGATCGATAGAGGTTACCTCGTGTTAAGCGATGGGCCTTTCATAACATTAGCTGAAGTGTTAATGGCTTGACCTCGGCTGACGCCGAACACTAACCGGGGGCTAGTAACTGGCCTCCAAACTTTAAGCTCCTATGACTAAGTGAAAGTTATAAAGCCTGCATATCTGATTGCCTCGTTTCCGCTAACACAACCGCCTCCGGGCACCGAGACGTCGGCTAAGGGTTGTCTTGTTAGTACGGAAACACCCTGCGTAGTATCTACAAAGGGGTGGAAGCTGACGATGGGCAACTTTCAGTTTATAAACAGTCGCAGTGGAGTCAAAATAACATATAGCATAAAGCATTTGTATTCAATATGCGAGTGCTGCCTTCCGTACTCATCGTTATAAAGCCATAAATATGCATCAATTTGAATTAAGATTTTGGCGAAGCTGGGTTGCCTGGCTCCTGTACTTACCCCTACGTTTCCGATTGTTCGGCTAGGAGGTAAAGGGAGCACCTCTGTGATTGATACTACCGGGTTATCCGGGTTAGTACCTCAGACTGGGTGAAGCCGAAAGCTAGCAATCTCAAGAACATAATTGGTCGGCAACGACGGAAGTGAAAATTTCGGTTCATTACGACCACAGAGTTCGGGAACTTTCCCCAAACTAAATCCTCAATATTTTCCTCCCACATTGATCGGAGGTGAGGTTTCATGATCATGGTCAACATGACAGCCTGGGAAAAGGAACTTATAAAGGAACTATTTTTCCTAGAAGATGTTTCTTACGTTCAATAGTAATATAACATATCTCTCCGTGTACCTTTGTTTATAAAACCATATGGCCGGATTGCCTTGTTTGTCGTAAATCTTTGCCCTTATAAAGGCTTTATAAAGTAGGACAAACACTCCTCGGCTACTGGCCGAGGAGGTTGAAGCCGATGGTCGGTCGACAAAGTTTTGTACAATGCGGATCCGAGCATTAATGATGTAAAGTACTTGGATACATAGAATCATTACACATAAATTATGATTAAAATCAATTTACTCTGGATATTGATCCTTAATTGCCACCCTTGCCCAAATTATGGCTCAGGGGCTACTGGGCTTCGCGCTTCTCACGTAAAACCATCAACGGGTTACATCGATCCCCTGATCTGGTGTTGTCACCCGACCAGTGTCACGGGGGCTACTGCATTGCCTATTCAATTCAGACAATAAAAAAAGTGCAAAAAAGTTTCCGAGGAGTTTACAATCGTCAGCCGCACCCAACCTGAGTCTCGAGGACTATGCACACCGCGTTTCCATTCCTAAGTATGCGGCCGAGCTAGGAGTTGATTGTAACACCCCTATGTAATAAAGCACAGTGATCCTCTGTTAAACTTGCCAAATCATCATCATTTGCAATGTTTGATCACAGTGGTTTAATATCTCATTTCAAATTCTGCCACTGAATTCAAATTCAATTGCAAGTCAAATTTGAAGTTGCTTAAAAGTTGTTGGAAAAATGTTCATCATTTAGCATAAATTCCAAAACAATTTGATGTTAAGAAAAACAACATCACTCTTATGCTAAAATGGACAGTAGCATTTATAATAGTGCCAAACCAGCAATTTAATTTGCAAATCCAATTATGAAAAATGGAAATGAATTCCCCTGGCCTCCAAAATAATTGTGGCAGTGCCTAAAAATGCAAAGTAAATAATGGGCCAAGTCACACATTTTTCTAAAATGATTTGGTTGCCCAAATATTCTTTTTCCTTCTCTGTTTAATAAATAAAAGAAGAAAAAGAAGGAAAAGAAAACGGGCTAAGCCTTACCTGGCAGTGGGCCGAAACGGCCCAGCCCACCTCCCTCACCTGCTCCCTCCCTCCGTGTCGCCGTCGCCGCATCCGGCGCGCACGGCGCCGTCCACCGCCCGCCACGCCGACGAGGCAGGTGGGGCGAGAGGATAAGGGCGCCTGAGCCTTTCCCCCTGGTCGCCTCGCCCCCATTCTCCCCTCTCTCCCTCTCCCAGCGCTCGCCCGCTCCCCTGCTCGCTGCCCGAACGCCGCCGCCGCCGCCCGGCTCCACCCCGACGGCCACGGTGCCTCCCTCGCCTCTTCGAGCTCTCCATCAGCTCCGTCGACGTCTTCTCCTTCCTCTCCGACCGCGCAGGCAAGCCGGAACCCGCCGCATTGCCCGAATCCAGCTCGACCTCGAGCTCTCTGTCGCCGGCGATCTCCGGCGACTGCGGCCTTCCTCTGCGCTACCGAGCACCCGAGGGGCCTTCTTGCGCCCGCACGGTGAGCTCCGCGGCTCCTCCTCCTCCTCTCCTGCTCGATTTCGAGCTGGCTAGCCGCCGCTGCTACCGCCGAGCTCCGGCTGCCGCCATTGCCGGCGATCTCCTAGCTTCCGTGCCGCTCTGCTCGAACGCGTAGCTCCGACGAGTTCCCGGGGTCCCGTAGAGGACGCCTGCGTAGCTAGTTTGCTCGAACGCGACGCGTAGCCGCGTTTCGGAAAAGGGCCGAACTCCGGCCGCCGCATCGAGCTCGATTCCGGCGAGCTCCGGCCATCTCAGCTCGCGAGGCTGCCGCCGTTGGACGCGACGTGCTTCGGCCGTTCGAACGCAGGTCGTGGCGATCGATTTGACCCACCATAGCGAAATCCCGAGCCCCTCCGGCGAGGTTGTCGCCGCGGGAGGCTCGCCGACGCATTTCCGACGACGACCGCCGACGTGGCCTGACCGGTGGGCCACCCTGGGTAGCAGGCAACTGGGTCCCGCGGGCCCAGTTGACCAGTTGACCGGGGTCAACGTTGCTGATGTGGCGCTACAGTCGCTGACGCGTGGGCCCCATTCGGATTAACAGACTAATTAAACCGTTTTTAATTAAAACTTAATTAGACTAGCTAAATAGACACTGACAGACCGGGGCCACCAGTTAATTAACTCAGATTAGTTTAAAACTAACTCTGTTTAACCCACTGTCTATGACAGGTGGGTCCCGCAGGTCAGGTTTGACCTGGACCAGCCGGTTTGACCCGCTGATGTCACAGTGACGTCACGCTGACGTAATTTAGTATTTTCTGTTATTTTCAAAATTGATTTAAATTCAGAAAATTGCTAAAAACTTTGAAAAATCGTAGAAAATTAACCGTAGCTCGGATCGAAAAACTTTCTACATGAAATTTGCTCAGAACGACGAGACGAATCCGAATACGCGGTCAAAATGCTTGACCAACACTCCTAACTACCTGAACATGGATCCGTCCCCTCCGGTTCAGTATACCGAAGTCAGCCTGAACGCCGGGAAAATATCCCAGATATTTACCCGATTCGTCTGCGATATGTAGCAATGCATTAGGGCACCACTAACATTGCATACTGCCATGCCATGCATCTGTGTTGCATTATTTGCCTTTATTTATTGTTTCTTCCCCCTCTTCTTCTTCGATAGCCCCCGAGACCGACGCAGCTCCGGAGACCGACTACATCCCCGAAGACCCCTCTTTTGCCGCAGAGCAACCAGGCAAGCAAACCCCCTTGACGCATGCCTATATCACCTATTCTTTCTCCCTCCTGCTTGCATTAGAATTGCTACTGCTGTTGCTTTATCCTATTCTGATGCATAGCCTGTCCTTGTAACTGCTTTTGATACTATACCTGATATCCTAAATGCTTAGTATAGGTTGGATGGTAAACCATCTGTGGCCCCTCTTCCTTGCTGTAGTTGCCCCGCTGTAGTACCTGTGTCCCGATCGATGTGATCGTCGGGCTGAGACCAGCACATCACCACACACCCCTAAGCTGCTTGACTCTGCAGAGCTAACATCGAGTGCCGAGGGTGATACCTCTTATCTCACTCCTGATGTTGCCCCTGTAGTGCAGTTAGTCGGATGTGGGTTGTCGAGGGTGATTCCTCTTCCACCACCTCCGATGTAGCTTCTGTCGTGCAACCCCGCAGGTGTGAATACCATCGAGGGTGATTCCTCCGGGTTCACCTTGTCAGTTACATCTAGTGGGAATCCATCGAGGGTGATTCCTCGGATTCCTGCTTGATGTTATGGACACACGGTTACTTGCACTTTATTACTACAGTTACTGGATAAAGTCGGGTAGGCCCCGAGGGGTACCCGTGAGTGATGTGGAGTCGGGTTGACCATGAGGGTACCCGCGAGATGAATACGTGGCACGGCCGGGCATTCTTAGTCCTTGCCGTAAGTCCACGAGACGGGGCGACGGGGTCACAGGATCGTGAGTTTCTGTTCGTTACCGCGCGCTACCAACGCACTAATGGGTTAGGATATGTAATCTGAGTAGGCCTTTGGCCTTTTCGCGCTATCCAGCACGTGGGAATAAAATGGGTACTCGGCGCCGTATGTATCAGCCGAAAGCTCAGTTAGACGTCCAGTTCAGCCTTGTGGCACGGTCGGATCGTGCCGATGGCGCTGGTATCCACCCTGCACACAACGACCCGGAGTGCAAAGGGGGATGGGCCCAAGAACCCTGATCACTTAGGATGTAGACCGGCGGGGACCTCTCTACTGAGCTCTAGGTAGGGCTGCGGTGTGTCGATCAGCCGAGGCCGGGCATGACCCAGGAAAGTGTGTCCGGCCGGAGTTAATCAAGCGTGTTGGGTAACAGTAGTGCACCCCTGTAGGGAAGTATATCTATTCGAATAGCTGTGTCCACGGTAACAGGACGCTCGGAAAATATCCCAATCTTCTACAACTAGAAATGGGTTGAATATATTGGCTCCGGGATCGCTTTCTCGCAGGGAGTCGAGGAAGGATCTCTGGGCGTGGTTACTTGTACTTGATGCTACTACTATATTATTGCACTAATATACACTCTTCTAATGCTGCAAGACCCTGAAGATGCTAGTCTTCGATAGGCTAGGCTTTTCCCTTCTATTCTGGCATTTCTGCAAATCAGTCCACATATACAGCCTTCCTTTGATAATGTTGCATACATAGAATAGATCTGATGTCAGTCTTGCTGAGTACTTTGGATGAGTACTCACGGTTGCTTTGCCTCCCTTTTTCCCCATACACAATTGATGCGACCAGACGACGGAGCCCCGGAGCCAGCTGCCCCAGCAGCCGACGACGACTACTACCACTACTACCCCTCCGGCTACTACTACTACTACGAGGAGCCCTCCGACGACCAGGAGTAGGTTAGGAGGCACCCAGGCAGGAGGCCTGCGCCTTTCGATCTAGTGTTTTATTTTGCCCTGCCTTCTTAAAGGCTATCTGTTTAACTTTGTGTCTGTGCTCAGATACCTGATGCTTCCGCTGATGCTTGTATGACATCGAGCTTATGTATTCGAGCCCTCGAGGCCCCTAGCTTGTAATATAAAGCTTGTATGACTTTTATTTATGCTTAGAGTTGTGTTGTGATATCTTCAAGTGAGTCCTTAGGCTTGATCTTGTGCATTTGCGTGTATGATTAGTGCACGATTAAGCCGGGGGCGTCACAAGTTGGTATCAGAGCCGACTGCCTGTAGGAACCCCCTTTCCAACTCCTTGGCCGAAGTTGAGTCTAGAATTTGCAAAATGATTTTTACTAACATGGCTGTGTGGCTTACGGGCCCACGTCGCCAATGGGTGGTATTAGGATCTTTTATTCCTCTTCTATACTCTAGGACTCTGATCTCTCTTCTTTTCGGGTTAAATGATTTTGCTAACTCTGACATTAGGTTCCCGTAATCACATTCACCCGGAGAGCTGGATTGTTTGCAACTAATCCTTTTCCTTTGAATTGATTAATCTGATAATCACCTTTTCTTTTACATTGGTCTGTTTAACCTTTCCTTTCCCAGTTATCATGTGTTTCTCACACTGTCTTTTGACATCTGCACTGTCTTATTTCAGATGCGTCCCGCAAGACAGCTTGTCCGTCTGACCGTGGCCAGTGATGTGACTGGGTTTCCGGCCATTTTGGTCGAGCTCTTGACCAGGTTGGGATATCGCTGGTATCCCGAGTACACTATTTACGAGGATTACCGCGAGTTCAACCAGGAGCAGTACCATGCTGAGGTTCGCATCTTTGATCGGCAGGACCGCTCCATCACGGAGTTGCACACCTTCCATGGTGTTGGAGTGATTGCTGATATGGCTGTCCATGATGCTGCCTACACTGCTATTGCCCATCTCCGTAGAGAGCACAACAGTCGCTTGGAGGAGACCGCTTTCAGATACATCCCGTATGCTCCTGCTGGGGATGAGACTGGATACTACACTGCTACTTGTGCTCCTTACGTGCTACGTCGCTATGACCCGCAGGTTATGGTACAACACATCCAGGCTCTGGATCGCACTGCTCGAGCTCTTGCTGTCGAGTTGTACGCCACTCGTGGTCGTCTTTATGACGCTCTGACACAGTTGCTGCCAGCAGTCAGTGCACGGATGCACCCAGAGTACATTCTTTACCCGCGCAGGACGGAGATGCCATCAGGTCTTGAGTGGCCTGCTGTTGGAGGTTTTATCCCTCCACATGGTCCTCTTCTTCCAGTTCGGGACCAGGTTCTGCACCAGAGTGTTCACGGAGCGCAGGATCTTTCTTTCGAGAGTACCCTGCCTCGTCACGTGCAGTTACCTAGGTTCAGTGGTTTTCCCCGACGTTGATGTAGCATATCGCTATGTCGCGTTGTTGTATCCCTCCACCGCGTGCCTGCGTGCCGCCTAGTTGTCTAGTTTTTCCTTTTGCCGTTGTAACGCTGGTCTGTAACCGAACCTATGTATGGATCTGTATGTCATGTTGGCTATGTTAATGTATTTACGGCACTTCCTTTTGTCGTGCATGTTACTTCATGAATGGTTCCATACATTTGCAAATGCTCGTTGCTAAAATACCCCCTGTTGAATTTTAGCAGGATGGTAAGACCCACAGGTCGTGGCCGTGGTGCCAACAATCCACCACCGCCCGACTATATGGCAACCATGATGCAACAGTTTGAAGTGCACCGTCAGTTTATGCAAGGGCTGATGGATCAGTTTCCCCGCCCCAATGCCAACCAGCAGCCAGCTTCAATCACTTTGCCAGAGTTTGTGCGTATGAATCCGACCATTTACCGCAACTCAGCTCAGCCGCTAGATGCTGATGACTGGCTCCGCGACATCTTTTTCGAGATGGAGTCTGCGGATGTGGCCCCTGCTAACTATGTCACCTTCGCATCATACTTCCTGAAGGGACCCGCAGCACAATGGTGGGACACTCACAGACAGACCTTAGCTCCTGGAACTATCATCACCTGGGTGGAATTCAAGGCTGCTTTCCGTGCCCGTTACATTCCTCAGGGAGTTATGGACTGGAAGAAGCGTGAGTTCCGTAACCTTACTCAAGGCAGTAAGTCTGTGGAAGCTTATCAGCAGGAATTTCTGGAGCTTTCTCGTTATGCTGAAGAGGACATTGCTACCGATGCACGTAGACAGGAGAAGTTCCGTGAAGGGCTCCATCCTGACATGAAGCTCGCTCTGCTAGTCCAAGATTTTGCCGACTTCGCCACCTTGGTGAACAAGGCTATCCAAGTTGAGACAGGTCTCAAGGATCATAAGGATGCTCTCAAGCGCACCCGTGAAGCGGGCTCATGTTCGGGCTCGTCTTCCCAGAAACGCCACATATGGATCCCCCAAAGCATGTACCGTCCAGCTGTACCTGTTCAGAGGCCATCGTATGTTGCACCACGTATGCCTCCTCCATCGCCAAGACAGTTCAGACCTCAAGCTCCAATGCTTCGAGCTCCTGCTCCACGTCCTGACAATGGACTCTGCGTCAAGTGTGGCCAGCCAGGTCACCGTTCCAGAGAATGCTCTCAGAATCAGAATCAGCTTACACTTCCTTCTGCTGGCCATGGTAATGGCCGTGGCAACAGTCAGCCCCGCAACAACAATGCCAGGCCTTCTTATGGGCGTGGTCAGGCTTACCATGTTGATCTGGGTGAACCTCAAGATCAGCTAGCTACGGTGAAGGGTACTTCTCTTGTTAACTCAGTACTAGCTTCTGATTTAATTTATTCAGGAGCATCGTACTCATTCATGCCAAAAGTTTTGCATTCATGATGGCATTAAATTTGTGGAATTAAAACGTCACAATCGTACGCGATTTCTAGGGGTACTTCCAGAAGAACTTTCCGGGATACCCCGCCCCTCTCCCTTCTACCTCCTAAATTCTCGGGACGAGAATTTCTTTTAGAGGAGGAGAATTGTAACACCCCTATGTAATAAAGCACAGTGATCCTCTGTTAAACTTGCCAAATCATCATCATTTGCAATGTTTGATCACAGTGGTTTAATATCTCATTTCAAATTCTGCCACCGAATTCAAATTCAATTCCAAGTCAAATTTGAAGTTGCTTAAAAGTTGCTGGAAAAATGTTCATCATTTAGCATAAATTCCAAAACAATTTGATGTTAAGAAAAACAACATCACTCTTATGCTAAAATGGACAGTAGCATTTATAACAGTGCCAAACCAGCAATTTAATTTGCAAATCCAATTATGAAAAATGCAAATGAATTCCCCTGGCCTCCAAAATAATTGTGGCAGTGCCTAAAAATGCAAAGTAAATAATGGGCCAAGTCACACATTTTTCTAAAATGATTTGGTTGCCCAAATATTCTTTTTCCTTCTCTGTTTAATAAATAAAAGAAGAAAAAGAAGGAAAAGAAAACGGGCTAAGCCTTACCCGGCAGTGGGCCGAAACGGCCCAGCCCACCTCCCTCACCTGCTCCCGCCCTCCGTGTCGCCGTCGCCGCATCCGGCGCGCACGGCGCCGTCCACCGCCCGCCACGCAGACGAGGCAGGTGGGGCGAGAGGATAAGGGCGCCCGAGCCCTTCCCCCTGGTCGCCTCGCCCCCATTCTCCCCTCTCTCCCTCTCCCAGCGCTCGCCCGCTCCCCTGCTCGCTGCCCGAATGCCGCCGCCGCCGCACGGCTCCACCCCGACGGCCACGGTGCCTCCCTCGCCTCTTCGAGCTCTCCATCAGCTCCGCCGACATCTTCTCCTTCCTCTCCGACCGCGCAGGCAAGCCGGAACCCGCCGCATTGCCCGAATCGAGCTCGGCCTCGAGCTCTCTGTCGCCGGCGATCTCCGGCGACTGCGGCCTTCCTCTGCACTACCGAGCATCCGCGGGGCCTTCTTGCGCCCGCACGGTGAGCTCCGCGGCTCCTCCTTCTCCTCTCCTGCTCGATTTCGAGCTGGCTAGCCGCCGCTGCTACTGCCGAGCTCTGGCTGCCGCCATTGACGGCGATCTCCTAGCTTCCGTGCCGCTCTGCTCGAACGCATAGCTCCGACGAGTTCCCGGGGTCCCGTAGAGGAAGCCTGCGTAGCTAGTTTGCTCGAACGCGACGCGTAGCCGCGTTTCCGAAAAGGGCCGAACTCCGGCCGCCGCATCGAGCTCGATTCCGGCGAGCTCCGGCCATCTCAGCTCGCGAGGCTGCCGCCGTTGGACGCGACGTGCTTCGGCCGTTCGAACGCGGGTCGTGGCGATCGATTTGACCCACCATAGCGAAATCCCGAGCCCCTCCGGCGAGGTTGCCGCCGCGGGAGGCTCGCCGGCGCATTTCCGACGACGACCGCCGACGTGGCCTGACCGGTGGGCCACCCTGGGTCGCTGGCAGCTGGGTCCCACGGGCCCAGTTGACGAGTTGACCGGGGTCAACGTTGCTGACGTGGCGCTACAGTCGCTGACGCGTGGGCCCCATTCAGATTAACAGACTAATTAAACCGTTTTTAATTAAAACTTAATTAGACTAGCTAAATAGACACTGACAGACCGGGCCCACCAGTTAATTAACTCAGATTTGTTTAAAACTAACTCTGTTTAACCCACTGTCTATGACAGGTGGGTCCCGCAGGTCAGGTTTGACCTGGACCAGCCGGTTTGACCCGCTGACATCACAGTGACGTCACGCTGACGTAATTTAGTATTTTCTGTTATTTTCTAAATTGATTTAAATTCAGAAAATTGCTAAAAACTTTGAAAAATCGTAGAAAATTAACCGTAGCTCGGATCGAAAAACTTTCTACATGAAAGTTGCTCAGAACGACGAGACGAGTCCGAATACGCGATCAAAATGCTTGACCAACACTCCTAACTACCTGAACATGGATCCGTCCCCTCCGGTTCAGTATACCGAAGTCAGCCTAAACGTCGGGAAAATATCCCAGATATTTACCCGATTCGTCTGCGACATGTAGCAATGCATTAGGGCACCACTAACATTGCATACTGCCATGCCATGCATTTGTGTTGCATTATTTGCCTTTATTTATTGTTTCTTCCCCCTCTTCTTCTCCGATAGCCCCCGAGACCGACGCAGCTCCGGAGACCGACTACATCCCCGAAGACCCCTCTTTTGCCGCAGAGCAACCAGGCAAGCAAACCCCCTTGACGCATGCCTATATCACCTATTCTTTCTCCCTCCTGCTTGCATTAGAATTGCTACTGCTGTTGCTTTATCCTATTCTGATGCATAGCCTGTCCTTGTAACTGCTTTTGATACTATACCTGATATCCTAAATGCTTAGTATAGGTTGGATGGTAAACCATCTGTGGCCCCTCTTCCTTGCTGTAGTTGCCCCGCTGCAGTACCTGTGTCCCGATCGATGTGATCGTCGGGCTGAGACCAGCACATCACCACACACCCCTAAGGTGCTCGACTCTACAGAGCTAACATCGAGTGCCGAGGGTGATACCTCTTATCTCACTCCTGATGTTGCCCCTGTAGTACAGTTAGTCGGATGTGGGTTGTCGAGGGTGATTCCTCTTCCACCACCTCCGATGTAGCTTCTGTCGTGCAACCCCGCAAGTGTGAATACCATCGAGGGTGATTCCTCCGGGTTCACCTTGTCGGTTACATCTAGTGGGAATCCATCGAGGGTGATTCCTCGAATTCCTGCTTGATGTTATGGACACACGGTTACTTGCACTTTATTACTACAGTTACTGGATAAAGTCGGGTAGGCCCCGAGGGGTACCTGCGAGTGATGTGGAGTCGAGTTGACCATGAGGGTACCCGCGAGATGAATACGTGGCACGGCCGGGCAATCTTAGCCCTTGCCGCAAGTCCACGAGACGGGGCGACGGGGTCACAGGATCGTGAGTCTCTGTTCGTTACCGCGCGCTACCAACGCACTAATGGGTTAGGATATGTAATCTGAGTAGGCCTTTGGCCTTTTCGCGCTAACCAGCACGTGGGAATAAAATGGGCACTCGGCGCCGTATGTATCAGCCGAAAGCTCAGTTAGACGTCCAGTTCAGCCTTGTGGCACGGTCGGATCGTGCCGATGGCGCTGGTATCCACCCTGCACACAACGACCCGGAGTGCAAAGGGGGATGGGCCCAAGAACCCTGAGCACTTAGGATGTAGACCGGCGGGGACCTCTCTACTGAGCTCTAGGTAGGGCTGCGGTGTGTCGATCAGCCGAGGCCGGGCATGACCCAGGAAAGTGTGTCCGGCCGGAGTTAATCGAGCGTGTTGGGTAACAGTAGTGCACCCCTGCAGGGAAGTATATCTATTCGAATAGCCGTGTCCACGGTAACAGGACGCTCGGAAAATATCCCGATCTTCTACAACTAGAAATGGGTTGAATATATTGGCTCCGGGATCGCTTTCTCGCAGGGAGTCGAGGAAGGATCTCTGGGCGTGGTTACTTGTACTTGATGCTACTACTATATTATTGCACTAATATACACTCTTCTAATGCTGCAAGACCCTGAAGATGCTAGTCTTCGATAGGCTAGGCTTTTCCCTTCTATTCTGGCATTTCTGCAAATCAGTCCACATATACAGCCTTCCTTTGATAATGTTGCATACATAGAATAGATCTGATGTCAGTCTTGCTGAGTACTATGGATGAGTACTCACGGTTGCTTTGCCTCCCTTTTTTCCCATACACAATTGATGCGACCAGACGACGGAGCCCCGGAGCCAGCTGCCCCAGCAGCCATCGACGACTACTACCACTACTACCCCTCCGGCTACTACTACTACGAGGAGCCCTCCGACGACCAGGAGTAGGTTAGGAGGCACCCAGGCAGGAGGCCTGCGCCTTTCGATCTAGTGTTTTATTTTGCCCCGCCTTCTTAAAGGCTATCTGTTTAACTTTGTGTCTGTGCTCAGATACCTGATGCTTCCGCTGATGCTTGTATGACATCGAGCTTATGTATTCGAGCCCTCGAGGCCCCTGACTTGTAATATAAAGCGTGTATGACTTTTATTTATGCTTAGAGTTGTGTTGTGATATCTTCAAGTGAGTCCTTAGGCTTGATCGTGTGCATTTGCGTGTATGATTAGTGCACGATTAAGCCGGGGGCGTCACATTGATCCTCAGGCCGATTTCGCGAATCGACCTGGGTCTCAGGGCTACTGGGATCAGCGGTTTTGTTATATCCTTCAGGCGCATCCCGGATTTTAGGACGGCACACACCTTGAGGGCTACTGGTTATACATCTCGGCAGAGAATAAATTGCACCAATCCACAAAAAACCAGCTCACGGTCGAGGTGGTGCACCACCTCGGAAGCAGTTCGGCATAAAGCTCGGCTGCGAGTGGCTGGCTCCATAGAGAACTTTTTCGGTGTTAAGTTCGGATAAACTCCTTCAAACTTTTTCAAAGACGAGGTACTCTATGCCTCCTCGGATGCAGTCCGGCGCTGGAGCTCGGATACAGACTGGCGTTGGAGCTCGGCTGCAAAAGACACCTCGGATATAGACCGGCGTTGGAGCTCGGCTGCAAAAGACACCTCGGATGTAGTCCGGCGTTGGAGCTCGGATGCAAGAGGACACCGCCGCACGGGAAAAATTTCGAATCCGAGGTATGGCGTAAAAAAGAACAAGACATTGATAAAGTCCAAGAACCTAAAGGGGCTCCTCGGATACCCGACATATGAACTCTTCGGATACACCTCGGCGATCCTCAAGATCGGAGATGGGAAGATTTGTTGAACCAGTTTTCAAGACCGACGACCGAAGACGAAGAACAGTTCGGAAGAACCGAGCAGCGTCCCCAACTTGAAGACCGGTTCAGGGGGCTACTGAGGGTGTCCCGGACTAGGGGGTATTCGGGCTGCCGGCCTATCTCCTATAGGCCGGACTAACGGGCCGCTCTTAACTCATTGAAGGAAGGCTGGATTGCGGACGACCCCGTACACCAGGAGGAAGATTCCACAAGACTTGGCGCCCAAGACGAGGACTCCTCTAAACCCTAGGCCTCCGGTGCATATATAAACCGAGGCCAGGCTAGTCAATAGAGGAGGGGATCGGATCTCATATTCATTAGAACAATCTCGTGGTAGCCACATGTACTCTGTACTATACCCCATATCAATACAATCAAAAGCAGGACATAGGGTATTACCTCTTCGAGAGGGCCCGAACCTGGGTAAAACTCTGTGTCCATGTTACCATCGCTCCATGACGCCTAACTTAGGACGCCTACTACGAGATATGCCGGATTTGACACCGACAGAGGGTGCGCAGAACCCGCTCCGCCTTGCCATTCTGCTGGCTAGTATATGGGCAGGAGAGGCGAAGAACAGAGTTGTGAGTAGAGAGGAGGGAGCGCACTGAAGCACTGTCGAACTCACGGCCGTTGTCAGTCTGAAGCGAGAAAACAGGGAGCTGAAACTGTGTTTGAACATATGCATAAAAATCACGCAATATGGGGAGAACATCAGACTTGTTTTTGAGGGGAAACGTCCAGACGTAATGGGTGTAGTCATCACGTATCACAAGGTAAAACTGATAACCGGAAATGCTGTTAACTGGAGAGGTCCATACATCCAAGTGCAGCAACTGAAAAGGAAAGTGGGTACAACTAACTGAAGACTGAAAAGGTAGACGTGCATGTTTGCCTAATCTACAGGCATGACAGTGATGCGACGACGACTTGCTGAAACTGAAGCAGAGCTGGGAAACGATCTGCTGGAGCGGCGTCGCCCCCGGGTGCCCAAGACGCTGATGTAGCAGCTCGACAGTTGCCACGCCGGTGAAGGGACGCGAAGACAGCGATGGTGCAGGCCCCACCCGATACAAATCGCCGGTGGAATCACAGCGGAGAATCACCGTTCTGGTCCGGATGTCCTTGACAGAAAACCCAAACAAGTCAAACTCAACAGAAATGGGATTGTCATGACAAAGTTGACGAACAGAGAGAAGGTTTTTGATTAGAGAAGGAGCAACAAGCACGTTAAGAAGTTGAATGGGGGAAGTGGCAGAGATGAGGGAGCCAGCACCAACATGTGTAATTGGGAGGTGTTCACCGCTACCGACGATGATATGTGAAGGAGAGGAGGAGGGGTGAACGGAGTGGAGAGTACCAGTGTTGTTGGACATGTGCGAGGCCGCCCCCGAGTCGAGGTACCAGTCGGAGGAGCTGCCGGATGAAGAGGGGCCAGCCGTGGCACTATGGAGCGCCGCCTGGAGGGACGCCATGTCGAGCAGCTGCGCTGGCTGGTGCGCGGCGACGGGGGGCACGTGGTAGACGGGCAGCGGCCCATAGCCTGGTGGAGGACTGTAACCGCCGTAGCCATAGCCGTAGGCGCCGGGCAGCGGTGCGGCGCGGATGGAGCAGCGTACATGGCCTGCTGTGGAGGCGTGCCGGGACGCGGACCGAGCACACCGAAGCCGGGGGCACGCCAGGGCACGGGCCAGGCCTGCACCAGCCCGGTCCAGGAGTTGGCGCCGGGCGCCGGAGCGGGGAGCCCAGGGAGACGCGGTGGCGGAGGGGCGGTAGTGTTGCCACCACTGGTGCCATGGCCACGTCCACGGCGACGCTGGTGCCCGTGGCCGCGCGCGGCAGAGCCATCTGGCGCGGCGGGCGAGGGAGGAGGCATGGGCGCGGCCGGAGTGGGCGCGGCGCCACCACGCCCGGTGACGAGCGCGTGCGCGCCCTGGATGCGCGCGGACAGGTCGGCGCGGTGCTCCTCGAGCAGGAGGAAGGAGCACGCCTGGAGGAACGAGGGGAGCGGCGTGCGCGAGGTGATGTGAGCGATGGCGCCATGGAACTGCCGCCCAAGCCCGCGCAGAAGGTGGAAGGCTGCTGCGTCTCCGTCACGGGCTGCCCAAGGTCATGGAGTTGATCGGCGTAGGTCTTGAGCTTGGTGCAGTACTGCATGATCGTCATGTCGCCCTGCACGACGGCGTGGTACTCGGCGTCGACGTAGACGGCCCGAGCGAGGTGATTGTCCCTAAAGATGGCGTCGATCGCCGCCCACACGGTGAGGGCGGTGCCCTCGTCTTGCATCACAGCGTCCAGGAGCTCGGGGGAGACGGTGGTGTTGAGCCAGTGGATGACGACGTGATCCGCCATCACCCACTCAGGGTCGTCGGAGCGCTGCAGAGCGTTGCTACTTGTATCTTGCGTTGGTATTTTCCCCGAAGAGGAAGGGATGATGCAGCACAGTAGAGGTAAGTATTTCCCTTAGTTATGAAACCAAGGTTATCAATCTAGTAGGAGAATCACGCAACACCTCGTTAGCAGTACCTGCACACAAACAACAAATCCTTGTACCCAACGCAAATGAGGGGTTGTCAATCCCTTGGCGGTAAGTTGCAAGATTAAATTGTATGTGATAGATAGATAGATAGAAACAAAAATATAATATAAAATAAATAAATAAAAAGTGCAGCAAGTATTTTTAGGGTTTTTTAATATATGATTTAGATAGACCCAGGGGCCATAGTTTTCACTAGAGGCTTCTCTCAAGAAAATAGCATACGGTGGGTAGACAAATTACTGTTGGGCAATTGATAGAAAAGCAAATAATCATGACGATATCCAAGGCAATGATCATGTATATAGGCATCACGTCTGAGACAAGTAGACCGACTCCTGCCTGCATCTACTACTATTACTCCACACATCGACCGCTATCCAGCATGCATCTAGTGTATTAAGTTCATAAAGAACGGAGTTACGCCTTAAGCAAGATGACATGATGTAGACAAAGTAAACTCACGCATGAATAAACCCCATCTTTTTACCCTTAATAGCAACGATACATACGTGTCATGTCCCTTTCTGTCACTAGGATTGAGCACCGCAAGATCGAACCCATTACAAAGCACCTCTTCCCATGGCAAGATAAATCAATCTAGTTGGCCAAACCAAATCAATAGATCGGAGAAGAAATACGAAGCTATAATAATCATGCATAAAAGAGATCAGAGAAGACTCAAATAATATTCATGGATAATCTGATCATAAAGTCACAATTCATCGGATCCCAACAAACACACCGCAAAAAGTGATTACATCAGATAGAACTCCAAGAACATCGAGGAGAACATTGTATTGAAGATCAAAAATAGAGAAGAAGCCATCTAGCTACTAACTATGGACCCGAAGGTCTGTGGTAAACTACTCACGCATCATCGGAAGGGCAGCAAGGTTGATGTAGAGCCCCTCCGTGGTCGATTCCCCCTCCGGCGGAGTGCCGGAAAAGGCCTCCAGATGGGATCTCTCGAGAACAGAAACTTGCGGCGGCGGAAAAAGTATTTCGTGGACTCCCTTGATGGTTTCCCGATTTTTGAGAATTTATAGTGGTGGAATTAGGTCAAAAGGGTCAGAGGTGGGCCCACGAGGCACCGGGGCGCGCCTGCCCCCCCCTCCAGGCGTGCCTTGGTGGCTCGTGGCCACCTCCTGGGTCTTCTGGCCTCCTCCCGAAGCTTCTAGTGTTTGTTATGTCCAGAAAAAAATCTCCAAAAAGTTTCGTGGCATTTGGACTTCGTTTGGTATTGATTTTCTGTAAAACCAAAAACAGGCAGAAAACAACAACTGGCACTGGGCACTAAGTTAATAGATTAGTCCCAAAAAATGATATATAATTGCTGTAAATGTATATAAAAACATCCAAGATTGATAATATAACAGCATGGAACAATAAAAAATTATAAATACATTGAAGACGTATCATCATCCCCAAACTTAATTCCTGCTCGTCCTCGAGTAGTTAAATGATAAAAATAGAATTTTTGATGTGGAATGCTGCCTATCATATTCATCATATTTTTTTTTCTTTTATAGCATGGACATTGGACTTGAATGATTCAAAGCAATAATCTATAGTTTGACATGAAGATATAAATATTCAAGCATACTAACAAGCAACCATGCTTTTCAAAATATGAATGCTAAAGAAAGTTATCCCTAGCCCATTATGCTCAATCATTGATCCATTCATGAAACACACTCCATATTAGCTACATCTAATGCACAAGTATGACAATAGTGCTCTCTAGTTACGAAAAATGGCTTCTGTGCACGGCGTCTAGTGCTATGCCTATCTCGACCATGCATGCACATGTGGATCAGCGCGACGCATTCAATGTTGCTTGTATAGCGCTCGAGTAATATTTATACATCCTGAAGTATTCATTCTTGCGTTAGCTCGTACTGGCACAGGTCGCCGTGGTTGTATATTGGGTATGTCCTTTGAAGTCCACACAAGGACACAGTCTGTGCCGTGTTCAGGCACTATTTTTTCTGATCAACTTGTACCATTACGACTTGGACAGCAGCAGGGTTTGGGGCATCATATTCATCTTACTGTTTTTGGCCGGGCCTGCTGCTCGCACAAAATATGTGCCTTCTGTCGACGCACACTTGTTAGACATAGGTTTGAACGGCACTGTACCAAGCTAATGTTCGATTAGTCATAGGAAGCCAAAACAACTTTAAAAGGTTTATTTCTCACATGCTATATAGTAATACAACATGCTTTTTAATTAGCATCAAGCGGTCAATGAAAATGAACAAGATGCACAGAAAATCCCTGTCGTGATAAACATTAAGTGACAACGTACCTAGCACATTTTAAATCCAGACATGAACAAATCAGCACGGTCAAGTCTAGTTCCATCATAATGCATAATGCATGTATCAATTAACATACAATCAGAGTTATATTAAGTAAAGTAAGATCAGCTAGATTCACTTGCGAACGTGGACACATGATGCAAATTAAATTAGTTCGTAAACACACGGGTTTAGCGATTGAAGACACGCTAACCAGCAAACAGTAAACACAAGGATGCAGTTGAGCAGAAGGGCGACGATCCAAGCCAACACATACAAAAATAGGTCAGCATTTAGGGACCAATTAGCGCATGGAGACGAGCTAACCAGCGGAACAAACCATCATAAAACATAGGATGCACAAGGAACAAAAACAAACCATTTAGATTTGATACTTGTTATCATGTGTATTTAGGTCCAATCAAGCAGCCATGCGATTTGTCTGCGGGAGTTAATGATTCACAGCCGTGTGGGGGCAGAGAGCAGACCTCATCGCGAAGAACGTCGATATTTTGCATGCTCGAGCTAGATCTTTTGGACGATTTGATTTGAAAAACCACGCGGTGCGTGGGGTGGTGTCCATGGTTGGGTAGGGGGCGACATTCAATGCAGCACCAGGCCCTCCAGGCACCAAGCTACCACTCCAGCCAGGTGACATTTTATTTTTCATCTTTGTTTCAAAGTTATGAATTCTTTTAGCATGCCAATTCAGAGAGAATATATCTGAACAAATGCTAATGCATCTTATAAAACATTTTGATCAGATTTTGAACAGATGAACATCTGCGAATTCACAGAGAATATATTCGATCAGATGAACATATGCCAATTCAGAGAAAATATTTGAACTGTCAAAAAATTAAATATAATATATTTCCAGGTTCATTAGTAGTGTCGATTTTTCGTGCACATCATTTGTACAAATGGTTACCAATTAAAAAAATGCAAGAAATAAAACTTTGCAGGGATTATTTCATTGTAAAAAATAATTGGCACAAATGATATGCACTGCAACTGTCATAGATTGTAGGCCCGTCAAAGTTATGAGTCAAGAACAGACAAAGACATTTCGATGCATCTGATAAAACAAACTTAACGCATCAGAAATTAAAGAAACAAAATAATCTAAATTGCCATGTACATGTCAAAGCTAGTACTGGTGAACAACACAAGCCATGGAAAATAATTTCATAATTAGTTATAGGTAACCAGGCATATAAATTCAATTAGGAAAAGACTAACAAAAGTGGAAACAACGATTATTACTGGATTTGACCACGGTTACCTGCACAAGTTCTGAACAGAACACCCACCAGCTACTACAAATTTTCATGGCCCGAACAAAGCATTTAAAGCCTGTCACATTTATTTCTTGTGAGTAAGCACAAGACATGCAGATTCAAGTTTTGGGCTCGGATTGCATCAAGCAGTCAAAAAAAAAAACATCATCCAAAGAAGGCTTTTTAATAGTAGCATCCGCAAGATGCAAATTAAGGGAACATTCATCTATATTGGTAAAACCTAGCACATCACATAGAGATGTTGGAATTGTGGAAACGCTAGCACCTAAATCACATAAAGCATTGCACTCATAATTTTTAATTTTAACTTTAATGATGGGTTCCCATTCATCATATAATTTTCTAGGAATTGAAATTTCTAGTTCTATTGGATATGGTGCGTTCTATGATGTCTCTTACCGATTTGCCACTATCGTTTTGGGGTTATGCATTAGAGACAGCTGCATTCACTTTAAATAGGGCACCGTCTAAATCCGTTGAGACGACACCATATGAACTATGGTTTGGAAAGAAACCTAAGCTGTCGTTTCTGAAAGTTTGGGGATGCAATGCTTATGTCAAAAGGCTTCAGCCAGATAAGCTTGAACCCAAAGCGGATAAGTGCGTCTTCATAGGATACCCAAAGGAGACCGTTGGGTACACCTTCTACCACAGATCCGAAGGCAAAGTATTCGTTGCTAAGAATGGATCCTTTCTAGAGAAGGAGTTTCTCTCGAAAGAAGTGAGTGGGAGGAAAGTAGAACTTGATGAGGTAATTGTACCTCCTCTGGATAGTAGTACGCCACAGAAAGAAATTTCTGTGACACCAACACAGACCAGAGAAGAAGTTGATGATGATGATCATGAGGCTTCGGATCAAGTTGTTACAGAACTTCGAAGGTCAACCAGGACACATTCAGGACCAGAGTGGTACGGAAATCCAGTCTTGGAGGTTATGTTGTTAGACAACGGTGAACCTTCGAACTATGAAGAAGCGATGGCAGGCCCGGATTCCGACAAATGGCTTGAGGCCATGAAATCCGAGATTGGATCCATGTATGAGAACAAAGTGTGGACTTTGGTAGATTTGCCCGATGAACGGCGAGCTATTGAAAATAAATGGATCTTTAAGAAGAAGACGGACGCTGATGGTAATGTCACCGTCTATAAAGCACGACTTGTTGCTAAAGGTTATCGACAAGTTCAAGGAGTTGACTACGATGAGACTTTCTCACCCGTAGCGATGCTAAAGTCTGTCAAAATTATGTTAGGAATTGCCGCATTTTATGATTATGAAATCTGGCAAATGGACGTCAAAACGGCATTCCTTAATAGATTCCTTAAGGAAGAATTGTATATGATGCAACCGGAAGGTTTTGTCGATCCTAAAGGTGCTAACAAAGTATGCAAGCTCCAGCGATCCATCTATGGACTGGTGCAAGCATCTCGGAGCTGGAATACTCGCTTTGATGAAGTGATCAAAGCGTTTGGGTTTATGCAAGTTTATGGAGAAACTTGTATTTACAAAAAAGTGAGTGGGAGCTCTATAACATTTCTAATAAGTATATGTGATTGGAAATGATGTAGAATTTCTGGAAAGCATAAAGAATTAATTGAAAGGAGTTTTTCAATAAAAACCTGTTTTTGAGTTATCCACGGTTTGGGCATCGAGATCTATAGAGATAGATCAAGACACCTGATAAAATATTTTTACACACCTTGATGAGATTTTGAAGAAGTTCAAAATGGATCAAGTCAAAATAAATAAGTTCTTGGCTGGTGTGAAGTGGAGTAAGACTTGAAGATCTAGGTAAAGGTTGTTTACATGTTAGGCATCAAAATCTATAGAGATAGATTGAGACGCCTCATATGACTTTCACAAAACATATACCTTGACAAGATTTTGAAGAAGTTCAAAATGGATCAGTCAAAGAAGGAGTTCTTGACTGTGGTGAAAGGTGTGAAGTTGAGTAAGACTCAAATCTCGACCACGGCAAAATAAATAGAATGGATGAAGGTTATCCCCTATGCCTCGGCCGTAGGTTCTATAAAGTATGCCAAGCTGTGTGCCTTGCCATGTGTCTGGCAAAAGAGGTACCAAAGTGATCCAGGAACAGATCACTGGACAGCGGTCAAATTATCCTTAAGATGACTAAGGAAGAATTTCTCAGGAATAGAGATGATAAAGAGTTCGTCGTAAGGGGTTACGTCGATGCAAGCTTTAAACACTGATCCGAAAGACTATGAGTCTCAGACCGGATAAGTATAGTGGGGAAATCTTTTGGAGTAGCTCCAAACAGAGTGTGGTAGCAGCATCTACATATAACATAGAGATTTGCCAAGAACACACGGATCTGAATATTGCAGACCCGTTGACTAAAACCTCTCTCACAAGCAAAACATGATCAGCTTTAGAACTGATTAAGTGTTAATTACATGGAGATGTAATCTAGATTATTGACTCTAGTGCAAGTGGGAGACTGTTGGAAATATGCCCTAGAGGCAATAATAAATTAGTTATTATCATATTTCCCCGTTCATGATAATAGTTTATTATTCATGCTAGAATTGTATTGACCGGAAACTAAATACATGTGTGGATAATAGACAAATACTATGTCCCTAGTATGCCTCTACTAGACTAGCTCGTTGATCAAAAGATGGTCAAGGTTTCCTGACCATGGACATGAGTTGTCATTTGATAACGGGATCACATCATTAGGAGAATGATGTGATGGACATGACCCAACCGTTAGCATAGCAAATGATCGTTCGGTTTATTGCTATTGCTTTCACTATGTCAAATACACGTTCCTCTGACCATGAGATCATGCAACTCCCGGATACCGTAGGAATACTTTGGGTGTATCAAACGTCACAACGTTACTGGGTGATTATAAAGGTGCACTACAGGTATCTCCGAAAGTGTTTGTTGAGTTGGCATGGATCGAGATTGGGATTTGTCACTCCGACTATCGGAGAGGTATCTCTGGGCCCTCTCGGTAATACAGCATCACAGAAGCCTTGCAAGCACCATGACTAAAGAGTTAGTTGCAAGATGATGTATTACGGAACGAGTAAAGAGACTTGCCGGTAACGAGATTGAACTAGGTATTGGATACCGACGATCGAATCTCGGGCAAGTAACATACCGCCGGACAAAGGGAACAACGTATGTTGTCATATGAGGTTCACCAATAAAGATCTTCGTGGAATATGTAGGAACCAATATGAGCATCCAGGTCCCGCTGTTGGTTATTGACCAGAGAGTTGTCTCGGTCATGTCTACATCATTCCCGAACCCGTAGGGTCCGCACACTTAAGGTTCGATGACGATATAGTATTATATGAGTTATGTGATTGGTGACCGAATGTTGTTCGGAGTCCCGGATGAGATCACGGACATGACGAGGAGTCTCGGAATGTCCGAGAGGTAAAGATTCATATATTGGAAGGCTATATTCGGACGTCGGAAAGGTTCCGAGTGATTCGGGTATTTTTCGGAGTACCGGGGAGTTACGGGAATTCACCGGGAGAAGTAATGGGCCTTATTGGGCCATACGGGAAAAGGAGAGGCAGGCCACGTGAGGAGGCGCGCGCCCCCCCTTGCCCAAACCGAATTGGACTAGGGGAGGGGGCGCAGCCCCCTCTTTCCTTTCCCTCTCACTTCCCCCTTTCCTACTCCGTATGGGAGGTGGAATCCTACTAGGACTAAGGAGTCCTAGTAGGACTCCCCACACTTGGCGCACCCCTAGGGGGCCGGCCTCCTCCCTCTCATCCTTTATATACGGGGGCAAGGGGGCACCCCAAAATACACAATTGTCCCAGAGCCGTGTGCGGTGCCCCGATCTCCGTTTTCCACCTCGGTCATATTTTCGGAGAGGTTAGGCGAAGCCCTGCCGGAATCACTTCACCGTCACCGTCGCCACGCCGTCGTGCTGACGGAACTCATCTACTACCTCGACGTCTTGCTGGATCAAGATGGTGAGGAATGTCACCGAGCTGCATGTGTGTAGAACTCGGAGGTGCCGTACGTTCGGTACTCGATCGGTGGAGCTCAAAGGATTGTTCGACTACATCAACCGCGTTGTGAGACACTTCCGCTAAACGGTCTACGAGGGTACGTAGACACACTCTCCCCTCTCGTAGCAATACATCTCCATGGATAGATCTTGCGTGAGCGTAGGAATTGTTTTGAAATTCATGCTCCGTTCCCCAACAGTGGCATCCGAGCCAGGTCTATGCATAGATGTGTTTTGCATGAGTAGAACACAAGTGAGTTGTGGGCGTGGGTGTATACATATTGCTTGCCGTTACTAGTTGTTACTTGATTCGGCGGTATTGTGAGATGAAGCGGCCCGGACCGACATTACGCGTACGCTTACGCGAGACAGGTTTCACCGCTACGTGCACTCGTTGCATAAATGTGACTGGCGGGTGTCTGTCTCTCTCACTTTAGTTGAATCGGTTTCAATGAAGAGGGTTCTTTTAGAAGATCAAAAAGCAATCACTACACCACGTTGTGGTTTTGCGTAGGTAAGAACGGTTCTTGCAAACCCGTAGCAGCCACGTAAAACTTGCAACAACAAAGTAGAGGACGTCTAACTTGTTTTTGCAGGGTATGCTGGTGATGTGATATGGCCAAGACATGATGTGATATAAGTTGTTGTATGAGATGATCATGTTTTGTAAGTTATCAGGCAACCGGCAGGAGCCTTATGGTTGTCTCTTTATTGTATGCAATGCCAACGCTATGTAATTGCTTTACTTTACCGCTATAAGTTAGCAGTAGTAGTAGTAGCAATAGCCGGCGAGACGACCACGACGCTACGATGGAGATCAAGGTGTCACGACGCTACGATGGAGATCCAGGTGTCAACCCGGTGACGATGGAGATCATGACGGTGCTTTGCTGATGGAGATCAAAAGCACAAGACGATGACAACATATCCTTTTATGCATCTTATTTTGCTTAGGACGACGGTAGCATTATAAGATGATCCCTTCACTAAATTTCAAGATAAGTGTTCTCCCCTAGTATGCACCGTTGCGAAGGTTCGACGCTTCTAAGCACCACGTGATGATCGGGTGTGATGGATTCTTTCGTTCGCATACAACGGGTGTAAGCCAGTTTTACACACACAAAATACTTGGGTTAAACTTGACGAGCCTAGCATGTACAGACATGGCCTCGGAACACAAGAGACCGAAAGGTCGAACATGAGTCATATAGTAGATATGATCAACATGAAAGATGTTCACCATTGATAACTAATCCACCTCACGTGATGATCGGACGTGGTTTAATTGATGTGGATCATGTTACACTTAGACAACTTGAGGGATGTTAATCTAAGTGGGAGTTCTTAAGTAATTTGATTAATTGAACTTCAATTATCATGAACATAGTCTAAATAATCTTTGCAATTTTATGTTGTAGATCAATAGACCGCGCTGTAGTTCCCCTGTTTTTATTATGTTCCTAGAGAAAACGAAGTTGAAAGTTGATGGAAGCAACTATGCGGACTAGGTCCGTGATCTGAGGATTGTCCTCACTACTGCACAGAAGGCTTATGTCCTTAATGCACCGCTCAGTGAAATACCCCTACGGCTTCGTCTGAGGACGTTATGAACGTCTGGCAGACAAGAAAAGATGACTACTCGATAGTTCAGTGCGCCATACTTTACGGCTTAGAACCGGAGCTCCAAATATGTTTTGAGCAACACGGAGCATATAAAATGTTCCAAGAGCTGAAAATTTGTTTTTCAAGCTCACACCCGGGTCGAGAGGTATGACACCTTCGACAAGTTCTATAGCTACAAGATGGAGGAGAACAGCTCCGTTAGTGAGCATGTACTCAGAATGTCTGAGTACTTCAAACACTTGAATCAAGTGGGAGTTAGACTTCCGAATAAAGTGGTGATTGATAGAGTTCTCCAGTCACTATCACTAAGCTACTGGATCTTCGTGATGAACTATAAACATGCAAGGGATAGAAGATCCTTAAGCTATTCGCGATGCTACAATCTGCGGATGTAGAAATCAAAAAGGGAGCATCAAGTGTTGATGGTTAATAAGACCACTAGTTTCAAGAAGGGCAAGGGAAAGAAAAGGGAACTTCAAGAAGAACGGTAAAACAGTTGCCGCTCACGTGAAGAAACCCAAGGCTGAACCAAACCCGAGACTTAGTGCTCCCATTGCAAAGGGAAATGTCACAGGGAGCGGAACTTCCCCAATAGTAACTGGCAGATAATAAGACTGGCAATGTCAACAAAGATATTTGATATACATGTTATTGATGTGTACCTTACTAGTACTCGTAGGAGCACCTGGGTATTTGATACTTGTTCAGTTGCTTGCAACTTGAAACATGGAGCTTCGGAATAAACGAGGGCTAGCTAAGAACGAGGTGACGATGTGCATTGGAAGTGTCTACAAGGTTGATGTGATCACCATCGCCACGCTCTCTCTACCTTCAGGATTAGTGATGAACCTAAATAATTGTTATTTGGTGCTTGCGTTAAGCATGAACATTATATCTGATAGTGTTTATTGCAAGATGGTTATTCAATTTCAGAGAATAATTGTTATTCTATTTATTTGAATAATATCATTGATGATCATGCACTTAAAATGAAAGGTTTATTGAATCTTGATCGTAGTAATACACATGTTCATAACACAAATGCCAAAAGATAATGATAATACCACATATTTGTGGCACTGCCGCTTAGGTCATATCAGTGTTAAACACATGAAGAAACTCCATGCAGATGGGTTTTTGGAATCTCTTGATTATGAATCATTTGAGACATGTGAACCGTGCCTTATTGGCAAGATGACTAAAACTCCGTTCTCCGGAACAATGGAGCGAGCAACCAACTTATTGGAAATAATACATACCGATGTATGCGGTCCGATGAGTGTTGAGGCGCGCGGTGGATATCGTTATATTCTCACGTTCACAGATGATTTGAGTAGATATGGTTATGTCTACTTAATGAAGCATAAGTCTGAAACATTTGAAAAAGGCTCAAAGAATTTCAGAGTGAAGTAGAGAATCATTGTAACAAGAAAATAAAGTTCTTACGATTTGATCGAAGAAGAGAATATTTGAGTTACAAGTTTGGCATATACTTAAGACAATGTGAAACTGTTTCACAGTTCACGCCACCTGGAACACCACAGCGTAATGGTGTGTCCGAACGTCGTAATCGTACTCTATTGGATATGGTGCGTTCTATGATGTCTCTTACCGATTTGCCACTATCGTTTTGGGGTTATGCATTAGAGACAGCTGCATTCACTTTAAATAGGGCACCGTCTAAATCCGTTGAGACGACACCATATGAACTATGGTTTGGAAAGAAACCTAAGCTGTCGTTTCTGAAAGTTTGGGGATGCAATGCTTATGTCAAAAGGCTTCATCCAGATAAGCTTGAACCCAAAGCGGATAAGTGCGTCTTCATAGGATACCCAAAGGAGACCGTTGGGTACACCTTCTACCACAGATCCGAAGGCAAAGTATTCGTTGCTAAGAATGGATCATTTCTAGAGAAGGAGTTTCTCTCGAAAGAAGTGAGTGGGAGGAAAGTAGAACTTGATGAGGTAATTGTACCTCCTCTGGATAGTAGTACGCCACAGAAAGAAATTTCTGTGACACCAACACAGACCAGAGAAGAAGTTGATGATGATGATCATGAGGCTTCGGATCAAGTTGTTACAGAACTTCGAAGGTCAACCAGGACACATTCAGGACCAGAGTGGTACGGAAATCCAGTCTTGGAGGTTATGTTGTTAGACAACGGTGAACCTTCGAACTATGAAGAAGCGATGGCAGGCCCGGATTCCGACAAATGGCTTGAGGCCATGAAATCCGAGATTGGATCCATGTATGAGAACAAAGTGTGGACTTTGGTAGATTTGCCCGATGAACGGCGAGCTATTGAAAATAAATGGATCTTTAAGAAGAAGACGGACGCTGATGGTAATGTCACCGTCTATAAAGCACGACTTGTTGCTAAAGGTTATCGACAAGTTCAAGGAGTTGACTACGATGAGACTTTCTCACCCGTAGCGATGCTAAAGTCTGTCAAAATTATGTTAGGAATTGCCGCATTTTATGATTATGAAATCTGGCAAATGGACGTCAAAACGGCATTCCTTAATAGATTCCTTAAGGAAGAATTGTATATGATGCAACCGGAAGGTTTTGTCGATCCTAAAGGTGCTAACAAAGTATGCAAGCTCCAGCGATCCATCTATGGACTGGTGCAAGCATCTCGGAGCTGGAATACTCGCTTTGATGAAGTGATCAAAGCGTTTGGGTTTATGCAAGTTTATGGAGAAACTTGTATTTACAAAAAAGTGAGTGGGAGCTCTATAACATTTCTAATAAGTATATGTGATTGGAAATGATGTAGAATTTCTGGAAAGCATAAAGAATTAATTGAAAGGAGTTTTTCAATAAAAACCTGTTTTTGAGTTATCCACGGTTTGGGCATCGAGATCTATAGAGATAGATCAAGACACCTGATAAAATATTTTTACACACCTTGATGAGATTTTGAAGAAGTTCAAAATGGATCAAGTCAAAATAAATAAGTTCTTGGCTGGTGTGAAGTGGAGTAAGACTTGAAGATCTAGGTAAAGGTTGTTTACATGTTAGGCATCAAAATCTATAGAGATAGATTGAGACGCCTCATATGACTTTCACAAAACATATACCTTGACAAGATTTTGAAGAAGTTCAAAATGGATCAGTCAAAGAAGGAGTTCTTGACTGTGGTGAAAGGTGTGAAGTTGAGTAAGACTCAAATCTCGACCACGGCAAAATAAATAGAATGGATGAAGGTTATCCCCTATGCCTCGGCCGTAGGTTCTATAAAGTATGCCAAGCTGTGTGCCTTGCCATGTGTCTGGCAAAAGAGGTACCAAAGTGATCCAGGAATAGATCACTGGACAGCGGTCAAATTATCCTTAAGATGACTAAGGAAGAATTTCTCAGGAATAGAGATGATAAAGAGTTCGTCGTAAGGGGTTACGTCGATGCAAGCTTTAAACACTGATCCGAAAGACTATGAGTCTCAGACCGGATAAGTATAGTGGGGAAATCTTTTGGAGTAGCTCCAAACAGAGTGTGGTAGCAGCATCTACATATAACATAGAGATTTGCCAAGAACACACGGATCTGAATATTGCAGACCCGTTGACTAAAACCTCTCTCACAAGCAAAACATGATCAGCTTTAGAACTGATTAAGTGTTAATTACATGGAGATGTAATCTAGATTATTGACTCTAGTGCAAGTGGGAGACTGTTGGAAATATGCCCTAGAGGCAATAATAAATTAGTTATTATCATATTTCCCCGTTCATGATAATAGTTTATTATTCATGCTAGAATTGTATTGACCGGAAACTAAATACATGTGTGGATAATAGACAAATACTATGTCCCTAGTATGCCTCTACTAGACTAGCTCGTTGATCAAAAGATGGTCAAGGTTTCCTGACCATGGACATGAGTTGTCATTTGATAACGGGATCACATCATTAGGAGAATGATGTGATGGACATGACCCAACCGTTAGCATAGCAAATGATCGTTCGGTTTATTGCTATTGCTTTCACTATGTCAAATACACGTTCCTCTGACCATGAGATCATGCAACTCCCGGATACCGTAGGAATACTTTGGGTGTATCAAACGTCACAACGTTACTGGGTGATTATAAAGGTGCACTACAGGTATCTCCGAAAGTGTTTGTTGAGTTGGCATGGATCGAGATTGGGATTTGTCACTCCGACTATCGGAGAGGTATCTCTGGGCCCTCTCGGTAATACAGCATCACAGAAGCCTTGCAAGCACCGTGACTAAAGAGTTAGTTGCAAGATGATGTATTACGGAACGAGTAAAGAGACTTGCCGGTAACGAGATTGAACTAGGTATTGGATACCGACGATCGAATCTCGGGCAAGTAACATACCGCCGGACAAAGGGAACAACGTATGTTGTCATATGAGGTTCACCAATAAAGATCTTCGTGGAATATGTAGGAACCAATATGAGCATCCAGGTCCCGCTGTTGGTTATTGACCAGAGAGTTGTCTCGGTCATGTCTACATCATTCCCGAACCCGTAGGGTCCGCACACTTAAGGTTCGATGACGATATAGTATTATATGAGTTATGTGATTGGTGACCGAATGTTGTTCGGAGTCCCGGATGAGATCACGGACATGACGAGGAGTCTCGGAATGTCCGAGAGGTAAAGATTCATATATTGGAAGGCTATATTCGGACGTCGGAAAGGTTCCGAGTGATTCGGGTATTTTTCGGAGTACCGGGGAGTTACGGGAATTCACCGGGAGAAGTAATGGGCCTTATTGGGCCATACGGGAAAAGGAGAGGCAGGCCACGTGAGGAGGCGCGCGCCCCCCCTTGCCCAAACCGAATTGGACTAGGGGAGGGGCGCAGCCCCCTCTTTCCTTTCCCTCTCACTTCCCCCTTTCCTACTCCGTATGGGAGGTGGAATCCTACTAGGACTAAGGAGTCCTAGTAGGACTCCCCACACTTGGCGCACCCCTAGGGGGCCGGCCTCCTCCCTCTCATCCTTTATATACGGGGGCAAGGGGGCACCCCAAAACACACAATTGTCCCATAGCCGTGTGCGGTGCCCCGATCTCCGTTTTCCACCTCGGTCATATTTTCGGAGAGCTTAGGTGAAGCCCTGCCGGAATCACTTCACCGTCACCGTCGCCATGCCGTCGTGCTGACGGAACTCATCTACTACCTCGACGTCTTGCTGAATCAAGAAGGCGAGGAACGTCACCGAGCTGCACGTGTGTAGAACTCGGAGGTGCCGTACGTTCGGTACTCGATCGGTGGAGCTCGAAGGATTGTTCGACTACATCAACCGCGTTGTGAGACGCTTCCGCTAAACGGTCTACGAGGGTACGTAGACACACTCTCCCCTCTCGTAGCGATACATCTCCATGGATAGATCTTGCGTGAGCGTAGGATTTTTTTTGAAATTCATGCTCCGTTCCCCAACAGAGCCCCTCCGTGGTCGATTCCCCCTCCGGCGGAGTGCCGGAAAAGGCCTCCAGATGGGATCTCTCGAGAACAGAAACTTGCGGCGGCGGAAAAAGTATTTCGTGGACTCCCTTGATGGTTTCCCGATTTTTGGGAATTTATAGTGGTGAAATTAGGTCAAAAGGGTCAGAGGTGGGCCCACGAGGCACCGGGGTGCGCCTGCCCCCCCAGGGGCGCCCTAGTGGCTCGTGGCCACCTCCTGGGTCTTCTGGCCTCCTCCCGAAGCTTCTAGTGTTTGTTATGTCCAGAAAAAAATCTCCAAAAAGTTTCGTGGCATTTGGACTTCGTTTGTTATTGATTTTCTGTAAAACCAAAAACAGGCAGAAAACAACAACTGGCACTGGGCACTAAGTTAATAGGTTAGTCCCAAAAAATGATATATAATTGCTGTAAATGTATATAAAAACATCGAAGATTGATAATATAACAGCATGGAACAATCAAAAATTATAGATACGTTGGAGACGTATCAAACGTCGGCGTTGCTGTGGTCGCGGAGACCAAACATGCCGATCGCCGTGTCGAAGTGGCAACGCCACTGCGCATGGTTACCGGCGAGGAGATCCAGAGTGACCGGTACGTGCCGGCGGATGTCGATCATCTGGAGCACGGATGCAGGGAGGAGGGCAGCAGAGGGCACAACCGCCGGCGCGGGAGCCGGAAGGGCTGTGGGTGGGGCGGGAAGAGCTGGTGGTGTGGCGACGGCAGGCGCGGCGGCAGACGCGGCGGCAGGCGCAGAGGCGTCGACAGGCTCACCGGGAGCGGTGGTGGTGCCATTATGGCATCAGATGCTCCCGACCTGATCAATCCCTTTACTCCGGTCACCGATCCTGCTTCCGCTCTGATACCATGATGGAAGGAAGGTAGGGGAAGATAGTTTAGGGAATCGACACACGCATCCATTAGGCTCATCGGCCGGGCATATATATAGTTTACAGGAACCACGCCCGAGAGGGATCGTGTGCCACTACCACATCGTGTGCTACCCACGCACACACACACGACGCGTACATCCGTTGACGTATATACCGGCTGTACAGGTATAGTCTAACAACTCGGTGTAGTCAGAGCCACAATGGCAGTAGCACGCGCATCGGCAGCAGCATTGCGCATCTCTAACATGCTCATCATGGCCAGGATGTGAAGGGTTATGACGTACACTGTGCGGTCCAAGGCCAGACGAATGGCGATCAGCACGGGGTCGAAGCCACCCTGCATGGCTGCAACAGCTCGAACTGGAAACCTGGTGAGTGCGTGGCGGAGCAATAAGTGCATGCCGTCATCAGCTGCTGCGGCGGGTGTCGGAGCACGCGGGCGGAGCCTGGCGGGTGCACGCGAGGGCGGGGGTGGGATGTCCGCGTGGGCGTCCTGGCTGCCCGAAGGGAGTAGGCGAAGACTCAAGGGACGAAGGAGGCTGACAAAATCAAAAAGCAGGCGATCCCTCTCGTGGCGAAGCGTTGACCCGAACCGGCGCAAGGCGAGGTAGAAAAGGACGGCGAGGATGGTGGACCTGGCGCGGGCGTTGGGGTCGGCGGAAGAAGCCGACGAGATTGCTGCTCGGGGAGGCGGAGGAGCAGCCGGAGCACGAACGGCTCCGTGGGCGGCGGAGCTACGCAGCGCGCCCAGTGGACGAGCGCGCCGAAGACTATGCGATTGAAGACTATGCGCGCCGAAGACTCACGGGCCGAGGTCGCGGTGACTGGATTAGGAGGTGCCGGGGCGTGGAGTCGAGCGGGAGGCGCGACCGCGTCGACTAGAGCGGGATACGGGCGAGCGCGAGGCGGAGCAGAAGCCGTCGCGCGCCGCGTCGGCCGCCATGGGGAGGAGGAGTGGGTGGGTGGCGGTGGCCTCGCTGGACGGAGCGAGCGCCCCGTAGCTGGTAGCAACCAGAGGCGCTGGGCCGCGCTGGAGGCGACCGAGCCCGGCGGAGAGGATGGCGGCGAGGACGCTGCTGGTCTCCACCTCCTCCGCGGGCTGCTGGGCTGGTGGTGGAAGCAGCAGTCGACCTGCCTCGCGCGCAAGGAGGCAGAGGAGGTCGAGGGGGGCATCTGGCGGTGCGAGGCCGCGGCGACGGCGGTGGAGGAGCCAGGAGGCGGCGGAGGAGACGAGCGAGGAGGTCCATGGCCGGCGACGGCGAGGCCGAGCCGCTGGTTCTGGCGGTTACGGTGGGCGGGGGATTTGGATTTGGGGGCACGGGGGATTGCGTTGTAGTTAGATCGGAAACAGAAGGGGCTCAGTTTTCTGGCCTTCAATCAAATCAAATTAGACAAATTAATTTGGAATTTCGAGGAATCACATCCAAAGGTTTTACTCGACGGGAAAAAATAGTGAGATTAGTAGGAAATCAGTGCGTTTCCATGCATACACATGATCATAATAAATAAAGAAAAGAGGGAAACAAAAGATGTCCGGTAAACTAAACTGTTCCCCTTTTTATCGTTGTAGTTGGACTAATAATTACCATGATGAATTTCTCTTGGTTCTGCATTGGATTTAGAAACTTTTTAGAAAATGGTGTCACCACTGTGAGGATCTAATGGGTGGTTCAAGAAAGTCTAGTGAAGCGGCACGGTCTAATCATATAGATGTCCCATCCATTCAGACCCTTTGCGTCCAAGATCTCTATGTCGTTGGTCAACTCCTGGTCCTGTATCACGATAAGACGGAGGCGAAGGTCCAACAGTCCCACATTGTCAGACCGTTTACCTTGAAGACGCGGTTCTGCTCGGGGCTCTTAGTGAAGATAAAACCATTTCATCTACAGCCAGACCAAGAACTCTTGAACATAACTGGAAGGTAGCAAACATATTTTAAAGAGCAGAGGTGGATGCTAACCTCCATCGGGCCACTATCCCAAAACATTACATGCATGAAATGGAAGCGTCGGAACACTTCCAGCAACGACCGCGTCCACAATGATCCATGTCAACTACCTACACATGTCAACCTATACAAAGGGTAGGCGGCACTCCGTCAAACAACAGCTGACTAGGACAATGCCCGTGCGTTGCTTACAACAAGCACTAAAGTTTCTCTTCCGCATCGCACCTATTCATCGGCCAATGTGATTCCCAAACATTAGTCCAAATCAAAATGGACATAGAACATTAGTTCAAATGTTTGGAAGCTAATAGTACTACCTATTTTTCACTTATAACATCTTTGTCCTTATTGTTAAGGGTGACTCGTTACTGTAGCATTAACTAATTCATTCTTGAAATATTCAAAAGAAAACATATTGACCAAGCGAAAATCACTTTAGCACAAGAGCATTGTGACAAATATAGAAAAAGAATTGAGATGGTTACTCTCATAGAAGTCACCTTCCAATATAAATTCAGGAAATAACTTTGTACAATATTGGCCTACACAGAAAGAAAAAGGCTCATACAGCCAAGTATCATGAAGAAAACTTCCCAGGTGACGTATGAAAATATAAGTAACTTTCGCTGGACAGTCGCATCATTTGATAAAATATATAGTGACAGTTAGTACGATAGTACAAAACGACAAGCTATGGCATTATATACCAGAGATTATATAGATTTCCAGTTAGCATGGCAACTCAAGCGAGCCTATTGATTAAATTATGTAGTTGATTGTTAAATGGTAAACACAGATTTAGAAGAGCTGCCAATACTCATCTGAATGGAAGCTTACAAAGTGGCATTCTATTATAAGTGTTATTCTACTGCAAGTATAGTATTCTCAAGAAAGGTTTGTATATACGGGCCTTATTTCATAAAACAACTTCAAAAAGGCTCACCCTGTATCCACAGCTAGTAGTGTCTATAAAAGAGCTCTTTTTCCCTACATCAGTGAGTTAATACTTTGATCTCTACTAACTGGAAGCACAGATAACTATATTTAAAAACATTAACATCTGCTATCTTCGTCAGTAAATAAACAGTAAAAAAAGCAAAGGACCAAACCCAAATAATTCGGCATGAATGTTACAGATCAATTTTATTCATGTGTAAGTACATCAAACATGTTCGAACAAGTAGGAAAATTGCAGAAACATACGAACGATGAAGCATAGAGCTTCATTTTTACAAGCGCCTGAGCATGCTTCATTAGAGAGTAATGGAAACACTACAGAATTAAAATTAGGGTACTGTATGCTCTGCCGGCCATGATATGCATTCACTTCAACAAAAGAAAAGGAGGACAATATATTTCTTGTAACAACGCACTCTGTGGCCTCACTGCAACACCTCATGATCCATGATGGTGCCGCTGCTCCCTGCCATTTCAAATGATTAGCCTCGCATTGTTTTATATAGCCATCACATACATTTCTTGTCCGTGAAAACAAAAGTATGATATAGTGTGTTTTTTGTTACCTGATAATCTCCACTCATACATTACAGCAAACACGTGGTACACAACTTGATCAACATATGTACCTTAGGCAACAAAAGGCCATGCTTCATTGTCTGCACTCGGCTACATTATTTTGGGCAAATGTGACTCTTTGAAATATATCATCCTAAACATAACAAATTAGATACTCAACATTTTGGTTGCTTAATACTTTCATACATGGGAAGAAGAATGTTCGATTTTGATACCTTCAGTTCTGTTGTGTAGCATGAAACAATATTGCAGCCATTAAATCAGGCAGTCGAATTATTATGAAGGCAGAGTATACATAAATAACAGGTTAATCACTTTCTAGACATATTAATATCCCTTCCCCAGTCAGGTCGTTGTATATATAAACTGTAAACGTACGATATCCTCATGCATATCCTTGTGACAACAATATTTGTAGCTTTTTAATGTGGCAGAATAGTTCCTTTGAGAGAAAATTTATGGCAAATAGGGTCAGGCAAAATTATTAAGATAACCATTAACCCTCTTCTTTCATCCATCATGTCTAATAGTTTGGAAGTGATGCTCTATGACATACATGCTTGGAACACAACAGTCGGATGAAGAGGAAGAAAAGAGATGAAGCGAGTTTAGAGATCGATATGGCCATAGAAAAGGAGATGGCTGAGAAGAACATAGGAAATGAGAGGAGTGATTAGAAGGGGAGAAAAAGATCACAAGAAGATCACCTGGTCGTTCATGTTAATTTGTTTCCTCTGCAAACTTCATGCATCCGCCGAACCTTGAACAAAAGAAGGACGGGGTGCGTGCCTGCAACCCATCATTAGCTCGGCTCATGATTAAAAGAAATATTTCAGATAGTAAAGTACCAAACACTATGAGCAGTGTCGTGACCAATCCAGTAAATACTATAGAGCTTCACTAATTTCAGAATATTTCCCTGAGATAAAATATTTTGACTTTCCTTTGCCCATATTAACATATCCGAATTAGCGGCTGACAGATAATATATTTTTCACCAGAGATAATCTACAGTGGTGATATGATTTTCAGAAATATAAACACTGTACTTGCCAGACTATATTAAGAAGTAAACAGTTAAATATTCACTTTATGCTTGCAAAGAGCCTTCCAAATAATCTTTATCGGTTTGTCTAGCTCTAGCAAGGCACAATCCAACTCCCCTCTCCAAATCCATATAAATGATACCTTAGCTAGCAAACAACCGGTATATTGCTGGACATTTAGAATCAAACATTCTAGTGAAAAACACCTGACCTATCAAAACCCTCATGTCTTTCTCAGTTTCATAGTCTACAGATCGACAACTGAAAGTGAAGATACATGCTGGGTCCAGACCAGCGGAAACTTAGCTCACAAATATTTTACAGGCCACGATGTCGATGGACCACTTCTTCTGCTTTCCTTAGGTGCCTCTACTGATGGTAAGCGCAGCTGCATTCCTAACTATATCCCTGGCAAGATCACGATTATGTTTAAAGGCATACATACTTGAATTCGCCACAGGCTCATCTTCGCATTCCTTAAATCCTTTTGAAGGTAATCATCTAGTACATCAGTCTAATCGCCCTAATAAAAGACCACATAATAAAAACTAGAAGGGTTGGGCGCGCTTTGCTGCGCCGTTGGGGTTGTTGGGTTTCTTCAAAAAATAATCACTCTGTTTCAAAATGTAAGATGTATTACTTTTATTAAAACTCAAACCTTTTAAGTTTGATCAAATTTGTAGAGAAATATATCAAAATCGATAATATCAAATCGGTATTTTCCTAATTCATCATGAAATTAATTTCCATACTTTTTTTGTTTAATATTGTGGATGTCGATTTTTTTTTTGAACTTGGTCAAAGCCGAAGAAATTGACTTTCTACAAAAACTAATACCCATTATATTTTGGATCTGATGAAATATTTAGTTTGGCGGGTGGGGGAGATGATAGAGTGTGTTTTATTTATAATGCGGTTATTTGGTGGGCCTTTCGTGGTCTGATTTTGCGTTATCCGCTAACCAACCTATATTTACGGGGAAATTTCTGTGTCGGTTGTCGCATGTACTACTATATTGATGCTACAATATCAATATCACATGGTGGCATTTCTTTTTTCCAGGTGGTGGGAGGGTGCACGGGATTGATATGTTTTATAGGCCAGTTGCTGCTAATTGATTTGAAAAATCATTGGCCTGGTCAAAATCGTAAACCAAATCCAAAATTGAATACCGCAATTCAATGAAAGAGCTTCAAAATTAAGGACCGTAGTGAATTAAAAGAATTGAATGGGAGAGCTTGAGAAAGTCTTGACCCGGTCAAAATCGGTTGACTCAATTCTAAATTTAATACCTCGATTAATTGTGAGTCCTTAAAAATTAGGAAGCATAGTGTATAGTAGGGTGACCCAATTCTAATTGGAGACCTCAATTAAATGTGGGCCCTTTAAAACTAGGGAGTTTAGTGTTATAGAGGATAAAAGAATTGAATAGGAGAGCTTTGAGAAATTGTTGACCCGGTCAAAATCGGGTGACCCAATTCTAATTGGAGACCTCAATTCAATGTGGGCTCTTTAAAACTAGGGAGCTTAATGTTATAGAGGATTTATGTGGGGAAATTTCTTTGTTGGTGGTTGCATATACTATATTAGTGCTACAATATCGCATGGTGGCGCTTCTTTTTTCTAGGTGGTGGGAGGGTGCGCGGGATTGGTATGTTTTTATAGGCCGGTTGCTGCTGATTGATTTGAAAAAAATCATTGGCCCGGTCAAAATCGTAAACCAAATCCAAAATTGAATACGTCAATTCAATGAAAGAGCTTCAAAATTAGGAAACATAGTGAATTAAAAGAATTGAATTGGAGGGCTTGAGAAATTGTTGACCCGGTCAAAATCAGATGACCCAATTCTAAATTGAATATCTCAATTAATTGCGAGACCTTAAAAATTAGGAAGCATGGTGTATAGTATAAAAGAATTGAATAGGAGAGCTTTGAGAAATTGTTGACCCGGTCAAAATCGGGTGACTCAATTCTAATTGGAGACCTCAATTCAATGTGGGCTCTTTAAAACTAGGGAGCTTAGTGTTATAGAGGATACGTTGTTATAGATATATTTATTTGAGATGAGAAGAATAACTGGCTAGTACTTGTAGCTCAGTCCAAGAAGAAGATTTAATAAACAATAGAATCAATATTTCTATTTTTTGTTAATTATTTGAAGTAAAACAGGATGCTATTCACCTGAATATGTAAAAACATCAGAATAAATATCTCTATTTTTTTCCCAATTAATTCAAATATCGACATACAAATACAACATGTTTATGGAACCTTGTAATGTGAGTGGTTCCAAGGCTCGAATTCATAAAGAATGAAACTTTGAGATTCGGGTTTCACGATCATGCTGATTAGTATCGCGGTTCAGGCATTTGGGTCCAAACTGGTTGCTTGACGAAAAAATCGAACACCATTAATTAACACTGTTATCATTTCACTTACCTACACATTCGAAAGAAGAGAACTTCAGTGTACATAAATCTGCAAGCATAGGGATTGGGTGGATCAAAGCGTTTTTTGGTGGAGCGGTGGAAACATTGTTTTTGTGGAGTGACATTTTGCCCTATAATAATGATTTTCTTCCTATAATAAAGATTTAGTAGATGCTTACTTTCGAAAAAGATGGAATTAACTTTAAACAAATGACCCTCTTATCTGGCAAATGTTTGCTGGGAGGATGGCAATTGCAAACGTTTTCTATGGCAATTTTAGCTTTAGGGGTGACAATTTCTTCAGACTAGCATGACAATTCTTTTCTAGAGGCAATATTTTTTAGAAAACTGCTATCGTTCAATCTCGATCAAATCAATAGTTTTTTTTACGAGAAGATCAAATCAATAGTTGCGAGGGAGTTCCTTCTCAGCGACCGTTTGCCAGTTAGCATTACCGTGAACAAAATATGGTAAGCTCCCCTTACCCAGAGAAGAGGACTTTGGAATTAAGCTGGACACAAATTTGGAGTTCTTTTCGAATTGTGCCTAATTCCACACCAATAATCCATCCCCATCCGCCGGCCTTCCTTCCCGAGCCCTCGCCGTACTCTCCTCACTCCGACCGACCGACCCACCGCGGCTCGACCTGCCACTGCCGGCGCCCTACCTCTTCTCCTCCGCGACGACCACCCCAACCCCTCCGCCTTTCGCGGGCCGCCGTCCCCGTTCGACATCTCCGCTCCGCAATTCTGGCCACCGGTTGGTTTCTGAGGTATGAGCACACTCTCATCCATCCATGATTACTTAAACTCCATTGCGGCCCTCGAGATATTCTGGATCTGCCCATGTCCCTCCCCACCAAAGGAAACAGTTTTTTTCCTTCTTCTTTTTTTGTGGTGGTGGGGGCTTGATTTCGTATGAAAATTTGTTAGGGAAAAAATATTTTAACTGGGTTCCTCCTTGCACTTCATTGCAGTTCAGTTCACAATGGGGAACTTGGTGCTTGGAATAAGTAGAGTGGATCATTGCCATCCAAGGATATCAAGTCATCAAATTGAGCCATTGACCATTCTGTCTTTCAGAGCTATATCAGAGCACATAAGACGATGTAAAGCGTTCGATCGAAAGCTGCTAGCAAATGGCCAGTTTCAACTGCTGAGCATTCTCATCTGCGGAGCAATCCATGCCAAGGGAATGGCAGTGAACGGTCGATTTAAACTGTGCTGCATTCTCATCTGTGGAGTTATATTTGACTACATCCATCACGGACCAATCGATGCAAAGGAATCGGCGATTGATCTGTTTGGAGACCTTCCAGAGGTACTGCGCTAAAATCTTGTGCTCCAGCTCGTCTGTTGATTGCAGATTACTAATTTCTACTTGTGTGCAACTATGATTTTTTTTTTTATTCTGCAGGACGTGCTATGCACAATTTTTTCAAAGTTGCCTCTGGAAGAGGCTGTAAGAACCAGTGCCGTATCAAGGAAATGGAGATACTTGTGGATACTTTGTTCTAAATTGACTTTTGATGGAAATACAGTATGTGGCAAAAACAATTATGAGAAAAGAGTGTATACTCTAATGTTCACTCGCATTGTTAATAGGGTCTTGGAACAGTACCGTGGCAAGGTGGTGGAAGAGCTTGCAATCAAAATTGAGTTCAACTGGATGTTGGTTGAACATCTTGATAACTGGGTTAGTTTTGTTGTAGCGCGGACAAAGGCACTAGTTTTTGATTTAGCACCAGAACAGCGTCAACCTCCAGGCCATGATGATCGGTACAAATTTCCATTTGAGCTTTTAGATGAGGACAGTATATGCCGCCTACAGAAAATGCATCTTAGCTTTGTAGATTTCCATCCACCAATGCATTTTAGTGGTTTCCCTAATCTACGGAAGCTTGACCTGAACTTAGTGAATGTCAGCGGGAAGGATATTCCACATATGTTGTCAAACTGCTGCAACCTAGAGTGGCTGAGTATTGTTAGATGCCATCTCAATGGTGAACGAAAGGTTAACGGCCCTCTCCCTCACCTGCTATACTTGAAAATTGCTTCCTGCAATATAACAAATATAGAATTCCTTGCCGTGAACCTTGCAACCTTCGAATATAGAGGAGTGGCGGTGCCTATTGACCTCAGTAAATCATTGGAACTGAAATGTGCAAACATATGGTATTATGGAGACACGCTCGAGCACACTATTACTGTTCTTGCTGAAGTGCTTATAAATGTGCAACATCTGACCCTCGACACGGCCTGTGAACCTCCAAAGGTTCGCTCTTAGACCATCCTTTAAGTCATGGATTATCCTATAATATCACATTACTGATCATGACCTTTGGTTATCTATCTTTCAGATTCCCTGTTTGATGCATTACCGATGCAAGTTTTCTCAGATGACGTATTTACAATTGGAGTGAAGTGCATTGTAGGTCCCCGAACTATTTCAGGGGTGTCACATAGGTCCTCAAACTATGAAAACTATCATTCAAGTCCTCAAAGTGCAATAAGTGTGTCATCCAGGTCCAAAATCAGTTCAACACAAAAGTAGCCCAGGACCTATATTTTGCCTAGTATGACACACTTACTGTACTTCGAGGACCTAGATGATGATTTTCATAGTTTGAGGACCTACGTGATACCCTTGAAATAGTTCAAGGACCTACTGTGCACTTCACTCTTACAATTGAGGTTGGTCTATATCGAAGAATTCAATATATTATCTTTGGTCTCTTTTGTGAGGTCTGCTCCTTTCATCAAGAAGTTAGAGCTGCACGTAAGTTCTCATATTGCATTACAGCTTCTTTCAAGGCATTGGATGTCTCATTTTTGGACCATGCCAACCATCATGCTGTCAACTTAGAGGCACGTTCAAGTATAATATGTGATGAGAAGTGCTGTGCTGGACAGTTTCTTTAATTGCATATGCTGTCCTGGAACTGATGGATGGATATAGACTGCTAGACTTACTTGTTGTTCGTTTTACCACTCTCTTTGTTTGGAAGCTACTAGTTTTTTATTCAATATGAATCTTTCATGAAATAAAACGACAATTTGACAAAAGTCTGTTTGAGACTTGCTCACGTACTCACATTATGTTCTTGACATTCAATAATAGTCACAATCCTTCTTATCATACTTCATTTCTAGTTCAAACTTTTTTTTTTACCATGGTTTTTGGTTCAAACTTGCAGTTTCGTTTCCCTAGTTACGTGCATTTGGTACAAGAATCTGATGAACCTATCAGGAAGCTACCGGAGCGTCTGTTCAACAACTTAAAGAGTTTGTATGTTACAGGATTTAAAGCATGCATCGGTCAAGTTGAGTTCCTTTCGCACATGGTGGAAAATTCCCCTGCACTGGAGATTTTAAGTATAGACCATTCAGACAAATAACCATACTCTAGGCCCCGAAGGGTTCGAATTTCCTGGTTTTTTTGAACTTTTTTTTTCGCCCCGTGGTTTTCTGACGCGTGTCCTGCGGGTGTGCAATTATATACTATAACAGGTGGGCAAGTTGGTTCTTGATTGGCCCTTCCATGCTGAAAAAAAAACCAGGTGAGCAAGTCCGTTCTTGATTGGTCCTTCTAATATATATTATCTTAGGTGAGCAAGTTTGCTTTGGATTGGTTCCTGTATCTCTACCTAATAATAAAGCACGCATTGCTCCTGCCCGCATACCTGTCGCGGTCGTTTTGCAAAAAGGTCCTCCTGTTTTTCGGAAATTGTACCCGCAGTCCAAGTTAGAAAACATCTGGGCCCAAGCCAGCCGAGCGCCGCCCGTACGCCGCACCCGCAGCCAGGCGCCCGAGGCCGAGCTCCCGAGCGCGCCGCCGCCTCGACCTCGCGACCCGCCGGCGACCGGATCCTCGCCGGAGATGAGTGCCGCCGTGCCCTGCTCCCTCCTCTCTTCCTCTGTCTCCTCTCACCTCGCTCATCCCCCGATCTCTCTGCCCCCAGGACGAACAGGAGCATGCCATGGCCTCGGATCCGCGCCGCCGTCGCCGGAGAACGTCGTCCGCCACCGGTCCTTCGACCACAACTACCGGATCAAGTTGCCCCCGCCTCCGATCTACCCGTTCCCGGACACCCCGACCTCGCCTCGTCGTCGTGCCGCCATACTGACGATCCGACCGTCGTCGTCCCACTACCGCTGAATCATCCGCCGTCAGCCGCGCCCGGTATCGTCCACATCGATTGCCCCACGCTGGTCTTATGCAACCGTGATTACTCCTCTCATGCATCTACGTAGTAGTCTGATGGTGTTATGTGACTTTTGTCCCAAAATTCTGCTGCATTTGAAGGGATTCATGGTGACGACCAGCTTGGGGGACCGGGGCGCGTGGGAGGGGCAGCGTCCCGACATGGTGTTCATCCCGACTCGGGTGTTTAGGAATCCTGGCGTGACCAGGGACGACCTCTTTGTTTTATCTTTTTCCCTCCTATCGCTGATTCTCTTTTCCATCGATTGATCATGGTGTTCATCCCGACCTGGGTGTTTAGTAATCCTGGCATGACCAGGGACGACCTCTTTGTTTTATCATTTTCCCTCTTATCTTCGATTCTCTTTTCCATCGATTGATTATTGTTACTGTCTACATGTTAGATGACAATTATTGGTATTTCCTCCATCTAACCATACTCCATGTCGCTTAATTTCTCAAGCGGGTATTTAGGTTTGTCAGGCACAACGAAATGAGTTCCACAGATTGTTCTCTTATATATGGATGGGTGAGATCTTTTTTCCCTTTCTATTATTACATGTTTGCTTCTTCAGGTAGCTTGGACTTTTCAGTTTTCATAGATAGTACAAACTGAATGAGATGTGCTCCATGTTGATCTGCATCTCTTATATGTAAATGTATCTTGCAAATCAGAGCTAGCCTGCAGTTTGATTCCTTTTTTGGATTGCTGGGTATGGTAAATCTTTTAAACCACAGTAATTAACGTGGGGCTGTTGAAATAAGGCTGAATTTAAGGAATGCTTACACCTGACTTGGAGCCAGTATTTTAAATTCTCTGACTTATTTTCCTTGCTCCTACGGGCTGCCTTCTTCTGTATAAAGGTATGGAGTACACTATCATGTCGCACAGTCACAGGAAAGAAGCAAGTACAGACACACATGTGTGCGATATCCTGGGTTTTGATTGAGGTTGTTCAACCTGGTATGTTATTGTCTTTTGGAATAAAGTGCCAAGGGCGTTTTAACTTAAAAAAAATCTGGTTTAAAATGTTACAGTGCGACAAAGATGTTGCTCAAAGTATGCTCTGGTATGCTGAGTCCCTCTCAATACTTAATACTTGATGGCTTAGTTACCTTACTTGTCAGACTACTGGTTTCTTTTCCTTTGAAGAATAAACCCTTGATCCAGTTCATAAGGGAATCGAGCTGCAGCAGCCGTTAATATGCTTGTTAGTCTATCATTGCATATATGTATCTAACTGGAGCCATATTGACAGGGCAGTAGCTTCTAGATAGATTACTGGAACTTGGATAGTCTGATGGAAAATTGTAGTTATCCTGATGTAGTATCTCTGAAGAAAACTTATTGAGGTTTCTGCTCTATTTTCAGGAAATAGAAGATGATTATAACTTCTATGGATGCTTTTGCTGATGTATACATCTAGCTTCACAATGATAGCACAGGCTTCTGGTCTGCACTAATAACATTAAATCTCAATTATAGAGGCGCATGATGCTTTCAGGACAATTTTTTTACTGGTCTATTTTAATTCAGATTAAATCAACAAACTAAGACTTGCACCTGTAGTTGTTTCTTGCCGAAGAAAGTCTACGCTTAGTTTCGGATGAGAGTTCAATGTTGTGATGCTTGTTTTGCAGGAAGTGGCACAAAGGATTGGTGAAGTGATTGCCAACTCTTGCTTGGTGAAAGGAATCACCAAAGTCGTCTGACCGAGTGGGTTTCCTCTACCATGGCTGTATCAAACCTCTAGCTGATGCTGCTAGAGAGAATGGGAGTTATGAATTTTTCTATCGATATTGCTAGGATCACATGTAATATCTTTCGTTTTCTGTTTGGTTTCATCACTTTGGTTATCTGTTTGTATATATTAGTAAATGATTTGTATACTTGCATTATTCTTTAAATGTTTTGTACTACCTTCATCCGGAAATACTTGTCGGAGAAATGGATGTATAATACTTGTCGGAGAAATGGATGTATCTATACGTATTTTAGTTCTAGATATATCCATTTTTATCCATTTCTACGACAAGTATTTCCGTACGGAGGGAGTATATTGTAAATCATGCGAAATCTTTTGATTTTTCATGCATGCGTTCTAAGGAATTAAGAGGCTCAGATGTGAGATGCCACATCAACACCACAACCACGAGGACATGGAAATTTAAATCAAGATGCTTATGTGTTGTTTTTATTCTAAGGCCCAATTATCTTCCTTGCCTGTGGTATCTGCTCATAAGAAAATTGCCTGTGGTGGCTGCTCATAAGAAAATTGCTTAAAACTGGCATAAATGTATTACATGATTAATGTTTAACTACTAAAATATTTATTCGCTCGTTGCAACGCATGGGCATTGTAACTATGCAAGCATGCATGACTAGATTTTTTTTTTTGAAATTTCCAAAAAAAATTGTCGACACTGGACATTTTTTTCTCGGATGTGATATATTGATATGTTTGGAGATACTTACAGATATATTCCTACGTTTCATATATTTCTAATTCCTGAAAACACTAAACAAATCCTAAAAGAAAACTTATTTTTTTGTATTTAAAATTACTACCACTGGCCTCTCTTTTATATTATTAAAGCATTGACCATGAGTGAGTTTGTCACAACAAAAGGAGAACCCAATTTCATGAATGACACTTATTCTTCCGTTGCGGCTAAGCCGACTGGGCCCAGCATAGCCGACTGCATGCCCCCCGCCGACTGCATGCCCCCCCCCCCCAGCCGACTGGGGCTCCTGTCGGCTACGGCTAAGCCGAATGGCCAGTCGGCTGGGGCTAAGCCGACTGGTTTTTTTTTTACCCCCCTTTCGGTGATGCCGGTGATGCCCGCCGCCGCCATCCGGCTCATCTGACCTTCTGCGGCCACCATCCACAATGCAATGCAATTCTAGCGGCAAGGCAGAGTAGCCCCACAAGCCCTTTCTCTTTTCTCGTTGCCCATATGCTGATTTAGACGGTTTACAGGCTGTGATGAGAGGAGGCAGTGAGGAGAAGAGGCAGTGACGAGAAGTGTTGTGAGGCTCAGTGCGCTGCCAGTCACACTCACCACCGAAAGCAACACTGCCAGTCATACTCACCACCGAAAGTGAGGGAAAATTGATGCTGTCGGGTGTGGCCGCCGCAAGGCAACGAAAAAGTGCTACTTTCGGTGGTGAGTGTGACAGGAAGTGACTGGTAGTGTTGCTTTTGGTGCTGAGTGTGACTGGCAGTGCTACTTTCGGTGGTGAGTTTGACTGGCAGTGTTGCTTTCGGTGGTGAGTGTGACTGGCAGTGCTACTTTCGGTGGTGAGTTTGACTGGCAGTGTTGCTTTCGGTGGTGAGTTTGACTGGAAGTGTTGCTTTCGGTGGTGAGTGTGACTGGAAAACAGCAGCGCACTGAGCCTCGACGGTTATTTAAAAAGAGCTCTTCTCTGCCTCTTGTCCTCACAATACTTCTCCTCACTTCCTCTTCTCCTCACTACTTGTTGTGGTAGCATTAACAAATCCGCAGTGATGGGTGATCCTCGTCCATTTTCACGAGAGGCATCTCGTGATGTCTTGATGGGTGCGGTTTCCATGAAGTCCGGGCTTCATGGAACTCCAGGTGTATCTTTCGATGAATTAGTTAGCAGTGAGAGTAACTTGCGGAGGTTTAGACAAACAGCTTGTCATAGTAGAAACACAGCGGACATTCGACTAGAACTTTTTCAGTTGCGTGCAAGGTGGGAAAGACTTTGTGAACTAATATATGAATCAGCGCGATTCACACGATCATTTGATGATTTAGATCATCATGTGATAGATTTGCCAGTTGATGAATATATTGCGTTTCAAAAGGTAATTTAAATTTCGTATTTGATTTACATATTTAATATGTTTGTCGTTTTAATTCATTTTTGTTCATTTTGTGAATTGTAGAGATACAATGTGGACGCTAAAGAAATTAACCACGATGTCAGTATGTTGGCATGGTTCAAGCTTTTATTTGGGTCCGTTCCGCCGCCGAAATATGTATCAACTCATGATGGCTCAAGCTCGAAGAAGAAGAAATGCAGCGATGCATCACCAAAGCCCGGTGATGATGGTTACTCTTCCAGCGATGAGTTTATGTCAGCCAATAAAAAATCTAAGTCGAAGAAACATGTTATTGAGAATAGTGATGATGACTTTATGTAGTGTTAGCGAGAAGCACGATGATGTCTTCATGTAGTTTGTATGCAGTATTATTTATGGTCAGTCGTACCGTTTAATTCAGATGTACTTGTATCTTAATTATCTGCAGCAGTCTCTCCGGAAATGTAACTCGATTAACAAAGCGAATGAACAGAAATATGTCTCTCGCATACATAGGTAGAATATGTCTCTCGCATACATAGGCAGATATATGTTTATCGCATACATAGCTAGATATAAGTGACACACAATCATCAGCCACCTCGTCCGCCACGTCGTTGAGGTGGTGTCTCCGGCGTCGGCCACATATACCTGTGGGGTGGCCGGATGATACGGGGAGGAAGCTCGGACCCGTCCAGGTCATACTGTGTTTCCTGTGTGGGAGGTGGTGCAGGAGTCGAATACATGTCCACCCACTCGTTGTGCTGCGACAAGTATTCCTATGTGTTATGCCCATCGTCAGGCTCACTCTCCCACCTGGATTCGGACATAGACGCGTCATGTCCGGACATAGACGCCATATATCCGTAGCCTGCTGCGGGAGGGATGGAACATAAGTACTGACGAAATACGTAGTCGCAATCGATATTGGAAAGAATTAATATGAAGAAACATACCTGTAGGGGGGGTTGCATCACGTAGCCTGGCGTGGGACCCTGCTGCTGTGGTCCTGGCCGAAACACGTAGCCTGACGTGGGATCCTGCTGCTGATGCCACGCCGAACTACCAGCCTGGTCAGGACGTGGTGGCCTGGGCGTCCACTGCTCTGCTAGACGTGGACGCGGGTCATGTCGGTGATGCGTGGGGTCTACCTGACCAGTCGAGTGACGCGGGGGGCATTGTACGGGCTGCTGATGAAGAACGTCCGAAGTGCGTCTGCACGTGATAGCCCGATACACAGCTCGTAGCCTCCCCTCAATGCGCGCCATAAAGTTCTGCACCTGAGGCCGAGCAACGAGTAGTGGTGCATCCGAAAGTGAACGCCGATAGTTGGACACCTCCTCGCCAAGTCCGATAGTCAACTCAGCCTGAAATTGTCACGACGATTATTAAGTATGCACGGCAAAGTATGTAACAACTAGATGCATTACACAAAGAGAATATATCTTACCGCCAATTGCCTAGAGCCCGAAATATCATAGCTCGGGTACATATCGGACACACTAGGGGCAGGTAACTCATCTGGGTGAGTGTGTTAGCTAAGCGGACCTCAAACCTTCTTTCTTGATTACCAATGGGGACTACAGTGTGTGACCTGGCTTTTTCCATCTTTTCTTCCATGTACTTCATAATCCTTTCACAGTAACGTGTGTTTGGGTTGTTCAACATATGTTGCTCTGCCTTTTGACGTCTATCTCTGAAGTACTTCACGGTGCCATAGAAAATACCCTCAACGATGGCTGTAAGTGGCAATGCCCGGTTTCCTCTGAGGACAAAGTAGTATGTTTCTGCGAGGTTGGTAGTCATGACACCGTACCTTGCTCCATGTGTGTCATGCAGCAAAGACCACCTCTCCAGAGGCTCATGCTCTATCCACTGCTCGAAGGTTTTAATCGACCTCCCGAGCCTTCTCCTAGTACCAGGTGGGTCAAATCCTGGCAAGTCACAAAGCCCAACGGACTCCTCCTCCACGGCAGCTGGTCCTGTTGCTAATTGTGCTGCTACTGCTTCAACATGTGCCCTGACCGCTGCATCTCTTGCAGCTTTCCTGTCCCTAACGTGTCTCCGCGTGCACACATTAAGTCTGTCACGTATCAAATTGTACTTCCATAGCTGGTTCTGCTTGCATAGTTTTTTGAATAGATTCATCAGGCTCTTATTTCTGAACTGCGAGAAGAAATTAGCCCCCAGATGGCGCATGCACCAACGGCTCTGCAAGTCCTGCCATGGAGTTTGTTCCTCAGGGCCAGGGTTTGTCAGTGTCTTTATCGCACTGAGTATACCTGCATGCCTGTCATGAAGGATGCACACATTGGGCTTATCCTTCACAACTGATATTTTCAGTTGCCTGAAGAACCATGTCCAACTTCCAATGTTCTCACTCTCAACAAAAGCAAATGCCAATGGGACTATTTGATTTTGGCCGTCTTGACCAATGGCTGTCAGGATCTGACCCTTGTACTTGCCAGTCAGAAAAGTGCCATCTACACATATCACCGGTCGACAGTGCCTGAAAGCTTCGATGCATACACCGAAAGAGAAGAACAGTCGATGCAGCACCCTCACAGTTGGGAACTCTGGCATGAAGAGGTCTTCGATGTCGACATAGGTGCCCGGATTCCTGTCCTTCAGCGTCTGGAGGAGCCGGACAACTGAGTCATATGCATCGAAATAAGAACCAAATCTGCTCTCAAGCGCCTTTTGCTTAGCCCTCCAAGCCTTGCCGTAAGAAATTCTGTACCTGAACCTGACGAATACTTTTGTCTGGATAGCCTTAACTTCCATCGCTTTGCTCTCCACTATCTCACTGTAAAACAACCTCGCAATAAGCGTGGATGAAAGGTTGGGATGATCTTGAGGGATGCAGGGAATAAGACATGTGTGATGAACTAGGTCACTGATCACCCAACTTGTGCCATACTTAGGGAGATAGCCGTGCACCCTGGCAGGACAACCTGCATTCTTGCATATCATTGTCAAGTATTTCTGACTGGACACCTCAGCTATGAAAACCCTTTGCGTGGACATTGCCCAATTTATTATTGCGTCCTTCAGAGCTTCTTTGTTGGGATACATAGCACCGGTCGCAATGTTGTTTTGGTGATATTGCCAGGCAGAATCATGACCATCGTTCACGGTCATTGCAGATGAGAAGTCATGATTCCAAGAAGCAGGAATCGGGACCTCCTCTGCATTTTCTTCTTCATCTGACTCGTCAGAATTATCTGCATGACCACTTTCAATATCGGTGTCTTCTTCTTCCATGATGTTCTGCATGTGCCCATCTACCTCGTCCGCGTCCGCCTCGCCACTGTAATAACCATCGCCATTTCCTCCTTCTACCTGACTACTCTGCCCTTGTTCGTAACCATCATCTCCAGCATTTGACACAGATAACATCATCCCGTCACTGCTTTGCCCAGGATCGTTACCACCCTGGCCTTCAGGCGCAATTACCTCCTTCAGAACGGGAAGCACTAAGGCACAAGGATTGCATCCCCTTGTTTCGCAACCTTGTAACCAGCGCACCCACTGAGAATCCCTCTCTACTGGCCTCAAATAGAAGAAGACATTCGAACTTGACCGGGTCCACAATGCATGAACACCCACGGTCTGTGTTTCAGTATTCAGCCCTAAACATGCTGTCACCCATTCTTTCAACTGACTAAGAGACCATGTTTGAGGGTCGGTCAGTGCCACCTCTATGTGCTCAAATTCACTCAGATCAACCCCAATCTCATTTGTTTGGACATTACCAGGACCGTAGAAAAATATGAACTTCACTATATCAGACATCTCGGCTCACCTATAAATTTTTTTAACATGGACAGACAACTGTTAAACAACATGACAAACTACATATATTCACACTCCTAAATATTTGACAAGTACATAGATTAGGGAATATTAACGAAGCTAAATATTGAAACAACTTAATATATTATGGATATTACCGGAGCAACTAAAAATACTGACATACCTAAATATTTGACAGACCTAAATATTTGACATGCACATATAACACGGGATATTACCGGAGCAACTAAAAATACTGACAGACCTAAATATTTGACATGCACATATAACACGGGATATTACCGGAGCAACTAAAAATATTGACTGACCTAAATATTTGACATGCACATATAACACGGAATATTACCGGAGCAACTAAAAATACTAACAGACCTAAATATTTGACATGCACATATAACACGAAATATTACCGGAGCAACTAAAAATACTAACAGACCTAAATATTTGACATGCACATATAACACGAAATATTACCGGAGCAACTAAAAATACTAACAGACCTAAATATTTGACATGCACATATAACACGAAATATTACCGGAGCAACTAAAAATACTAACAGACCTAAATATTTGACATGCACATATAACACGAAATATTACCGGAGCAACTAAAAATACTAACAGACCTAAATATTTGACATGCACATATAACACGAAATATTACCCGGAGCAACTAAAAATACTGACATTAATTTTTCAAAATATGTACAACTCAGAGAAATTATTTGACGACATAGGTATACCTTCGACGCGTGTGCCACTGCTTCTTGCTCCTCTCTTCAACTCAGCCGCACCTCCTCCTCCTCCTCACCACCTCTTCCTCCCCAGCAGCAACTCCTCCTCACCACCACCTCTACCATGGTTCAACCACCTCCACCATGCCTCCTCCTCACCTCACTTGAACGAGAAAAAAAACTATCCTATTGGAAAAAAAAATACCGTAGGCCACCGGAGTTGGCTATGATCTACTCTTTCTGTGGGTTGGATGCAAAAATGGATGGACCAGCGAGGAGATCGACGGGGGGTTGCGAGAGACTGAGAGAGAAATGAGAGAGAGAGCAAGAAGAGGAAGAAGGAGAGCTCACGGGCGCAGGAGGAAGGAGATAAGGAGAAGAAGGGAAGGAGAAAAGGAGGAGGGAAGGAGAAAAGGCGCGGTGGGCTGGCAGGCCCCTGTCGGCCACGCCCCGGCCGATTGGACGGCCTGTCGGCTGCGCCGGGGCCGACTGGAACCTTGTCGGCTGGGCCGCAGCCGACTGCAGCGCGCCAGGCCGACTGGCGAATCCAACGCGACGGTCGACGTGTTCGGGCAAATCAGAAGCTGCCACGTGGCCTGTCGGCTTAGCCGTAGCCGACTGAACCTGCCACGTGGCCTATCGGCTTAGCTCCAGCCGACTGGATTCTATTTTTGAAAATTTTCAAATTCGTGTATTATTTCTGTAATTTATAAAAAAAAATGTATTATTTAAAAAAAATTAGCCCCTTTTGCTAGTATTATATCAGATGGCCAAGTTTGTTTTTGATTGCCCCTTGTGCTGTTGCGGCTGCTGTGACCTTTTTTTTTGCTCCAAAAAAAGAGATCCGACGCGTGATTGCTGCATGTGTTGGTTTCCTTTTTGCGTGGCATTGCGTGATTGCTGCATGCGTCCGCCTCACTTGCCGTGCCCAGGTTTCTCTTCTTTCTTCATTTTGGATATAAAAGCAGGCTTGCCGTTCGATTGTTTCTTGCCATCTTTCGTTCGTTCCTTCCCGTTTGCGCTATGCCTCGTGCGACTGATGATGACCGGCGGCGGCAGTTGGAGGCCTCTGATGAGGCCCGGCGGCGGCGGCTGGAGATACGGCGTGGCAAGCGCCCTTTGGATTCGCCATCTGGTGAGTGTTTGGTTCGTTGCTGTTTTGTTTTTGTTGGCGTGACCTTCTTTTGGTTTTGCTTTGTTCTGATCCTCGTGATGTTTGCAGCGGATTTGCTGTACTGCTCAGAGGGTTGGCCGTTTGATTGATCCCTACCTTGCTTCCGTTAGGGCTGTGTCTGATGTGGATGTGCTGCTTCTGTGCCTGCTGATCGTTTCTCTTCGGGTTCTTCTTTATTGATTCTGCCGGCGAAGTGTTGTCTACGCAGGTTTTCTCAGGCTCGCCGCCGATCTGTGCCTTACCGGAGCAGCGGAGCCCCGCCGCTGGGCTCCAATCCCACCTCCGCGCGACTGGTAGGCGCACGCGAGGGCCACGACCGAAGAGAGGGTCCTCGCTGTTGACATAGGCCGGAGCTCTAGGCGATCCGACCAGCCCACCGACGCCCCAAGCTCATGCTGCCGGGGCCCTCCGCTCCGCGTCGTCATCCCGAGGAACCGCCACCTCTGCTTCGGCGCTACGCCACCCTGTCGTCATCGAGGGTGGCCATCAAATCCGGTGCTGCCCCGGCATATCCACCACGAACGAGTACGCGCCCCGGCGCCCGGCATCTCTTTCACGTTGGCGGGGGTGGACGCCATGGCGCGCGCATCGCGGACGTAGGCGCCCGTCTGGCCTTGCTTCTCCTCGCCGGTGTTGCCGGGTCCGCCGGCCTCGCCGTCCAGGATGTTCAGCAAGTGTTGCAGCGCCGTCATTAGCGGGGTCTCCAGAGTCCAGACCGAATATCCTGCCCTCCATTCTTGCTCGCTGATCGATCTCCTCGGCGTTGGATTACTTGTTGATTAGGCACGCTACCGGAGGCCGTGCAAGCAGGTGGCGCTTGGACTGCGCGCTCCCAGTCTACTACCTGCCTGCGAGGACGGAGAAGAAGCAGGACGCGCACTGCCTGTGAGGCCTGCTGCCTCCGGTCGTCCTGCCCCAAGAGCTTCAGGAGAAGCGGCTCCCAACAAACGTGCCCATGGACCTTCAGGTCAGCTCTATCTTCAGCCATGCGTGCATTTCTGCAGAGGCAAATTTGGCATGCATGTCAGCTTTAACAATTGGTGTTGAATGGTACGTTAATCTGTTTGCAGGAGAGAGACGAGAGCCTCTTATTCTTATACGAGCTCACGTGTTTTTTTCTTGAAGAAATCCTGTGGAAAATTTATGTACTAACTTTTATTAGGAAAGTATTATCCTTCTTTTTATTAAAATATAAGTCACCAAGATGAGGTTTAAAGCCCAATGTCTAAAAACCGTGAAACCATCTCTTCTATGATCTATCTAGCTTTTAATTATTGACTGCAACCAAAAATTCTGTTGTCAGTTTAGTAATGGCATAGCTGAATGTATTTGCTATGACATGAAGGTAATTTGCATTGTTATTTTGACCATTGTCATTCCTATATGGATTCATACCATTGCGTGTTCTCTTACCTCGCACTAATTTCTGTCTATAGATTTTTCTTCGGCAATCTGCGCAACTGAATCCGCAATTATCCAGCTAAAATAGACTCCTGTTATTACTGGCTTAACAGTCTACAATTACTACATCTACAGTGGGTGCAATGAGGTAGATGTATGGAACATATCGGCAGGTAGTAGTTGGTAATTATGATGTAACATATTTGAGTCAAAATGATGTATGTACGAAACCTATGAACCAAAACAGAGAGCCATCCTGGCTTCGTGCTATGGATAAGTGTTAGATACTTATTTGTGCCTACCTCCTCCTCCTCCTCCAAAAAAAAAAAAAGCTAGGGTTCCTGCCTCTCGTCGGCGCTGCCGCAGGTCCGCCTCATCTCCGGTGGCCCTAGGGTCATGGGGGCGCGGTTGATCCTGGCAAGGGCCGGCGGGAGGGCTCCGATTTTAGTCGTTCCTTTCCGTTTTGTTAGGGTTTGTGTCATGTTCAGGAAGACGAGACGGCGGCGGCTCCCTGAAGATAGAATAAAGGTCTCCCCGCCTAGCCCCCGTTCCGGCGGTGCGTCTAGCATCATTGGTGGGCGTGTGGAGATGTGTCTCCGGCGGATCTATCTTTGGTGGATTTGCTCGGATTTCGTCGTTGTTCTTCTACGTTCGTGTGTCTTTGGATTGGATCCTTCCGATCTACGTTATTCTTCATCGGCGGCGGTTGCTGTTCTGGTGCGCTGGTCCTATGAGGCCTTAGCACGACGACTTCCCGACTGTCTACTACAACAAGTTGTGCCCGACTCCGGCGATGGAGGGGCGATGACGGCGGCGCGCCTTCGGCTCGCTTCAGTACTTGTAGTCGTCGCTAGGTGGTCTATGAATCTGGATGTAATTTTTATTATTTCTGGTGTTCGTTGTACTGCCATGATTGAAGATGAATAGATCGGAAGTTTTCTCGCAAAAAAAAAAGATACTTATTTGTGCAGGAGATGAAGTAGAGAGTGTAGTGAATGTGCGTGTCCTTAGCAGTAGGTAAGGCAAACAATGTGAATGAATATCCCTCTTGTGTTGGTTTGTAAACTACTTACTACTGTACTATGTATAAGTGAAAATAATAATTACTTGATGGTTGAAAATATTTGTGACTCAAAATATAATGGGTTGACAAAAGAGCTACCGGCAGGTCAGGGAAATATGAGGGTACAGTTCTGGGTTCATTCTAATATTGCACTCCTTTTTCACTGCCCAGTGGTAGAAGCTAAATATGCGAAATACGTAGTATGTTAATCAATATTCTTGATTTAAGAGTACGAGTGACACTGATCTGTTTCAGTTATTGCTGAATTTAGGAACACTTGATTTAAGAGTACAGAGTGATGCTGATCTGTTTCAGTTATTACTGAATTTAGGAAACATCTTTGTATGTCCCTGTTGTTGATATAACAAGGCCTGGTATGTTTCAATATATTCCAATAATTTACATGGTGCTCCTGTACTATTGGTTTAAGACACCGATGATAATTTCAGGCTTATGCGTCGCTATATTTTCTTTTGACGTTGTGGACTGCAGAAAAAATGGATGAACTTTCTATAGCCAAGAGTATACTTGCTTCAGGACTAAAAAATGATGGATTGTGTCCTTTTTCCTTTGCACTCAAGGACTCAGACAGAGGGTCTGAGTGGTAACATGGGAGCAAATGTGCTAACTGAAGCACATGTATGCAATACCAATCTGTATTTGTATATGACGAGCATTGACATGAAACAGGCACCTAACAAAACACATACTACTGTTATTGCTCCTCTATTAATTACCTTTTGGGCTGCTCAAATGTAGTTGGTTTTCACTGATCTCAATTGCAACTGCAAGGATGTAAGTAGTGTGCAATGTGCACTGTATCCACTTGACACCTGCAACGAATCATTCGATTGATCATAGAACTGTATGGGCCAAAAAATACCTCAGTAAACAAGTAGAAATTTTCTTCAACCGGCTTCTCCTCGAAGTTCTCCACCTTTTTCCTCGGGCGCGAGAACAGCAGAATCAACACAATCACTTCGATCTGGAAGGTGGAATGTGTTTGCTCAGATCGATGGAGGATCCTGATCTTTCTGAGACCCAGAGGGACCGTTGCCTTGGTACAATAGCTCCTTCACCGGACTCCCTTGCTCTACGGTCAGAGGCACTGGGACTGGGTCGCCACGAGCTGATTCGGAGCAAGCCATTGGTCAACTTGGGCTACAAACTAACTGCGCGCGGGAGGGAGAAAGGGAGGGGGATGGGGCTGGCTGACCTCGGTGTTTGCGGCGGCGGTTGAGCAGGGCCGGGCGGTACTGCGACCTGAGGTCTCCGGCGGCAGCCATTTGGGCTCCGGTGGTGGACTTGGAACTGGATGAGCGCACTACCGGACTGGGGCACTACGCCGACGGCCGGCCCCCGTCGGCATAGGCCCATATGCCGTCGGCATACGCCTATGCCGATGGCCGCCGTCGGCATAAGGACGTCGGCAACTCGTACGTCGGCGTACCTGGACCCGGCCGTCGGCATAGGAACATATGCCAACGGCTTCCGTACAGCCGTCGGCAAACTCTTACGTATGACGGCATCTGACGGCGCCGTCGTCAAATTGTACCCAACCAAAGAGCGCCACGTGGCAGCCGCTGGGGAGCCCTGGCACAGAGGTATGCCGACGGCTGGCTCCCCAGATCGAGCCACGTGTCCACTATGCCGACGGCCAGACCGTTGGCATAGATAGAAAACTATGCCGACGGCCTGGCCGTCGGCATAGTGGACACGTGGCGCCCACTGGTAGCACGGCCACCCTATGCCGACGGCCTAACCGTCGACATAGCTCCCGTCTGCTTTTTTTTTTGTATTTTTCTGTCTGAATTCAATTCAAATTAACAGCACATATATATATATATATATTCAAAATAGACATGCACATCACATATATATCACATAAGTATCATCATCATCACAAAAACATCATGATCACCACATAAGTATCATCATCATCACAAAAACATCATCATCACCACGAAAGCATCATCATCATCACAAAAGCATCATCATCATCACATAATAGAGAACATGACAACATAAGTATCATCACAAACAACATAAGCATCTAAAGAAGCACACAAGTCATCTAAAGGAGCATAAAAGAGGCTTAAGCGCCAGGACGTCCACCACCACCGCCAAGACCGCCAAAGCCCAGGTCGTCATTGCTACCGGCACCGCTACCGCCACCTCCTCGGTGGATTGGAGTGACCGGGCTCCGTGACTCGGGAGTGATGCCATCATTGGCACCACCACCAACGGATGATCCACCAGTTCCCTGAATGTTTGAAAAGAGATGTTAAGAGGATATATGATTGTGTTGAATAAACGATAAGCTGTGGTTGAATAGTTTGGGGATGTACTAACCGGAGTCCCCATGTGCTGTGCCAGAAATTCCTCAAACGTAGGCAGCACTGGTTGTGGTCCAGGAGGTGGTGGTGGTGGTTCCATTACAGGAACCGTGCCGGCCGCCATGCAGTCAAAAACGAGCTGCATGTTAGTTGACCAAGCAAACACGAAAGTCAGAAGAAATGAAAGTGCAAATATGAAAGTGAAATGAAAGGGGCTAAACTAACCTTCATCATGCGACTGCTGTGGTCCGTGACTGCTGCAACTCTCGCGTTCCACGCCATGACCTCCTGACGTGTGTACTCCATGTAGGCCTACAATATGACATGATGAAACTCATAAAACATCTCAATGCAGGAAATAAAGTGAGAAAAAAGAAAGATAAGAGGGAAAATACTTACAGAGTGCTGCTGGGCTAGGAGGGACTGTGAGTGTGCACTGGTCGTGCTCGGGCGCGGGCTCGGCCTCGGGTTGGTAGCTCGGAGCCGTGTGTAGGAGACAGAAGGAGTGACCACAGCATCCAGAACCGCCTGCCGACCATGACTCTTCGGCCCTATGCCGACCACCGCCCTGTCGTCCGTAGGCTCTTTTAAGGGGTCAGGTGTGTCAGGATGTAACCTCAGATACTCCTCCGTGTAGGCCTTCAAGTTCTTCTCGGTCTTGCCGTAGTACTTGCCCTTGCCATCCTGGGACTTCCGCACATGGGCGAGCTCCCACGCCTCCATGTCTGAGAGCGGCCGCTTCAATTTCTTCTCCTGCACCACCAAACAGAGGTTAGTCATACATAAGAAAGTGACGGTAAATAGAAGAAGAAGAATGTTTCATGTACATAGATATACCTGAACTTTCTTGTGGCTCCCGTGGTTCCGGTTTCCCTGACCATGTGTTCCGTCGGTCCCTCGATTAGCCTTGTTTTTTATACTCTTAGCAGCCCACTCTTCATCCTGACCGAGCCACAGATCCACCAATGCCTCCCATCCATCAGTTTTTCCATAACACCAACCAGGACACACCTACATAATGAAAGCATAATGGCTGACAATCTGGCTATCCGGGGCATACCACATAACCCGGTCTGCTCGCTTTGCTGTGCTGCGCCGGAGACGGCCAACCATCTGCTCGTGGACTGCAGCTTCACCAAACAATTGTGGATGGTGGCTATCAATAAGCTAGCCGGCCCCTTCCTAACCCTGACGGCAGCGGTGAGCTCGAGCCAGCAATGCTTATCTCTGAAGACCAACTGGATGACACAGCTCCAGTCTCTCCCGGTGGATGAGAAGAAAGTTTGGAAGGCAGCCATCTGCTTGATCTCCTGGATGATATGGAAAGAAGGCAACAACCGTGTCTTCAGTGGCGACAGGTGCTCCGTTCCACAACTCATGGGACGTATCATGGATGAAGCGCGATGCTGGTCGGCTGCTGGGCTTACCCTGCTTGACAGATTTTTTGAGCCGCCTTGAGTGCTGCTGGTTGTATTTTTCTGGATGCCAGCTCCAGGCTTTTCACCTAGTCTCTATCTCGAAAGTATTTGTATTTGTATTTGCTCTTCTCCTGATTAATCAATGAAATACGGCTCTAGGGTCGTCTTTTCGTCAAAAAAAAAATACAATGGATGTCTTTGGATTGGTGACAATTCTGCACTTGAGAGCAATTTGATTAGTGCTTTTCATGATACGGTGTTGGTGCAATGTACCAGCGTTTGTCCAAATTCTTTTCTTGTCATGGTATGAAGAAACATGTGGAGGAATGGGTTAAATAGTGTCAAGTCTGACCTTCCAGAACCACCTCTCATCAAACACAATAAGCTACTCTTCCCTGTATCCACGGCCAACCATCTGCTCGTACAATACCCAAACTTGTACAGGATTGTCAGACATAAATTTGTTACAATCAAACAAGTGCTGGGACAGGCAAACCCGGATATTTCTTTTCGTAGGGATCTCCTAGGACCTCGGTTGGCAGCATGGAATGAATTACTCCTCCGTCTGGAGGTTATTCAGCTGTCGGATGAACCGGACATATTTCGATGGAAGTTGCATCAAAATGGCAAGTTTTCAGTCAAGTCCATGTATGATGCTCTGGTTCATAATGAGATTCCGGTTGACAACAGAAAATTGTGAAAGCTCAAAATACCTCTAAGAGTGAAGATTTTTCTCTGGTTTCTTAATAGAGGGGTTATATTAACTAGGGATAATTTGGCACGGCGCAATTGGCAAGGGAGCAAAAAATGTGTCTTCTGCCAGCACGACGAGTCTATTAAACACTTATTTTTTGAATGCAAGTTTGCTCGGTCTGTATGGGCTGTTGTTCAAATAGCTTCAAATCTTTACCCACCACGTAGTGCACGGAACATATTCGGCAATTGGTTGAGGGGTATTCAAAAACAATTTTCTGCACACATTCTAGTGGGGGCAGTTGCCTTATGTTGGGCACTGTGGCTTACCAGGAATGATGTAGTGTTTAACAATAAAAGTGTTTCATCTCCTATGCAAGTTATCCATGCATGCTCGCGATGGCTCCGTACTTGGTCTATCCTGCAGAGGCCGGAGGACAGGGGCCTTTTTATGATGGTGTCTACACGGCTGGAGCGTACGGCCAGGGAGGTTTTTTACCCCCATGGATGGCGGTGTGATCTTCGGATAGGATCTGCCACGTCCTAGACTAGCTTATGTTTTTTTCCTTAGCTACTTTTTTGCTTTTTCGGACTTGTGGACTTGTTGGCTGTGTGCATCTGGTTATGCAGAGGCCGGGCTTTCTTACGATGCGATTGTATCACCTCGATATTTCAATTCAATGAAATGCCCTTTATCGAAAAAAAAATCTGCTCGTGGACTGCAGCTTCACCAAACAACTCCGAGCATGACCGTTGCGTCACTGCTCTTCCCTGTATCCACGGCGGACGATGAGCACGGTGGGACCTCCCTCGTAGCAAGGTGCGGCGGTGCTCCTCCCCAGTGCACTGCTCCTCCACACGGCCCCGTCGGCAAGGCGACGACAAGAGCGAGAAGGCGGGCGACGCCGCGAGCTCTCGTCCCGTCGGGGCAGCGCACTTGGGGCGCGGAGGAGGAGGTGGGGAATTGGGTGGCCCCGCCAGTGATGGAGGACTCGAGGTCCAGGTTCACGTCGGCACCGCCTTCGCCCGGGCCGTCGTCGTCGCCTGCGCCGCAAATCAGGGCGCACACGCGGCACGTGCGGACCAGCAGCTTGCAGCGGTTCCGGCATCAGATGCAGCGCGTGGAAGTGGGGGCCCGTCGGAGGTGGAGGAGGCGCCGAGAGGAGCCCAGGGAGCAGTTGCTGCGCACTACGGTGAACATTGAGGCTATGGCGAACCAGAAGCGGCAGTGGTACCATATCCACGCCAAGGTGCGGGTACAGTGACTGCAGTTTTGTTCAATCCTGCTCATCATACTTGTGCATTCGGATGCAACTTTTGTCTAGCCGGGTGATCTGCATAGATTAATGATAGCTGAAATGGTAAATCGATGCTTTCCGCAAAAAAAAAAAAAAAAAAAGGTAAATCGATGCAAATAGCTTGAGAGTCTTCGCCTACTTAGAATGTCCAGGTTTACACGGTAAGAAGATGTAAAATAGCAGCTGACAGATGGAGTTCTAACACTTCCTTTTCCTATTTCATTGTTTGTTATATACGGTTCAGCAACAGTCACTAGTCAGATTGGTAAGCAGATGATCAAATTACTATACTGTACTTCATTGTTTGGGGCCTCATTGGAGAAATTTTGCATACTCTTAGCAAAGCAGTTGATGCGTGATGATGTTTTTCATTCTCTGAGGGCATTTGGCGTACCATGAACAGACTATCTTTGAGGTATTTGAGTGTGTGATTGCAGAACAGCCAAAGTGAAGTTATATACTGCTTGGATATAATTGCTAAATATGTCCAAGAATGTTTTCTTGAGAGCATATGTCCAACTAGAAGAGTGCTTTCCTGGTAGTGTGTGCAATTTCTCCCGTACTTTTAAGTTTATAGAGAGGGCTTTGAGACTTAGCTACATTCACCTGCTCCTTTAGTTTCTCTTGCATTTTTATCTGTACTTACCATGAACTTTCCATTTTTAAAGCTATTTTTTTTACGTCTCTTGCAGGATCAGAATCAATTTAAGGAACCATCGTCGCTCTTTGAACATTTTTTCGTAGTTGGACTCCATTCTTATGCAAATGTTGCAGTAATTGAGGATGCTTTTGCAAAAAAGAAAGATTGGGAGTCTAAATGTAGCATGTTCAGAGGTTGTTGATCTTAGTAAAATTCAGTACCATTGACCAATACCAACCATGGAACCACAGGTAGGGTGCTTTGTTGACTAGGTATTCTTCTGCTTTAGGGGAAATTGTCTATTTTAGCCCTGTCTATTTCACAAATGTTATGTGTTAAATCAAATTTTAGCTGAGAATACACTTGTCTTCTCTAGATGATTTGTTGTAGTTATCTATCCTCTTATTTATCTGCTGGTTTTCTGTACATTACATGTTATACTAAAAGGCATTTGGAGGTGGCTCCTTTTCCCTTTTTTGTATTAATTCTTCAGACTTCTAATATTACTTTGATCAGTATTGATTTGCTTACTTCAATGATGTTTCATGTATTGCTTACTGACATACTTTGATATCCTTACTCTCTCTGAATTTATATGTTGTCCCATCCTATCCCTCTTTGCTCCATCTCACATCCCATCTGCTGCCTATTTTGATTAGGTGCAGATTCACTCATTAGGCACGTCTTTGTTCTGAATGAGATCTGTTTATTTGTTTGTTTGTTGCTATTTCAAGTCCTTCCTAACTGCCCCTCGGTGCATTTTGGGAAATGACTTCCATGCCCCTCTGTGCGGACGGCCAGATCTGCATGGTACTCCCGGGTGTCGTTTGGGAGTGCCAGGGTACCGTAAAAAACCTCACCTATAATGCTACTTGAGAGAGAGAGAGAAATGCCATACTTACCTGATTAGAGAAATGCTCTCTTATGGTACTTTCTTGATTTGCTCTGTTGATCTCTTAAGGCCAATTTTCTTTCACCCGCAATCTTTCTCACTATGATACTCTTGTACTCAATGCCATGTTATACTCAATGACATTAATTCAACTATCTTTTGCATAATAGTTTTTTATTGCATTTGTTCTGACTGACCAAATATTACGTAGTTCTTATATCTTCCTGTTAGTACAAGTGTAATGTTTGACAAGCAGTCCTGCCATGAACTAATTGCTTTTCTTTGTCTTGACAGTACTTTCAGGTGGAGTACACAAAGGACAAGCTACAGGAGTACATTCAGGAAGACGATGACACCCTCCCGCTCAAGAACGCATATGGCACCGTGAGCTGCGGCGCCCGATTCATGCTTGAACCGACAGGAGGGCTACCATCACGACGAACTGGTCGTGGTTTCGCCATCACGCCAACATCCGCGAGGGTGACATGTGCTTTCCACTTCAAGCGCGAGGACCAGCGCCACCTTTCTCTCACCGCCCACCGTCTCTAGACGCAATGCCGTCAGCCCCTTCCATTGCCTATGAATATCATCCATCTAGCATATTTAGCTTATCTCTAAGACTTGATGTCCCTGCGTTGTGATGATCGGACGAACTATGCCTCTCTTTTGGACATTGACCGTCTTTTGGAGCATCCACTCTGTAAGACCATGATCTACCTGTTAATATAGATCTCCTGCCTTTGTCTGCCTATGCTATATGAATGCACACTATAATGATCTGTTTCTCTTAAGTGCACTTTTTTCTTCAACATCTGTAGCTACGCTGGCTGTGATTCTTTAGATCGAATAACCACGTTCATAGGTACGCAAGCTAGACTTGTACGCACAGGTTGGCCCAGGAGGCGCGCCCCAGCCTCTAGTGTCTCTTACAGCCGGAAGCAATTCTTGAGCGGCCCCTCGTCAACAAGGGCAATTTCGGCGATTCCACATCCACAAATCAAGGTGCAGCGGCAGGGCGCCGTCTCTTGGGAGCACACGATGTGGGACGATTACTACGTGTTACGTGATCGATTTTCAGCGGCCACCATATATATGGGATGGATCTTGGTCTCAAGGACAGGGAAGTGTCACGTCCCCACCCTCAGATACGCTTCAGGTGTGACGGACGACGATCACTGGACATTGGCCCACCTGTCAGGGTGATTAGTTGCTAGCTCCTAGCTGGCTGTCAAGTGTGAACATTTTTCCAATATTTATTCATTTTCCTAAAATTCAGCGATTTTTTTCAAATTCACGAGCGTTTTTTTTCGAAAATTCCTGAACATTTTCATATACACAAACATTATTTTGAACATTTTTGAAATTCATGAAACATTTTACAATTTTGTTAATATATTTTCAGATTGGGGAACATTTGTCAAAATGCATGAACATCTTTTAAATTTACAAACATTTTACAAACTTATGAATAATTTGAAATTTAAGAACATATTTAAAATCCACGAACTCATTACAAATTCCTGAACATTTTTCAAATCCTTGAACATCGAAACAATTCATGGTTTAAAAAAATTCATCGACTTATTTTCAGTTGACGAACATTTTTGAAATTTGTGAACTGTTTTCGAAATTGGGTTGAACATGTTTTTTCTAATATATGATATTTTATTTCACGATACTTTTTTAAGCTTAAAAAGATAACTGAATATTTTTTTCCAAAAACATGAAAAAGAAAATTGTTCCAAACCATGTGCTGGATGTGTGCCTCGCTGCTGGTCTTTTGCTTTTTTTAGGCAAACTCGTGAAGCTTCTCATTAACCTGTCACAATGTTTACAGGGAAAAAAAAGAGATTTTCGGGTTGGCCTAACCAAGCATGGCGGCCAACCCCTGATGAAAGTGCAGGCTTCGCGAGGTTGTGAGCTTTGACATTCGAACTCCTAAACTAATGAACAAAAACTACAAGAAATAGAAGTCCTAGAAAGATGTATAGTTTCATGTATGATTGCACCATAGCTAGCAGAGCATTCCTTCTTGATGGCCTGCACCACTACCTTGCATTCCGAAGCCACATGAATATTTTGGATAGATAGGTCTTCGGCAAGGGCCATAGCTTCGCGGATTGCCAGTGCTTCCAGAGTAGCTGGTTCAATTATATAGAGCCAAAGAAAATTCCTGACGCTCCCAGGTAGTTACCTCCATGGTCCCTGCATACCGCCCCCACTGCACCGAAGCCACAATCCCTCGATACTGCCGCCTCCACATTTAACTTCATCAAATTCGCCGGAGGAGGTAGCTAGATACTAGGCCTATGAGACGCAGTTCTCATTGACGTGGGGGTCAGTCCATGTATTGTATGAAGGTTGGCAAGAATGCGGCTTGATAACTTCTTTGACCCACGGGTGATGTCTGGTATGGTTATGTCTGGATGATGCCTCATGGACTTCCATTGTTCTTCTAGAAACGATATGCCATTCACCTACAAGAAAAGAAAAAGAAAGAGGAAAGAAACTATCTGACATGCCATTCAGCTATTGACCATTTTGATTTTGTATGGAGAGGATGAATGCTTCATCTGCATAGGGAGGGGCCTCGCGGCGTCCACCCAGATCTAGGACTTGATGAGGACAACATGGCAGAAGCACACTCGACTAACTCAGAGAGAGAGAGAGGAGAGAGAGAGAGAGAGAGACGGTCTTAGCAGCAAATGTCGAGCGGCTGTAGGCCCTGGTTTTGAATTCTGAATTTTTGACAGAAGAACGGAATTTTTGGATGAATCTTTTTTTGAACACAAACGGAATTGGATTTGGGAAAGCAAACCGCCTCGTCCACTCTAATCTAATTACTATATTAACCCCCCAAATCCCAGGCGGAATCCCCCCCAAAAATCAAAATCCCCGCCCAAAAGAGGCGTAACGGCCCCCATCTCCTTCCGCCGCCGTAACCGCCGCCCGCCCTCTCTCGCCGCCATGTCCCGCCACCTGCTTCTCTTCTTGCGCGGCGTGCTCGTCCTGCTCGAGCGTCGCCGCCGCCGCCTCGCCCAGCCGCCGTCGGGCCCCGCAGAGCTTCTGCGTCTCCTCCTCCCGCTGCTCCCGCACGGCGCGGAGCACGCCGCGTCCGAGGCCGCGACGGCAAGCGACAGCATCGTCGCGCTGCTCCTCGCCGCGGCGATCCGCCGCCTCCCGCGCGCGCCCGCGCCGCTCACCTTCGACGGGAAGGAGGGCCGCGACCCGCGACTCCTCGTCCTCCACATGGAGGACGAGGGGACGCGACAGCTGCTCCTACGGCTCGTCCTCGCCCGGATTCGCGCGGGGCGCGCTCCTGTCCACGCGGACGCAGCGGCCGGAGATGTTGCGCTGGCGCCGCAGCACAACGTCCTGCTGGAGCTGTACCACGACGTCGTAGCGGGGGGCATGGCGCGGCGACTGCTGCTCTTCATCCGCCTGCTCCTTGCGCCACCAGTCAGGGACAACGGCTTTGCGCTCCGCGTGCTGCTCCGTCTCCCTGCGCGCACCTTTGCCCGCTTGCTTCCGCCACCGGCCGAAGCCCCCGCGTCAGTCCCCGGCGTCGTCTTCTACGCGGCTCTCCGCCGGGTCGATGCGGCCCTCCCGCCGGGCTCCGACGGCTTCCTGCGCGACGTCACCAACATGCTCGCCCCCTTCAGCATGCGTCTTCTTCCACCGCCCAGCCAGGACGACCACGCGGTGCTCCTGCTCCCACCCCCGCCCCCGGCCCCGGCCCCGCTCGCCATCGAGCCCTGCCCCGCGCCGATTGCCGCTGAGATCTGGCGTGCGGCTGCGGCAGTGCGCGCAGCCAGGGTCGGCACTTCTCGGGAGCACACCGTTCTGGAGCCAGCTACCACCATTGACGATGATCTTGTGGACAGGGTCGACGACAAGGCTGATGAAGACCAGAAGACGGCCAAGGTCGTCATCCTCTCCAATCTCGATGAGGCCCAGCAATGTCTCGATGAGGGCAGCGTCAGCACAGGTGTCGTGGTTGATGTACCTCCACATCTTCCTCGGCAGGAGGCGATCGACATCGACGCCTTCCTCACGGCGCAAGGCGCACCCTCCTCGACACTGCCACGAGGGCCCGTCCTCGGCCTCGTACTCTCGCAGAGCGGCAAGCTCTAGCTCTAGAGTAGCTTCCAGTTTTTGCTCCTAGTCTTGACCCTTGAGGTGGTTTGTTGCTAAAACATTGAAGCATTTAGGAAAACATGATCTCGATTCCAAATTTTTGCTAAACCATGAAGCATTTTGGGCATGACCATGTATCAGAAATCTACAACATGGTGAAATACGAAGATTGCTGGCATTATGCACTAGTAGAAAAAGGGACATTACCCCCGGTTCGTAAGGGCCTATAGTCCCGGTTGAGCAACCGGGACTAAGAAATCGGGACTAAAGGTCCCCTTTTTAGTCCCGGTTGTGTTATGAACCGGGACTAAATGGGCTCCACGTGGCCGCTGTGGCGCGCTCAGGCTGGAGGACCTTTAGTCCTGGTTGGTAACACCAACCGGGACTAAAGGCCGCCACGCGTCAGGCGCTGCCAAGCGCTGGGGTTTAGGGTTTTGGAGAGTTTAGGGGTTTCATTTTGTGTTCCCTTTTCTTTTTGTGTTTACCATTCAATTCTTTTTCATTTAGGGTTTTCATTTTCATTTTATATTTTCCATTCAACTCGACGCTACTACATATAGCAATGAAGGAACCATTACACAACATCGTCATGAATATAGAGAAGTGACCTCTTTCTCCGTGCTTGGTCGAACAACAAGTTTTCGTATATATATTCGACGCTACTACATATAGTACACGTTCATGCATATATACAATATAATATCTCTTACAATCCCTAATATCTAATTACCAAAATTCCCTACCAACTCCCGATGGTATTCTCCGGTTTTAGATATGACCTCTTCAAGTAAGAATCCCGCCAATTCCTCTTGAATTGCTCGTACGCGATCCTTTGGTAGGAGATCGTCCCGCATCCGTTCGATCTAATTTAAAGAAGGGGGTCAATATATATGAATGAAACTCAACACAATTGATGGTAATAAAATAAAATTGTGAATATTGTTTACGTACTTGAAGTTGTTCTAAAATTCTGCCCTTCTCACAGGTCGTCTGGCGAATGAACTCGCAAACGTAGTATCCACATAAATTATTCCCGTCTCCCTGCCTCAAGCACTTTACGAGAATAGAGTTCAATCAAAATAATAATCAAGCATGATAATGGTATTGAAACTAGAATCAAAGAGATGCGCGGACCTAGCTAGTACTACTTACATTGAGTTGTCGAAATTGCAGCTCCTCTTTCCATTCACCCCTAACCTTCTTAATGAACCGTTTCCAAACCTTGCCCGGCAAAGAAAATGAATAAAGGAGTTATTAATTACTTGATATCAGGAAATGAACGAAAGTTGCCGATATAGTGCGATAATGATTGAAATTACCTCTGGAGTATTTCACTCAGGTCCGCCTACATCTTAGGGTCTTTACGTTTCGAGTCCATGACAAGTACTACTCCTTCGTCAACCTGAATGACTAGCAGAATAAAGTGAAACCTGCGCACACATAACTCATCAATTACACTTAACATCGAGTAAGCGAAACAGAATATGTACAAGACAGTAACACTCACATGAAGTTGTAAGGAAATAGTATTTCCCTTCTGGTTTGTTGTTTAATTAACGCCCTTAGCAAGTTATCCTCTGTTTCCTTGGCGTTGTTTTTTACCGTATATTCATGTATGTTATTTGGGTTAATGAACCCAATGTCATAGATTTGTCCTCTTTTGCATTCGAGAATCTTCATTCTGCATTATATAGTGAGGATAATTATACATGCAATGAACGAGCTGAGCTAGAGACTTAATTACAGAAATAATACTTACAGACAATAGCAACTGACGATAGATTTATCGATGGCGTCTTGATTGTATAACTAAAATAATTCATCAAATTCAATGTTTATTATCTCGTCGTTTCCACTGAAGTAATGCTCATCTCTAATTCCCACCATGAGCCAGTTGCTCCCTTCCTTTGAGGCTTCCATGTACCACTCATGCAATCTTCGCATTTGTGTTGGTAGAAGCTGGACCTCCTCAGGTCTGACGAGAGGCTTCCTGTGCTAGTATCTGTATGCTAAATCAGCCGTGGGGAACTCTACCTGGCCTAAGTATTGAGCAAGAGTGAAACCAAGATCATGGGCCGCTACCTCCGGATCATAATCGATATCCGAAAACACGTTGAGCGGGGGGCACGATTGGTTTTTCTGTTCTCCGAGCTGGGGAGTTGTTTCCCCCCCTTGCACTACTACTTCCCGACCGATGCACATGTTTTTTATGTGACTTCATAATAGAGCGGTCATAGTTTGATGGCAGCGAAGGCGGTGGTCGCGTAAGGTTTTCCAGAAAGTGCTTCGCTTTTGTCGGATCTATTTTCTCCTTTGGCTCGGGCCGTTTCGGTGCAAGCTGGCGTTTCACATCGGCATCCACGACCTTCTTGGTTTCCTCAACAGTCAGTTCGTATGGTAACTTGGCAGGAGCCTCCTTGACGCTGTTCCTTGTACCTGCTCTGGATTTCTTCGCAGTTGTAGTACTAGCCGCCGGAGCGGCGGTTCTCTTCCGCTTATCCACCCGGGGCTGAGGCGGCGGAGACGGCTGAGGCGGCGGAGACGGCTGAGGCGGCGGAGGCGGCGGAGTCTGCTGACGCGGCGGAGACGGCTGAGGCAGCAGAGATAGAGCTGGATTGCTACTCTGAGGAGTCGATAGCCTTGGCGTCCAATGTGGAAGCACGATGTGTTCCTTTTTCCATAGAATGGTACTTTTTCTGGCATCTCCCAGTTCAGTATCCCCTTCACCTGTAGGGAAGTTAAGCTCCAGCTGCTAAAATCCCTTGATAACTTCATCCACCCCGACAACAGCATAGCCATCTGGAATCGGAGAGCAATGGTAAGTTCCATTACGTACAGGAGGTAAGGCAAAGCCGACCGCCACCTTCACGGATATGTTCATGCATTTCACATGTAGCTTACAATTTTCCCTCTGCGTGATATCATCCACGGGGTAGCGAGGAGCCGTGATATCATCTATGGGTCGAACGAGCTCCGTGGAAGCCACGCTGCTTTTCCGCTGAGATGGTGGGCCAGCAGTATCGAATGCAGGATCTTCGTGCCGCTGAGATGGGCCGGTAGCTTGCTGGCTGGTAAGTGCCTCTATTTGCTTCTGCTGCCACGCTAATTTTTCTTCTATCTGCTGCATGCAGTCGGTCTGCATGCTGTTTCTTTTTTCTCCCTCGGCTTCTATAAGTGTCACTACAGTCGGGAAACCCAATCTTCCACGGAACGGAGCCTGATGTGCCTCGTGTTCGTCCACTGTGTTCAGCATTCCCGAGGACGCGTGTCAGCTCGTCGTTCTCTCTGTCGGGATTGAACTTCCCGTCCTGCACGTCCTTCATTGCAGCTTTAAGGGCTTTGAGGGGTGTTGCAAGTTGATCTTTTGTAAAAATACACTTCCCTGTTTCTGGGTCCAACTTTCCCCCATGCCCATAGAACCAAGTCTTTGCCCGTTCGGCCCACTCCAATGTCTCTGGATCGATCCCTTTATCAATCAGGTCGTTCTCAGTTTTCTCCCACTTAGGCCTGGCAACCTTGTAGCCGCCTGACCCCATAACATGGTGATATTCCTTCTTTGCAGCATTTTGCTTATTTATTTTTGACCTTTTCTTAGCTTCATCCGATGTCTTGTACTCCACAAATGCGTCCCAGTGATCTTTTATCTTCTCATATGCTCCGGTGAATGTTGGATTCTTGTTTTTCAGGACATAGTCTTGGTGCAATCTTTTCTTCTAGTTGCAGAATTGTGCGGCCATCTTCTTAAGAGTCCACGCCTTGACTTTTCGCTCTATAACTTTGTTATTTGGATCCACCTCTGGCGGTAGGGTGAAATTTGTCATGAGCGTATTCCAAAGCATTTCTTTGGATCTATCGTCGACATAAGTAACTCCATTCGCCTTTGGCTTATTCCATTCTCGAATGGTGATCGGGATGCTGTCCCTAACAATAACTCCGCACTGACTTACAAATGCTTTTGCATTCTTCGCGGGACCAATCGGTTTGCCATGTTCAGCGACTTGTTCGATCTTGAACCTTTCATTATCGCCCAACCTTTTTTTCGGGCCTCGTTTCTTTATAGAAGATTGGCTCGATCCGGAGGGCTAAAAGAAGAAAGAAGCGTTAATATATGTATATACAAATCAATTAATGCATCTAGTCAGCAGAGGCTTAATTAATATACCTCGCCGGACTTTGTAATAATTAAGGTTCCAACACCGGAGCCGTCATCTTCTCCCTCCATTCCCTCACCGGAGCCGTCATTTTCTCCATCCATTCCCTCACCGGAGTCGTTCAAAAACTGTGAGGTGATATCATCTCCGTCGCGGATTATTTCCCCCAACATGTCTTCTTGTTCTTCGTCTCTGTCGTGTTCCATAGTTTCTGCAAAGACTTGCAAGTTATTTCAATGCTATAAACAAATTATTAAAACAAATTCACATTTCCATGTCTATTTGCATCTCGATTAAAAAAATCACATTATTAAAACAAATTCACATAATATCACTAATACATCTTGAATAATCCAGTTGCAACAATAATATTATCATATAATATCACTAATACATCTCGAATAATCCAGTTAATGCAACAATAATATCACTAATACATCTCGCCCAATCAAACTGGACGTCGACTCGCGGTTCTTGAGCCGCGGGCGGTGAACACCCAAAGAGAAGGAACCATCACAGGATCATAGCTCGGGTGAGATCCCTGAAGAAACTGCCAGGTATTGGAGAACCTGACGTCCAACGCAACCATGTAGCGACGGACGTGCTCGTCCTCCTCCCTGACACGGCGACGTACCACCTCCTCGGGGGCCGGCTCCCTCTGCACCGATAGTGGCCCACGCGACCGCCACCAAAGAAGCTCTGGGTCGACGACGAGACCCCGATTACTCACCAAGCTGCGCGCCCCGGAAGGTAGCACCTCCCAGTGCCAGCCCGGCGGAGCCCAGTCCCGGACATGGCGCCTCTCAAACTGGTTGTCACCGCCGAGTCGACGACAAGGATGCGGGCCGGGCATCGTCGCCAAGAACAAATTCCTATGAAAACAAATCAGGTCTATTTCTCGTTCATTGTGAGACGTTGCTCCGGTTGGTGGCAATACAAAATAAATTCATCCACTTAAAGTTCCACATTCAAAGTATTAGAAATGTTAAATCCTAATGAACAAGTTACCATTTTTTCTCAAATATCTATTTTTTAGCAAGACCATCAAGTGTCAAAAAATATTTCATCATTATTTTGTAGCAAGACCATCATGAACAAAAAACCACTCATCATGATCTTAATTTGACACTATTTTCATCTCATCAAGTTGACACTATTAAATCATCAACAAAACAATCTATCTAACTATCATCTATCTATCAATCATCTATCTAACTACCATCTATCTATCTAACTATCAAATTAAGCACACTACTATCCTCTGCAAAATCATGAAAAAAAACAGAAAAAATATGCCTAAGGGAGGGGAAGGAGGGAGGAGGCCGTACCGAACGGGGAGCGGCCGGAGGACCGCAGGGGGGCGGGGAAGGTGGTGATGGAGGCGGTGTCGGAGGGGCCGGGCCGGCGACGAAGCGGCCGGCGACAGAGAGGCCGGCGACGGAAAGGCCGGCGATGGAGGCGGCCGACGCCGAAGGGCCGCGTGGAGGGCCGGCCACAGAGGCGCCCGACGCCGGAGGGGCCACGTGGGAGGCAGAGCGCGGCCGCCGCTGCTGGCCTCGCTGCGGCGGGACGAAGAGGGTGGCGGCGGTGAGAGGGTGGTGACGGCGGAGGTTGGCCTCGAGCCGGAGCGGGTGTGGGTGGCCGCGGCGGTGGAGCCGGAGTGGGCGTGGGCGGTTGACGCCAGAGGGGGCACGCGTGGGCGGCCGCGGCGGTGGTGGTGGCGACGGCGGCACGCGTGGAGAGGGTGGCGGTTAAATACCGCGAGGCCTTTAGTCCCGGTTGGAGCCACCAACCGGGACGAAAGGGTGTTTAGTCCCGGTTGGTGGCTTCAACCGGGACTAAAGGTAGGCCTTTAGTCCCGGTTGGAGCCACGAACCGGGACTAAAGCTATTTTTGGCCGCGGCCGAAAGGGCGCGAAGGTTAGGCCTTTATTCCCGGTTGGAGCCACCAACCGGGACTAAAGCTATTTTTGGCCGCGGCTGAAAGGGCGCAAAAATTTTAGTTGGATAAATTTTACTTTCTATTAACTTTACTTTAGATCAGAAACAATTGGTATTATTAGTTGATTTTTTTTTATTTAATTCTAAGTTAATATTATTTTGATCATAACTAGAGTTTTATAAAAGCTTTTTAGTTGATTCATTTTGCTATTGAAGAATATTATAAAATACTTTTTGTTAACCTAATAATGTTATATTTTCTTTTCTGTTAAGTTATTAGTTTCTCTCTTACTTTATGTCATACAACGTTTCTCTCTTATCATCTCCGATGCTTCTGCTGTATTCATCTATGTCAAGACGTTTAAGCCATGTCTATATTAACCTTGTTATTTTATATGGAGCCACCAACCGGGACTAACCGCGTATGATCAACCTTGCAAAATACATAGTGAAATAATTACAAATCAGAAAAATACGTGACTTTTTTTTGATTTTTTTTGAATTGTTTATGCCGATTTCAAAATGCGCTCAAAACGGGGGGCATGACCGGTGGTAGCTAGGGGTGGAATCTTGCAAAACTTGGGACTGAAATCACTACAACTGGTGAGGGTGTATGGAATATGCCTGACAACCTCAAGCGGCTTATCTAGAATGCTCAGAAGACATTCATATTTTGTTTGGACATAATTGCATTGATTAACTCCTCTGTATAATTAAAATACTAAAAGGATAGGAATAATTGAAAATTCATAACTTAATAAATAATTATTCAAAAATCATGTTTCAAATGCCAAAATGCCCTAGCTTTTTGGTTGGATTCCGACGCTCCGGAGTCCACCTAGGAACACCCAAAACACATATATACCCTAACTCTTACAAAGATTCCCTCCGGTTTGTCCGAAGTGGGGCTTTCCAGCTATAAGTCCGGAAACTCACTAGAGAGAAAGTGATGACGGTGAAGCCGGTCACATCCCAGAGTGGGATCTTGGGGTATAAAACTTTTTCTTCGCGTGTGTCCCTTGCTTATGATTGCGTCGTAACCATGGAGAATCTTCATCATTGAACAGGATGCTTGGTTCAGTCTTCACCGTGAAGGGAGGAATTTCATCAAACTTTTCATAATCTTCTGACATGTCTGTCTTGTCATCCACTCCCACGATGTTTCTTTTCCCAGAAAGAACTATGTGGCGCTTTGGCTCATCGTATGATGTATTCGCTTCCTTATCTTTTCTTTTTCTCGGTTTGATAGACATGTTCTTCACATAGAAATCCTGCGCCACATCATTGGCTAGGACGAATGGTTCATCTGTGTACCCAAGATTGTTGAGATCCATTGTTGTCATTCCGTACTACGGGTCTACCTTTACCCCGCCTCCTGTCAGATTGACCCATTTGCACCGAAACAAAGGGACCTTAAAAGAAGGTCCATAGTCAAATTCCCATATATCATCTATGTAACCATAATATGTGTCATTTTCCCTATTGGTGTTTGTTGCATCAAATCGGACACCACTGTTTTGGTTGGTGCTCTTTTTATCTTGGGCGATCGTGTAAAATGTATTCCCATTTATCTTGTACCCTTGAAAAGTCAATACAGTCGAAGATGGTGTCCTGGCCAACAAGTACAACTGATCTCCAACAGTGGTGTTATTCGTGAGATGTGTTTGCAACCAACCACCGAAAGTCGCCATGTGTGCACGTGTAATCCAATCGTCAGACTGCCCCGGGTGTTGGGAGCGTACAATATTCTTGTGTTCATTGATATACGGGGCCACCAAGGTAGAACTTTTTAGAACTGTGTAGTGTGCTTGAGTGAAAGAATGCCCGTCCCTACATATTACTGAATTCTTTCCTAGCGTGCCTTTTCTACTCAGTCTCCCCTCATGCCGCGATTGAGGAACACCAATCGGCTTAAGGTCAGGAATAAAGTCAACACAAAACTCAATAACCGCCTCTGTTTCATGGCCCTTGGAGATGCTTCCTTCTGGCCTAGCACGGTTATGAACATATTTCTTTAAGACTCACATGAACCTCTCAAAGGGGAACATATTGTGTAGAAATACAGGTCCCAAAATGGCAATCTCTTCGACTAGGTGAACTAGGACGTGCGTCATAATATTGAAGAAGGATGGTGGGAACACCAAGTCGAAACTGACAAGACATTGGACCAAATCATTCTGAAACCTTGGTAGGATTTCTGGATCGATTACCTTCTGAGAAATTGCATTGAGGAATACACATAGCTTCACAATGGCTAATCAAACATTTTCTGGTAGAAGCCCCCTCAATGCAACCGGAAGCAATTGCGTCATAATCACGTGGCAGTCATGAGACTTTAGGTTTTGGAATTTTTTCTCTGCCATATTTATTATTCCCTTTATATTCGACGAGAAGCCAGACGGGACCTTGATACTGCTCAGGCATTCAAAAAAGATTTCCTTCTCTGCTTTGGTAAGAGCGTAGCTGGCAGGACCTTGATACTGCTTTGGATGCATGCCGTCTTTTTCGTTCATACGTTGCTGGTCCTCCCGTGCCTCCGGTGTATCTTTTGTCTTCCCATACACGCCCAAGAAGCCTAGCAGGTTCACGCAAAGATTCTTCGTCACGTGCATCACGTCGATTGCAGAGCGGACCTCTAGGACTTTCCAATAGGGTAGCTCCCAAAATATAGATTTCTTCTTCCACATGGGTGCGTGTCCGTTAGCGTCATTCGGAACAGATTGTCCGCCAGGACCCTTTCCAAAGGTTACTTTTAAATCCTTGACCATATCAAATATATCATCACCAGTACGGTGGCCAGGCTTCTTCCGGTGATCTGCCTCACCTTTGAAATGCTTGCCTTTCTTTCTTAAGGGATGCCTGATCGGAAGAAATCGACATTGTCCCGGATACACATTCTTCTTACATTTATCCAAATATATACTTTCAGTCTCATCTAAACAGTGCGTGCATGCATTGTATCCCTTGTTTGTCTGTCCTAAAAGGTTACTAAGAGCAGGCCAATCATTTATGGTTACAAACAGCAACGCTTGTAGGTCAAATTCCTGCTGTTTGTGCTCATCCCACACACATACACCTTTTATATCCCACAACTATAAAAGTTCTTCAACTAATGGCCTTAGGTACACATCAATGTCGTTGCCGGGTTGCTTAGGGCCTTGGATGAGCATTGGCATCATAATGAACTTCCGCTTCATGCACAACCAAGGAGGAAGGTTATAGATACATAGAGTCACAGGCTAGGTGCTATGACTACTGCTTTGCTCCCCAAAAGGATTCATGCCATCTGTACTTATACCAAACCATAAGTTCCTTGCGTCATTTGCAAACTCCGGCCACTTTCTCTCGATTTTTCTCCACTGCGACCCATCAGCGGGTACTCTCAACATCACGTCTTTCTTACGGTCTTCTTTGTGCCATCGCAACAACTTGGCATTCTCTTTGTTTCTGAACAGACGTTTCAACCGTGGTATTATAGGAGCATACCAGATCACCTTGGCAGGAACCCTCTTCCTGGGGCGCTCGCTCTCAACATCACCAGGGTCATCTCGTCTGATCTTATACCGCAATGCACCGCATACCGGGCATGCATTCAAATTCTCATACTCCTCACCGCGGTAGAGGATGCAGTCATTAGGGCATGCATGTATCTTCTGCACCTCTAATCCTAGAGGACAGAGAACCTTCTTTGCTTCGTACGTACTGTCAGGCAATTCGTTATCCTTTGGAAGCTTCTTCTTCAATATTTTCAGTAACTTCTCAAATCCCTTGTCAGATAAACCATTCTCTGCCTTCCATTGCAGCAATTCCAGAGTGGTACCGAGCTTTGTGTTGCCATCTTCGCAATTTGGGTACAACAATTTTTTGTGATCCTCTAACATGCGCTCCAACTTCAGCTTCTCCCTTTCACTTTCGCATTCTCCCTGTGCATCAACAATGGCCCGGCAAAGATCATCAGCGGGCACATCTGGTGCCTCTTGATCTTTAGCTTCCCCCGTTGCAGTATCACCGTATTCAGGGAACATATGATAGTTGTCATCATCCTCTTCTTCTTCATTGTCTTCCATCATAATCCCTCTTTCTCCGTGATTGGTCCAACAATTATAGCTGGGCATGAAACCGGACTGAAGCAGGTGGGTGTGAAGGATTTTCGAGGAAGAGTAATCCTTCTTATTCCGACAGACAACACATGGACAACACATAAAACCATTCAGACTGTTTGCCTGAGCCACACCGATAAAATTATGCAGGCCCGTAATGTACTCGGCAGTGTGTCGGTCACCGTACATCCATTGCCGGTTCATCTACATTATATAATTAAGTATATCAAAAACCATTACAGAACATCATGAGTAGAGAAATGACCAAATTAATACAAGTTCATCACATTAAAACCAAAGTACAGTAGTGATCAAATGTTGTTACTGCAAAAATAAATACATAAAGTTCATACATAGTTCTCATAAAACAACATACAACTATCTAGAGCATCTAAAACATACATTGAAACTAACATACAACTATGTAAAACATTTAAATGCAACAACAAATGCGATCAAAATCGCAACTAAGGTAACAATTGGTCCAACAGCATAATGATACCAAGCCTCTTTATCAATGACATATTTTCTAATCTTTCTAATCTTCAAGCGCATTGCATCCATCTGGATCTTGTGTAGATCGACGACATCGGCAACATGCAACTCCAATTTTATCTTCTCTTCTTCAATTCTTTTCAATTTTTCTTTTAAATAATTGTTTTTTTTAACTAAATTTAACCTCTCGACAAGAGGGTCGATTGGAATTTCCGGTTCACATACCTCCTAGATAAAAATATCTATGTCAAGTTGGTCCGCACAATTGTCATAAACACTAAATGAAACAAATAGTTATAAAAGATAATATACCACATTCGAATCATAGGCCGGACGAGAGCCGACGGGGGCGGATATCAAAACCATGGCACTATATAATAACAAACAATAATACAAGTAAGAAAATTATACAAGTAACTATCTAAATCATACAAGTAAGAATTTAAAAAATAAATAAGAACAAGAGGCTCGCCATGGTGGTGCCGGCGACGAGATCGGCGCGGGCGATCGACGGCGGTGAGGACGGGGACGGGGACGGGACGGCACCCTAAACCACACATACACATATGCAAACTAAGAAGTTAATTTGAGCACACACTAACACACACACTAATACTATACCACTAAGACACACCGTAGCACACACTAACACACACTAGCTAATAGTAACACTAGCTAACACACTAACTCACTAATAGTACCACTAACCACAAAATTGAGATACCTAATTAACAGTACCACACCTACACATGTGCAAACTAAGAAGTTAATTTGAGCTCAAATTGCATCTAAATCAAATAAACTCCCACATACACTCCTCCACTAAAACCAACAAATCACTCTATTTCTAGAGCATGAAATGAGCTAAATTAGCAATGAGAGATGAAAGGATGAAGTTGCTAACCTTTTAGAACACTTGGATAGTTGGTGCACCGCCAAATCTAGACAAATCTTGGGGAAAATGGAGCTTGGCTCGGGCACGATGACATATATGCAGGAAACCTTTAGTCCCGATTAGTCCCGGTTAGTGTATATCGACACATGCATTGTATCAATGACAGATGAAAGGATAAAGTTGCTAACCTCGATCGAGGAGGAAAAAAAGAGGAGAAAGCTTAAGTGTGGCTCGGGTACCTCATATCATGTTTGTTTTGTGTGAACTCAAGTGGCATCATGCTCTCAGGCATTTCATCGAGCACCTCTTGTGCATAGGAAGGGAAAACAAACTAGCACATACCTCCCACCTTCTATGAGGAAAAAACAGAGGAGAGGGCGGGCAGGGGCGAGGATATATATAGGCAAATTTTTAGTCCCGGTTGGGGTCTAAAACCGGGACTGAAGACAGACCTTTAGTCCCGGTTCGAGACACCAACCGGGACTAAAGGGTATCGCGCCTGCCGCAACCCCTTTAGTCCCGGTTGGTGTCTGCAACCGGGACTAAAGGTCCCATTCGAACCGGGACTAATGCCTGCCGAGCCCCGTCCGGCGTCCTAGCCGCTCGAACCGGGACTAATGCTCACATTAGTCCCGGTTCGTAACGCGACCGGGGCTATTGCTCCGATCTGGCTAGAACGAAAGCCCTGTTTTCTACTAGTGATGAGTTCCACTTGGTTGACTACAAGTCTGTAGCACTAGTAAGTTCACGTTTGTTTGCATTTTTGCTAAACCATGAAGCATTTTGGGCATGACCATGTATCAGAAATTTAGAACATGGTGAAATACAAAGCAATTTTTGTGAGAATTTTCTGTGATGCGCAAAAGAACAAACAGATACATCTTTTTTGAACTCATGAACTTTATCATTGACTAAAAGGGTTCTTACAAGTTACAGCAGACAAAGAATAGAAGAGTGCAATTCGGCACCTCCAGTTTAGACAACACATTCTGAACATCTCAAAGTTTCAGAACTGTGGCCGAAAGGTGATGAGCAACAAGTGGCATAGTCCATCGACAGGCTTCTCTTGCTTGGATATGAGCAAATCCATTGAACTCTCTTTTGACTTTGAGAACCTTCGAACCCTGCTGGCTGTATTTGCCAAGTGAATTCTGAAATATGTGACCTGATACTCCAATGGTCTGGGTCTTCTGCTTGATTCCTAGCATGCCGCCTTGCCACTGTTTCGTAGTACCTATGCATCCTTCCCTCTGCTCTACTTCAGAAACATCTCGAGAAAATGCATTCCCTTTCCATGCGGTCTAGGATTCAGGAAGCTGGAGGTGGCGTGGCCGTAGATGGGGAAGCACGGTTGGAAGCCCATGCCGCAGGGTAAGGAGGAGCATCAGTGGGCAAGTCGTGCCGCCAGGAAGAAGCTTTCAGCAATTGTGGTTGCCACTGGGCCTGCTCGCCAGTCTCATGGCATGTGCAATGGTGATTGCATTAGTGCTGCTCGCCTATGTTGGCTGCCTCGACCAAGTTGAGAAGACCTCCAGCTGGCCTCTCTATGACCCTGGCCAACGCTGCACAGCCAGGGGGGGCGGGGGTGAGGACAACCAAGCGCGGCAGTGCTGCAAAACAGTTCAGAAATTGGGTTGCGAAGTGTGATATAATAACAATGAAAGATATCTCTTACCGATATTCGTGCTTGCATAGACCCTATCAAATGTTTTCATGAAGCCAATGATCTGTGCGCACGCGGCATTTTAATTAGCCTAGTCAGCGAGGCCAACAACTGAAAAAAAAACAGATGATTTGTGAGTAGAGTTTCTTGTTGGTAAGAGCTAGACAAAAATAATCCTAAATTAAAAGATACAAATACTTCCTAGCATGCCTTCTTTACTTCCTAGTGTGCCTTCTTTCCAGGCATGTATGAGTCATAGCTATGTTTATGTAGTATCAACGCAGAGATATCTTATACCATTTTCCTCTTTTAGCTCTATGTAATTTAGAGAACACAATATAACAATCCACAATGATAGGAGGCCTTTGTGCTTCTGGTATGAGATTAAATGGTGAATCTGGAGTCCCGAGTCATGTTAAATGGTGCTTCTGGTAGGAGTATCTTGAGAGAGGGGCCTGCATTCAAGGGACTGAGAGGATAACTGTTACGAAACCAGACAAAATCTAAGTGTACTTCTGCAATTCATCTGCCGAATAACAAACTTGGTTTTTTGCATAGCTCATATATAATTCCATGATACTGCCGGTAGGGTCGGCAGTTAGTGCATACGTCAGAAATTACACTCCAAATTAGTGGCCATCCTATTAGTAATAAATAATTAATGTGCAAACTAATTTGCACAATAAATAAAACAATAACGCATTTTTCTTCATAGTTACCTGTGTAGCAGCCTGCAAATAAAGTGCAGACGTCAGATGCATAAACTAAACAAATCAGGGATTTCATACACATGAAAAATAAATAGGGATGGAACTTACTACATCATGCTCCTGTGATTTCTTCATTCTCATCTACAATGTATCTCGCATAATTCCTGATTACAACAGGTCCCTCTATTTGCACAAAGAAACAAACCAAACACGTAAAGGGCAAGAATGCGGATGCAGTGCGCCAAAAGCAAATCATGGGTGGAGTTAACAGGCACACTTGGTGCTAGCGAAAGAGATTACATAGGTTCCTGGAAGATGAAGAGCCTGATGCGTTGGTGTGCAGAGACCCACATGTCCTGGAAGTAGCAATCATGGAGTGTCTCTGCCCAGTGGCTCAGCAAGGACTGGAGCAGCCTCAGGTAAAAAATAAGCTCTTATAACTACCAAGAAATACCTGATGTCAAACCATATATGCTCGATTGCGGAATGAATCAGAACTTTAAATCATGCTTTTGTTGATGTAAAACTACAAATAATAGTACGGGGAAACAAAAGATAACAACAACTCAATGGGTTGGTTGATATGAGTCTCCCCTGACCACACCAACAGTAGAAGAACAAACACCTTCAAGAAAGCAAGGCATAAACATTAAAGAAAACAGCTCATAATTGATGCAAATCTGAAAACCAACAGCTTTAATGCTGGGCACTAATGGATAATCTTCTATTTCTATGACATGAAATTCACAGCAAATTGCACCAATTTAAGGTTCAGTTCGACAGATACAAAAGGAGAAATGATAAGACGATAAATTCTGAATTGCCTTAAGTGAGACAGGAGCAAGGAGGAGCATCAGCTCAGCTCTGCAGCAGTATGCCTGCGCGAGTAGGCGAGTAGCGAGCTCAACCAGTGGAGGCAGGTGCACAGCCCGGCGCAGGCCAGCAGGGGCAGAGGAGAGCACAACCGGTAACCAGAGGAACAACAGCCGGTAAATCAAGAGGAAGAAAAAAATAATAAGGATTATACAGAAGAAGGCAACTCGTTACTGGTTACGTGGAAATGCTTTGGGCGACCGGATAACTCCCAGCACCACACCCTACAGCATATATGGGAGAGGAGACAGCGAGATGAAAAAGAAACTATAACAACTAGGGCTACGTGTCTGATAAAGAAGATAAGGCCTATGTCAGTACATGAGCGTGTCAAGCAGAGAGGACCCATATGTCATCCAAAATGCAGCGAAAACGTAAAATTCCGAGCTTAATATAGAGTTGTATACAGGGAGTCCTGTAGAGGAGGGCTAATAGCAGCTTTATGCAAAGGGAAATATGCCCATTCAATATTTATAATGCCCCATGCAGAACCAAGTCACAATGCACAAGTGTACATGGCAGTGAACAATGCAGACATGCTTAAATGATGCTGCCTCATCAGATTTGTACATCCCTACACCAACAGATTTCCTAAAGTAATATTAAGGTGCACTTGGGCGAAATCTTTCCTTCAAGATACCTTCTAACAATTCTATGAACCAAGTCAACGACAGTTTTTGCGTTCTTTTCACGCCCTTCTAGGGGATATTTGTCTGAATTATCTATACTTAAAACCTCCAATGCGGGGGCATTTTCCACCATGTGCGAAAGGAACTCAACTTGGCCAATGCATGCTTTAAATCCTGTAACATGTAAACTCTTCAAATTGTTGAACAGATGCTCCGGTAGCTTCCTGATAGGTTCAAGTTCTTGTGCCAAACACACATAACCAGGGAAACAAAACTGCAATTTTGAACCAAAAACAAAGTATGATGAGAAGGCTTGTGACTAATCCGTCGTCCATTGTATCTATTATCGAATGTAAAAAACATATGCTCTCAGACAGACTTTTATCAAACTGTTGTTTTATTTCATGGAATATTTAGATTGAATAAAAAACTAGTAGCTTCAAAACAAAGAGAGTGGTATAAACAACAAGCAAGTCTAACAGTCTATCTCCATCCATCAGTTCCAGGACAGCATATGCAATAACACAGATAAAATAAATTGTCCAGCACAACAGTTTGCTTATCACGTATTATACTTGAACAAGTGCTTCTAAGTTGTAAGCATGATAGTTGGCATGGTCCAAAAATGAGATGCCTAGTGCCTTGAAAGAAGTTGTAATCCAATAATGCTAAAAAGAAATGTATGGACTACCAAGAAGAATCCAATATGAGTACTTACGTGCAGCTCTAACTTCTCAATAAAAGGAGCACACCTCATAAAAGAGATCAGAGAAAACTGTAAATATCGAATTCTTCAACATAGACCAACCTCAACTGTAAATATGTCATCTGAGAAAACTCGCATCGGTGATGCATCAAACGGGAAATCTGAAAGATAGATAACCAAAGGTCATGGCGCGGTAATTATTAAGGGATAGTCCATGACTTCCAAGGATGGTTCAAGAGCAAACCTTTTGTGGTTTACAGGCCGTATCAAGGGTCAGATGTTGCACACTTGTAAGCACTTTAGCAAGTACAGCAATAGCGTGCCCTAAAGTGACTCTACCAAACCATATATCTGCACATACCAGTTCTGATGATTTGCTCAGGTCAATAGGCACAGCCCTTCCTTTGTATTTAAAAGTCACAAGGTTCACTGCATCGAACGTTATACTTGTTATTTTGCAGAACGCAATTTTCAAGTATAGCAGATGAGGCAATGGGCAGTTAACCTCTAGTTCACAATTGAGATGGCATCTAACAATACTCAGCCACTCTAGGTTACAGCAGTTTGACAGCATATGTAGAATATCCTTCCCACTGAAATTCACTAAGTTAAGGTCAAGCTTCCGTAGGTTAGGGAAACCTCTGAACTGCATTGGTGGCTGGAAATCTACAAAACTAAGATGAATTTTCTGCAGACAGCATATACTTTCCTTGTCTAAAAGCTGAAATGGGAATCTGTAGCGATCATCACGGCCTACAAGTTGACGCTCTTCTGGTGCTAAATCAAAAACTAGTGCCTTTGTCCGAGATGATACTGCGAAACGGACCCAATTATCGAGATATTCAACCAACATGTAGTTTAGCTCAATTTTGATTGCGAGCTCTTCAACCAACTTGCCACGGCACTGTTCCAAGACCCTATTAACAATGTGAATGAACAGGGGAGTATATACTTGTTTCCCATGATTTTTCTTGCCGCATATTGTATTTCCATCGAAACTCAGTTTAGGACAATCTGTCCACAAGTATCTCCATTGCCTTGACACGGCACTGGTTCTTACAGCCGCATCCAGAGGCAGCTTTGAAAAAATTGTCCACAGTAAGCCCTGCAGCAAAAGGATACATCACAGTTGTAGGCAAGTAGAAGTTAGTAATCTGCAACCAAGAGACGAGCTGGAGCACAAAATCTTAGCATAGTACCTCTGGAAGGTCTCGAAGCGCATCAGTCGGCGGGTCCTTTGCATCGTCACAGATGTAGTCAGACATAACTCCACAGAGCAGAATGCCACACATTTTACACCGATCACTCGCTATGATTCCCTTGGCATGGATCGCTCCGCAGAGCAGAATGCTCAGCAGCTGGAACCGGCCATTGGCTATCCGCTTTTGAACAAACGGTTTATGTTGCCGTATGTGCTCCCATGTAGCTCTGAAAGCCAGGATGATCAACGGTTCAAACCGATGGCTCGCTATTCTGCTGCTTCTCCCTCTGTGGATTTTCCTCGGATGGCAACTCCACAGATCAACAACATGTGGTTCCTTTGGGTCGTGAAGGATGTAGTCGGATATAAGTCCACAGATCAGAATGCCACACAGTTTAAACCGGTCGTCGGCCGCTATTCCCTTGGCATGGATGTCTCTACAAAGCAGAATGCTCAGCAGTTGAAACTGACCGCTGGCTATTCGCTTTCGACGGAACGCTTCATGCCGTTGTATGCGCTCGCATAAAGCTCTAAAAGCCAGAATACTCAACGCTTCGAGCTGATGGATTGCTATTCTGCCGCTGCCGCCGCCTCGGCGCAGTTGCCCTGGATGGCAGTGATCTGCCACTGCAGTTGTGAAATTGAGGATGTTCCCCATTCAGAACTGCAATGGACATGGAAAAAACCCCAATCAAATTCACTAATCTAATAGTACTCCTAATGTCCTATGAACATAACAGAGCAAGTGTACTCCTAATTCCCAAAAAGATAGTTGCTTCCTTTACTGGGGGCGGCGGCGGATCTGGGCGTCAGTGCAGTTTAAGTAAGCATGGATGGATGGGAGTATGCTCATCATACCTGGCCAGAATTGCGGACAACGGGGAAGAGAACGGCCATGGTGGCTGTCGCCGGGCGCAGAAGGCGGCGACGGATTGTGAGCGGCGGCGGAGGCCACGGCGGAAAACCAATCGCCGACAGTGGGGAAGAAGAAGAACTTCGACCCCCAAATTTCTTTTTTCTTTTTCATATATATATGGTGATGAGAGGCCGAGAATTTGTTTATCGTGGTAGAAACAAAATAACGTGGGCCCTCTGAAAAGCTAGCCCGGCCCAAAAAGCACTCGTAGCCTGCTCGTCCTCAGAACCATGGCAGCAGATCCTATTTGCCGCCGGCGGGCGGCAAACAAAATTGGCTTCGCCCAGCTTGCTGCAGCCTTCGTTTTTTCTTTCTGGTTCTTTCATGTTTTTTCTGGTTTTTTCTTTCCAGTTTTTTATTTCATTAATAATACATGGTGAACAATTTGTTAATGCACGATGAACATTTGCTTGTTTGGTTTTTTACTACACAATGAACAGTTCATTAATGGTCACCATATATTACAAAAATGGTTCAATCTGTGTTTTAAGAAAAAATTCAGTGTGTATTTAAAAGAAGTTCACCATATATTGGAAGGTTCACCCTGTATTATACAACTGTTCATCTATACTAAGAAAATGTCCACCATATATTACAAAAAGTTCACCGTGCATTATAAAAATATTCATCATATGTTAAGAAAATGTTCAACCTATATTAAAAAAATGTTCAATGTATTACAAAAAAGTTCACCATATTAAAAAACCATCGTATATTAAAACAATGTTCAGTTTGTATGTGAATTAATGTTCACCATATAATATAAAAATGTTTATAGTACAAAAAATTATAAAAAAGAAAAAGGGGAAATCCGACCAAAAAACCAGGTCGCTACAATAAACCGGTTGCTATACTACACTGGTTTCTTCCATAAACCGTGTTCTATACAGGGCGTCATCACTACAGTAATGCTTACTGGGCTGTTTGATGCCAACCCCTGGTTTCTGTTTGGGATATAGAACATCGCAAGATTGAACCCATCACAAAACACCTCTCACATTGCAAGATAAATCAATCTAGTTGGCCAAACCAAACGGATAGATCGGAGAGAAATACAAAGCTATAATAATCATGCATAAAAGAGTTCAGAGAAGACTCAAATATTTCTCATGAATAATCTGATCATAAACCCACAATTCATCGGATCCCAACAAACACACAGCAAAAGAAGATTACATCGAATAGAACTCCAAGAACATCGAGGAGAACATGGTATTGAAGATCAAAGAGAGAGAAGAAGCCATCTAGCTACTAGCTATGGACCCGTAGGTCTGTGGTAAACTACTCACACATCATCGGAAGGGCAGCAAGGTTGATGAAGAAGCCCTTCGTGATCGATTCCCCCTCCGGCGGAGTACCGGAAAAGGCCTCCAGATGGGATCGCGGAAGAACAGAGGCTTGCGGTGGCGGAAAGGTCTCTTCTGTCCTTTTTGGTATATGGGGAATATTTTGAAATTTATAGCGCTGGAATTAGGTCAAGAGGTGCCACGAGGGGCCCACAAGCCTGGGGGGCGCGCATACCCCCCCTCCCCCCCGGGCACGCCCTCCGGGCTTGTCGCTCCCTCGTGGCTCTTCCGGTCTTCTCCCGAAGCTTCTAGGGTCCCTTCTGGTCTAGAAAAAATTAATCCAAAGTTTTTTCTTCGTTTGGACTCCGTTTGATAATGATTTTCTGAAAAGGCAAAAATAGGCAAAAAAACAGCAACTGGCACTGGGCACTAGATTAATAGGTTAGTCCCAAAAATGATATATAATTGCATATAAAGCATCCAAGATTGATATTATAATAGCATGGAACAATAAAAAATTATAGATACATTGGAGACGTATCAAGCATCCCCAAGCTTAATTCCTGCTCGTCCTCGAGTAGGTAAATGATAAAAACAGAATTTTTGATGTGGAATGCTACCCAACATGTTTATCATGTAATCTCTTTACGACATATAAGTTGTGAAGCGATGAATTAAAAATATCAACATAATAATATCCATGAACATAAGAAGCATAATCATTAACTTTCAAAATATACGATCCTTAACGAGTGTTATCCCTACTCACTTTCTCATATTAATCATGGCATGACTCTATCTTCACCGCAAATATATAAATAGTGAGCACCCCGGTGTTAAACCAGGCAACTGGATCGTACTTCTAATGCGCTTCAGCATTTTCAACTCTCATGCAATACATGAGCGCAAGCCATGGATATAGCACTAGGTGGAATAGAATGTGGTGGTAGGTATCAAATAATGGAAAGGAGAAGAAGAAAGTCTCGCATCAACTAGGCGGATCAACGGGCTATGGAGATGCCCATTGATACGTCTCCAACGTATCTATAATTTATGAAGTATTCATGCCATGTTTATAACAATTCTATATGGTTTTGGTATGATTTGATTAGAACTAACCCGGACTGACGCTATTTTCAGCAGAATTGCCATGGTGTTGTTTTTTGTGCAGAAATAAAAGTTCTTGAAATTGGATGAAACTTTTTGGAGATTTTTTATGGAATAAATAAAAAATACTGGAACCAAGACCCACTGGAGGGGGGCCACCTAGTGCCCACGAGGCACCAGAGCGCGCCACCCCCCCCCCCAAGCGCGCCCTGGTACCTCGTGGGGCCCACGTGGCTCCGTCTGACCTGATTCCAACGCTAAAAAATTCTATAAATAGATAAACCCCTAGAAGTAACCCTAGAACTTTGACTCCGCCGCCGCAAGACTCTGTACCTCCACGATCTCATCTACAGCACTTTTTCGGCACCCTGCCGGAGGGGGGAATCATCACCGGAGGCCATCTTCATCATCCCGGCGGTCTCCATGACGAGAAGGGAATAGTTCACCCTCGGGGCTGAGGGTTTGTACCAGTAGCTATGTGTTTGATCTCTCTCTCTCTCTCTCTCTCTCTCTCTCTCTCTCTCTCGTGTTCTTGATTTGGCACGATCTTGATGTATCGCGGGCTTTGTTAATATAGTTGGATCATATGGTGTTTCTTCCCTCTCTATCCTTGTTGTGATGAATCGAATCTTTTCCCTTTGAGGTTTCGTTATTGTCGGATTGAATATTTCAGATTTGAGAACACTTGATGTATGTCTTGCATATGAATACCCGCAGTGACATTGGGGTAGTCTATGCATAGGGGTTGATGCACGTTTTCATTATCTTTTCTTCGATAGAAACTTTGAGGTGCTCCTTGGAGTTCTTTGTGTGGATTGAATATTATAATTATGAAGTTGTTTGATGCATATCGTATAATCAACTCATGGATACTTGTGGTGACATTAGAGTTGGTTGATGTGTATCATATGGTGTTATTTTAGTACGAACTCTAGGGCTGTTTGTGACACTTATAGGAATAGCTCAATAGATCGATCAGAAAGGATAACTTTGAGGTGGTTTCATACCCTACAAACAATTTCTATCTTATGTTCTCCGCTAATAGGAACTTGGGAGTGATTCTTTATCGCACGTTGAGGGATGATTATATGATCCAATTATATTAGCATTGTTGAGAGATTGCACTAGCGAAAGTATGAACCCTAGGCCTTGTTTCTAAGCATTGCAACACCGTTTATGCTCACTTTTGTTACTTGCTACCTTGTTGTTTTTTTATTGTTCGCACTACAAAAACCTATATCTACTATCCATACCTCACTTGTATCACCATCTCTTCGCCGAACTAGTGCACCTATACAATTTACCATTGTATTGGGTGTGTTGGGGACACAAGAGACTCTTTGTTATTTGGTTGCAGGGTTGTTTGAGAGAGACCATCTTCATCCTACACCTCCCACGGATTGATAAACCTTAGGTCATCCACTTGAGGGAAAATTGCTACTGTCCTACAAACCTCTGCGCTTGGAGGCCCAACACGAGTCTACAAGAACAAGTTGTGTAGTAGACATCACCCATCAATCGATATCAATGCGAGGAGTAGGGATTGCCATGCAACGGATGCACTAAGAGCTATAAGTGTATGAAAGCTCAAACTGAAAACTAAGTGGGTGTGCATCCAACTTGCTTGCTCATGAAGACCTCGGGCATTTGAGGAAGCCCATCATCGGAATATACAAGCCAAGTTCTATAATGGAAATTTTCCACTAGTATATGAAAGTGACAACATAGGAAACTCTCTATATGAAAAACATAGTGCTACTTTGAAGCACAAGTGTGGAAAAGGATAATAACAGTGCCCCTTCTCTCTTTTTCTCTCATTTTTTTGTGGGCCCTTTTTGGCCTCTTTTTTTCTCTTTTTTTCGTCCGGAGCCTCATCCCGACTTGTGGGGGAATCATAGCCTCCATCATCCTTTCCTCACTGGGACAATGTTCTAATAATGATGATCATCACCCTTTTATTTACTTATAACTCAAAATTACAACTCGATACTAGAACAAATATGACTCTATATGAATGCCTCTGGCAGTGTACCAGGATGTGCAATGATCTAGCGTAACATGTATAAAAAATGATGAACGGTGGCTTTGCCACAAATACTATGTCAGCTATTTTATCATGCAAAGCAATATGACAATGATGATGTGTGTCATATAAACGGAACGGTGGAAGTTGCATGGCAATATATCTCGGAATGGCTATGGAAATGCCATAATAGGTAGGTATGGTGGCTGTTTTGAGGAAGGGTAAAAGGGGTTTATGTGTGAAAGAGCGCATCATATCACGGGGTTTGGATGCACCGGCAAAGTTTGCGCCAACTCTCGAGGTGAGAAAGGGCAAGGCACGGTACCGAAGAGGCTAGTAAATTATGGAAAGATAGGAGTGCGTATAATCCATGGACTCACATCAGTCATAAAGAACTCACATACTTATTGCAAAAGTCTACTTAGCCCTCGAAGCAAAGCACTCACCGCATGCCCCTAGGAGGAGGGTTGGTAGGAGTTAACCATCGCGCGACCCTGATTATAACAGCACTCAAGGATTTCATTTCAGACCAATAAATGCTCCAACTTCCTCGCCATGCCACAACTAATATTTAGGTGAATATGTCATAAAAAACTTTAATACCGATATTTCTACTAACCAATGATCATGAACCTATATCCTTTCATATTACGACATTAATAAAATTAACCATGCACTTCATACGTAGTGATCTACATGAAGGTTTTTATTATATCCCCCTTGGATACCTTATCATATCAGGACCATTGTTTTAACATGTGCAAATTGCCATTACTATATATTAGACTCTCAAAAAGATATAAGTGAAGCATAAGAGTGCAACTATTTCTTTAAAATATAACCACCGCCGTGCTCTAAAAGATATAAGTGAAGCACTAGAGCAACTGCCTAGCTGAAAAGATATAAGTGAAGCACATAGAGTATTCTAACAAATCACGAATAATGTGTGTCCCTCTCAAAAAGGTGTGTTCAGCAAAGATGATTGTGGCAAACTAAAAAGCAAACAAAAGCAAAAAACAACTATAGCACAAGACGCTCTAAGTGAAACACATATCATGTGATGAATAAAAATATAGCTCCAAGTGAGTTACCGATAGATTGTAGACGAAAGAGTGGATGCCATCCGGGGCATCTCCAAGCTTAGACGCTTGAGTCTTCCTTGAATATTACCTTGGGGTGCCTTGGGCATCCCCAAGCTTAGGCTCTTGCCGCTCCTTATTCCTTTATCCATCGTAGTCACAACCAAAACTTGAAAACTTTATCACACAAACCTCAACAGAAACCTCGTGAGATCCGTCAGTATAACAAACAAAGCTTAAACTTTAGGTACTGTTGTAAATTGATTCATATTTAATATTGACATAATGCTACTATACTCCAACTTCCCCATGACTCATACCCCCCGATACGATCCATAGATTCATCAAAATAAGCAAACTATGCAACAAAAACAGAATCTGTCTAAAACAGAATAGTCTGTAAAGATCTGAATTAAAGTCATACTTCTGTAACTCCAAAAATTCTGAAAAATTAGGACAACGTGGGCAACTCATATTCCAATACTGTGTAAAAGTTTCAGAATTTATCACGCTTACAGAATGAAAATTCCAGAACTAGGCGCAAAAGTTTTTGTTTTCAGACAACATCAATTATACTGTCATCCAAATCATCCCAAAGGCATTACTTGGCAAAAACACTAATTGAAAGATAAAAACACAATCATAACAGAAGCTACAATTGTGTAAACACACAAAAACAGAAAGTAAAACAAAAATTTAAGATACATATTGGGTTGCCTCCCAACAAGCGCTATTGTTTTATGCCCCTAGCTAGGCATAATGCATAGTTTCAAGTGTTGTCATCCTTCAAATTAATTCCATAGGTGGCCCTCATAATAGATTCATATGGTGGATTAATTCTCTTTCTAGGGAAGTGTTCCATCCCTTTCTTTAATGGGAATTGAAATCTTATGTTACCTTCTTTCATATCAATAATAGCACATATGGTTCGTAGGAAAGGCCTACCAAGTATTATAGGACAAGACGGATTGCATTCAATATCAAGCACAATAAATTCCACGGGAACATAATTCCTATTTGCAAGAATAAGCACATCATTTATTCTACCCAATGGTTTTTTAATAGTGGAATCTGCAAGATGTAGATTAAGGGAACAAGGATCCATATCGGTGAGGCCTAGCACATCACATAAAGATTTTAGTATAGTAGAGACGCTAGCACCTAGATCACATAAAGCATTACATTCATAGTCTTTAATTTTAACTTTTATAGTAGGTTCCCATTCATCATGTAATTTTCTAGGAATTGAAACTTCCCATTCAAGCTTTTCTTCATGAGCTTTTACCATAGCTTCTATAATATGTTTAGTGAAAGCCTTATTTTGTTCATAGGCATTAGGTGAATTAATCATGGATTGCAACAAGGAAATACATTCAACTAAAGAGCAATTATCAAAATTAAAGTCCTTGTAATCCAAAGTAGTGGGTACATCACTATTTAAAGTTTTGACCTCTCCAAACCCACTTTTGTCATTTTTATCATTAAGATTATCACCTCCAAATAATTGGGACACCTTTTAGCTAAAGTTGACTCATCTTCAGTCCCTTTTTCATCAAGTTTTATATTACTAAATAGGGATTCAATAGGTGAGACACCAATCATTTTAATATCTTCATCATTAATAGATTGTGACTCGGGTTTAGCAGCCATCTTATTCACTAGCGTTGTTTGTTTATCTGAAATTTTCCCTAACAAGTTTTCAGTACTAGCAAGTTGAGACTGAAGGTTGGCTACTTCTAGACTGACATCTTCAAGTTGTTTATTAATAGTGTCCAATAAGATAGAATGTTCCTTAAGCTCTTCGGAAAAGAATTTATTATGCTCATATTGTGAAGACATAAAACTCTTAGTGGCATTTTTTATCTCAGACAATCTTTTGTTATAGAAACTGTCGCAAAATTCCTCTAACGACATAGTGTCACAGCAAGCAAACTAGCAAACAAAAATATTTTTGTGTTTTTGTAAAATTGTTTTAGAAGTGGGGGAGATGAAAACGAGAGGCAAATGCAAATAAAAGGCAAATGAAAATAAGAGCAAGTGGATGATAGTTTGTCTGAAGGTACTTGATAGGTTTTGGTGATGTCTCCCCGGCAACGGCGCCAAAAATTCTTCCTGCTACTTGTGAACTGCGTTGGGATTTCCCCGAAGAGGAGAGGATGATGCAGTGCAGTAGAGATGAGTATTTCCCTTAGTTAAGAACCAAGGTTATCAATCCAGTAGGAGAACCACACAGAACCTCGTTAGCGGCACCTACACACACAAAAGCAAATACTTGCACCCAACGCAAATAAGAGGGTTATCAATCCCCTTAGCGGTTACTTGCAAGAATTAATTTTGATAGTGATAGATAGAAAAGTAAATTGCAAAAGAAAATAAAAGTAAATAAATTGCAGCAAGGTATTTTTGGATTTTAATATATAATAAAAGTAGACCCGGGGGCCATAGTTTTCACTAGAGGCTTCTCTCTCGAACATATATCATACGGTGGGTAAACAAATTACTGTTGGGCAATTGATAGAAAAACGCATAGTTATGACGGATTCATGACAATGATCATGTATATAGGCATCACGTCCGAGACAAGTAGACCGACTCCTACCTGCATCTACTACTATTACTCCACCCATCGACTGCTATCCAGCATGCATCTAGGGTATTAAGTATAAAACAGAGTAACGCCTTAAGCAAGATGACATGATGTAGACAAAGTAAACTCAAACAATATGATTAAACCCCATCTTTTTATTCTTAATGGCAACAATACAAATAGGTGTCTTGTCCCTTTCTGTCACTGGGATATAGAACACCGCAAGATTGAACCCATCACAAAGCACCTCTCCCATTGCAAGATAAATCAATCTAGTTGGCCAAACCAAACGGATAGATCGGAGAGAAATACAAAGCTATAACAATCATGCATAAAAGAGTTCAGAGAAGACTCAAATATTTCTCATGAATAATCTGATCATAAACACACAATTCATCGGATCCCAACAAACACACCGCAAAAGAAGATTACATCGAATGGAACTCCAAGAGCATCGAGGAGAACATGGTATTGAAGATCAAAGAGAGAGAAGAAGCCATCTAGCTACTAGCTGTGGACCCGTAGGTCTGTGGTAAACTACTCACACATCATCGGAAGGGCAACAAGGTTGATGAAGAAGCCCTCCGTGATCGATTTCCCCTCCGGCAGAGTACCGGAAAAGGCCTCCAGATGGGATCGCGGAAGAACAGAGGCTTGCGGTGGCGGAAAGGTTTTCTCTTCTGTCCTCTTGGTATATGGGGAATATTTTGGAATTTATAGCGCTGGAATTAGGTCAAGAGGTGCCACGAGGGGCCCACAAGCCTAGGGGGCGCGCCCTCCGGGCTTGTCGCTCCCTCGTGACTCTTCTGGTCTTCTCCCGAAGCTTCTAGGGTCTCTTCTAGTTTAGAAAAAATTAATCCAAATTTTTTTCTTCGTTTGGACTCTGTTTGATAATGATTTTCTGAAAAGACAAAAAACAGCAACTGGCACTAGGTTAATAGGTTAGTCCCAAAAAATGATATATAATTGCATATAAAACATCCAAAATTGATACTATAATAGCATGGAACAATAAAAAATTATAGATACGTTGGAGACGTATCAGGCGTGAACCCGATGAAGCCGACGGCGCACTCTGGGGGACGACGTCCTACTGTTATTTTGATAGAGAGAGAAGGGCACGATGTCCTACTGCGCGCATGCGTAACATGATGCCGGACGAGCATCTCGTCCAAGGCCCACCCCCCGAGCATCTCGCACACGCTAACTAGGCCGGCCCATTTACCTTGGTTTTCTCCTAAACTCCTATTTATGCTCTTATTCCTACTACAGGAACAAAAGGTTCCACCGGTTTAGAGCCCTTTTCATGATATTTGGAAATTTAAAAAAATCATGATTTTAGAAATATTGGCAAAATTTAAAATAATCTAGAAATTAGATTATATAAAATAATCAATAATTTTCAAAATTCTTCTTAAGTAATATTTTTCAAAATTAGAGCCCTTTTTGTGAATTTTAAAAATATAATTCAATAAAATAAAAAAATTGAGGATTTGAAAATTATTCATGAATTTTTAAAAAGTTCAATAATTTTAAAAACCTGAAGAAAACCAATGGAAAAACAAAGGAAACACAAAAAGTGAAGAAAAACCCGTGAAGAAACAAAGAAAACCAGTAAGAACCAGGAAAAAAATAAAGAAAACCAATGAAAAAACAAAGAAAAATAGAAAACCGAAGAAAACCGTAGAGAAAAACAAAAGAAAATAAAAAGGAAGAAAAAAACCCCGGGGAAACCAACCAAGCGACCAAACATAGTGAATGCAATTGAAATCCAGCGAACGAAAAAAACCGAGTATGGGTCGACCCGGTAGCTACAAGTGGGAAGGAATCCCTTCAGCGAGTCAGATGGAACACTCGTGTGAAGCGAGATATAGTCCTGGCAGTCAGAAGCAAAGCAAACACGCAAAAGACATACGCTCGCACTCCTCCTCGTGTTGGGCCGGCACATGTACGAGATCTCTTGTTTTCCCGGTTTGAGGAGGTTCTATCTCTAATTTCCGTTTTTTCTTTCTTTCCGGCTGTTTTTTCTATGGCTTTTATCAATTTTCTTCATGGTTTTTTATATTGTACTAGCAAAAGGGCTCGTGCGTTGCAACAGGAGTTTTTTTTTCATAATCTCCAATGGCCATGATCACATTTTGCTGCATCACTGAGATACACTATCACTCTCAATTTCGTGAAATCATGAATATTTTTTTAAACTTGTGAACGTATTTGAAATCGTGAACATTTTTCAAATTCATGAACACTTCTAAAAAAATCGAACATTTTCTAAAATCAAGAACATTTTTTGTTTTCATGAACATTTTATACTATTTGCAAACATTTTTAAAAAATGTGATCATTTTTTTAAACAATTTTCTTGAATCGGCGAAAATTTCTACAATGGACGAACATTGTTTTGGAAAATGGTGCAACAATTTTTGAAATTCACGAACATTTTTTTGGTTTAACAAACATTTTTTGAATCAGAATTTTTTTTATGAATGAATACACTGTTTTGTAAGTCACTTATAGTTTTTAAATTTTTTGAATATTTTTCCATTCATGAACATTTTTTGAATTGGCGAAAATTTGTTCAATTTCATTAACATTTTTTAATACACGAAATTTTAAAAAATCATGAACATTTTTTGATTTTTGTAACTTTTATTTTCAAAATGTCGAACATTTTTTTGAATGAGCAAATATTTTTTATAAAATCGCAAACATTTTTTGAACTCACAAACATTTTATGATTTATTAAAGTTTTTATTTCAAAATATTTCATTTTTATAAAACTGTTTTGAAGTCCCAATTTATTTAAAGTAGAAAAAAAATAAAAAACATAGTCCGGCCCAAACGGGCGCGCTGCGTCTTCTCCCAGCGCGCAGAGCGCAGTATAGGAGGTACCTACTGCATGGGCCGGCCCAGGCGGGGATTCCCCTGTGTGAAACATTTTTGATTACTTATAGGTGGCATTGATGGGTAATATTTTACAACTTTGGGGGCAATTTCCGTGACGTACGGCAAGAAGCAACAGCCCTTTATTGTTGGCGATGAATGTTGTGGACTTGGCCACCCAACTGGGTGCAATCCGTATCTGCATTAAGATGGATTCATAGTTGTTGCAAGCTGCGCTGTGTCGGACTGAACCTGATTATTCAGCCTACGCGACAGCACTGGAGGACCTGAAGATTCAAATGCGTTTATGGTTTTCTAAATGTGAGGTTAGTGCATGTAGGAGAGAGGCCAACCGTGCTGCGCACGAGCTTGCTAAGTTGGGGTATGGATGGAATGTAAACGAGCCCAGTATATGGGACGTGGATGTTCCGGCGTCTGTGGCCGGCGTTCTTTTAGGCGATTTGCCTAACCCGTTATCATAATAAAGCTATGCTTTGACCCTAAAAAACAGGGTATAGATTTCCTTTCTTTCTTGTTTGCTTTTGCTTTTTCACTTTTTTCCTCTATATTTTTTACTTTTTAATTATCTTTTTTTATTTTTCCATTATTGTAATTAAAGAACATATAAAAAGCAGAAACCCATTTTTCAGAATTGGGAGATATTTTTATAATCCACGAACATTCATTGAAGATTCATGAACATTGTTCTAACTCGTGAACAATAGTAAAGTCTAGATTTCTCTTATTTGAAAAACAATCTTGTGCATTTTATACATTTAATAATATTTTTTAATTTTTTTGAACATTTTTCCAATTTCTAGTCATTTTCATATAATTCTGCAGAAAAAAAATCAAATTCACGAGCGTTTTTTCAAAAATTCCTGAACATTTTCTCAATACGTGAACATTTTCATATACACGAGAATTATTTGGAACATTTGTGAAATTCATGAAACATTTTACAGTTTTGTGAAACTATTTTCAAATTGGGAAACATTTGTCAAAATCTATGAACATCTTTTAAATTTACAAACATTTTACAAACTTATGAATAATTTTTTAAGTTTAAGAACATCTTTAAAATCGACGAACTCATTATAAATTCCTGAATATTTTTCAAATCCTGGAACACTGAAACAATTCACGGTTTAAAAAAATTCATCGACTTATTTTCAGTTGACGAACATTTTTTAAATTTGTGAACTGTTTTCGAAATTGGGCTGAACATGTTTTTTATAATATATGATATTTTATTTCACGATACTTTTTTAAGCTTAAAAAGATAACTGAATATAAATTCTTTTCCAATAACATGAAAAAGAAAACTGTTCCAAACCATGTGTTGGATGTGTGCCTCGCTGCTGGTCTTTGCTTTTTTTAGGCAAACTCGCAAAGCTTCTCATTAACCTGTCACAATGTTTACAGGGACAAAAAAGAGAGTTCCGGGTTGGCCTAACCAAGCATGGTGGCCAACCCCTGATGAAAGTGCAGGCTTCGCGAGGTTGTGAGCTTTGACATTCGAACTCCTAAACTCATGAACAAAATTACAAGAAATAAAAGTCCTAGAACGATGTATAATTTCATGTATGATTGCACCATAGCTAGCAGAGCTTCCCTTCTTGATGGCCTCCACCACTACCTTGCAGTCCGAAGCAACATAAATATTTTGGATAGATAGGTCTTCGGCAAGGGCCATAGCTTCACGGATTGCTAGTGCTTCCAGAGTTGCTGGTTCAGTTATAGAGTCAAAGACAATTCCTGACGCTCCAAAATAGTAGTTATCTCCATGGTCCTTGCATACCGCCCCCACTGCACTGAAGCCACAATCCCTCGATACTGCAGCCTCCACACTCAACATCATCAAATGCGCCGGAGGAGGTAGCCAGATACTAGGCCTATGAGACGCAGTTCTCACTGCCGTGGTGGTCGGTCCATGTATTGTATCAAGGTCGGCAAGAAAACTTGTGACGAAGCAATGAGTTGACATAGGACTTTGAAATATTTCCTCATGGATAACTTTCCTCGTGAACTCCAAACTGGCCCACAGCTTGACCACCATCCACGTGAACTCTTCCTTCGACAAAGATTCATGCATACTAAACAACCAGTTCTTTGGATTTTCTTCTTGTTTTCTGAAACATATGCTCAACCATTAGTTCTGAAGAAAGTGCCCATATACTCCTGGCCATATTCCAGCTCAACAATGCATGCCTCCATGTATCCTCCATGCCATAGAATGGGCAGATGGTCGTTGTCGCCATGTGTTCTATGGTGAAGAAGCTCTCCCGTTAGCAACGAGTGTTGAGCCAGCCAGCACAGGAACACCTTAATTTTGGCTGGGATCATGATATTCCAAAGGGATGACCACCCACTGGACTATGTCGCACTATCTAATGATCTTTCCCCTCCTTTGAGCCAATTCTCACTGCTTATCTTTATCTTGGCTATCATATTATATGCCGAACGGACCGAAATAAGACCTTTAGGTATGCACTCCAAGCCCAGAAATCGTTTACCTATCGTGTGCACAAGGGGATTTGTAAGATTGCTTCATCATCAAAGTGAAGAAAAACCAGCCGGAACAACTCCTATCGCCAAGTAGTTGAGGTGTCGTCGATGAGTTTCGATACAAGTTGCAGCGGTGTTGAATCAAAGAAGATAACGACCTCGTCATGTTGTCTCTGCGAATCTAGTTTTGTGTCCAAATATTTGTCAGTGCTCCGTCTCCAATCCTTGTAATAACTCCCTGGGCCAAAATGTCTCTCCCATCTAAAATTTCTCTCCAGATTTGAGAGGGATGTGAGCCCAATTCTGCCGCAAACATTGATGCTTCTCGAAAATATGCTGCTTTTAGTATTCTGTCACTAAGAGAACAAGTTTCTTGCAACATCTGACATGCTTGGCGAGAGAGTAAGTGCCAAATAAAAAATATCCATATTACGAAAGCCAAGGCCTCCCAATTTTTCTGGAAGCGTCATAACGTCCCACAACACCCAGCAAGGCTGCTGTGGGGATGTATCTGGTGCACCTGGGCAATTGGTGCTATCGGTGCACCGGTCCCCTGTAGGAGATATGCCCTAGAGGCAATAATAAATGTTATTGATTATCTCCCTGTTCATAATTAGGTTTATGTTCCATGCTATAACTGCTGTGGTTCTCGAGTCTGCAATAACCACGAGGCTCGGAGGAAGACTCATTTGCACGTGTGGGATAATAAACGGTAAAATGTATTCCTAGTCAAGCCTCTATGACTGGCTCAAGTATTGCATGATGATCCTGTTTTCCTGATCATGGGCATGGCTATGCCGGCAATTTTGAGGGAACAATTGTTGGTAGAACACTTGTGTTGAATCGACCCAATATTGATGTTATGCTATGAGATACATTCGTCATAAGTTAATGGTTAATAACACAGGAAGTTAATGTTTGCATAATTCCTTAGACCATGAGAGTATCGAGTTTCTTCATGCTTGCTTCATGAACTTTGGGGTTTGTTAAACGTCATCCGTAAATGGGTGGCTATTACGGCGGCTTACGGGTTCATGGAAAAGTATGTCAAGTAACTTGATAGCTCAAGATTGGGATTTGCTCCTCCGACGATGGAGAGATATCTCTGGGCCCTCTCGGTGTTACGGTATCCATCATCGTCTGGCCAGACACAGGGTGATTTGATCACAGGGATGCCGGAACACGGGAACGAGAAAAGAGAACAATACCGGCAACGAGGTAACTGGCATTGTGGACAAGTGTTGATCCACGAGGATGCCGATGTTTCTCACCTCGGGTAATTGTAACATATCGCGAAGCAACAGGAATAGCACACGGCAACTGGAGGTTCACTCGAATATTCATTCGTGTGGGTATAGGGGTCAATATGGGTGTCCACGGCTCCGATGCTGATCATTGATCGGAAAGTGTTCCGGTCATGTCTATACTTCACCGAACCTATAGGGTCACACGCTTAAGGGTCATCTATCTGCTGAATACTAGACGAGGAGTCCGAGATAAAGTCACTGGAAAGGTTTCAGAGACGATGGAAAAGTTCCGGAGAGAACACCGGAAAAGTTTCGGTAAAACCGAAAAGTTGTTTCGGATAAAACCATTGATCCAAAAAGGTTTCGGCAAGCACCGGGAATGTTTTGGAGGTTGCCAGATTGGTCTGGTAATTTCTGGAATTTTTCCGGAGAAAAAACCGAAAAAGGTTTTCGGAGCTGCCGGAATTGTTTACCGGGTAAACGAAGATGGTTTTAAATTAAACCACCATATCGGAAATGTTCCGGAGCGCATCCAGATAATTTTAGAGGGTGCCGGAAATGTTCTGGGACCTTCCGGAATTTTTCAGAAGAAATAGTTTCGGAAAACATCTTGTCCCAGCGAGAGGGGACAAGATCCCACGGATCGTGGGGGCTGTTTTTGGGCTGTTTTTGGGGGCGCCCCCTTTAGGGGACAGCCCCCTTGTGGCTGGACAAAGTGTTGGGGGCCCCCCCCATGGTGGGGGGCAGCCCCCACAAATGGTGAAGAGTGTTGGGAGGAAGGTGGGGCCCCATGGGGGAACACCATGGACAAGGGAACATGTTTTCTCCATGTTTGGTGGGAACATGTTTCCTTGTTTGGTGGGTGCTTGTTTTGTGGGCTGAAATTTCAGCCCCCCCCTCACCCCTTCCACCACTATATAAGGAGGTGGAGAGGAGCTCTCCATACTCACTCTAACTCTCACACACATGGCATGCATGATCTGCCTTTCTTCTCTCCCTCCCACGAAATAGTTTCGTAGAGCCGAAAGGCTGTCTGGGTTCCGGTGGGAACTAGTTCTGGACGGCGAAGCCCTGCCGGATAGATGACACCGTATGTGTGCAACTCTGTAGAGAGATCGTAGTTTCGGTCTTAGTTCGAGAGTGCCTCCCGAAGGGCTGTCCGTGTGACCGTCCGAGTTTTGGAGGTCCTCCCGAAGGGCTGTCCGAGTGACAGTCCGAGTTTCGGAGGTCCTCCCGAAGGGCTGTCCGCGACACCGTCCGGGGGACTGTGCGACCGCCTCCCGGAGGGCTGTCCGCGGGGCAGATGAGGGTATACATCCTCGCGGTTGGGAGGTTGTAAAATCCTAGCTGCGGGGATCTGCACCGCCGTTCGTCATCGACTCTACTTCCGCTGCGCTACGAGTCGGTAACGAAAGAGATCAAACCTTGTATGCAGTCTCCATAGTGGTCCTGGGCTGGTGCGTAGGTCGGAAAATTTTTGTTTTCTGCTGCGTTACCCTACAGTGGCATCAAGAGCCAGGTTATGCGTAGATGCAGGTTGCGATCTAGAATACATAGAGATGTATGGGTGTTGCACAATATAATTAGGTAGTAGATGAGATCTATTGCTGAAAATTATTTGTGCGGGTAGCAGATGAAGTCTGTTACCCGATGATCTTGTTGCTTCCCTCGAATTTGCATATTTCTGATCTTGATAACAGTATGGTGGAGTTTCAATGTTCTGGCAATCCGCGATCCTGATTGATCAACGAAGTGCTAACAGTTCATTGAATTCCACCATAGTTAAAAAGAAAGATGAAATTTTGCAGACGAAAGGGCAATGCAGATGTGATCTGCACGGGGGTCACGCGTATGACGAAGTTTAGTATGGGGCTCGAGATTTTATTATCTCGTGTTTCATACACCCTGGAATGTTAATCTAGCGACTTGGATTATCATGCTTGATGATGGACGTTGGTAGCTTCGGTTTGTTTCGAAACCTTAGAAGCCACGTAAAATAAAATTTCGCATGAACCGATTAGAGGCGTCTAACTTGGTTTTGCAGGATGGTTTGCATGTGCATGTGATGTGGTATAGCAGTGTTCATAATAATTTGATTATGTATGAGATGACTATATGATGTAAATTGATTAACATGACCTGCGTGTCATGATTCGGCATGATGGCTGGAGCCATATGATTGCACTTTAATGACCTGCGTGTCAACCTTATGTAATGCACTTATTTTATTAGCTATAGAGATAGCAATATTATTTGGTGCATCGACAAGGTGGTGGCAATCTTCGCGAAGGTGAACACCGACGCGAATGCCGAAGACGAAGAAATGAAAGACTTCTCCGTCAGAAAGGGCTATACCATATCTTGCTATTATGAATTGCCTGAGATGTTTATCCCTTATGATGCACCCTTCTTGATTGCGCGGTAGTCGCTTTTTATTAGGGTGATCTCTCACAAAAAAATATCAAGTAGTTAGTGTTCTCCCAAGTGTAGCACCGTCACGGCACCTATCTCTTCGGGGTATCACATGGTTACATGGGTACGAACGATTAGAGAAGTGTGAGGCGGGTGAGTTGAGACCTCGCAGCAAGATCACTTGGTTGTCTTGACGTTCACGCATGAAAGTCATGAGCTCGGAACACAAGCATCGAAAGATGAACAAGAGTCACATAGAGATGTGATTGGCAAGTTGGCCTACCAATTGAAATTCTCGTCACTTGAGATGGTTACATCCTTGACGCTGAATTGAAAGTTGGATCTTGCATCACTCACAATCAATTATGAGAGATATTGATTTGAGTGGGTGCGCACTGTAGAATTACCTTGTTTAATTCTCAGTGCAATTAATTATGAACTCTGTCTAAGTGTGATTTGCATAATAGTTGTAGGATAATGGCTCGCGTTTCCACCTTCCCTATTAAAAATTGAATAGCTGTTAAATATCTGGTTAAATCTTTACGGTTGGTAACGTAATGTGAGGATTGTCCTCTAGAGTGCCGAGAAGGACTTTGTCCTATCGCATACTTTCGGTATTCTCCCGCTAATGCTATGGATCATGTGACTCTCGTCCTTCGATCCAAAAGCTAGAATTCTATTTCAGTCAAGTGCAATACGTTTGCTTCCATGAGACCCGAACTTCAAAAGTTTGGATAGTTATGTGATATTCATGGAATCTGAAAATCATTTTCAGAGACAGATAAAGGCTAAAAGATATGAGATATCCAAAGCAATGTTTGTTTGCAAACTATTAGTAAAGGAGTTTACTATGCATTAGACTGATAAAAGAGGGATCCAGAAGAACGCCTGTCATATGATGATGGTGAATAAAACAACAACTTAAAGAGAAAGGAAGTGTCCGAAGGGTGTTAGTGAAACTTTCACGCCTAGGAAATCCAGGGCTAACTCCACTCTAAAGTTGGGTGCTTCTTCTGAGAGTAGGAGAAATACTGAAAGTTAAACTGTTAGAAGTATAATGGCAAAAGGAAAGAAGACTGGAATATCCAGCTCATGTATGAATGTCATACAAGTTTTTGATGTATAGAAGGCTGGTCAAAGATATAGTTCTTGGCAATTATGGTTAAACATGTTAATCACTAATTCTTGGGTATTGTGAGTTAATCACAAAGATACCCGCTCGATTGCATTCTGTTGCAGCTCGATGTAAGAACTACTATGGTCTGAAAGACTAGCCAGGAATGAGGTTTAGATACGCGCAGGGAACATAGTAAATGTTACTATGCCTTCCATAGGTGTATTCCCTATGTATTTACTTTCATAATTCATTTTAGAGTTTCACACTCTAGCCCTTTGCATAAGGTATCTTGCAAGAAGGTTGTTCATAAGAGAACTTTTGATGTTCGGTGTTATGAATAACATAAGGGCCATACTTTCATTATGAATGAGATGTATGTTATGAATATTGATATTAATACATTGCCTCTGTATTTACTTTCATAATTCATTTAGAGTTTCATACACTCTAGCCCTTTGCATAAGGTATTTTGCAAGAAGGTTATTCATAAGAGAACTTTTGATGTTCGGTGTTATGAATAACATGAAGGACCATGCTTCCATATAGGATGGGATGTATGCTATGAATATTGATGGTAATATGATACATCCATAACACTGACGCTAAATGTCGCAAGACTAAAAGAATACCACACAAGTGTGGCACTGCATTTGGTCACATTGGAGAAACCTGCATGGAAAATTCCATTATGATGGATTTTTGAAGTCATTTGATTTTGAATCATCTGACACTTGCAACTTTCCTCTGAAAAGTGAAGTGACTGAAATACCGTTCACAGGCCATAAGGAACGAGCAAAGAACATATTGGTGATCATACATTATGATGTGTGAAAGTCCAACAAATGTTGTTGCAAGTAGTGGATTTGTCTATCTTCAGAAATGACTCAAGTAGATATATGGATATTTACTTGTTGAGACGTAAGTCTGGATCTTTTGAATTCATTCATAAGGTTTTCAAAAATGAAGTAGAAGTTATTGTAACAAGAAAATTATGTTTCTACAATTCGATTGCAGAAAGGAATATTTGAGTTACAACTTTAGCGAATGTCTGATGAGTTATGAAAGGGGTTTCATAACTTGCACCTCCTGGAACACCACTGCAAGTGGAAAGTCCGTGAAGATGTAATCGAACCATTTATGACATGGTAAGATCAAAGATGACATAAATAAATTTGCCATTATCCCTTTTAAGGTGATGCTTTAGAGACTACGGCTTTTACACTGAAAAGAGCTCCATCGGGTCTGTTGAAATGACGCCATGGTATGGTACGCCCAACCATGTTATATCTTTTCTTAACATTTGGAATATGAGGCTTGTGTAAAAGATTACAAACCTATTCCAAATCAGACAAATGCTACTTTGTAAGGTTATCCCAAGTCATTGGGTATTCCTCCCTCACTATACCGAGGCAAATAGGATTGCCACAAAACGGTATGCTTTTAAAGAGAATAGTTCTTACAAAAGGTGAGTGGGAGGACAGTGCAACTCGACGAGATAACCGGTATCTTCGTCATCAGGTCAAAGGAAAGGAACCTTGGAAGTGATTCCGGAGTTTCCTACTGCGACTGATACGGAAGTCTCTACAATAAAATGTATGGACTTCAGTCGAACTTGCAGCTGAACCTCGTAGGCAAGGCTCGTGCAAACCTCTCAGGTGCGCAAACGAGATATTGTTGTTGGACAACAGTATACCTACGATACACAAGGAAGCGATGATGGGCCCTGACTCCGGAATTGGCTAAATGCCAATACAATCCGAGATAGTTTCCATATAAGTAATTCAAGATTAGAACCTTGATACACCTTTCGGTAGACTTAGAGTCTAAACGAATATTTATGGAACTAAAAACTGATATGGATAAAAATGTTTTATCCATAAAGCTCGACTTGTTGAAATAACAAGTTCAAGGAGTTGACTACGATGAGGTTGTTTCACCGTAGCGATGCTTGAGGTCGGTTCGGGTTGAACTAGCAATTAATTCATATATCAATCATGAGATATGAAACATGGATGACAAAAGGATTTCCATCTCATGGAAATGAAACCTAGGACTTGTATGTGATACAGTCCAAAGTAATTTGTCAATCCAGAGGATGCTAGCAAGTATGCAAACTTCAGAGTTCCAGCGATGGACAGAAGAGAGCAAAGTGGACTTGGAATCTTCGTGTTTTGATGAAATGGCCAAAGGGGTTTGACTTCATCAATGGGTAACGAAGATGCTTGTAATTCAAGAAATTAAGTGGGAGCATAATAATATTTCTAAAAATGTTGTGTGCTTGACACATTGTTAATTGGAAATAAATTTCTTGACACGAATTAAGGACTTCATTTGAAAATAGTTTTTTGATGAAGTGCTTGGGCTAAATAGCCTCAATATTAGGCATGATGATCTATGGAGATAGATTTACCTAATAGGGCTAAGCGATGAATACATATTGACAAGATGCTAAAACCTTTTAGCATTTAAAATGCCAAGAAGTGATTCTTGCCGAAGTCACATGGAAAGAGTTTTGCAAGACTCGGTGTCCCAAAACACTGATGAGTAAAATACATGATGGAGATTTCACACACTCTTGTGTTTGGATTAATCATGTATTCCATGGTATGTAAAACAACCAGATATGTCCGATACTCCAAAGTTGTTGAGAGTATGGATACCAAAGTGATCAAAGTACTGATCGTAGGACAACAGTGAAAGATGTCATTAAAGTACTAGAGTAGTAGTGATGACATGTTTTCTCGCAAGCAGAGATTATGAAGTGCTCGTTGTAAGTAATTACATCGATACAGTCTTCATCAATGCTCCATGCGATTTTCGATTTAAGTTAAGGGTTTTGTGTAATACATAATATGGTGGCACGGTAGTTGGAAATTGTTCCAAACAAGATACTGTGGCGAATTCTATAACAGAGGCTAAGTATGTTGACGCTTAAGAAGCGACAAAGAAGTTGTTGAATCATATAGTTCATTCATGAACTTAGTATGGTTCCAAGATGGCTTTTGTCTATGGGACACTATTGCAGATAGTTGCTCCATAGCTCAGTCTGAGGAATCAGGTTTCGACCAATGATTCACACATATGCAAAGCCAAGTCCACACAAAATATGAAGTTTGTGAAAGCGTGAAAATGCGAGGATATGCAAAGTTACACACGGAGCTGAAGTCGTCAGATCCGTTGGACATCAGGCTATACCACATGCGAAGCATATTTTACACCAGTATGCCATAGGTGTAAAGTGCATTAGCATTGACTAGATTATTGACTCTAGTGCAAGTGGGAGTCTGTAGGAGATATGCCCTAGAGGCAATAATAAATGTTATTGATTATCTCCCTGTTCATAATTAGGTTTATGTTCCATGCTATAACTGCTGTGGTTCTCGAGTCTGCAATAACCACGAGGCTCGGAGGAAGACTCATTTGCACGTGTGGGATAATAAACGGTAAAATGTATTCCTAGTCAAGCCTCTATGACTGGCTCAAGTATTGCATGATGATCCTGTTTTCCTGATCATGGGCATGGCTATGCCGGCAATTTTGAGGGCACAATTGTTGGTAGAACACTTGTGTTGAATCGACCCAATATTGATGTTATGCTATGAGATACATTCGTCATAAGTTAATGGTTAATAACACAGGAAGTTAATGTTTGCATAATTCCTTAGACCATGAGAGTATCGAGTTTCTTCATGCTTGCTTCATGAACTTTGGGGTTTGTTAAACGTCATCCGTAAATGGGTGGCTATTACGGCGGCTTACGGGTTCATGGAAAAGTATGTCAAGTAACTTGATAGCTCAAGATTGGGATTTGCTCCTCTGACGATGGAGAGATATCTCTGGGCCCTCTCGGTGTTACGGTATCCATCATCGTCTGGCCAGACACAGGGTGATTTGATCACAGGGATGCCGGAACACGGGAACGAGAAAAGAGAACAATACCGGCAACGAGGTAACTGGCATTGTGGACAAGTGTTGATCCACGAGGATGCCGATGTTTCTCACCTCGGGTAATTGTAACATATCGCGAAGCAACAGGAATAGCACATGGCAACTGGAGGTTCACTCGAATATTCATTCGTGTGGGTATAGGGGTCAATATGGGTGTCCACGGCTCCGATGCTGATCATTGATCGGAAAGTGTTCCGGTCATGTCTATACTTCACCGAACCTATAGGGTCACACGCTTAAGGGTCATCTATCTGCTGAATACTATACGAGGAGTCCAAGAGAAAGTCACTGGAAAGGTTTCAGAGACGATGGAAAAGTTCCGGAGAGAACACCGGAAAAGTTTCGGTAAAACCGAAAAGTTGTTTCGGATAAAACCATTGATCCAAAAAGGTTTCGGCAAGCACCGGGAATGTTTTGGAGGTTGCCAGATTGGTCTGGTAATTTCTGGAATTTTTCCGGAGGAAAAACCGAAAAAGGTTTTCGGAGCTGCCGGAATTGTTTACCGGGTAAACGAAGATGGTTTTAAATTAAACCACCATACCGGAAATGTTCCGGAGCGCGTCCAGATAATTTTAGAGGGTGCCGGAAATGTTCTGGGACCTTCCGGAATTTTTCAGAAGAAATAGTTTCGGAAAACATCTTGTCCCAGCGAGCGGGGACAAGATCCCACGGATCGTGGGGGCTGTTTTTGGGCTGTTTTTGGGGGCGCCCCCTTTAGGGGACAGCCCCCTTGTGGCTGGACAAAGTGTTGGGGCCCCCCCCCATGGTGGGGGGCAGCCCCCACAAATGGTGGAGAGTGTTGGGAGGAAGGTGGGGCCCCATGGGGGAACACCATGGACAAGGGAACATGTTTTCTCCATGTTTGGTGGGAACATGTTTCCTTGTTTGGTGGGTGCTTGTCTTGTGGGCTGAAATTTCAGCACCCCCCCCCCCTCACCCCTTCCACCACTATATAAGGAGGTGGAGAGGAGCTCTCCATACTCACTCTAACTCTCACACACATGGCATGCATGATCTGCCTTTCTTCTCTCCCTCCCACGAAATAGTTTCGTAGAGCCGAAAGGCTGTCTGGGTTCCGGTGGGAACTAGTTCTGGACGGCGAAGCCCTGCCGGATAGATGACACCGTATGTGTGCAACTCTGTAGAGAGATCGTAGTTTCGGTCTTAGTTCGAGAGTGCCTCCCGAAGGGCTGTCCGTGTGACCGTCCGAGTTTTGGAGGTCCTCCCGAAGGGCTGTCCGAGTGACAGTCCGAGTTTCGGAGGTCCTCCCGAAGGGCTGTCCGCGACACCGTCCGGGGGACTGTGCGACCGCCTCCCGGAGGGCTGTCCGCGGGGCAGATGAGGGTATACATCCTCGCGGTTGGGAGGTTGTAAAATCCTAGCTGCGGGGATCTGCACCGCCGTTCGTCATCGACTCTACTTCCGCTGCGCTACGAGTCGGTAACGAAAGAGATCAAACCTTGTATGCAGTCTCCATAGTGGTCCTGGGCTGGTGCGTAGGTCGGAAATTTTTTGTTTTCTGCTGCGTTACCCTACATCCCCCGTTGCACATTAAAAAATGTTTGAAAAATCCGGAAAAAAATTAGTGCATTGGAACAACATCAATGTATGTTGTCACAAAAACTCAAATCAAAATTCGAAACATTGCTCGATACAAAAATGACAAATTTGACGCTGAATAGTACATAACACAAGTTGGGCTTCAGTTTTGTCCCATTAGTGCATTGATGTCAAATTTGTCATTTTTGTATCTCGAGCAATGTTTTGAATTTTGATTTGAATTTTTATGACAACATACATTGATGTTGTATCAATACACTATTTTGTTTTCAGATTTTTTGAACATTTTTGAATGTACAATGGGGTTCGGTGCACCGGTAGCACCAAATGTCCCGGTGCACCAGATACGTTCCCTGTGCTACGTACTGGGGCAATCCTATATACATCGCTTGTAGCGATCTGGAGAATAGCATCGCTTCAAGCGAGTGTACAGTGGGGGCCCTAGTAGTGTTAGGTCCATTCTTTTTCTTCTTTTACCTTTGTTTACATTTCAAAAATGTTATAAAAAATATATTATATTTCAATAAATAGTTTACTGAAAACATTCATCACACATTTAAAAATACTATCACAATGTATAAAAATGTTCACGCAACTTGTAAAAATGTTGATAGTATTAAAAAAATGTTTGAATTTTTTTTAAAACTTTCATGCGTTTCAAAAATATTTTTGTGAAATATTTAAAAATGTTTAAACAATATGAGGAAATGTCCGTGTAGTTTAAAAAACAATTGCAATATTCAAAAACAATGTGTGTGACATTTTAAAAAATGTTCACATATTTCAAAATATGTTCTTTTTTTAATATTTATATAATGTAAAAAACTCTCAACGTGTATTTGAATTTTCTAAATATGTACTCGAAAAAAGGTTCGAAACATGTATTTGAACGAATGTACATAATGTATTTGAAAAATGTTCAACGTGTATCAAAAAAATCTTCCACAAGTATATGAAACATGTACCGTCTGTATTGAAAAAATGTTTCAAAAAAAATCAAAGAAAACCGATGAAGAAACGAAGAATTACCGACGAACAGAACTGAAGAAACGTAATGAAAACCGAAAAGAAAAACCAAAAGAAAGCTGGCAGAAAATGAGAGGAAAACTGAAATAAAGCCGTGTGACTGGGCCGGGCCACTAGAGGGACCCCTTGAGGTGCCGCTATGTTACGTGTCGCAGTAGGAGATGCATAGCTACTAGCACCGATCGACCGTTTTTTCTGGAGAAGGACAAAAGGAAGAAAAGGTTGGCCCACTTAGCAGGTTATTACCTGCACGTTACTACATGCGCATCCCTCATTGACTTTCATTGTTCTTCTAGTTTTCTGGTTTTCATTGTATGCAGAGGAGGAATACTTCATCTACCTAGAGAGGGGCCTCGCGGCGTTCGTACATATCTAGGACTTGATGAGCACAACATTGAAGAAGCACATGCCCGACTACCTCTGAGAGAGAGGTGTTGTAGCTCGACGCGGTCTAGTAGCAAGCTGGCCATGTCGGAGCAAACAGAGTGGTTCGGGGAGGGACGTGCGACACAGACATGCATGTGTCAGCGAAAATTACCAGAAAATGTTGAGCCGTTGTAGGCCTTGCTGAAGAAATCATTGTAAAATGTGCCCATCCCAGCACTTGTTGCTATGCAATTGGGTGGGTGACCTGGTAGTTCTCCCACTATGTTACCGGTGGTTCTTCTAGCAGGTGAGCGGCAAACCTTATGTTCTCAGCATCTGAGCATCCAATAGTCACTAGATTCTTGTTCATGGACCTGAGCCAATTATATGCCACTATTGGCTCAGATGAGCTAAAAAACCTAGGTGAATTCAGCCTCAGAAACCTTAAGTGTGTTGCCTTGGGGTGTTGTTGTTGTTGTTGTTCCTCGTGGGGGGGGGGGGGGGGGGGGGGGGGGGGGGGTTGTAACGCCCCGTCTCCTTCGGCCTAAATTGTCCGAATGGCAGCGAGACCCTGTACATGTCCCCATCGATATCCTTGTTGATAAGAAGGAAAAAGCATGTTTATGTTTGGACTTACATCTTGGTATTATGATTTTAAAATTAATTAGAAAGTATAATCACCTCATAAATCAAGCCTTTTAAAGAGCGGAAAAGACGGTGGGCCAGCTAAGTTACAACTTTGTACAATGTCAACGAGATAATAAAACACCTGCAAGAGACATATTTCTCTTGAGGATCAAAATAACCATTCGAGTACTTCCACACCACGGAAACATTTCTGGAGTTTACTTTCACTGCCACCGGACCCAAAAAGATGGGCATTCTGAACGCGGCTTGATAACTTCTTTGACCCACGGGTGATGTCCGACATGGTTATATCTGGATGATGCCACATGGACTTCCATTGCTCTTCTAGAAACGATCTGCCATTCACCTGCAAAAAAGGGGAAAAAGAAAAAAGAAACGATCTGCCATTCAGTCCTTGACCATTTTGATTTTTGTATGGAGAGGACGAATGCTTCATCTGCATAGGGAGGGCCCTCCACCACTACCTTGCATTCCGAAGCCACATGAATATTTTGGATAGATAGGTCTTCGGCAAGGGCCATAGCTTCGCGGATTGCCAGTGCTTCCAGAGTAGCTGGTTCAGTTATAGAGCCAAAGAAAATTCCTGACGCTCCCAGGTAGTTACCTCCATGGTCCCTGCATACAACCCCCACTGCACCGAAGCCACAATCCCTCGATACTGCCGTCTCCACATTTAACTTCATCAAATACGCCAGAGGAGGTAGCCAGATACTAGGCCTATGAGACGCAGTTCTCACTGCCGTGGTGGTCGGTCCATGTATTGTATAAAGGTCGGCAAGAATACGGCTTGATAACTTCTGTGACACACAGGTGATGTCCGGTATGGTTATGTCTCAATGATGCCTCTTGGACTTCCATTGTCCTTCTAGAAATGATCTGCCATTCACCCGCAAGAAAAGATATAAAAAAAGAAATGATCTGCCATTCAGTTCTTGACCATTTTGATTTTTGTATGGAGAGGACGAATGCTTCATCTGCATAGGGAGGGGCCTCAACCACTACCTTGGATTCCGAAGCCACATGAATATTTTGGATAGATAGGTCTTTGGCAAGGGCCATAGCTTCGCGGATTGCCAGTGCTTCCAGAGTAGCTAGTTCAGTTATAGAGCCAAAGACAATTCCCGACGCTCCCAGGTAGTTACCCCCATGGTCCCTGCATACCGCCCCCACTCCACCGAAGCCACAATCCCTCGATACTGCCGCCTCCACATTTAACATCATCAAATTCGTCGGAGGAGGTAGCCAGATACTAGGCCTATGAGACGCAGTTCTCACTGTCGTGGGGGTCGGTCCATGTATTGTATCAAGGTCGGCAAGAATGCGGCTTGATAACTTCTTTGACCCATGGGTGATGTCCGGTATGGTTATGTCTTGATGATGCCTCACGGACTTCCATTGTGCTTCTATAAACGATCTGCCATTCACCTGCAAAAAATGGAAAAAAAGGAAAAAAGAAACTATCTGCCATTCAGTTATTGACCATTTTGATTTTTGTATGGAGAGGACGAATGCTTCATCTGCATAGGGAGGGGCCTCCACCACTACCTTGCATTCCGAAGCCACATGAATATTTTTTTTTTTGAAGTAGCCACATGAATATTTTGGATATATAGGTCATCTACAAGGGCCATAGCTTCGCGGATTGCTAGTGCTTCCAGAGTTGTTGGTTCAGTTATAGAGCCAAAGACAATTCCTGACGCTCCCAGGTAGTTACCTCCATGGTCCCTGCATACGGCCCCCACTGCACCGAAGCCACAATCCCTCGAAACTGCCGCCTCCACATTTAACTTCATCAAATTCGCCAGAGGAGGTAGCCAGATACTAGGCCTATGAGACACAGTTCTCACTGCCGTGGGGGTCGGTCCATGTATTGTATCAAGGTCGGCAAGAATGCGGCTTGATAACTTCTTTGACCCACGAGTGATGTCCGGTATGGTTATGTTTGTATGATACCTCATGGACTTCCATTGTTCTTCTAGGAATGATTTGCCATTCACCAGCAAAAAAGGAAAAAAAGAAAAAAAGAAACTATCCGCCATTCAGTTATTGACCATTTTGATTTTTGTATGGAGAGGACGAATGCTACATCTGCATAGGGAGGGGCCTCCACAACTACCTTGCATTCCGAAGCCACATGAATATTTTGGATAGACAGGTCATCGACAAGGGCCATAGCTTCGCGGATTGCTAGTGCTTCCAGAGTTGCTGGTTCAGTCATAGAGCCAAAGACAATTCCCGACGCTCCCAGGTAGTTACCTCCATGGTCCCTGCATACGGCCCCCACTGCACCGAAGCCACAATCCCTAAATACTGCCGCCTCCACATTTAACTTCATCAAATTTGCCGAAGGAGGTAGCCAGATACTAGGCCTATGAGACACAGTTCTCGGTGCCGTGGGGGTCAGTCCATGTATTGTATCAAGGTCGGCAAGAATGCAGCTTGATAACTTCTTTGACCCATGGGTGATGTACGGTATGGTTATGTCTTGATGATGCCTCATGGACTTCCATTGTTCTTATAGAAACGATCTGCCATTCACCCGCAAAAAAGGGAAAAAAGAAAAAAAGAAACTATCTGCCATTCAGTTATTGACCATTTTGATTTTTGTATGGAGAGGACGAATGCTTCATCTGCATAGGGAGGGGCCTCCACCACTACCTTGCATTCCGAAGCCACATGAATATTTTTTTTTTTTGAAGTAGCCACATGAATATTTTGGATATATAGGTCATCTACAAGGGCCATAGCTTCGCGGATTGCTAGTGCTTCCAGAGTTGTTGGTTCAGTTATAGAGCCAAAGACAATTCCTGACGCTCCCAGGTAGTTACCTCCATGGTCCCTGCATACGGCCCCCACTGCACCGAAGCCACAATCCCTCGAAACTGCCGCCTCCACATTTAACTTCATCAAATTCGCCGGAGGAGGGAGCCAGATACTAGGCCTATGAGACGCAGTTCTCACTGCCGTGGGGGTCGGTCCATGTATTGTATCAAGGTTGGCAAGAATGCGGCTTGATAACTTCTTTGACCCACGGGTGATGTCCGATATGGTTATGTCTGGATGATGCCTCATGGATTTCCATTGTTCTTCTAGAAATGATCTGCCATTCTCCCGCAAAAAAGGGAAAAAAAGAAAAAAGAAACTATCTGCCATTCAGTTATTGACCATTTTGATTTTTGTATGGAGAGGACGAATGCTTCATCTGCATAGGGAGGGGCCTCCACCACTACCTTGCATTCCGAAGCCACATGAATATTTTGGATAGATAGGTCATCGACAAGGGCATAGCTTCGCGGATTGCTAGTGCTTCCAGAGTTGCTGGTTCAGTTATAGAGCCAAAGACAATTCCTGACGCTCCCAGGTAGTTACCTCGATGGTCCCTGCATACGGCCCCCACTGCATCGAAGCCACAATCCCTGGATACTGCCGCCTCCACATTTAACTTCATCAAATTTGTCGGAGGAGGTAGCCAGACACTAGGCCTATGAGACGCAGTTCTCAGTGCCGTGGGGGTCGGTCCATGTATTTTATCAAGGTCGGCAAGAATGCGGCTTGATAACTTCTTTGACCCACGGGTGATGTCCGGTATGGTTATGTCTTGATGATGCCTCATGGACTTCCAGTGTTCTTCTAGAAATGATCTGCCATTCACCCGCAGAAAAAGGAAAAAAAGAAAAAAGAAACTATCTGCCATTCAGTTATTGACCATTTTGATTTTTGTATGGAGAGGACGAATGCTTCATCTGCATAGGGAGGGGCCTCCACCACTACCTTGCATTCCGAAGCCACATGAATAGTTTGGATAGATAGGTCATCTACAAGGGCCATAGCTTGGCGGATTTCTAGTGCTTCCAGAGTTGCTGGTTCAGTTATAGAGCCAAAGACACTTCCTGACGCTCCCAGGTAGTTACCTCCATGGTCCCTGCAAACCGCCCCCACTGCACCGAAGCCACAATCCCTTGATACTACCGCCTCCACATTTAACTTCATCAAATTCGCTGGAGGAGGTAGCCAGATACTAGGCCTATGAGACGCAGTTCTCACTGCCGTGGGGGTCGGTCCATGTATTGTATCAAGGTCAGCAAGAATGCGGCTTGATAACTTCTTTGACCCACGGGTGATGTCCGGTATGGTTATGTTTTGATCATGCCTCATGGACTTCCATTGTTCTTCTAGGAACGATCTGCCATTCACCCACAAAAAAGGGAAAAAAGAAAAAAGAAACTATCTGCCATTCAGTTATTGACCATTTTGATTTTTGTATGGAGAGGATGAATGCTTCATCTGCATAGGGAGGGGCCTCTACCACTACCCTGCATTCCAAAGCCACATGAATATTTTGGATAGATAGGTCATCGACAAGGGCCATAGCTTCGCGGATTGCTAGTTCTCACTACTGCAGGTGACCGCTAACGCGACACATGAATCAGAGACGCCGCGACCAAACTGTGTGCGATGCATGCATCACAAATGGCGTCGTAATAAAACCGTCGCCAATAAGATAAAACTGTGTGTGATGGCGGAGACATCAAGCACGATTTAGATTAGAGACGCGTGTGCGATACGTGGCATACAGTTCATCCATACGAACTATTTGCGATGAGCCAGAACATCAGAAATGGGCAGCCAGTTCGAGGTGTGTGCGATACACGGCATACAGTTTACTCACATGAACTGTTTGTGATTACCCAACACAACAGAAACGGTCAGACAGATCAAGGTGTGTGCGATACATGGCATACAGTTCACTCGGATGAACTGTTTGTGATTACCCAACACAACAGAAACGGTCAGGCAGATCAAGGTGTGTGCGATATACAGCATGCGGTTCACTCGGATGAACTGTTTGCGATTACCCAACACAACAGAAATGGTTCAACTTAATAAGATGTGTGTGATACACGGCAAACATGTCAGTAATCCAAAATGTGTGGGAAGGCGGATAACAACACAAACGATTCCTGCTAATAACTCGTGTGTGTTGTGGGCAAACGCTTGCTGGTATACAATTGTCAGTGATTGATGAAATCATCACCGACGGGTTCCCTAGTTTAGCCCATGGCCGATGTAATTTGCTCTGTCCGCACAACATCTATGCTCTGTCTACACAACAAAAACATATATACTTATAAGAACATTGTTGCATAACCAAATAAAACATCCAATTACATAAGTGACTACACACACCAAAGTAAACAATTACATGCACACTAAACTAGGAGAAATGATCATCTAATCATCTACTTCTTGTTGTAACGACGCTTGCCATTGCTCTGCTTCCGGCTGGATCCCTGGCCATTTTGGGGAAGAAGGAGGCACTTCCTCATGTCAATGATCCACCTGTACATCTCATAGCTCGTGTACGCCTCCTTGGCCGCGTACACGACGTGAGCTTCGACGAGTTTCTCCATCCAGGCCGAGTGCCAGGCACGCTTGTCCTTGTTGCAGGAATCCTTCATGTATCTGTAGTAGGGGTCGATGATGGCCTCGGCGAGGTGAACCAGTGAGTCCTTCTCATGCTTCTTGCTGCCCCAGATCTTGTATTGGCCCTGGATGTCGACAAGATTCTGGCAGGCGATGCCTGAATTCTTGAGCACCTTTACATCATTGGTGATGTCCACCGTAGCGAACATGTAGTGGGGGCTATTGACAAACCTGGTGAAATGCTCGCAAGGACTTGTGGCCAGGCAGTAGTGGTACACGAGGACGTGATTGCGCATGCACATCTGGGCGACGGTGACCTTGTGACGAGACCCGGCACGAGCGCGGGTGTATTCGAGGTCGAACTCGACCACCTTGTACTTCTCCGCAGCAAGCAACAACTCCATAGTGTGGATGGAGTTCTCCACCCAGATCGGGTTGTTGGTGTACACCACCAAGAGCTCCGTGAACCTTCTGTGGGTGTCCACTACGGCATGCATGGTGAACTGCCGCTCGTCGTCGGCAGCCGCTGGGACTGCCATTGGAGCCGCGCAGGATACCCTCTCTGTATTTGTCGTCGTGGGTGTGCTTCTTGCAATACTGGGGCGCGATTGAAAGGTTGAAGAGACACAAGGGTTAAATGGCCACTGTAATAAATGGGGGCCGGATGGCCTGTAATCGTCACGTCTTGTCACCGCGTTCCTAGCGGAGGATTCCAGTGCACGCTTGAGCTGTTGAGCACCCCACACGCGTTTCGTTTGACCAGCGTGGGCTTGAAGAGGCGCCAAGTTTACCAGTGGGTGATGAGGTCAAAGTTACACAGACGGGTAATGATGGACACTCGAGTGCGATAATTCTGGGCACATAGTTGAGGAAACCAATTGTGTACAATAATGTCGAAGATCGCTGTCGTGTCCGCAATATAGATCGTTTGCGATTGAGATCGACAGGGGAAACACATTCGAGAATGGTAAATAAAATCAAGTACATTGAGGTCCAGATATTAATCGTCCATTGCATATGAATGTCAAAATAGTACTACCAATATACGAGTCTCATACGATGCCATTTCAACGATTGTACCAAAAGCCCGAAATATTACAAGGTTCAAATTCCAGAGTTAGAAGGCTCAAATTCAAAGATTAATTACAAGGTTCAAACTGATATTAGAAATGAAATTCAGCTCATGCAGCTGCAGACGCCCACGCTGATTAGCTGAACTTGGACATATGAGAGGTTCAAGCTGATATTACAACTTGTAACACCCGTTTCGAAACCTCAACATTTCTGCAAAGGGATCAGCCACTGACAAGTCATGTATGTGCTTTACATAATGACTTCCGATTACTCTGTCAGCTGAACTTCCAAAATGAAATTCAACTTCTGCAGAGCCTTTTCCATTTTGCCGTAGCCGCTGGCGCTGATCAGCAAACCATTCAGTTTTGCGAAGCAAATGTAGGGCAAACCTCATTACCTTTAGCACCCTTGCTCTCACAACAAAGAACCTGGCGAATATAATCTCCGGTAAGGTCCCTCGGTAGGAGTTCAAAGTAATTTCTAAGAGATGCAGATCAAGGCATTCGATGTGGTTGTTATATTGTATCACATTATCCACTACCGGGCCTAATCTTATCTACAAAAGAAGAGAACATATTAGTGCCTACATGCAGTTTTGAACACTACTACAGGCCTCTTTGATTTGCAGGACTTCTAAAATACACGAATAGAGTGACATGCCATCTTCGATCCTACATGATTAACATGGGCATTTGATTACAATCTAGAAAAACGTAGGCTTCTGATACGTCTCCAACGTATCTATAATTTATGAAGTATTCATGCCATGTTTATAACAATTTTATATGGTTTTGGTATGATTTGATTAGAACTAACCCGGGCTGACGCTGTTTTTAGCAGAACTACCGTGGTGTTGTTTTTTGTGCAGAAATAAAAGTTCTCGGAATGGGCCCAAAATTTACGGTGATTTTTTATGGACCAAAAGAGATCCATGGAGCACCAGAGCTGGACCAGGAGGTGGCCGAGGGCGCCACAAGCCTGGGGGGCGCGCCCTAGGGCGTGCCCCCGAGCTTGTGGGACCCTCGGGCACCCCCCCTGACGTGATTCCAACGCCAATAAATCCTATAAATACCCAAAACCCCAGAATTAAACCAAGAACTTCCACACCGCCGCCGCAAGCCTCTGTACCGAAGAAATACCATCTGGAGCCCTGTTTCGGCACCCTGCCGGAGGGGGGAATCATCACTGGAGGCCATCTTCATCATCCCGGCGGTCTCCATGACGAGGAGGGAGTAGTTCACCCTCGGGGCTGAGGGTATGTATCAGTAGCTATGTGTTTGATCTCTCTCTCTCTCTCTCTCTCTCTCTCTCTCTCTCTCTCTCTCTCGTGTTCTCACTACCGGAATAAACCCCTATGCCGACGGCACCTCTATGCCGACGGCTGCCGTCGGCATAGGGCCGTCGGCTTCGATCTCGATGGCGTAGTCTTATCAGACCGTCGGCATAGACACGTATACTGACGGCTTTCGTACAACCGTCGGCAAAAAAAAACGACGAGGCGGCAACTGACGGTGCCGTCACCAAGTGGAACCAACCAACATCGGCCATGTGGCGAGGGTAAGCCGACGGCCAGGCCGTCGGCATATATGGAAATCTATGCCGACGGCCTGGCCGTCGGCATATCCTCGCCACGTGGCACTTCCTGGGAGCTCCTGGCAGGGAGCTATGCCGACGGCAAGGCCGTCGGCATAGCTCCCTGCCAGGAGCTCCTAGAAATTTAGGCCGACAGCCTGGCCCTAATATCCACATATGAAATGGAAATGCTTCTCAATAATTAAGAATAAATAAATAAGGTTCCATCTTTATTAGAATAAATAAATAGTACAAGTGAAATTACATATTGGGTCAAAAGAGACTATATTAATAACAAGTAAATCATTACAAAATGATTTTACAATCTGAATAGGAAATAAGAAACTTTATTAATAACTTGAACAATTACAAAGTATCTAGGAGGTGCAATGTATTAAAGATTGAAAGAAGAAAAGAAATAAAAGACCTAAAGCTAAGCCTAGCTAAACCTCTACTAGTTCATCTTCTTGATGATCTTCATCTTCTCTTCTTGATCCTTAACCTGTAAAACAATCAATAACAGAAAAAGTATTTGGATTGTACTTAAAAATGGGGGAAATGCATTGCTATTTGAGCTAGTGGATCAAGTATTTGGAACTGGTTCAAACCCTTGATTAGGAAGATCCAAGAGGAAACCAGCAAGGCAAGTGACCAACTATACATTTCAGAGATCAAGAGCACAACATATGGTTAAGTGTCCACGGAGATCAGAAGCAACAGATCCAGTGCATAAACAGATGTTGGTGCCAAAGGAATAGACAAGCCAGGAAATAAGTTATAACTCACAAATCAACAATAACAATAGCACAACCAAAAGAAATAACACTAGCTCAATTATGAAACAATATAAAAGAGGCACAATTTTCCCATTAAATCCAGCTAGCCAAGACAAAACCATTTAGAGTCCAAGTCAGAAGAATAGATCCAGGAATGAATAAAGCCAAATTACTTTAGTAATTAAAACAAAGCATAAAAGAGAGAGATAAGGACCAAATCCCACAAGGCATCCAAACCACTATAAATGGAGCACATGAGTTGGGGAGTAAGGCTTGTTAGCCAGAAGACCAAGCTGCATAAAGACCCCAAGGTTGGATTTTGGGGGATTTGTCCTCAGGAAAGCCTAGAAGTGCTAGGGCTAAATCATCATCGGATCATGGGATGAGTAGCATCTGTAGTATCTGTTATATCCCAGTGAGGAGCCTCAGTGCAACATCATAGGCAGGCAAAGATCAAGGAAACATCTGTTCTTATCAGATTTTAGAATAGAAAGAAAGAAATGGGAGAGAAAGGACTAAGTCGAGCATAATATCTGTTCAGATCAGTTGAGAAGAGAGGGAACTGGGCAAGATGAGATAGTGTTCATAACCAGTGGAACATATAATATAAAATAACAGCACATAAACAGGAACAGTTTATACTAGTAACATAGAACTAGGACCTTACTATGTTGCATAAATAAGTGGAACATAGCAGAGCAATACAAAATATGCCATGACCAAACTGCAGTAACAACCAGCAGTCATATTCAACATTTAATTAAAGCATAAGAAATTATATGACATCAGTAATGAAACAATACTATGCATGATTGATAATTGCCCATAATCAGGAGTTATAGTTCACACCTAAATAAAATACATAAACAGCAAGGAATATAAATTCCACATGGCATATGAATCAGTAATTAAAAGGACTACATCCAGTACATAAGCACCCACAACACTTGGGTATATATCCAGTACATAAGTACAAAGCACTCACAAGCACTTGGGCAAATAAACAACTAAGCAAGCATACACGGCAAGTAAAACTACATCACTAATATTATGTAATTAACTGGAAGCTCTTGTTCACCATACCAGTACAAATATACTATCTATAAGACTATAACAGTAAAAGGAATACATCCTTTCTCATGAACCAAAAGAAGCAGGAGCAATTAGAGGGACAACAAATCCATGTTGTGGCAGCAAAATTAACCAATCCCTATTGGTACTATCTAACTAAAGAACCAGGATTCTAAACTCATCTTCTCTCTCTGTTTGGTACTAACTAGACAAATAAATAAATAAAAGGACTTGTTCATACAAATCCCTCTAGAATTCCTTCACACAAGAGGATTTGCATGACATATTCCTCTACTTAGCAGCAGCAGTAGTGAGCAGAGGAAGAGAGGGAGGGAGATGGAGGTGCTACCTGCCGAGGTGGGTCGTCGTGGCCGTTCTTGAGCTCGGCAGGCCCCGCCTCCTCGAGCAGGACAGGGCCGCCAACTAGGTGCGCCTCTCGTCCTCCGCCTCCTCGAGCAGGACAAGGACGGCGCCCTCCTGCCATCGTCGCCGTCCAGACCGCGCCAAGGTGACCTGCAGCAAGGGAAGGAAAAGAGGAGAAGGTGAGGTGGGGAGGGTGGATCCGAGCGAGGAAAGAGGGGAAGGACGTACCTGCGCCACGCCGGTAACAGATCCGTCGAGCTCTGGCCTTGCCGTCACCGGATGTGGCCGATCCCGGCGATGTTAGGGGTGGCGGCCGAAACCCTAGCTAGCCACGGGGATGGTGGAGGGCGGGAGCGCCGATTCTGGATAGAGGGGAAGGTGGAGCGGACCTAGGGGAGCTCAGGGGCGTGCTGCGCGCCGCCGGAGCTTGCCAGAACTGGCCGGAGTGGGTGGTGGCGGCGGCGAGGGAGAGAGGTTCGTGGGGGAGAGAGGAGTCGCGAGAGACAGAGGTACGTGGGGAGAGAGCGAGGTAGGGGTTGGGTGGGCTCTCGGGCTCTTTTTTCTTTTTCTTTTTTTTCTCCTTTTTTTACATGTATATGGATGGATAGATGGATGTGGGATGGAGAGATAGATGGATGGATGGATGGATGTGTGCCATGTCATCGATCCAAGGCACAACTGGTTCCACCAATGAGAAATCAACTCTAGCAATTGTGTTTTCCCTTTTGTTTTTCTTCTGTTATTTCACCCTCTTGGATCGACGAAGGTGGGCAAGTACTAACCGCAGCCACGTCGGTGACAGATCCTGCAACCTCTGGCCTCGTCGTCGTCGGAGCAGCGTCGAAGGTGGGGCTACCGAGACCCTAGCTACGGGGCAAGGCTGCGAACTGGGCTTGTACCACTCCAAAATATGATTGCACACTCACAAGAATCCCTCTGGTTGACCCGAAGGGAGAGAGGTCGTGAGACAAAGAGGGAGGAGGGGTTCAGTGGATGGGTGGGCTCTCTCTCTCTCTCTCGTGGATGGACGCGGCAGCGCGAGGTGCGGCGGATCCGGCCCCCGATGATCCGTGAGGGGAGAGGAGGGCGGCGAGGAGGAGATGGTGAGGTGAGGTGGGGAGGGAATGGATCGGGAAGGGTGCGTTCGGTATGATGACGATGAGTCCGGACGGGGACCTTCGGACGGTCGCACGGAACATCTCTTCGGCTTTCCCCGTCGCCCTTGACGACGACACGTGCAGCGTCCCTCACCATCGAACGACGACACCAAAGGAGGGGCAGGCCCCACCACCGGGGGCGAATGTACCTCGGCGGCATGCCGACCAAAAATCATACGATGCCGAAAATCCTCAGGACCTGGCACGGTGTCGTCATATGGCCCTTGTAGGGTGTGGTGAAAGTTTGAGCACGTTTCGCAGAAACCTGACCGAAGGCCGCTTGTAAACTGCACCATCTACGAGTTAGTATCTGGCTATCGAGAGAGAACGTGTCCGGTTTGTGAAGTAAGTGCGCTGCCCGTTGCTCCGTTGACCTCGAAACTTCTCGTGCTATGAAAGGGGGCCATTGCATGACACGTGCTAGGACATGGCATTTTTTGGGCCCGCATGCAATATTTGAGACATTTATTGCATCAGTAGGGTTTCAATGCGGGAAATTGCAGATCTGCACGGCGGCCACTCAAAATGATGTCCAGAAGTTGTTTGTAAAATCATATAGGATATCTTTGCGGTATGTTTAGGCCTAGTGCAACCAAAGGAGGGGCAGGCCCCACCACCGGGGGGGGGGAATGTACCTCGGCGGCATGCCGGATCCAGCCATTAAAATCCACAGAAAATCATACGGTACCGGAAATCCTCGGGACCTGGCATGGTGTCGTCATATGGCTCTTGTAGGGTGTCGTAAAAGTTTGAGCGCGTTTCGCGGAAGCCTGGCCGAAGGCCACTTGAAAACTGCACCATCTCCGAGTTAGTATCTGGCTATCCAGAGAGAACGTGTCCGCTTTGTGAAGGAAGTGCGCTGCCCGTTTGAACCTACCGTCACACTTTCAGACATGTATGAGGACCTAGGGCGATGTTTTGGGGGCATTGCTACCCCCCAAGGCCCCCGACCGGCCTAACCCTAGCCTCGTTGGCCCGGAGATCTACACATTTGACTTTCACCCGACGGCCTCTGACCAATGGACTTTTCCATCTGGTTGTGATAGGTTAGCCCATAGGAACATGTCAGAACAAGGTCGGGGCCCAACCAACAACTAGATTCCCTCCTGGTCGATCCGACGTGGCCGTTTCCCCCTCCAAGTGTCGGCGGCAGAGCCGTCCGTGAAGGGGGTGTTTACACCTGTCATTACAATCCTAGAAACAATCTGATGGATGTAGATATAAAATTTGTCTCGTTTGGCCAAAGAATGAAAAATATACAGAAAGTCAAAACAAATGGGTGTTTTCTGTAAATCTAAAGCAAACGTGATTTTAGTTTGTTCAAATTTGAAAACATAGTATAGCAACAGAATCCTTTCAAGATTCTGATAAAAAACCATATAAAATTTGTCAAAATCGATGCAAGTATCAATTACTTGTGATTTTCACCAAGTATAAGGACCTATATGAAAAAGTACATGAGGTCACATTTATAACATACACAAAAACATAAACAAACTGAATATTCATAATCTATGGAAAATTCTACCCCAAATCGATATATAATTTGTGTATGTTTAAGTTTAGATAAGTCAGATTTAAATTTATCAAATTTTAACTAAGAAAAGAAAATGATTTAAAATAAAAAAATAAAGATATAATCTATGCCGACGGCCGCCGTCAAGGCCGTCGGCATAGCTCTGACGGCGTCAGCCCACTGTCAACCCCCGGGTCGCCAGGGTCGCCTATATCCCGACGGCTGTGCTATATCAACGGCAGCCGTCGGCATAGATTGAGCTATGCCTACGGTTGCCGTCGGCATAGATGGAGGTGTGCCGACGGCTTTTCTTTGCCGACGGTTTTTCCCAGGCTGTCGGCATACATCCATATATGCCGACGGCCCCGACAAAAGGCCGTCGGCATAGCCAGTTATTCCGGTAGTGTCTTGATTTGGCACGATCTTGATGTACCGCGAGCTTTGTTAATATAGTTGGATCATTTGGTGTTTCTTCCCTCTCTATCTTCTTGTGATGAATTGAGTCTTTTCCCTTTGAGGTTTCGTTATTGTTGGATTGAATATTTCAGATTTGAGAACACTTGATGTATGTCTTGCATATGGATACCCGTGGTGACAATGGGGTATTCTATTGAGTCACTTGATGTATGTTTTGGTAATCAACTTGCGGATTCCTATGACCTTGGGGTGATCTAGGCATAGGGGTTGATTGCACGTTTTCATCTTCTTTTCTCCAATAGAAACTTTGGGGTACTCTTTGAAGTTCTTTGTGTGGATTGAATATTATGAATCTGAAGTTGTTTGATGCATATCGGATAATCAACTCACGGATACTTGTGGTAACATTGGAGTATCTAGGTGACATTAGAGTTGGTTGATGCGTATCATATGGTGTTATTTTAGTATGAACTCTAGGGCTGTTGGTGACACTTATAGGGATGGCTCAATAGATTGATCGGAAAGGATAACTTTGAGGTGGTTTCGTACCCTACAATAATTTCTATCTTATGCTCTCCGCTAATAGGAACTTTGGAGTGATTCTTTATCGCACGTTGAGGGATTGTTATATGATTCAATTATGGTAGCATTGTTGAGAGATTGCACTAGTGAAAGTATGAACCCTAGGCCTTGTTTCTAAGCATTGTAATACCGTTTGTGCTCCATTTTATCACTTGCTACCTTGCTGTTTTTATATTTTCAGATTACAAAAACCTATATCTACTATCCATACTACACTTGTATCACCATCTCTTCGCCGAACTAGTGCACCTATACAATTTACCATTGTATTGGGTGTGTTGGGGACACAAGAGATTTCTTGTATTTGATTGTAGGGTTGTTTGAGAGAAACCATCTTCATCCTACGCCTCCCATGGATTGATAAACCTTAGGTCATCCACTTGAGGGAAATTTGCTACTATCCTACAAAACTCTGCACTTGGAGGCCCAACAACGTCTACAAGAATAAAGTTACGTAGTAGACATCAAGCTCTTTTCTGGCGCCGTTGCCGGGGAGGTGAGTGCTTGAAGGTATATCATTAGATCTTGCAATTGAATCTTTTAGTTTCTTGTTTTATCACTAGTTTGGTTCATAAAAGAAAATTACAAAAAATGGAATTGAGGTTGCCTCAAATGCTTCATCTTTATAATGTCTTTCTTGAAAATGATGGATCGGAAAATTGTGCCAAAGTGTTAGAAGAAGAATTCAATAAAATGTTTGGTATAAAATCTCTGAATGATGAGCATGATTGCAATGTTGTTAGTATGCTTTCTATGAATATCCATGATGCTAATGATATGCAAAGCTACAAACTTGGGGATGTTATGTTAGATGAAGATGATATTTTTAGTCCCCCAAGTTTTGATGAGCAAATTTATTATGATGATTGTGTGCCTCCTATTTATGATGATTATATTTATGAAAGTGGGTTTGGAAGAGTGTCAACTCTAGGTACTAATGATCCCACTATTTTGGAGGGTGTTGAATCTTATTGTAATAATTATGAAAGTGAATTTGGAGAGGTCATGACTTTATTTAATGATGAATCCACTATTTCGGAAGAGGTTTCAATTGATTTTGACAACAAAGTTGCTATCTATGATGATTATTGTGATGACATGTATGCTATAAAGAATAATTATAACTATGAAACTTGTCATCATGATTTTAATTTTCAATTGGATTATGCCAATCAAGTATCGCATGATAGTTATTTTGTTGAGTTTGCTCCCGCTATTATGAATAAGAAAATTGCTTATGTGGAGAGTAGTAAAAATTCTATGCTTGTGGATCATGAAAAGAATGCTTTATGTGATAGCTATATTGTTGAATTTATTCATGATGTTACTGAAAATTATTATGAGAGGGGAAGATATGCTTACATATATTTAAACAATATCAAGTTTCCTCTCTATGTGTTGAAAGTTTTGAAGTTATACTTGTTTTGCCTTCCTATGCTAGTTGATTATTGCTCCCATAAATTGTTTGCTCACAAAATTCCAATGCATAGGAAGTGGGTTAGGCTTAAATGTGCTTGCCATATGATTCATGATGCTCTCTTATATGTTGCAATTCCTATTTTTATGTGAGCATCATTAAAATCATCATGCCTAGCTAAAAGGCATTAAAGAAAAATGCTTGTTGGGAGACAACCCAATATTTATACCTACTGTTTTTGTGTGTCCACATGATTAAGCTACTATAGTAATCATGTTTTATATGTTTTCTTTCAATAATGTGCCAAGTAAAACCTTTGGGATAGTGTTGATACTTGTTGATTTGATTCTTTGCAAAAACAGAAAATTTTGCATCCAGTGCTGGAATTTCTATTCTGTACTGAAGCGAGAGAAATTCTGAAATTTTTACAGAGTATTGTTTTACAATTTTTTTACGTTTTCTAATTTTTCAGAATTTTTGGAGGTACAGAAGTATGCTTTTTAAATCGCTCACTACATGCTGTTCTGTTTTTGACAGATTCTGTTCTCAATGCATAGTTTGCTTGTTTTATAGTTTCTATGGCTTATATTGGTCAATATAAATTGTGGAAATGATGGAATACAGCAGAATTATGTGAGAACAATTGTTAATCTTGTCTTGACAGTACCTAAGTGGATGATTTATTTTTATCATACTAACCTATCTCACGAAGTTCCGTTAAGTTTTGTGTGATTGAAGTTTTCAAGTTTTGGGTGAGATAGCGATATGAGGAGAATAAGGAGCGGCAAGACCGTAAGCTTGGGGATGCCCAAGGCACCCCAAGGTAATATTCAAGGAAGACCCAAGGAACTAAGCTTGGGGATGCCCCGGAAGGCATCCCCTCTTTCGTCCTTAACACTATCGGTAACCTCACTTGGAGCTATATTTTTATTCGTCACATAATATGAGTTTTGCTTGGAGCGTCATTTTATTTTAGTTTTATTTGCTTGCTGTTATCAATAATCATGTTTTGTATCTTTTAGTTCAATAAAATGACAATTATAGCCTTTACCGTGCTCAGTTTGCAAGTTCATGTGTTGCTGTTTGAAAACAGAAAGTTTTCTGTTATGTCCTGAATATTTGTGAATTGTCAGAACATGATAAAAATCTGAAATTTTTACACAGTAAGAATGCATGAGTTCTCTGTCACGTGGTAATTTTTCAGAATTTTTTGAGTTTGGGAAGTATGAATTATTATTCACTCTTTACAGACTTTTCTGTTTAGACAGATTTCGGTTATAGTTGCATTGTATGCATATGTTGCTTGTTTAATGTTTCTATTTGTGGATAGGAGTATTAAATATGCAGAGGCATTTAGTATGCAATGTTTAATTATAATTTTAGTGATTTTCTACAGTAGATAATGTTAAGGTTTTGAGTTGATTTATACTAACTTATTCATGAGTTTTTGTTGAGTTTTGTGTGGATGAAGTTTTTAAGATTTAGGAGAAGCCACGATATGAGAGGAATTAAGGAGACACAAGAGCTCAAGCTTGGGGATGCCCAAGGCACCCCAAGATAACATTCCAAGAAGTCTCAAGCAACTAAGCTTGGGGATGCACCGGTAGGCATCCCACCTTTCTTTATCAACACCTATCGGTTAGCCTAACTTTTTACTTGTTCACATGACATGTGCTATTCTTGGAGTGTCCTTTTATTTTCATTTTGTTTGCTGCTTGAATAAAATTATCAAGATCTGAAATCTTTATTTGGAGAGAGTCTTCACATAGCTACTTAATTGTTTGACTACTCATTGTTCTTCACTTATATCTTTTGGAGTAGTTTGTCATTTACTCTCGTGCTTCACTTACATCCTAAGAGTAAATTGTTGAATGAATTGAATATCATAAAGTTGAAATTATATGTGTTTCATATGCTTGTCCCATGGGGAGTATTGACTTCACATAAAAGAAGTATAAGTGGTAAAATTTATTGAAAGTTAGCAAACACAACATTGGTCACTTGAACAATTCAAGAAAGAATATTGGAGGAAGAGAGATTTCACATATAAATATACTATCTTGGACATCTTCTATGATTGTGAGCCCCCATTAATTATTTTCAAGCTTGATCAAGCGGTTGATGTTGGACAAGGAAGACAACGTAATGAGTTATGTTTGTTTATATTCACATAGAAGTTATATGTTCTTGAATCCTCTAACATGTGGTGCTTGCCCCCTATCCTTTGCTAGCCAAAAATCCGCACTAAGTAGAGATACTACTTGTGCATCCAAAACCCTTGAACCCAGTTTCATGCCATGAGAGTCCACTATATCTACCTATGGATTGAATAAGATCCTTCAAGTAAGTTGTCATCGGTGCAAAAGCAATAAAAATTGTTCCAAAATATGTATGATCTTTTATTGTAAGGGAAAATAAGCTTAGTACGAACTTTGTGATGGTGAAGAAATAAAAACGATGGACTGCATAATAAAGGTTGCTATCACAAGGGGCAATATAAAGTGACGTTCCTTTGCATTATGAGCTTGCACATCCAAAAATAAAAAGTGCATGACAACCTCTACTTCCCTCTGCGAAGGGCCTATCTTTTACTTTATGTATTTACTTTTATGCAAGAGTCAATAGTATTCTTCTCTATTCCATTTTTATTTTCTCTCTTGGCAAGCATCATGTGGTGGGGAAAGATCCAGGCACATATATCCAGTTGAATATAGGTGATCATGAGTTATTATTGTTGACATTATCTCTATGATAAATGAGTTGGGAGGCAAAACATTAAGCCCCTATCTTTCTCTGTGTTCGATGGATGCCATTTGTTCTAAAAATATGCTTTGAGTACTAGCAATCATAGAAGACTATATGATAATTGAGTATGTGGAGCTCTTACTTAGACTCTGTTGAAGATAAGTTGAATTGCAATTGTTTGGTGACTAAGAACATAGGTTGTTAAGTTTCAAGAGAATGCATTGTTTGAACCATAACATGTGAATTGATTGCTACTTTATCATGATGAGTTTTATGAGAAAGAGTTGCTGTTATGATGCTAGGAAAAGTGATTGAAATTATCATTGATCAAACTTGTGCACTATGCTAGCATTCACACTTCATAAATTATTTCTTTTATCATTTACCTACTCGAGGACGAGCAGGAATTAAGCTTGGGGATGCTGATACGTCTCCAACGTATCTATAATTTATGAAGTATTCATGCCATGTTTATAACAATTTTATATGGTTTTGGTATGATTTGATTAGAACTAACCTGGGCTGACGCTGTTTTTAGCAGAACTACCACGGTGTTGCTTTTTGTGCAGAAATAAAAGTTCTCGGAATGGGCCCAAAATTTATGGTGATTTTTTATGGACCAAAAGAGACCCACGGAGCACCGGAGCTGGACCAGGAGGTGGCCGAGGGCACCACAAGCCTGGGGGGCGCGCCCCCCGAGCTTGTGGGACCCTCGGGCACCCCCCTGACGTGATTCCAACGCCAATAAATCCTATAAATACCCAAAACCCCAGAATTAAACCAAGAACTTCCACGCCGACGCCGCAAGCCTCTGTACCGAAGAAATACCATCTGGAGCCCTGTTTCGGCACCCTGCCGGAGGGGAGGAATCATCACCGGAGGCCATCTTCATCATCTCGGCGGTCTCCATGACGAGGAGGGAGTAGTTCACCCTTGGGGCTGAGGGTATGTACCAGTAGCTATGTGTTTGATCTCTCTCTCGTGTTCTTGATTTGGCACGATCTTGATGTACTGTGAGCTTTGTTAATATAGTTGGATCATATGGTGTTTCTTCCCTCTCTATCTTCTTGTGATGAATTGAGTCTTTTCCCTTTGAGGTTTCGTTATTGTTGGATTGAATATTTCAGATTTGAGAACACTTGATGTATGTCTTGCATGTGGATACCCGTGGTGACAATGGGGTATTCCATTGAGTAACTTGATGTATGTTTTGGTAATCAACTTGTGGATTCCCGTGACCTTGGGGTGATCTAGGCATAGGGGTTGGTTGCACGTTTTTATCTTCTTTTCTCCGATAGAAACTTTGGGGTACTCTTTGAAGTTCTTTGTGTGGATTGAATATTATGAATCTGAAGTTGTTTGATGCATATTGAATAATCAACTCACGGATACTTGTGGTGACATTGGAGTATCTAGGTGACATTAGAGTTGGTTGATGCGTATCATATGGTGTTATTTAGTACGAACTCTCGGGCTGTTTGTGACACTTATAGGGATGGCTCAATAGATTGATCGGAAAGGATAACTTTGAAGTGGTTTCGTACCCTACAACAATTTCTATCTTATGTTCTCCGCTAATAGGAACTTTGGAGTGATTCTTTATCACACGTTGAGGGATTGTTATATGATTCAATTATGTTAGCATTGTTGAGAAATTGCACTAGTGAAAGTATGAACCCTATGTCAGGACCCCGATCCTAAGTCAGACCGATCTAGCATGTAACACATCATATCACTTTGTGGCCTCACGCACGGTAACCCACAGCTGCCGCCTTTACCTGGGCCGGGACCGTTTGCGCCTTTTGGCTCACGTATATGATTGTGTCACTAGCATCCATATGACAGAGAACCCGGGCCGACATGACTAGTCATAAACCAAGGTGGCACAAACTTATAGGGACAGGCATACATGACCCAGCAATGCACGTGTCGGTCATCAACGTATGAACCCAAGTCGTAGCAAGCTACAAGGACTTAAAGGAATACCGCATGACATTTCCCCGTAGGGACAGACACAGGAGCAAAGAAGGACACATGCCGGTCAATCCATGTGTTCCAGATGGAAGCACTAGGAGGCATTTCCCCATAAGGAAGGCTACCAAGAATAAACAACTAGGTGTCAGATCCCACACATACCAAAGCATTTCAATAACATACACGCAATATGCTCGATATGTGTAGATACAACATGGCATCACAACATAAATCTACGACACAAAGTATTTCTTTAAGAGGCTCCGAGGAGCCATACATAGCATGATATTACAACCATGGGTCTCATGACCCAACATACAAAGTCATACAAGCAACGGAAGCATAAACCTGTCTGAGTACAGACAGCTAAAAAGAAAGAAGGCGGGAAGGCCTGTCTATCTACCAGACCCTCCAAAGGAACTAGACCTCTGTCTGGGATTCCCAAGCTAATCGGTCAACGTCGAACTCGTTGCAGGAATTTAAAGTGAGACTGAAGTCTCCTCTGCAAAAACATAAATTAAGCAACCGTGAGTACAAAGGTACTCAGCAAGACTTACATTAGAACTAACTATATATATGCATCAGTATGAACAAGGGGGTTGTGGAGTTTAACTGCAGCAAGCTAGCTTTGACTCAGTGGCTATCCTGTACTACGACTACCAGTAACTTCTTTGAGATGAGAAAGCGCACACGAGTCCACATATTTACCATATCAATACTCCACTATGGATCCGCTCCCGTCTCCCTACGAGAAGGCCATCCATAGCACTCACACTTATCTTGCACATTTTAGAGTATCCATTTCAACTTGTCTATGAACAATGTAAGCTTCCAAGTAGTCCGTATCCACGGACGCGGCTATTCGAATAGATCATATTACCCTGCATGGGTGTACTTTTTCACACACACTCTCACCACTTACCACCATATACACATCATGTATCTCGGCAACCTTCAAGCGGAAGCCTGGCGAGGGTGTCGGCCACAACCCGACTAACCACGCAAGAGTCTAGTCCAGGTTTATCGCCTATTTGAGTCCGACCTGCAAGGAAGTCCGGCCGATGTTTCCACTACGGCCCCAAACGATGTGTGCAGGGTTCCCAAGTCCACCATCCGGGTGCCACTTGGTACACCGGGCCAGGGTACCTAGTCTGTCCCAAGCCCACTTGTACCGGGTGCCATGGTAGACTACTAGCACGTCCTACAAACACCAGAAACTAGTTGCAACTCCTGGACAGAGATCAAGGCGATTAATAAGCCAAGAGGGTCAATTAAGTATCCCAATGTGTGGTAGTATCTGGTCTTGGATAACATACACAGAGCTCAGTTCTTAAGGACGGTCTCAATGAGACAACCCACCATGTACTCCTACATGGCCTCTCATCGCTACCTTTACCAAATCGTGTTCACACACTTAGCTCTTAACTTCAGAACATGATCACAACATTCCAATTCATTGCCTAGATGGATCAGACCCGACACGACTCTAAGCAATAGCAGGCATAACAAGCAAGCATGGATGAGTAGTCACAACATGGCTCAAACAGTTCCTACTTATGCTAAGTGGTTTCAACTATTTACTGTGGCAAAGACAGGTCATGCAGAGGAATGGGTTCAACTACCGCAACATGTAACAGTTGAATCATTGTTGGCCTAATGCAGTAAAAGAGAGTAGGAGCGAGAGAGTGGGATTGTATCGGAATGCTCAATGGGGGTTTGCTTGCCTGGCACTTCTGAAGACAGTAAAACTCTTCATCGGTGTCAACGATCACAACGTCGGAATCGTCTTCTATCGAGAGAGAACAACACCGGCAAATAGGAAAAGGAAACACATTCAATGCTATGCACAACCTAATGAATGACATGACATGTTAAGGTGCTGAATTGACCTAATGCACTAGTTATCCAAGTTAATTGAAGTGGAATTCAAACCTACATGAAACTCCAACTCCAAGTCTATTTGTCAAATTTGCCCTAATCATGATTTGTCCTAGTTGGTGATGTTAACTGCTCAAACATGCATGAACATGGCATAAACAGATTCTTCATATTTTTCTGATAATTTTTCATATATAAATTATTTCATTTGGAGTTACGGTTGAATTCCTATGAATTTCTGAAGTTTTAACTATTTTCTGGAATTTTTAGATTTATTTCTAAATAAGAAAATCCGGTTAATTGCATTATGGCGTCAGCAATGATCAAGGGTGACGTCAGCATGGTCAACATAGCTGACCGGAGTCAAACCTGACCAGTGGGTCCCACTGGTCAGTGGCACAGTGCTAGTTAGTGTCACAGACAGGTGGGTCCGGTCAACGGTGACGTCAGCAGTGGTCAAAACTGACGTGTGGGTCCACTGGGTATTAAATTAACTCTAATTATTTTGTTAGCCGGTTAATTAAACCAGTGGGACCCTGCTGTCAGTGGGTCAGGGGGTGGTTAACAGGGTGGTTAAGCAGCTAATGACTGGGTTAGCCGGCAGCTAATCGCTGGCGCTAAGCAGTGCACGGCGGCGATGCCCGTCCGGCCAACTCAGGCGTCGGATGGACGCGCGGCTGGGTGCGTTAGAACCGTCGCGATGAGACGCGTCGGCTCGTGGTAGCGGCTGGAGCTTGGGAGGACTGAAATGACGCCGGTGACGACCTCAACGGCGACCGGAGCTCGGAGCTCGCGCGACGGCTATTGGAGGACAAGCGCGGGACTGCGGACAAGGGGAAAACGATGCGGAGCTCACATAGAGTTGATGTCTACTACACAACTTATTCTTGTAGACTCGTGTTGGGCCTCCAAGCACAGAGTTTTGTAGGACAGTAGCAATTTTCCCTCAAGTGGATGACCTAAGGTTTATCAATCCGTGGGAGGCGTATGTTGAAGATGGTATCTCTCAAATAACCCTGCAACCAAATACAAGAAATATCTTGTGTCCCCAATACAGCCAATACAATGGTAAATTGTATAGGTGCACTAGTTCGGCGAAGAGATGGTGATAAAAGTGTAGTATGGATAGTAGATATAGGTTTTTGTAATCTGAAAATATAAAAACAGCAAGGTACCAAGTAACAAAAGTGAGCACAAACGGTATTGCAATGCTTAGAAACAAGGCCTAGGGTTCATACTTTCACTAGTGCAATCTCTCAACAATGCTAATATAATTGGATCATATAACCATCCCTCAACGTGCGACAAAGAATCACTCCCAAGTTCCTATTAGCGGAGAACATAAGATAGAAATTGTTTGTAAGGTACGAAACCTCCTCAAAGTTATCCTTTCCGATCAATCTATTGAGCTATTCCTATAAGTGTCACAAATAGCCCTAGAGTTCGTACTAAAATAACACCATATGATACACATAAACCAACTCTAATGTCACCTAGATACTCCAATGTCACCACAAGTATCCGTGAGTTGATTATACAATATGCATCAAACAACTTCATAATCATAATATTCAATCCACACAAAGAACTCCAAGGAGCACCCCAAAGTTTCTATCGGAGGAAAGATAATGAAAACGTGCATCAACCCCTATGCATAGATTACCCCAATGTCACCGCGGGAATCCGCGAGTTGAGTGCCAAAACATATATCAAGTAATCAATATAATACCCCATTGTCACCAAGGGTATTCATATGCAAGACATACATCAAGTGTTCTCAAATCTGAAATATTCAATCCGACAATAACAAAACCTCAAAAGGAAAAGATTCGATTCATCACAACAAGGATAGAGAGGGAAGAAACACCATATGATCCAACTATATTAACAAAGCTCGCGATACATCAAGATCGTGCCAAATCAAGAACACGAGAGAGAGAGATAAAACACATAGCTACTGGTACAAACCCTCAGCCCCGAGGGTGAACTACTCCCTCCTTGTCATGGAGACCACCGGGATGATGAAGATGGCCTCCGGTGATGATTCCCCCCTCCGGCAGGGTGCCGGAAAAGGGCTGTAGATTAGATCGTGGAGGTACAGAGGCTTGCGGCGGCGTAAAAACTCATCTAGGTTAACTTTCAGGGGTTTCTGAATATATATGATTTTTTGGCGTTGGAATCACGCGGAGAGGTGCCACAGGGGGCCCATGAGGCACCAGGGCGCGCCTGGGGGGGGGGGGGGTGGCGCGCCCTGGTGGCTCGTGGGGCCACTATGGGTCTTCTGGCCTGCTCCCGAAGCTTCTTGTGTCTCTTATGTTCCAGAAAAAATTGTCAAAAAGTTTCGCTGCATTTGGACTTCATTTGATATAGATTTTCTGAAAAACCAAAAACAAGTAGAAAACAGCAACTGGCACTGGGCACTAGGTCAATATGTTAGTCCATGAAAATCATATAAAAACCGTATAAAAGTGCACCAAAATCATACAAAACTATAATAAACATGGCATGAATACTTCATAAATTATAGGTTGGAGACGTATCAGCATCCCCAAGCTTAATTCCTGCTCGTCCTCGAGTAGGTAAATGATAAAAGAAATAATTTATGAAGTGTGAATGCTAGCATAGTGCATAAGTTTGATCAATGATAATTTCAATCACTTTTCCTAGCATCAATATATATCATAATCAGTAGCTCATCTCATAAAACTTTTCATGATCAAGTAGCAAGCTATTCACATGTTTAAAGTATAGGCCATAAACTTTCTTGAAAACTAACAAACTATGTTCTCAGTCATCAAACAATTGAAATTCATCTTATTTTCAGGAAGGGTCTATGTAAGAGCTTTGATCTAGCAAATTCCACATACTCAACCATCTTTTAGTCTTCCAAGATTGCTAACACTCAAAGCATATTTTTAGAAGAAATAGTTTCAGTCAAACACATAGGAAGATAGGGGCTTAATGTTTTGCCTCCCAACTTATTTATCTCAGGGATAATGTCAACAATAATAACTCATGATCACCTATTTTCTTTTAGTTGGATTTGCTTGCTGTTTGAGGGTGTTCATTTTCTGGATGACAGACGAACATACATCTTCAAAATTAGAAAAAATGTTAATTCAAGAAGGAGAAGAAGAAGGCGATGTTGTACCTGAACGGGTGTGGATCCAATAACAAGTTCGAAGAATTTGACAGACGAGTGGCCCACCATTGTCAATTTCGGCGCAGAAATGACACTGATTCTTGTTGGACCTTGTTGATCAACTACAAGTAATCTCTCAAGTAAAGGTGTGTCCTCAATGACCATACTGTGATACACCTTCTGTGATCTCTTGTTGCAGCACCAACAACACACATAAATTGTCCGGAGAGTCATGGAGGTGATGTGGAAGCTACTCAACCCGTTGATCGCCTAAAGATGAAGGTACTCGAGTGTAGTACAGCCGCGGAGCAGGCGCTCCATGTCATCCTTGGGGATGCAGACGGCGATGAGCTCGAGGTGCTTCAGTCGAGCGAGAAAAAGAGCGGGCGTGTCATTAATCGGGGGTAAATGGCAGTTCATGAACCTGGCGACCCGCAGCGTGGGCGCGAGGCGGAGCGCAGACGGTGGCAGCAAGCGCATATGTCCATCATTAAAACTGAGCTCCTCGAGGTGATCTAGGGCGGGGGATCAGAATCACTCATCAAGCTTGGCTCGGTCCTTGCCGTTGGAACGGAACTTGCCCGTGATAAGGCCTCTGATTGGGCCAAGGTGCCTGTCGAGGATCTGGGACAACGTGTCCAAGCTTTTTCGATAGCCATGGCAGAGCTTGTGGACGTCGATGAGGTCGATAGGGGTGGAATGCCATAGGGGGCGCCACCGCCGGGAAAGGACGGTTGTCCGCGCGCCATATTTGATTGGGAGGAGGGAGATGATGACGGTCAACATATCATCGGGGAGGCTGCTGATGAAGTCTAGGCCCGCCGGAGTCGCTTGCGGTTCTTGCTCGACCCGCCTCCGCTTGTTGGCAGCCTCGTCCTCCACCTCCAGAGTCTCCTCGGCGGCGACGCTATCTGATAGAACTAGAGGAGTGGGGGGATAGGGAATATTAAGTTAGAACAGGGCAGAAGAAAATTGTATTGGTAACTAGAAGTTACTAGGTAGGAACAGACTTAACAGAGTCAGAAAATGGAATCCCTATTGGTTGCTTAAATACTACACAATTACTTTGATATTGCTAGGTAAGTCAACATGCAGATACTTGAAAAGAACACTTACTTGGAACAAAGTCCGGACGGATGATATCGTCGGGGAAGTTAGCATATATCATATGACCAGGCTCTTTTAGGTGCAGTGCAATTTTAGTGCCAGCTTACGCTACATAAAACTTAGAAATTTTTGTCCAAAGGCCCGCGCCAAAATAGGAGTGACCATGTTCATCAAGTTTTACAGAAGCAACGATTGTAAATCCATGGTTTGTGTTCAATATGACATTCCTGGAGTCTTCAGTTATGTAAAGGCCAAGATTGTGTACTAGAGTTGCTGTTGCAAAGCAAGGGATGTACTGCAGGAAATGATAAGATTGTTAAAGAATAGGGTAACATGCAAATATGGGAGTAATTGAAAGAATAGTACACAACAGTTGAAATCAAAGGACACAAATTTATAGTTAAACAGATAGGGTAGCCATGATGTCATGCAAATATGAGAGTAATCGAAAGAACATTACAACATGAATTTGCCTAATATAGAAAGAAGAAAAATCCCCTTTGATGTATATACTGCATGTGGCACCTTTATCCAAATGTAGCAATATATACTATATGTTCAGAAAAGTAGGCCATGCCAACCGAGGTAGGGTGAAATTGAACATACCGTGCGATTCCTGAAGCCAGCTGGTACGGTGAGATGGAACTTCTCGGCTGTCTGGCCGAGGTCACATAGGCTTGATGTCTCCTTGCACTGTACACTCTATGAATAAAGGAAAACCCTCAAATCAGCTAGAAGAAAAATGAATCCATGGCAATTTCGCCCGGTTGATTAAAAGGGGCAGACGGACTGGGATAAGAGATGATCGAATATTTCAATAAATTAGTTACCTGGTTCTCCATGAGAAAAAGCTCCAATACCGCAGATTCCCCAATCGGGCGGAGCTGGGTCGACGGTGAGCCGCGTCGAGGTCGGTGGCGATAGGCGGCGGCAAGCGGCAGTGGCGAAATGTGGCGGGGTTTGCCGGCAACCGGCGTCGGCGACAGGCGTCGAGCTAAGTGGTTGCCGCGGCGATAGGCGGTGACATGCAGAGTCACGGAGGAGTGCAGGTGCGACTGGGGACGGGGAGGGGGGAGGTGGCTGGCGGGGGTGAGGGTTTTGTGACGTGGGGGGTGTGAGGGTTTTCTTTTTCTGGGTGATTAAGCTTTTGGTTGCAAAACGGGCATCCAAAGCCCCTATTCCAGGTCCTCACACGCCTATTACGCAGTCCCACATAAAGCTCCCTGAGCTTTTGCCTCTTGTACCTCATCTGGCCATCTTCGTCCTCGCTGTCGACATAGTCAGATAGCACCTATACATATAGTAAAAAAATGTGGCGTCAGTATATTTTATAATAATGTGAATTCAGCAGGCAGAGTTTATGAAATATAATATATCCTGTGACAGCGTGAACCCTAAATCATCAAGTGATCTTGATGAAAGAAATGCATAAATAGAGAGCACACAACTTAGTGCAACAAAATTAAGAGTCTGATTGGTTTGCTACCAACATTTGGCAGAATCAGAAGTTTGGTTTGCTACCGACATTTGGCAAAATCAAAAGTTGCCAACACTTGGCAACCTTTTGTGAGATTGGCAATGAACAATGGAATGCAAACTAATCTCTAGCGAACATTTGGGGGTTGCCAAAATTTGGCATGCCGATGAGTTTTGGTATCAAACCAATTTACATGCCGTAAAGTAGGATCAAAATTTGGCATGCCAACGACTTTTGGCATCAAAACAATTGTCAAGATCTGGCTAGGAATTATTAGCAACACTAACCTTAGTCATATTTTTTTTAGAAGAACAAGGAGGCTCCTCCCCGGTTCCATTACTCGAAAGAAACCCTCATAGTGTCATACATCAGCTCAAAAAGAGGAGATGTTCGAAACCAACAGCTAAAGGGAAATACACAACGATAGAAGTATGAGGATTATAAGTTATCCTGCGCCCCAAAGGGGTCCCTAGTTGGATTTTTAGCAGAAATCATTTGTACAGAAGAAACAATTAATCACTTATCATTTGTACCGTTCAAACAATCAATACACTACCCGGATCTATCGAATCTAACTCAGATTTCATGCATTGAGAGACCATAACCATAGGATTTCTATTCCAAAAAGGGGAGGCAGGACTAACCAGAGAAACTCTAGGATATATTTGCCACATAAATGGGTATAGATGACTAACCAGTTCTCCGTCGTCATCGGAGTCATCGCCGGAGTGGTTGTCGGAGTCGTCGCTGGAGTCGCTGTGGACCTCCGGCTCCGGCAGTGGAAGCATGACTCCGTCGCCGTCGTGCTTCAAGACCTCATCGGCGGTGACGGCAACCTCTGTCTCCAGCTTCATGCCGTGCTCAGGTGCTTCAGCAGCCCTGGCATCGCCACTCCCTCCGATGGTGCACTTCGGCGGCATCCTCATACACTGACGGCGGTGACGACTGAGAGCGGAGTCGAGGATGCAGGCGGAGAGACAGGATTGTGTGTGTAGCGAGAATGGGGGGTGCGACCGCCTATTATGACAAGCGGCTCGGGCGCGCCATTAATATGCAGCAGCGGGAGCAAGGCGGGCGGCGGTCAAAGGGCTGGCTCACCTCCCGGTGAGCCTACGCAGCGGACTGCTCTCATGCCTACCTTCATTTCACACAGCTACTCGCACGCCTCCCGGTGACACTGCGTAGCGAACACGCCTCCCGTCAATTCACACACCTGCCCGCATGCCTCCCGGTCTGTCTGCGCGGCGGACTGCTCGCATATGTCCCGTCAACTCACACCTGCTCGCACGGCACACGGGACGTGTGGCGGCACCTATATTGTTTTTCTTTTTTTATGATTAATTCTGCCGCTTTATTACGTAACCGAAGCATGGCACGTACATTGTTGGTCTAATGCCCACGGTATGAATAAATAATCCGTTTGCGATATTGGTTGCCAATTATTAATAATCTCCCGTTTGTAAGAATAATATATCAAAACTTGTCTCAAATTTGAATTTTTTTTACAATATCACAGTCTATTGGTGTCCATATGACACCATGATAAGTTTCATGAATTTCAACTAAGTTTTTGATTTACTGGATTTTAAAAATCAAGATTCTCAATGTTTGAAATTTCTTGCATGGGGACTAAACATGCACCCAGAGACACACATATGATTTTCCAATCCATTTTGGTGCACTATCACGTGTGCATGTAGCTCAAATTTGATTTTTGCACATTATATCCCTAGGAAATCAATCAATGTATAAAAACGTCCGAATGACGATCTCTGATTTTTTTCTTCCAAATTTTAACACGACACTCCTTTGGTCACATATGTTCACAGCGGAAAAAGTTTAACATGCCTCGTAGTGGCGGTGGTGGTGCGGTGTGTGTGTATCGGGGGGGGGGGGGGGTCCGGCAGTACACTGCGAGTCATGAGCCACCGTGTGGGGTTGATCGTTTTGTGAGGCAGGTGCCACATCAAAGTCGTGAATTGGTTATTTAAAACATTACACGGCCCTTTCATACATACATGTTTGGGCCACATGCATGCATGGTGGTCCTCAGACACTCCCTCGTGCGGTTATCAGCGATGCGCCCATTCGTTAGCCCGCGAAGGTTATCACTTTTCACCGACATCGAGAGGCATTTGACCAAAGGTGGATTCATCTTGGGATGAGTTACGGTGTGGACCATGGTGAGATTCCAGATCAAAGTTCGAGCACGTGTGCGTACACATGAATCCCTCCCACCGGCTCGAAGTGAGGGGGACAACGACATGTCATGAACCTCTGTGTAGGGCATTTCCGGTTTGCGAAGCATGATCCACATCAAAGTTGTGCTGTGGGTATTCAAACATCACACAACACCTCTTTGGGCATGCAGGCGGTGGTTACCCTAGGACACTCACTCGCGTGTGACGCTTTCTGTGGGCCCGGAGGTCGTCGTCCATCACTTTGACCTACAGCAAGAGAGGTTAATTTGACCAACAAGGATGATTCTTTTTGGTTTGTTTTACGGTAGGAGTATATAGTACGCGTCGAAGAGGGGGGGGGGGAGGGGACCAGCATATACTACGCGTCATGAACCTCGCTCCGTGTGGGGACTTTACGGTTTCCGAGACAGGTGCCACATGAAAGTTGTGCATTGGGTATTCAAATATCACACAACACCTCTTTGGGCCACATGCAGGCGGTGGTTGTCCTACAGGACACTCACTCGCATGCGACGCTTCCATCTGTGGGCCCGCGAGGTCGTCGTCCATCACTTCGACCCAACGAGAGAGGTTAATTTGACCGGCAAGGAGGATTCTTTTTGGTTTGTGTTATGGTAGGAGTATATAGTACGCATCGAAGAGGGGGATGGGACCAACATATACTACGCGTCATGAACCTCGCTTTGTGTGGGGACTTTACGGTTTCCGATGCAGGTGCCACATCAAAGTTGTGCATTTTGGGTATTCAAACATCACAACAACCACACACCTCCGTACGTACATATGTTTTGGCCCACATGCAAGCGATGGCGGTTGTTCTCTGGCACTCACTCACGCGGTTATCGGCGATATCAATGCTTTCCATCTGTGGGCCCGCTTGGTCCATCACTTTGACCGACAGCGAGAGAGGTTAATTTGACTTAGGAGGGGATTAATTTTTGGTTTGTCTTACGGTATAGGTCATTCTAGGAGATTACATAATATATTTTGAGCGCATGCATGTGTACTCATAAATGAATCCCTCCCACCGGATCGAAGTGGGGGGGGGGGGGGGGGGGGGGGGCAGCACGCGACGTGTCATGAACCGATCTCGCTCTGTGTGGGGACTGTACAATTTTTGACGCGGGCGCCACATCAATGTTGTGCATGGTATTCAAACATGCATGCATCACCTCCATACATATGTTTGGGACACATGCATGCAGTGGTTGTCTTCGGACAGTACTCTCCATCACGTGGTTATCTGCGGCAAGCCTATATATTAATGGGCCCGCGTGGACGTCCATCACTTTGACCGGCAACGAGAGAGGTTACCAGGGTGGATTCTTCTTCTTTGGTTCGTGTTACCGTGTAGTAGGTCATGGTGAGATTCCAGACCTAAGTTTGAGCGCATGCGTATGCATGAATCCCCGTCACCGGCTCGAAGTGGGGTGACATACATAGTACGTGTCATGGACCCTTGCTCCGTGTGGGGACTTTCCGGTTCCAAAGCACGGTGCCACATCAAAGTTGTGCATTGGGTATTCAAACCACACAACACTTCCATACGTATGTTTGGGCCACATGAAGGCAGTGGTTGTCTTCGGGCACTACTCCCTTGCGTGGTTATCGGCGAGCTAGCCCATCTGTCGGGTCGCGTGGATGTCCATCACTCTGACCAACAACAAGAGTGGTTATACGACCAAGGTGGATTCTTACAATACAAAAAAAAGACACATCCGTGACATTATGGCCCGAACGAAAACTTTTTCTGTCATGGTTGTGACACTTCTATGACAATAATTGTGACAAAAACACGTATCATCATAGATGTGGTGGGCTCCTACTTCTATGACAAAAAATTATGACAGAAAATGGGCTTTTCGTCCTGGGCGGGCCGAAGACGCACCCGCATGACATTCTTTGGGCCGTCCATGACGTAAAAAATCATGGTAGAACTAAGGGCGAGGAAATTTTCAGGGAGTTCCCAGTTACGGTGGGTGGTTGGGGGCGAGCGATGCAGTGGTTTGCGCGTTTCTCTCGTACGCGCGTGTGTGTGCGAGGCGTTCGCTAACTAAACCCGAGCGAGGCGTTCACTTACTGAACCCAAGCGATCGCACTAGCTACGTACTGAAGCCGATCGATCCCTTCGCTGCTAACTGAACCCGATCGATTCCTTCCCTGCTAGCTGAAGCCGAGCGATTCCTTCTCTGCTAACTGAAGCCGGCCGAGCCCCCGTACGTGCGAGACGTAGCCGGTGTTGGGTTGCCTCTCGATGAACAGTGCCCGTTGCTGCTACGTGCGTGATACGTACGTAGAACGAGTCAACCTAGCCGGTTGGTTGGCTGTGGATGAATAGTTCCTGTTGCTGCCACCCGCTCGATCGTACGCCCCACCGCAGCCGGTGGGTTGGCTATGGATGAACAGTACCCTGGCCGTGTGAAGGTGGTTGGCATTGGATGAACAGGACCCCGAGGAGGCCAGCCGGTTGGGGGTCGATGAACAGGACCCCGTGGAGGCTGGATGAACAGTAGCCGGTGGAGGATGGAGGAAGTCGACGGTGGATGAACAGTAGCTGGTGGAGCTGGAGGAGATCGACCGTGGATGAACAGTAGCCCGTGGAGTCTTCTTTTGCGGTACGCCACACCCTTGCCGATGAATAGGACCCCCATTTCGACCGTAGGCAGTTGGGGAGAAGTCCGTTTCCTCCGTTTTGCGGTACGCCAGACCCCTCCCGATCAACAGGACCCCGTTTCGACCGTAGGCGCTCGAACAGAAGTCCATTTCCTCCGTTTTGCGGTACGCCAGACACCTCCCGATCAACATGACCCCGTTTCGACCGTAGGCGCTTGAATAGAAGGCCGTTTCCTCCATTTTGCGGTACGCCACACCCCGAGTCGATGAACAGGACCCCGTTTCGGCTGTTCCGTCCAAGCCGGTTGGCTCCCGATGAACAGGATGCATTCCGACCCAGTCGGTTGCCTCCCGATGAACACGATGTTGTTTCTCCGTTCCGACCCAGCTGATTGGCTGCCGATGAACAGGAGGCCGTTGCTGCCATACGTTGACTCTCCATGTACACGAGCCCTCACCGTACGTATGCGTGAGTACGCGTTGACTATCGTTGGGGTATGTACGTACGTGGCCGCATTTTTTGCAGCGTGGCTGTACATACGTGTACTCGATTTAGACGGGACTGCCTCAACTGCTATGTATGGGGCTCTACTACGACACGTGCCGCTCCTTACACGGCCATGGTTCATGAGACCGATGGACCAGTATGTACGTACACGTTCGCGACCAGACAGACAACGCTACGTATGATTCGACCAAGTGGGTCCCAGCTGTCAGGGAGGATAAGGAGGCACTTCCTTGCATGCGAAAATGTAGCAGGTGGGTCCCAGCTGTCAGGGGGATGGATAATTTTCTGCCGCGTAATAAGGAGGCACTTCCTTGCGTGCGAAGATGTAGCTGGTGGGTCCAGCTGTCAGCCTCACCGTGCACAGTCCTCTTCGGATGGCTGTCCTTCATTGATCACGTTGACTACTCCGCGTCGAGAGCACCAAGGTGGTGGACGACGGCGAGGCCTCGGAAGGGAATGATGCGGAGCCGGGGAAGACGCGACAGTGGATGCCCACGCGGATGGGAGTACGAGGGTTGACTCGTTCGGCTGCGGTGTGAGGCTGCCGTCACCGGAGAATAACAGGAGGTGTGGGTCAGTAGAGGGATGGCCTCGCTAGCGATGGGAGTAGGGTGGGGCGTTGAGGCCTGCGTGGCAGCACAGCCGGCCACGGGAGGCAGGAGCAGGCGGTCCCGCCGGCGCTGGTTTGGGCGGCTGGAGCAAGAAGATCAGAGATTGAAGAAGCAGCACGGCCGTTGGATTAGCATCCAATGGTCACCGCTGCAAGAATCGTTTGTTGACTATAAGTTGACAAAGCCCTGCGTACGCGTCAACTTGGTAGGCCCACAAGTCAGCATAACATCTGTGGCGGACAGCATATAGACCATTTGCTATTTTCCTAAATTTACAGACCATTTGCTAATTATTACGTAATTTATTGCAGCCCATATTATATTTTTAGAATACCTTACCATTTTCTCGCAAGGACAGGATTAAAGAATTTAGCGATATTTCATTGAAATTGCCGAACTATTTTTAATCCCGAAATTTCGACCCCGTTAAAAACTAAATTTAAAATATATTTAAATTATGTTAAAAATGAAAATTGAAATATGAAAAAATAAAAGAAAACCCGCTATTTGAAACTAATTGCCCATTTTCTTTGTTTTTATACATATACAGCCCATTTCATATTACTTATAAGATTTACATCCCTTTTTGTCTAGGCAGGCCGACTGTATCCCTCGTCGTCTTGAAAGATTTGCAGCCCAGCAGGACGGAGAAAAAGAAATCGGCCTATGTAGGCTATTCTACGAAAAAAAGAGGTGGGCTAGCCATTTTCACCGAGAAAAAAACAGCTGGGCTCGTCATGTTGTAAACATAAAATAAAAGCCTGGGCTAGACGGGCCACAGACACCGCATAGCCCAGTTGATAACTTATACGTCTCCATCGTATCTATAATTTTTGATTCTTTCATGCCAATATTCTACCATTTCCACATACTTTTGGCAACATTTTATATTGTTTTTTGGGACTAACATATTGATCCAGTGCCCAGTGCCAGTTCCTGTTTGTTGCATGTTTTTGTTTCGCAGAATATCCATATCAAACGAACTCCAAATGCAATAAAATTTTACGGAGAATTATTTTGGAATATATGTGATTTTTGGGAGGTGGAATCAATGCAAGGCGGTGCTCGTGGGCCCCACGAGGCACCAGGGCGCGTTTGGGGGGGTAAGCGCGCCGTGGTTCCTCGTGAGGCCCTCGTAGGTCGGTTTGTTCCCTTCTTCGGCCGCAACGAAGCTAATATTCGGAAAAAAATCGTGTTAAAATTTAAGCGCAATCGGAGGTACGGATCTCCGGGAATTTAAGAAATGGTGAAAGGCCAGAAAACAGGAACGCGAAACAGAAGAGAACAGAGAGAGAGAGAGAGATCCAATCTAGGAGGGGCTCCTGCCCCTCCGCTGCCATGGCAGCCATGGACCAAAGGGGAAAATCTCCTCCCATCTAGGGGGGGGGGCAAGGAAGAATAAGAAGGAGGGGGGGGGCTCTCTCCCCCTCTCTTCCGGTGGTGCCGGAGCGCCGACGGGGGAACCATCATGACGACGATCTACACCAACAACTTTGCCGCCGTCAACACCAACTCTCTCCCCCTCTATGCAGCGGTGTAACCTCTCAATTCCCGCTGTAATTCTCTACTTAAACATGGTGCTTAATGCTACATATTATTATCCAATGATTTGTGGCCATCCTATGATGTTTGAGTAGATTCGTTTTGTCCTATGGGTTGATTGATGATCGTGATTGGTTTGAGTTGTACGTTTTATTTTGGTGCTGTCCTATGGTGCCTTCTGTGCCGCGTACGCGTGGGGGATTCCCGCTGTAGGGTTTGCAATATGTTCATAATTCTCTTATGGTGGGCGGCTAGAGTGACAGAAGCTTACACCCGAGTAAGGGGGTTGTTGCGTATGGGAGTAAAGAGGACTTGATACTAAATGCTATGGTTGGGTTTTACCTTAATGATCTTTGTTAGTTGCAGATGCTTGCTAGAGTTCCAATCATAAGTACATATGATCCAAGTATGGAAAGTATGTTAGCTCATGCCTCTCTCTCATATAAAATTGCAACAATGATTACCGGTCTAGTTATCGATTGCCTAGGGATAAATCATTCTCTTGTGTTACAAAAGCTTTCCACTAAACAACTAACTTTTATTATCTTGTAAATTACACGTAGTTTTATTCTCGCAAAGTACTTCTAGTTTTATTCTTGCAAACCTATCCTATCACCTACAAAATAGTTTCATACTTGTTCTAGGTAAAGCGAACGTTAAGTGCGCGTAGAGTTGTATCGGTGGTCGATAGAACTTGAAGGGAATATTAATTCTACCTTTAGCTCCTCGTTGGGTTCGACACTCTTATTTATAAAAAAAAGCTACAATTGATCCCCCATACTTGTGGGTTATCAAGACCTTTTTCTAGCGCCGTTGCCGGGGAGCAATAGCGTGGGGTTGATATTCTCGTGTGTGCTTGTTTGCTTTATCACTAAGTAGATTTTATTTTTTGTTCTAAGTTGTTCTCTATCTTTAGTTATGGATATGGAACACGAAATATCAAAAAAAAAGTTGTACTTGCTACTCATGGAGATGGGGAACCTCCTAAAACCCTCGATGCTTGTTATGTGGAAAATATTAAACACTACTTTGATAATCCTGAGAAAACCCTATTCAACTTGATAATGGGAGACACGTTGGATCAACGTGAATACTTTAGGGATTATCGCTTGTCTCAAAAAGGGAAACTCTTATGGGATCAAATTGATTATTTGCAATGGTATGCTTGGAATTTATGCTTGAGATATGATTATACTTGTTGCTCTAAGATGAAGGCTCCACACCTTCCCTTTTCATGTAAATTTAATGATAATGAAACCTTGGATTCTTATGCTAATGGTATATATGATTACTATGATGTGGAACGAATAGAAGAATTTGTTGCTTTTAAGGGTGCTTATGAAATTGAATCTTTGTTTGAAAAGTATGAAGATTGTGATGATGCTGTCTACAGATCTGAAAATTTTGCTATACTTAAATATTGCTATGAGAATTAGGAATACAATGCCGATATTAATGAGTTTATTGAGAAAGTCTCCGTTGTCCAAGAAGAGACTAATATTTTGCAGGCTCCTATGGAAGAAGAAAATGATGACACTGTGAGCTCATTAGATGAAAAAGATGACGAGGAGAGCGAAGAACAAAGGGAGGAAGAGCGGATTAGTTACCCGTGCCCACCTTCTAATGAGAGTAACTCTTCAACTCATACATTGTTTAATTTCCCTTCGTGCTTACCGAAGGATGAATGCTATGATAATTGCTATGATCCCGTTGATTCGTTTGAAATATCCTTTTTTGATGAAATTGATGCTTGCAATGCTTGTGGCCATGATGCCAATTTTAATGATGCTTATGGAGATGAACTTGCTATAGTTCCTTATGTTAAGAATGAAATTGTTGCTATTGCACCCACACATGATAGTCCTATTATATTTTTGAATTCTCCCAACTACACTATATTGGAGAAGTTTCCTCTTATTAAGGATTATATTGATGGGTTGCGTTTTACTATTGCACATGATGATTTTGATGGATATAATATGCATGTGCTTGCTGCTCCTACTTGCAATTATTATGAGAGAGGAGCTACACCTCCACCTCTCTATGTTTCCAATACGATAAAATTGCAAGAAACTGTTTATACTATGCATTGGCCTTTACTTGATGTGCATGAATTGTTCTTTTATGACATGCCGATGCATAGGAAGAGAGTTAGACTTTGTCATTGCATGATATATGTTGCTTTGTGCTCACTACTAAAATACAAATCATTGTTAATTAAAATTGGCTTTGATATACCTTGGGATCCGGGTGGATCAATTACTTGAGCACTTTATGCCTAGCTTAATGGCTTTAAAGAAAGCGCTGCCAGGGAGACAACCCGGAAGTTTTAGAGAGTCATTTATTTTTGTTGAGTGCTTTTAAAAAGTTTAAAAACAAAAAAATATAGAGGGGAACCTAAAACTTTTCAAAAAGGAAAGTGAAAGTAAGAAAGATGAGCACCATTGAAGTGGGGGAGCTCCTTGAACTTTGTTCATGCCCATGGAAACTTTGTGAATCTTGAATTACAGAAACCTTTCAAGAAAAATAATTATCCCCTTGTACAAATCCATTGTATTATCAAAATAATGTGCCAAGATTTACCGTTAGGATGTTTAAATTGCTTGTTTGGTATGTGCAGTGCAAAAACAGAAACTTTTGCTGTAGTGCGTGAATTTACATTTTTTACTGGAAAATTCAAAAATTCTGAATTTTTTACACAGTACTGCTATGAATTTTTTTTATTTTTCCTAATTTTTCAGATTTTTTTGAGTTACAGAAGTATATGTACCATCTGCATCTTTACAGACTGTCCTGTTTTCACAGATTGCTGTTATAGTTTCGTTATTTGCGTATGTTTGAAATCTTGTTGAGCCCCATTGACTTGGGAGCCATAGAATTGTGATAGCATACAGTGGGTAATGTTTGATTGTAATTATACAATAATGTTAGAGCAGGACATGATGGGATTTGATGTTATATGTACGAACCCCGCTAATAACAAGTTCGGTTAAGTATTGTGTGGATGAAGTGTTCGAAGATCGAGGAGGTATTGATATGAGAAGAATGAGCCTCAAGAGCTCAAGCTTGGGGATGCACAAGGCACCCCAAGTAAATATTCAAGGATACTCAAGCATCTAAGCTTGGGGATGCCCCGGAAGGCATCCCATCTTTATTCGACAATTATCGGTATGTCTCGGTTTTTGTTTTGTTCACATGATATGCGTAAATTCTTGGAGCGTCTTTTGTGTTTATTTTTCCCTTTTATTAAATGCACCATGCTGGTATGAGATAGTCCTTGGTTGATTTATAGAATGCTTCATGCACTTCACTTATATCTTTTGAGTATGGCTTTATAGAATGCTTCATGTGCTTCACTTATATCTTTTGAAGTTTGGATGCCTGTTTCTCTTCATATAGAAAACCGTTATTTGTAGAATGCTCTTTTGCTTCACTTATATTTGTTAGAGCGTGGTCTTTTGTAGAAAGAATTAAACTCTCTTGCTTCACTTATATCTATTTAGAGAGTCAACAGGAATTGGTCATTCACATGGTTAGTCAGAAAATCCTACATAAACCTTGTAGATCACTGAATATGATATGTTTGATTCCTTGCAATAGTTTTGCGATATGGAGATGATAATATGTGAGTTATGCTAGTGAGTAATTGTGATTTAGTAAGAATATTGGTGTTAAGGTTTGTGATTCCCTATGCATGCACGTAAAGTCAATAGTTATGTAACGAAGTTATATCCTACTTATGGTGCATTATTCAGTGTTAGTTATGTTCAATGCATGCTTATGACCGTTTTCGTTTTCTGGTTGGTTTCTTCTCAATCTATTTGCTAGCCTTCATTTGTACTAATCGGGAATGCTGCTTGTGCATCCAACTCCTTAAACCTAAAGTTGTGCCAAATGAGTCCACCATACCTACCTATATGCGGTATTTCCATGCCGTTCGGCTGCGGTGTGAGGCTGCCGTTGCCGGAGAATAACAGGAGGTGTGGGTCAGTAGAGGGATGGCCTCGCTAGCGATGGGAGTAGGGTGGGGCGTTGAGGCCTGCGCGGCAGCACAGCCGGCCACAGGAGGCAGGAGCAGGCGGTCCTGCCGGCGCTGGTTTGGGTGGCTGGAGCAAGAAAATCAGAGATTGAAGAAGTAGCACGGCCGTTGGATTAGCATCCAACAGTCACCGCTGCAAGAATCGTTTGTTGACTATAAGTTGACAAAGCCCTGCGTATGCGTCAACTTAGTAGGCCCACAAGTCAGCATAACATCTGTGGCGGACAACATATAGCCCATTTGCTATTTTCCTAAATTTACAGACCATTTGCTAATTATTACGTAATTTATTGCAGCCCATATTATATTTTTAGAATACCTTACCATTTTCTCCCAAGGACAGGATTGAAAAATTTAGCGATATTTCATTGAAATTGCCGAACTATTTCTAATCCCGTAATTTCAAGCCCGAAAAAAACTAAATTAAAATTATATTTAAATTATGTTAAAAATGAAAATTGAAATAAGAAAAAATAAAAGAAAATCCGCAATTTGAAACTAATTGTCCATTTTCTTTTTTTATACATATACAACCCATTTCATATTACTTATAAGATTTACAACCCTTTTTGTCTGGGCAGGCCAAATGTATCCCTCGTCGTCTTGAAAGATTTGCAGCCCAGCAGGACGGAGAAAAAGAAATCGGCCTGTGTAGGCTATTCTACGAAAAAAGAGGTGGGCTAGCCATTTTCATCGAGAAAAAATAGCTGGGCTCGTCATGTTGTAAACATAAAATAAAAGCCTGGGCTAGACGGGCCACAGACAGCGCACAACCCAGTTGATAACCTACTCCCTCTCAACAACAACAAAAAAAACAACAACAAAACTAATCGAGCAAGTGGGACCCACGTGTCAGTAGCATTTTTTTCATCATGTAATAAGGAGGAGCTTCCTTGTGTGCGAAGATGTAGCTGGTGGGTCCCAGCTGTCAGGGAGTGGAATCATTTTTCTTCCGCGTAATAAGGAGGCACTTCCTTATGTGCGACCATGGACCTCGTGGGTCCCAGCTGTCAGCCTATCCACATACAGTCCTCTTCCATTGGCGGTCGTTCGTTGACCACGTTTACGACGCCGTGCCGAGAGTACCAAGGCGGTAGACGACGGCGAGGCCTAGGGAGGAAAATGACCCGGAGCCGGGGAAGACTCAGCAATGGATGCCCACGTGGAGGGGAATACGAGGGTTTACTGGCTCGGCTGCGGTGTGAGGCTGCCGTCGCTGGTTTGGGCGGCTGGAGAATAACAGGAGGTGTGGGTCACTAGAGGGATGGCCTGACTAGCAATGGGAGTAGGGTGGGGCGGTGAGGCCTGCGTGGCGGAAGGCGGGAGCAGGCGGTCACGTCGTCGCTGGTTTGGGTGGCTGGAGCAAGAAGATCAGAGATTGAAGAAGCACGCCGGCCGTTAGATTGACATCTAAAGGTCTCATGCTGCTAGAGTCGATTTTGTTGACTAAGTTGACATAGCCCTGTGTACGCGTCAACTTAGTAGGCCCATAAGTCAGCCTCCAAATCAGGTGGGACCCGGCTAGCAGGGGGAGGAATTATTTTTCTTGCGCCTAATAAGGAGGCACTTCCTTGAAAAAGATGCAGCTGGTAGTTCCCAGCTGTCAGAGGGATGAAACTTTTTTTTCCTCGTAATAAGGAGGCACTTCATTGCGTGCGAAGATGTCGTTGGTGGGTCCAACCTGTCAGGGGGAAGAATCATGTTTTTTCGCGTAATAAGGAGGGACTTCCTTGCGTGCGGCCATGGAACATGTGGGGCCCTACTGTCAACCTCTCCACCTACATCCCTCTTCCGATGACTGTCGTTTGTTGATCACGTTGACCACGCCGCGCCGAGAGCTGGTGGGTCCCTACTGTCATAATCTCAAGTACAGTCCTCCCCCAATTCACCATGTTGACCATGTTGACAACGCCGCACGGCGGTGCCGCGGTGAGTGCACCAAGGCGGAGGACGACGGAGAGGCCTCGGACGGGAATGAACAGGAGCCGGGGAAGATGCGGCACTGTGGTCATAGGCGGCGGGGAGTACGAGGGTTGACTGGTTCTGGTGCGGGGTGGGCTGCCGTTGCCGGAGAAGAATATGATGTGTGGGGGAGTAGAGGGATGGCCTGGCCAGCATTTTATTGTACGACAGGGCGGCGATCCGGGCACGGCACTGCAACCAGCCATGGAAGGTGGGAACAGGCCGTCCCGCCGGCGCTGGTTTGGTTTTGGCGCCTGGATCGGTCAAACCCAAAAACTAAGCATGCTCGATAATAAGAATCAATTTTATATGGCTACAACTTAATGTAAAATGAAGCCGAGCACTTTTTTTTCTTTTGTGTGAAGCCGAGCACATTCAGAAGCCCTGGGATAAAGTGGGGTCGCACCATGTGTTGGGCTGGGCTGGGCATTCTTATCGAAAAATAAAGTTGGGCTGGAACTTTTTTATCATAAAAAAACTCGGCTTGTCAAAAAAACTTGTGGTGCCTGGGATTCGAATGGGAGACCTGGGCAGCACAATCCATAAAACATACAAATGCAACGGAAAAAAATTGTGATATTTATTACAACTTGCCGCTAATAATTGTTAGATGTTGACCACATTGACTACAATTTGCATCGGCTTCGACCTGGTGGGTACCAAATAACAGTCCGCTGGTTGCACGAAGAAAAGGGTGTGAGAAAAAAGACTGGTCGCTATATTTGCCTAAGAATAATATCGACTGAATGTAAAGATACTCTCATAGGAAAATAATATCCTCCAATTAAAATCATCCTTTTAAAATCGTAAATTTAAACAACCTGTGCATGAACATTTAGCTTTATTTATTTATTTAGGGGAGCATGAGCATGTAGCTGGGCCGGATTCATGTGAGAGCCTCCCTCCCAGTTAATTATGGGCTCTTCTATTGGGCCTAAATCACTGGGCTGCATGTCCTCGACAAGTGGAAGATTTGTTCCCTAGAAAAAAATAGTAGTATGTGCTACGTAATGGGCACTAACCTCTCAAAAAAAACGTACGGGGAACTAAAGGATCGGAGCGTGCAACGACTTCCAAAACATTGTTTTTATCATTCTAACACCACTATTTATTCAACGAGCAGACACAATATATTACTCATTGTACATTGAAAACACCAGCAGCATCCATGGCTCTATATTGTTTTAGTAAAAGGGGTTTGCCGCCAATTTTCCATTACTAGAAACCACTAGAGGTTTACAGCAAACTAGAGCCCTACAAAGGAGCCTTGGGATTGAAGATACCACCAGGGGTGGGGGTGCAACAGAAGCAGTAAGCATGCCAAAAGAGTAAAGACACAACTCTCTCTTCCAACCAAACATCAGCCAACATTCGAGAAGGGCTACCAAAAAAACCAAGTGTATGCATCAAACTTAATAAACATCCAACTACACCTAGTGTACGCATCTAACTAACAGGCGCAGTTAGACGTTACTATTTATTAAGCTGTGGACATTGGCTGAAAGCTTGAACCAGATGGGTGCCTGACGGGGGAAATTCCAGCCAGCAGGTCGAAGTCTGATACATGCGCCCCTCTCTCCTACTTTGGGCTACAGAGCGTGGCGGCACGTATCAGGGTATGGTGCATGGAGAGACGCATGGTACGCTGTGTACACACAGTTTTGCCTGATGAATGGAACCGCGCTGCCATTAGGATCCTTGATGTTGGTGATCTCCTGGTTAATCGGATAATTCAGTCCGAGAAACAGAGAGCGTGTGCCGAGGCTAGTTACTGGCCTCAAGCCAAAAATTCCTGAAGGCCCAAAGAAGCTAGGATCCTCCTCAAAGACCATGCAGTGACTGTGATTGTATTCCGCGAAACAACATGTCCGGTATGTGCGAACGATCATCAATCGTTCACCGTCGTCTGATCGAACCAGGAACCACCTGCAACTGCCATGCCGCTTTTCTTTGAAAGGTTCTGGGATTTGGAAGTAAAGGGACACCATGCGGCCTACAATATCATATCAAGTTGGAGTCAAATAAAAATGGGCTGGTACTGTAAATCTAAGAACATCATGTTTAGAGCATGAATATTTTTCAGTAAATGTTGACAGTAATATAAGCATGGGAAGGATGATTTGATTTCACCAAAATTCTACTACATCTGATCACCAATGTGGGACGTTTTGGCAGTTCGAATTAAACTGTCAAAATGTCCACGTTACTGAACAGAGGGTGTATTTAACAGCGTGGTGTTAATTTCTAACAACAATGTCATGATTCTAACTCTTCTGAAACTATACTCTGACAATAGGAAGCAAGCCATCATGATATCATAGGAAATTAGGAGTAACATACTGATGTAACAACCATTTGTAGCGATGACTGGAGTAGGCCCGCAATATGTCCAGCCATAGAAGGAGTCCACAGCGTAAATGAAGCCCTTGTGTTCAATGGCATCAGAGAGCCATGGAGGATGTATGATCCTACGATGGATGTGGTGATTTATCCACTTACCGCAGTGACCTGTCAGATAGGCAAGACCGCGGTTGAAGAACGCAATTAGCCTGAAGTCTTTATAATTCGCAGATCTTGTGGGCACTTGGCAGATTACAACCTTGAGCAAATCAAACTTGGTATCATGTTGGCTACTGTAAGATTCCGAGTATTCTGGGCCGTGGTGCCAAAGCAGTGCAGTGTTAATCGAAGGAAGGGGTATCAATCGCCGGGTGTAGACCTCCACGAGCATCCACCTGCAGCGTTCATCGACGAGAACCATCCAAGACGTGTTCATGCCGACCCAGTACATACCGTTAATGTAGTTGAGGGTGACGGGGATCGGATCGCAGTCGAGGGGGTTGATGCTCGCCACCCTAGGATCCTTAAGCTGCATGACACGCCGTTTTTGAAGATCAGGCGGCATCAGCAAGCAGGGAGCTGGCTTAAAAAGCTCCGGCCTGAGGGCTTTGAGTAAACGGTACAGCCCCGACGAGCACGCGGCGAGCGGCATGGTACTGAGATTGTCCACACGCAAAACAATGAGTTTCATTACCTCTATGGGGAGCGAATTCCAGCCACTCTTTTGGCGGACGCTGCTCGGTTTTGCCATTGTTAGTGCTCGGGTTTCAGAAGAGCGGGGAGGCGCCTAGCGGTGATGGAAGATTGGACGATTTTGTGCTGGCGAGGATGGAGAAGGGAATATGTGCTGCGGAAAGTGGACATATGATGATGACAATGTAACAGCAGCACGCCACTGGACTTACGAGACACATCCCAGTAGCGTAGGGTCATATCGATGCCAGACAACTTGACTGATTACAGTACTACTAAAATAAACTCCTATAAACTATAGTACCTACTATAGTGGAGTAGGACTCTGCTCTACCGGAGTACTAGTATAGTAAATAGTACAAATTCAATGCCCGAGCGTGGAACTACTACGAACCACCATCGGTGCTAATGCCAATCTCCATCAAACGTTCGCTCAGAGACATGGCAGTTGCAAACGCCCGCGTCGCAGTTACATGCGTAAGGGTGGCAGTTTTGTCAAATACCATGGGCTTAAAAGAAAGGCCATCGTCGGATGGAAATCTGGAGGTTATGTGGGCGTTCACCAGGATTGGCCTCGTGGCGAACGTTCGCCAGGTATCATTACTAACTAGTAAGTAGTACTGGTAGATGCTCATAATTAATTAAACAAACGTATGGGCGACACACACACTAACTACTTCTCGCATGCTGGCCAGACCCAAACGCCATCGTTCTCTTTCTCGTCCTTGTCGGCGGCAGCCCACCGTGCTTGTTGGACCTTTGCCCAGCTCTCCTCAGCATCGCGGTAGCTACCGCCATGATCCTGGCAGGTGGAGGCATCGAGCCATGCTGGCCAGAGGCCGTTGTTGTCCTTCCCGGCCTTCTCGGCGGTAGCCCGCCGTGCTTGGATCTCCGCCCGGCTCTCCTCAGCAGTGCGTGCGGCAGCTTCTTTCTTGCGGTGGCGGGACTCTCTTTTCTTGAGTGCTTTCTGCCTTTTCCGCTCCTTCTGTGTGGCTTTGGCCTCCTGTTGCTCCACTGCTCATTCGGCCATGGCAGCTTCAAAGTCCACCCACGTAGGTGTGCGGTCGCGGGCGGCGATGAACTCGGCGCGGTGGGATGCCATTGCTTCCTTACCAGTTCGTGTGCGGTCACGGGCATTGATGAACTCGGCGCGGTGGGATGCCATCGCTTCCTTACCAGTTAGTGTGCGGCGCGGTGGCATGAACGACGACGCTTGGAGAGAGCTATGGGACGGGGTTGCCGGACAACCGTATAGTGCGGTGGTTTTTTAGAGCACTCGAGATCTGATTGCCTATGAGAACCGTGTGCGCTAACCTATTGTGCGCTGCATTCTGAATGGCCGGAACCCCAGCCACGCGGATCGCGCGTGTGCACCATAGGATGCACCACAATCGAGCAGCAATCCGAGAGGTGCTAGTAAAATTTACGGTAAAATATAGGTCGAAAAGTCGAAATACGAGAGGTGCTAGTAAACCGGGACGGAAGTAGGAGTAGTAGGGGCTACTAGAGTAGAGGGCGGCGCTGCTGGGGAGTCTCACCCCGCTCGTGGCGCGGCAGTAAAGCCGTCATATCACAAAACCCCACCACTCCCAGTAATAAGGGCCTGGTAAAATGAACGGACAAGCAACCATCATATCACTCCTGTCTTTATTGCATTTCATCTCTCTGCAGTCTGGGTCATCTCTCCACATTTACGGTCGATGCTAAAGCGGCAAGCTCGATCCCTATCTACTAGTAGTACTCAAGTTGGAATTCCAATTGCATGGCACAACTTCATAGGAAAAAGAGGAAAATACGACCGAGGGTGTACGAAGCGATTTGGGAGTAGTAGTAGTGCTACTACTTGCAAAAAAAAATAGTGCGTATGGATTTTTTGAAAAGTCAAACTTTACAAACTTTGACCAAGTTTATATAGAAAACTACTTGTATCTATAATAGTGAATATATAAATTATGAAACTATGTGTTGTGATGAATCTAATGAAACATGTTTTGCATTCTAGATGCAAATATTTTTCTCCAAAAACTGGGTCAAATATATTGAAGTTTGACATTTCAAAAAGTCTATATGCACTACTCCATTATGGAACGGAGGGTAGTAGGAGTATGTGCTAGTACGTACAGTGTGCCGCCAAAGGCCACTACTCCCTCCCCGATGCATAGGGCATAGATCGAATGGCTGATCTGCGGGATTCGCTTGAACAGTAGCTGCTGCATCCGTATTGTTCTGGAACAATCGCAAGGGCACTTGTCCGAAAAATTTGCATGCCTCCCGACCACTACAATAGAGAAAAATCTACAGAGAGAAGGAAGTAAACAATCAAATGAGAATGAGTCCCACCATTTATAACTCATCAGAAAACAATCAATGGAGTTTTCACTTCTCATTCTTGCATTTCTTTTGCATTGAATCATTTCACAAGGTTGTCTACTATTTTACTACTTTTACCAAAACCGCATCGTAATGTTCAAACGTGCATTCACACATGTGTATACATATATACTAGTTGTCCTGGTGCATAAACCTAGATATAGAGAGAGACCTGTACTAGAGAGAGATGTGTACTGCAATATATAGTGTTGAACTTCGTGCTATGTACGTACTCTACTTACAAAAAAGTAACAACCATACGGATACAAAAGGTTTTCAAACTTGTTCCTTTTATACATAATTAATTAAGGATGCTAATCAATCCCGAGCATTCGGGATTTATCATTTCCGTCTCAATACCATAGAAAACTACGAGTACTCCTACCTACTAATGGGACCTTACGACAATAAATTATTCCTAATAAAAGCCACGGCGATCGCAGGAGCGCTTGCGGCGCGCCACGAGTGCCCTGGTGCGCGGCCGTTTCCCAGCGCGGCGAGACAACGCCTCTTCCTCGGCCTCGCAAGTCGCAAGGTGCTGATTAGCGGCTTGCTGGCGGGCGAGCGTGATCTCACCGGTCTGGTGATCCGGTGCCAACAGGTACTCCTCCTTGCTGGAAGCGTGCACCCGATCGACGTACCGCCAAGCGTAGATGAGGCGCATCGACCCGACTGCACTCAAGGCTTTGGCACGGGCGTCCTTCGCCACCCACACGGCCCTCGCACGAGCCTTCTGCCAAAGAGCGAATTGCTTGACTCTCTCGGAGGCGACATAGGCCTGCCAGGCAGCATCCCTCACGGCGCACTTCTCTTCCTCGACCTTCTTCTCCGCCTCTCTTTTGGCGCACTCCGCCGGAGGCAAAGCCTCCCACAAGGCGACCTCCATTTCTTTCCATAGCTCCTCCAAGCTGGGCGGCTCAGGGGCCGGCGCGATGTCCTCCTCGTAGCGGGGCGCCAACGTGTCCTCCGATGCGCCTGGTGGCGAGACTGGGAACGCCGACGCGTCCACCTCAACGCGTCGCGGCGACGGCGAGGAGCGGAACGCGGACACGTCATCCTCGACTCGTGGCAGCGAGGAGCGGAACGCCGACGCGTCCTCCTCGAATCGTGGCGGTGAGGAACGGAACGCCGACACGTGACCCTCCGCGCGGGGCAGCGAGGGGCGCCTAGGGCTAGGAAGGGGCGATGCCATGGTGGTCGACGGGTCTGTAATTGAGAGGGAGGGCGAGGAGATGAATGTGAGCGTTCTTCGGAATGCCGTGGGAGGCGCATTATTTATAGCGAGCAATGGTACACCTACGTAAGATAGGTTGCATGATTAACGTAACAGCTAGGTGGCCATTTTTTTTTGGAGGAAATTAAGGGGGAGGTGGGGGGGCACTGAGCTGAATTCAGGGGGAGAGGTGGAGATATTGCTGGTCACAATGGTTTAGGGTTTAGATGATCTGCGATTTATTAGGCAGGAGGAGATTGGACGAGCACGGGAGGGAGAGTCAACAATCGGCTATATGAATTTGCCATGTCACTTATAGCCAATCTTATAGCCCACTCATGCAATGGTTAGTCATACTAGTATGCTAAAGCATTAATATATGGCCCACATGTTTCTCTCACAAAGTGTGTTGGAGCTTGTGCTACAGCTGGCTGTAAGTTTGTAGCCCGCTTCTCTTCTCTCTCCTCTTCTCTCTCATCCAACTCAGCAAAAATATATTATTTAAAGTCTTACAGCCAGCCTACATCACCTTATTGTACTTGCTCTCTTGCATGCACATTGTTTTCACACAGGGAAGACAGGTGGGACTGCGGGGGGGGGGGGGAAAGGAGAGTCATGGAGCAGATTGTTTTCACACATGGAGAGGCAAAGATTTGGAGGCGAACGGGTTTCCTGGTAGGCCGAATGAGACAAATGAATCGAGAGGGAGGTGGGCGCATGAGGCAGTTGAGTTAAACGAGGCTCGGTTTAATTACTACTGTACATCACAGCTAATACTTTAAGATTTTCTGAATTCTCTTAGAGTAAGTACAATAATGAGCTTATAGCCCGCTTACATGGCAATTTTGCCTATGTGGAGTAGAGAGAAATGGAAAAATGGTGGGACTGGGCTCTCATTCAAGAGCCTAGCTATATGCGTACTCCTTGGCAAATGCAAGAAATACGAAGAACGAGATAGAGAGAAGGTAAAAAAATAGTACTATTAAAGCCAACCTTATTGCTTACCTTGTTGTATGAGTGACTATAAGTGATGACTATATATGACATGGCAACATCATATAGCCTAACGCACCCAGACGGAGGAAGTAGTACTCTGGTCTGGTGTGTAAGGCTCACTAGGAATCGCGTCGTGACCAAGGCGGATGACTACTGACTAGTACTAGCGATGACTCGTCTCGTTCCTTTCCTCCAATCAAGATCCTATTTGGTTAATTAAATAGAGTTGGTTTTCCACGATATGCATGCATGCAATTGTATTCTCACGGTGTGGTCAATGCAGCCCCCTCATGAAGACCAATGGAATTCCCACCCGCTGGCATGCTAGTCGTTTCCACCAATGGAAAAAAGGAGAAAGGACCGGTAGAGAGTAATTAGCATTAGGATACGAGCCTTACAGAGAGGGTAAATCGGAAAAAAATGCTCTTTTATAGTCGTCCGAAGTCTCAAAGGGCGCGACCACGCGAGCAAGGCGACGGCCATGGGAGGCGCGACGCTTGACGGAATTAAGTCAAAGTTGCATGCACACGCCGGCATGGCGTGCGAACACGCAGATCCTATACTGTCAGTCCTACGAAGTTGATCTAGTAGACATGGCAACATCATATAGCCTAACGCACCCGGACGGAGGAAGTAGTATTATTTAAAGTCTTACCGCCCGCCTATTGTACTTGCTCTCATGCATGCAGATTGTATTCTCACGGTGCAGTCAGTGCAGCCCCCTCAGAGCAAGTATAATAAGGTACAGTCAGCAGGCTATAAGGATTAAACTATTATATTTCTACTGAGTTGGATGAGAGAGAAGAGGAGAGAGAAGAGAAGCGGGCTGCAGATTAACAGCCGGCTATAGCACAAGCTCCAAGAAACATTGTGAGGATGTAAGGTGGGCCATACATTAATAAAGTACTACTTCTTAGCAACTAGCTACTATACGTGTTGGCTGTTAGGTCGACTATATGTGACATGGCAACTCCATATAGCCGGCAGTTGGCTATACTACCAATGGAATTCCCACCTACTGGCATGCTAGTCGTTTCCACCAATGGAAAAAAGGAGAAAGGGCCGGTAGAGAGTAATTAGCATGAGTAATTCGCATTAGGAGACGAGCCTTAGAGAGAGGGTAAATCGGAAGAAAAAAATTGCTCATTTATAGCCGTCCGAAGTCTCAAAGGGTGCGATCGCGCGAGCGAGGCGACGGTCGTGGGAGGCGCGACGCTTGACGGAATTAAGTCAAAGTTGCATGCACACGCCGGCATGGCGTGCGAACACGCGGATTCTATACTGTCAGCCCTACGAAGTCGGTCTAGTAGACATGACATCTAGTGGATCCCCCATAGTACTAGAGAACTCTTTGGGGGCATGCAACCGTTTATCCACCGGGCAAGCCACTACCCCACGCCCTTCGCATGCCCTACTCAGCATTTTTACAATCAGAAAACCGCTAGCAGTTTGCTCCTACTCGTCCCCGTCCTTTCACATTACAGCAGTTCGCTCCCACTCATCCCGGCCTTTCGCATTACAGCAGTTCCACTTCTCCTAGCCCTCCTCCAAACTCCATGGCCTCCCAAATCTCCATGATCAGCGGTGAGTACAAGGTTGAAACCATCACCGGCGATGAGTTCGACATCATCTACACCCATTCTTCCATGATGGTGGAAGGATGCCTTGGTCGCTTCAAACGCATGTTCGCAAATTCAAATGATGAGTCGGTCGCTGGACTAGATGTTGAGTAGACCACAGTCTTGGAGACAGAGAGGTCTCTAAAGGAGGAAGAGAAGAAGCCCGCCATGATCCAGGTTTGCGTACATAACTTGTGCTTGGTGTACCACATATGCCATGCCGACATATGGTGCCAGAATTTTGAAAAGTTCCTCTAGGACAAAAAAGTCAAATTCGTTACTGTACACTTTAACAACGACGGGTCACCCCGGGCATAAAAACCGAAGACCGAAAACCGATCCCGAAAAGACCGAGACCGAAACCAAAAAGACCGAATAAAATTTGGTCTGCAAAACTACAAGACCGAAATAAGTACGGTTAATTCGGTCCTCTACTCTGCAAGACCGAATAGACCGATTTAAAAGCCTACACGCACAGATCATAAGCCATGTTTATAGTTCATCTAAGGCCCAACCGGGCAGCAGCCCAGCACGTCCTCATGAGCGAGAGACACGCACGTCCTCATGGTCACAATCCAGGCACGAACCAACTAGGCATCTAGTGACCCGCGTGTTCACTCTCATTCCTCCCATTCTCTCACGAGCGAGACATGAACCAACCATGCATATACACTTGCTACTTGTTAGTCCGTTAATCTATTACATACTTATGTTGTCACATGCTTGTCTAAATTTCTCTTATATACACATGCACCTCTGTACACATTTGTTTTCTCAATTTTCCTTATATAAACATGTACTGGTATTGGAAGTAATGTATATGAATATGAGTTGTTGCATTAAATTTGGTCTGTTTGGTCAGGACCGAACATTGCCCTGTAAAGACCGAAGACCGAATAGTGGAGGACCGAAAAGACCGAAATTATTTTGGTCTTCAATTATGGAAGACCGAATTCTTTGAAGACCGAAAAGACCGAACCGAACAAACCGAAAAGACCGAACGCCCAGGCTTAACGACAGGGATGTCATGCGTCGGATAGGCCTCATTGTACACCAGCCTTTCGACCTCCAGAAGAAAGGCCTGGTGTCCTCCTCTCAGCCTTCGATGCTCACCCTGGCAAAAGCCATGATTGATTCTTCGTAAGGTGAACTGAAGAAACCTCACTATACATTTCATCATTCATGGGGTCGAAAGAATATAGATGAAGCTCACATCGTGTACGTAGCACTGGATGCCTACCTTTGTTTAAATATCTACAAGCGTTGGATGAAGAAGCGGAGCCTGGTGTCCAGTTCAAGCAAGGAAGTATCGGCGAAGAGGAAGAGGGACGAGGATGAAGTCGAGGACGTGGACGAGGACGAGGACTCTGAGTAAGGTGGCAGTGTCGTTGCTCATGCTGGTTCTGATGCAGTGTCAACCAGGTTAGTTGCTTAGTTTTATTTCAGGGTGCTTAGTTTTATTTCAGTGTGCTTAGTTTTATTTCAGGGGTGTGTTGTGCTGAGCCCCCAGCAGAACTATGTTATGTTCTTTCTTGTTACTTGAACTCTTTACTACATACTAGTATTTCTTACAATTCGAGTTGTAGATGTACTACTACTCATTTCTTCACCTTCCTACTGTACTTAATAAGTACTAGTAGTTCTATCGGGTTAGGATCCTCGGATGTAGCACACCGTGCAATACGGTCGCTGTCGTGTGGACCTGGCCCCATGTGTCATCCGCACTACATCACTGTACAATACTATAGAGGATCTCAACCCAGTTCCATCCGTCTAACTAGTTGGTACTATTTGTCTGTACTACTCATTTCTTACACAACAGCTATAGCAATTTGGGTCAGTCGATTTGTGAAAGAAGAAGTTCGCCGAAGGGAAGGAAGAAGATGGCAGAGATGCTACCCCAGTATCTATATTATGGTGGCAGGGTGCCCATGATCTATCTTATGAGAGTTGGGTGTGGGATGTAGTTCACCGGAAAAAAATGGATCGTGCCCGGTGTTAGATGGATGGCAGGGGGAGCACGGCGGTGGGAGGCAGTTGAGGGGAGGGCGCGGCGGCGGCAGCAGGCGGCTCGATGTTTGAGAGAGAAGATGAAGAGTGCATCATTTCCGAAGGTTGAAGAAGCCCTTCTGGCCGTCCATGCTGCATCCAACGACTCACAAGAGTCGACTAACCCAAATTGTTCCTTCAGATTGGAGGATCCACGTGGCGTTCAAGGTCTCGAGGGTAGACTCCATGTACGCACCTGGTTTGCGGCCTCGGCGCGGACGCAACCGGCTTCCGCCGCGACAGCCACCATGCGGGCCTCCTCCTCGCGGGCGGAGACCACAATGACCCGCTAGCTCCTCCTCCTCGCCGGCGTGCTGGAGCAGGTGCTCGTCCACCTCCTCTTTGTACGCTGCGGGCATAGAGGCGGCTCCAACTGCTCGCGTCCTTGGCAGCGCGGCGGCATCGCCCGGAGGGACTGCAGACGATGTGAGCGGGTGAGCCTGCGACTTCATGGCACCGGGATGGCGGGGACACGGCGGTGATGGGCAAGAAATGGTCGGCCGGAGCAGTACCACATTAATTAGCACAACATCGATACGGAATCCTCTGCAAGCGCGTGCACTGTGGCCGCGTGGTCGATCGAACGGTGCGTCACGGTGTCGCACTCGAAGGACATCCACCGAACCTTTGTGTGTGTGTGAAAACAATCCCCGAATATCACGCTACACTTTTTTGCTGGAAAAGTTCTTCACGCTACAATATTTCCATATATTTGAATTTAGCTTCAGTTCTTGCTTATTTGGATTTGGACATTTTAGGTGCACCCTAATAGTATGTTTTTGAGAGAGATTCTGTGGGTGTGACGGAGAGAGAACGTGTGTATGTGTCTATGTGTTGTGGCGAAAGGGCAATGTGGAGACGGTGTGTGTGTGATATAGAGAGGTGTGAATGTGCAAATGATCGTGTATATGTGAGACATAGAGAGATGTCGAGATATGGTGTATGCGTGAGAGAACGGTCTTGTATTTGTGTTTGTGTGTGTGTGTGTGTGTGTGTGAGAGAGAGAGAGAGAGAGAGAGAAAGGCATCCGCAACACAACAACCATCTCTCTCAATTTGACCCTCCCTCGCACACTCGCAAGTAACACGTGCATCAACGCACACATTTTCACACCCTCACCCAGCCCCTGCCCGCCTCAAGGCCCCAACTCTCTCTCTCTCTCTCTCTCTCTCTCTCTCGCACACACAAGCACTTCCCTAAAACCCTATTTAGCATGTACCTCTCCGTCACATACACCCTATACCACGCACACACATTTATCTCTCGCTATGTCTCTCTACCTCACAAACACACTCCCCATAGTCCTCTCTTCGTATCCCGCACACGGTCTCTCTATATTGCTTAAACACTCACGCACACGATGTATCCATCTCGCACCATTAGCCTATCTCGCCTGCACACAATGCACACACATTCTCTCCCTAGGTTTGATTTCACTCAATATTTCGCACACACCACACCCCCTTGCACACTATCCATCCCCGTCCAACGTTATATAGCGACCACTATCGCTTGTGCTTCTCTGCACCCCGGCATGCACACCACCTCGATCTTCAAGGAGGGCATCGAGAAGAATGAAGATGCCGACCAGACCGCACTAGAGAATGCGGGGCCAGTTGGAAGCGGGCTGACGTAAAACCTGCTAACTGACTCCTTTGCTCTCTCTCTCTCTCTCTCTCTCGCACAAAAATATCAATCCCAGAACCCACAAGGCCACAAGCACACACACAAGCTCCCCCCCTCTCGTCCATGTTTTCCTGAGCTCTCTCATCAAACCTTTTGTCTCTTCTCCTTCCACATGTACAAAATCTCGATCGCACGCACGCATCTCACTCTGTATATATACATGTCTCCATCTTTCTCACAGACCTAACTTCTTCCTTCCTATGCAAATGTCCCTTCTCTCACACACTTCCTCTCTCTCTCTCTCTCTCTCTCGTGAGGTTTCTCTCCTACTCTCTCACCCACATATATACAATCTTTCCCGCCCTCTATCTCTCTCTTCCATGGGGTGTATATCTTGTGTGTTGTGCACTTGCACGCACAAATCACTCTCCCGCCATTGCTCCATCGTCACACAATCTCTCTCTCTACGCTTCATTCACAAAAGCAGGAATTCACACATTGGGATGTGTTCAAATATTGTTTTGAACTGGATCAAGTAGAGTTATTGATGGTTTCGTTGCATCCAACTAATTAATAATTATAAAATGCATTTAGATTTTCATTTGAGTTGGATTATGTGAGTTTGAGTATATTGTGAAGTACCATAGACTTGGTATTCATCTTGGAATTCAACAATGATTCTAATTGTCGAATTGTATAAACCATTACATTCGAAGTCAATAGCTTAATATATTTATTTGACAACTACAACAAATAATTAATGTCATGACAGTAAACTAAGAAAACATATGTGTACTAGTACTCCTAGTTGCTTAGCCCAATCATCCAACACGCCGGACGGCGAGTACAGTGTTACAAATTTTCAGGTCGGCGGCAAAATCTCCCGCTCCCATCGATATCTCCTGCGACCCAGATTCGAGCAATGCGAAATGACCATCATACCCTTTGTACAACTGGCCGAAGGACGGTGTTGGGTCGGGGGTTGCTTTGGTAACTTCACGTTCACCCCGCCCAGCCACCCCCACCCCCGCACCCAGAGGACACCTCAATAATCCCTATTTTCTATCCCCACAGCAAAATACACTTCTCCACAGCACTGCAGCACCCCACAACAAGCCGGCTGCGGTTAGCCGGCCTTCCTGCCCATCCCCTTCTACATCGGCGCACTCGTCCACCGCAGCGCATCTGCCTCATCAACGACGACGTACGCCGCACTGGAGCCGGTCCACCGTCGCCGTCATACACCGCGCAGGAGCCGCTTCCCTGGCGCCATCGTCCACGGTCTCGTATCTGCTTCCCGGTAGCCGACGGCAAGGGCAGCAATAGCATTGTCGGCTTCAATGAACTGACTCCCGTTGCCGCCCATGATGCACAGATGAGGCCGCGACATTCGTGCTCCTCTGCGATTGGTAATGTGTACATTGATTGTCTTAGCTGTACTTGTGCAGTTCCTATTTTGTTCATACCTACCCATCAAATTTCCGTGCTGCTACTGTTCCCCTTTCGTGGCTGCTATTGTTCCAGTAAAAGTAATTGGTTATAGCTTGCATTATCCAACAGAATATCATCTTGTAATTGGGCGTCCCTCCTGTATTGTGGTGTGCTTGCGTAGGTTCTTCATCAATAACCAGTAGTGTGGCAGATGGTTACAAGTTTTTGAGAATAGCAGGGAGGTGATCCCCCAGTTCTATTGACTCAGAATGAGACCACAACGTATTTGTACAAAGTTGAATAACCACAAAGTAGGATATTAAAAATTACTCATGCCAACATTGCAGATGAGTGCTTTAATGTTGCCTACAACATGTGTGAGTATTACTATATTTTTCTTGCCATGTTGGGATTTTACAAAACTACTAATGCCAACATGCAGAGGGGAAATGAAGATCAAATATGGGATGTTGGGAACATCTTCGAGGAACGTCGCAAGATAAAGACGAGCTGCACCGAACCTGTAAAACGAGCTTTGGTAAGTAACAGCCTTTCAATTACTTTGACATGGTATGTGTCTGGTATCAGTATTGTAGACAGGACCATGCCAGGCCCTGGACAAGCCCCGAGCCGAAAACAGCATCAAACAATGTTGTCTGCTTGGCTAGGGTTCTTGCCATGCAATCCAGCGGTGTGGCAAATTATTAAACAGTAATAGGCGGGACAAACAATTGCCTCTACACTTGATTAGGCTCTCTATCATTTGTAGGATCTCAATTTACTCACTGGACCCACCATGCCGTAGGATGAAAAACTAGTCAGTCAAACGCGGCTACAGAGGCCCTGGAGATCATCTGGTTGCCGGTTGTTTTGCTGCAGCTACCCTTGGCTTAGTGCTCCCCTCTGCTGGTTTTCCTATTTGGCTTAGCCTTGTGTTCTATGATGTATATATTGTAGTTTCTATAAAGTAGCTCTGCTCGATATGTAATAAGCACACTCTTAATTGTCCTAATGCTTTATGATGTCTACTACACAACTTATTCTTGTAGACTCGTGTTGGGCCTCCAAGCGCGGAGTTTTGTAGGACAGTAGCAATTTTCCCTCAAGTGGATGACCTAAGGGTTATCAATCCGTGGGAGGCATAGGATGAAGATGGTCTCTCTGAAACAACCCTACAATCATATACAAGAAATCTCTTGTGTCCCCAACACACCCAATACAATGTTAAATTGTATAGGTGCACTAGTTCGGCGAAGAGATGGTGATACAAGTGTAGTATGGATAGTATATATAGGTTTTTGTAATCTGAAAATAAAAAAAACAGCAAGGTACCAAGTGATAAAACAGAGCACAAACGATATTGCAATGCTTAGAAACAAGGCCTAGGGTTCATACTTTCACTAGTGCAATCTCTCAACAGTGCTAACATAGTTGAATCATATAATAGTCCCTCAACGTGCGACAAAGAATCACTCCAAAGTTCTTATCTAGCGGAGAACATAAGATGAAATTGTTGTAGGGTACGAAACCACCTCAAAGTTATCCTTTCCAATCAATCTATTGAGCCATCCCTATAAGTGTCACGAACAGCCCTAGAGTTCGTACTAAAATAACACCATATGATACGCATCAACCAACTCTAATGTCACCTAGATACTCCAATGTCACCACAAGTATCTGTGAGTCAATTATACGATACGCATCAAACAACTTAAGATTCATAATATTCAATCCAACTCAAAGAACTTCAAAGAGTGCCCCAAGATTTCTACCGGAGAAAGTAGGACGAAAACGTGCATCAACCCCTATGCATAGATTACCCCAATGTCACCTCGGGAATCCGCGAGTTGAGTGCCAAAACATACATCAAGTGAATCAATATAATACCCCATTGTCACCACGGGTATTCATATGCAAGACATACATAAAGTGTTCTCAAATCCATAAATGTATTCAATCCGATAATAGTGAAACCTCAAAGGTAAAAACTCAATTCATCACAACAAGATAGAGAGGGGAAAAACACCATATGATCCAACTATATTAACAATGCTCGTGATACATCAAGATCGTGCCATATCAAGAACACGAGAGAGAGAGATCAAACACATAGCTATTGGTACATACCCCTAGCCTCGAGGGTGAACTACTCCCTCCTCATCATGGAGACCGCCGGGATGATGAAGATGGCCTCCGGTGATGATTCCCCCCCTCCGGCAAGGTGTCGGAAAAGGGCTGTAGATGAGATCATGGAGGTACAGAGGCTTGCAGTGGTGTAGTCAAAGTTCTAGGGTTATTTCTGGGGTTTTTGGTATTTATAAGAATTTTTGGCGTTGGAATCACGCGAAGATGTGCCACAGGGGGCCCATGAGGCACCAGGGCGCGCCCCGGGGGGGTGGCGCACCCAGGTGGCTTGTGGCCCCCCTATGGGTCTTCTGCTGCTCCCCCGAAGCTTCCTGGGTCTGTTTCCTTCCAGAAAAAATCGTTAAAAAGTTTTGCTGCATTTGGACTTCATTTGATATAGATTTTCTGGAAAACCAAAAACAAGAAGAAAACAACAACTGGCACTGGGCACTAGGTCAATATGTTAGTCCACAAAAATCATATAAAAGTGCATCAAAATCATACAAAACTATAATAAACATGGCATGAATACTTCATAAATTATAGATATGTTGGAGACGTATCCGCATCCCCAAGCTTAATTCCTGCTCGTCCTCGAGTAGGTAAATGATAAAAGAAATAATTTATGAAGTGTGAATGCTAGCATAGTGTATAAGTTTGATCAATGATAAATTCAATCACTATTCCTAGCATCATAACATCAACTCTTTCTCATAAAACTCATCATGATAAAGTAGCAATCAATTCACATGTTATGGTTCAAACAATGCATTCTCTTGAAACTTAACAACCTATGTTCTTAGTCACCAAGCAATTGCAATTCAATTTATCTTCAGCAAAGTCTAAGTAAGAGCTCCACATACTCAATTATCATATAGTCTTCTGTGATTGCTAGTACTCAAAGCATATTTTTAGAACAAATAGCATCCATCGAACACAGAGAAAGATAGGGGCTTTATGTTTCGCCTCCCAACTCATTTATCATAAAGATAATTGTTAACAATAATAATTCATGATCAAATATATTTGACTGGCCATATATGCCTGGATCTTTCCCCACCACATGATACTTGCCAACTAGAGAATAATTATGGTTGAAATGAGAAGTAATACTATTGACTCTTGCATAAAAGTAAATACATAAAGTAAAAGATAGGCCTTTTGCAGAGGGAAGCAGAGGTTGCCATGCGCTTTTGATTTTTGGTTGTGCAAGCCCTTAATGCAAAGGAACGTCACGTTATATTGCCCCTTGTGATAGCAACCTTTATTATGCAGTCTATCGCTTTTATTTCTTTACCATCACAAGTTCGTACAATGCTTATTTTCCCTTGCAATAAAAGATCATACATATTTTAGGAGCAATTTTTATTGCTTTTTGCACTGATGACAACTTACTTGAAGGATCTTATTCAATCCATTGGTAGATATGGTGGACACTCATGGGAAGAAACTGGGTTTAAGGGTTTTTGGATGCACACGTAGTATCTCTACTTAGTACGAATTTTTGGCTAGCAAAAGATCCTAAGCAAACAACACATGTTAGAGGATCCATAACAATATAACTTTTATGAAAATATACCCAAACATAACTCATTACGTTGTCTTCCTTGTCCAACTTCAACTAATTTGCTCAAGTTTGAAAATAATTGATGGGTATTCACAATCATAAAAGATGTCCAAGATAATATATTTATATGTGAAAGTTCTCTTTCTTATATTAATCATTCATGAATTGCTTGTATGACCAATATTGTGATTGTCAAGCTTCAATAGATTTCACTTTCTAACCCAAATGTGAAACTACTACTAGACATGATACAAGCATATGAAGCACATATAATTTCAACTTTTTGATATTCAATTCATTCAATAATTTACTCTTAGGATATAAGTGAAGCACAAGAGTAAATGATAAACTACTCCAAAAAGATATAAGTGAAGATCAATGAGTAGTCAAACAATTAAGTAGCTATGTGAGGACTCTCTCTCATTAAAAAATTTCAGATCTTAAGTATTTTATTCAAACAGCAAACAAAATAAAATAAAATGACATTCCAAGAATAGCACATCTCATGCGAAGAAGCAAAAACTTAGGCTCAACCGATATTAACCGATAATTGTTGAAGAAGAAAGGTGGAATGCCTACAGGGGCATTCCCAAGCTTAGATGCTTGAGACTTCTTGGAATATGAACTTGGGATGCCTTGGGCATCCCCAAGCTTGAGCTCTTGCGTCTCCTTAATTCCTCTCATATCATGGCTTCTCCTAAACCTTAAAAACTTCATCCACACAAAACTCAACAAGAACTCGTGAGATAAGTTAGTATAAATCAACTCAAAACCTTAACATTCTCTACTGTAGAAAATCACAAAAATTATAATTAAACATTGCATACTAAATGCCTCTGCATATTTAATACTCCTATCCTCAAATAGAATCATTAAACAAGCAAACATATGCAAACAATGCAATTATAACAGCAATCTGCCAAAACAGAACAGTCTGTAAAGGGGGATTTAAAATTCATACTTCCCTAACTCCAAAAATTCTGAAAAATTACCACGTGACAGAGAACTCATTCATGCTTACTGTGTAAAAATTTCAGATTTTTATCATGTACTTACTATTCAGGAATACTCTGGACATAACAGAAAACTTTCTGTTTTCAAACAGCAACACATAAACTTGCAAACTGAGCATGGTAAAGGCTATAAATGGTATTTTATTAAACTAAAATATAAAAAAATGATTATTGATAACAGCAAGAAAATCTCAACAAAATAAAATGACACTCCAAGCAAAGCACATATTATGTGACGAATAAAAATATAGCTCCAAGTGAGGTTACCGATAGTATTGAAGACGAAAGAGGGGATGCCTTTCGGGGCATACCCAAGCTTAGGTCTTCCTTGAATATTACCTTGGGGTGCCTTGGGAATCCCCAAGCTTAGTGTCTTGCCACTCCTTATTATCCTCGATATCTCACCCAAATCTTGAAAACTTCAATCACACAAAACTTAACGGAACTTCTGAGATACGTTAGTATGATAAAAATAAATCATCCACTTAGGTACTGTCAAGACAAGATTCATAATAGTTCTCACATAATTCCTACTGTAGTCTATCATTTCCACAATTTATATCTCATAATATAAGATATGGAAACACTAAAACAAGCAAACTATGCAATAAAAACAGAATCTGTCAAAAACAGAACAGCATGTAGTGAGCGATTTAAAATCCATACTTACGTACCTCCAAAACTTCTGAAAAATTAGGACAACGTACAAAATTTGTAGCCCAATACTGTGTAAAAATTTCAGAATTTTATCATGCTCCATTACAGAATAGAAATTCCAGCACTGGACACAAAAGTTTCTGTTTTTGCACAGAATCAAATCAACAAGTATCCACACTATCCCAAAGGCTTTACTTGGCACATTATTGAAATAAAACATATAAAACATGATTACTACAGTAGCTTAATCATGTGATCACACAAAAACAGTAGGTAGAAATATTGGGTTGTCTCCCAACAAGCACTTTTCTTTGATGCCTTTTAGCTAGGCATGATGATTTCAATGATGCTCGCATAAAAGTAAAGAATTGAAACATAACGGGAGCATCATGAATCATATGTTCCTCTCTCATAATAATTTTCATTAGCATCAGGAATGTATTCATAAATATAGCTATCACATAAAGCATTCTTTCCATGATCCACAAGCATAGAAATTATATTACTCTCCACACAAGCAAATTTCTTCTCATTAGTAATAGTGGGAGTATCATATGAAACTCGAATACTACAAATTGTTTCCACATTAAAGGGGTAATGTTCAGTAAAAGGATATTCATAATTATGACAAGTTTTATATATATAATCATCACTACTTTTTATAACATAAGTATCATCACAATAATCATCATAAGTAGCAACTTTGTTCTCATCATAGTCAATTGAAACCTCTTCTGGGATAGTGGAATCATTACTAAATAAAGTCATGTCCTCTCCAAATACACTTTTATCATTATAATAAGATTCAACACCCTCCAAAATAGTGGGATAATTATTATCTAAAGTTGACACTCTTACAAACCCACTTTCATAAATATTGCAATCATCATAAATATGAGGCATGCAATCATCATAACAAATTTGATCATTCAAAGTAGGGGGGCTAAAAAGATCATCTTCATTAAGCATAGTATCCCCAAGCTTGGGACAAACATTAATTGGAGCAAATAAATTCTCAAACATGTCATTCTCATCAAACATAGCATCCCCAAGCTTGTGACTTGGCATATCATAAGCATAATCACTCTCATCATTAATAGTATGAATAGCACCAATAGTATAACAATTATGATCATAATTTTCTAAGTTGGTGCTAAAAAGATTCTCAAGATTATAAGAAGTATCATTATCTTCCCTATCATAATTATCACAACAAGTAATAGGTATAATAAAATCATCATCAATAGCTCCTTCGGACATTGTACCATAAGACAAAGAAGCAATATCATCATCAAGTATATCATCTTCCACAATTATTTTTGATTCATTCTCATGAGGCACGACAATAATAGGAGCAACATTATTTGGGAGAGATACCTTTTTACCTCTACTTTTTCTTCTTTTCTTCTTCTTCCTACATCATGTGTGGGTTTAATCACTTTTTCCGAGCTTCTTATTGATGAGATTGGTTGAATAGGAAGCTCCTCCTCGTCACCTATTTCATCATGAGAGACAATAGGAGGGAAAGTGGAAATATTTACCCTTTCATTAGTGTTCCTTTTATATTCTATTTGTTTTCCCGTCTTTCTATAGTTGGCAATATAAGCATTCTTATTGAAATTTACCATACAAAACATATAGATTTCCTCTAAATTATTTTCAATGTCTTTCGTGAGAATGAATACTTCAAACCAACTATTTTTATGTGCCAATTCTTCATACCCCAAAAATAGATAAAGCTTATTATAAAGCTCAAGGGCGGTCAAGTCATTACAATATTTGGCCATCATTTGATCATGAAAAAGTATGCATTCAAAATTAAGATGACCATATTTATTAAAAAGTTCACAAGTAATAGGATAATGAGAACATAATTTTGTAGAAAATTCATCTATCACTTTGAGCAAAAAATTGGTTCTATCATGTTTATGATTCTTACAAAATCTATCATCCCTATAAGGCATGTCTTCACAAACTTTATGCACTCCACAAAAATTGACATGCTTATAAGAAACATTTTTGTCATGACTAGTGCAATCATCTTTAGTATTTTGGATATTCATAGAATTCATACTAACAAAATTGAAATCATGCTCATCATCCAATATTTTATGCCAAACATTTTATTGAATTCTTCTTCTATCAATTGAGCACAATTTTCCGCTCCATCATATTCAAAAGAACATTATAAAAACGAATAATATGAGGCAACCTCAATTCCATTTTTTTGTAGTTTTCTTTTTATAAAACCAAACTAGTGATAAACAAGAAACTAAAAGATTCAATTGCAAGACCTAAAGATATACCTTCAAGCACTCACCTCCCCGGCAACGGCGCCAGAAAAGAGCTTGATGTCTACTACAGAACTTATTCTTGTAGACTCGTGTTGGGCCTCCAAGCGCGGAGTTTTGTAGGACAGTAGCAATTTTCCCTCATGTGGATGACCTAAGGTTTATCAATCCGTGGGAGGCGTAGGATGAAGATGGTCTCTCTCAAACAACCCTACAATCAAATACAAGAAATCTCTTGTGTCCCCAACACACCCAATACAATGGTAAATTGTATAGGTGCACTAGTTCGGCGAAGAGATGGTGATACAAGTGTAGTATGGATAGTATATATAGGTTTTTGTAATCTGAAAATAAAAAAAACAGAAAGGTAGCAAGTGATAAAACGGAGCACAAACGGTATTACAATGCTTAGAAACAAGGCCTAGGGTTCATACTTTCACTAGTGCAATCTCTCAACAGTGCTAACATAGTTGAATCATATAATAGTCCCTCAACGTGCGACAAAGAATCACTCCAAATTTCTTATCTAGAGGAGAACATAAGATGAAATTGTTGTAGGGTACGAAACCACCTAAAATTTATCCTTTCCGATCAATCTATTGAGCCATCCCTATAAGTGTCACGAACAGCCCTAGAGTTCGTACTAAAATAACACCATATGATACGCATCAACCAACTCTAATGTCACCTCGATACTCCAATGTCACCACAAGTATCCGTGAGTCAATTATATGATACGCTTCAAACAACTTCAGATTCATAATATTCAATCCAACACAAAGAACTTCAAAGAGTGCCCCATGATTTCTACCGGAGAAAGTAGGACGAAAACGTGCATCAACCCCTATGCATAGATTACCCCAATGTCACCTCGGGAATCCGCAAGTTGAGTGCCAAAACATACATCAAGTGAATCATTATAATACCCCATTGTCACCACGGGTATTCATATGCAAGACATACATCAAGTGTTCTCAAATCCATAAAAGTATTCAATCCGATAATAGTGAAACCTCAATGGTAAAAACTCAATTCATCACAACAAGATAGAGAGGGGAAAAACACCATATGATCCAACTATATTAACAAAGCTCGTGATACATCAAGATCGTGCCATATCAAGAACACAAGAGAGAGAGAGATCAAACACATAGCTACTGGTACATACCCCTAGCCTCGAGGGTGAACTACTCCCTCCTCATCATGGAGACCGCCGGGATGATGAAGATGGCCTCCGGTGATGATTCCCCCCTTCGGCAAGGTGCCGGAAAAGGGCTGTAGATGAGATCGTGCATGTACATAGGCTTGCGGCGGCGTAGTCAAAGTTCTAGGGTTATTTTCTGGGGGATTTGGTATTTATAAGAATTTTTGGCGTTGGAATCACGTGAAGATGTGCCACATGGGGCCCAGGAGGCACCAAGGCACGCCCCGGGGGGGTGGCGCGCCCAGGTGGCTTGTGGGGCCCCTGTGGTTCTTCTGTTGCTCCCCCGAAGCTTCCTGGGTCTGTTTCCTTCCAGAAAACATCGTCAAAAAGTTTCACTGCATTTGGACTTCATTTGATATGGATTTTCTGGAAAACCAAAAACAAGAAGAAAACAACAACTGGCACTGGGCACTAGGTCAATATGTTTGTCCATAAAAATCATATAAAATCCATATAAAAGTGCACCAAAATCATACAAAACTATAATAAACATGGCATGAATACTTCATAAATTATAGATACGTTGGAGACGTATCACTTTCCTTTTTGACCTCTGTGATTCGCAGGATTTTGAAAATGTAGGAATAGGAAAAGTATAGGATTGGAGTGGCATGCCAACATGAATTCTATAGGATTAGCAAGGAGTGTTTGATGCCACATGAAAAACAAAGGAATTATAAAAGAAGTTGTAGTGCATGTTAGATTTCCTATAAAATGTAGTACAAAATATTCCATAGGAAAAATTCCTATGGAATATAATCCTATGAATCAAAGGGCCAACATAGGAAAAATTCCTAAGGGTTTCAATCCTCCAGAAATCCTATAGAATTCCTTTGAATCAAAGGAGCCCTAGCTTGATGTAGGAAGTAGGTGTTCTCACCCTACGAGTCTGTTTTTATATTTCTCCTTCTGAACTCACTTCTACTAGCCCTGTTTATGGGGCTTCTACTGAATTGATCTGTGGATCTCTCACTATTGATCTAAAAAAGAAGTAACTTCTTCATGTCAGGATGCAGTTCGTGCGAGGAGGGAAGTATGGTCAACCTCAAGATCAGGTTTTGAGGCTAGTCCTATGTGCCAGTTCCCAAATGATGCTGGATTACACACAAGGTGCCAGTTCCTTAATGATGCCAGATTAGACACAAGGTGCCAATTCCTAAATGATGTTGGATTACACACTAGCCAGGTGAAGTCGTCAAGTGTTCGCGTCCTCGTGGCTCTAGTAAAGGCTGAAAGAAAGCATGCAGCAGCCCTTGAGAATGTAGCTGAGTTCCTGAAGATGCGAAAAGAGCAATCAGATGCTCTCTTCACCCAAGCCAAACAAGAGATGGAAGAAGCCAGAAAGAAGCTAGCAGAGGCAGAGCAGGCTAAGCGTCTCCTGCTATCTAAAACTGATGTCAATTCGAATTTTCATTCATAATAGCTAGGTTCAAATGTTGATCCAGTCAGCATGCATATTGTGATGTTCGTGCATCGAGTGAGATGTATGTAAGTCTGATGCCGAGATGTGGCACAAAATATATTTTTTCCGGATCATGTAATAACTTACTCTATTTCTAGAACAATAACAGACAAACCATGCGACATGGTATAGTTCACATGCAAGCACAACATTACAAGTTTAACTTCCACATCAAACTCATGTTCACAGATATCTTCACATTCATAGATAATGTCCACAACCAATTAACAGCCATAGTTGAAATAGTTTATGCATCTCAATGATTCACTTCAAAGCTAAAAACAAAGTGAGGAGAATTAGAAATAAAGAAAAATATATAGTTCTTACTACCAACATCAATGCTTCTCCAACACAACATTTAGTTCATAGCCAAAACACAAATTCCTTCTGAGAGCATTGATCAAAAAGGTGCATTTTCTACCAATGGCGGAGGGACTCCCGTATAATTTTGTGGTTCCACTAAAATTGAGGTATCTGCTTCTGTTTGCACATGCCTGAGATTGACATCCGTGTTTGCAAAAATATGTAAAAGGGTTATTCATGGCACTACGTCATTTTACAAGTGCCATTGGATTTATCGATGGCACTAGATTAACAGCAGCACATTACTCCCTGTGTGACATTGCATCATTTTTCAAGTGACATTGGATTCACAGCAATTAAACAATGGCAATATAAGGGCATGGCGATGTTGGGCGTGCCAACACCATGTAAAGTACCTCCACAGATGCAATAAATTGTTGAGGCAGAGCTCATTGCCGAGAGCAACAAACATATCAGTGCGAGCACAACAAAACTAGACCGTACGAAATTAATTACATTTCAGACATTTTTTAACTAAATGAGAATAGCTTCTGGAGGTAGGTATAATCTAATGCCGACCGCGGCGGCCCTCCTTGCCTTCTGCTCCGTGGCCTCCGCCTCCGCCATAACTTCCCTGTGTCTGGCTGCGCTTCAGCCGAAGGGGATGATCGACCCAGGGGAAGAGTGGATCCTCCGCTTCCGTGAAGCTGAGGCGGGGGTCAACAGTGTTGTGCGCTAAACCGGGCAACACACCGGGTGTGTATGCCGGCGATGCGGTGGCGGTGGCCTTCGTGGGACCCAAGCGGCGGCGGCTCCCATGGTCTACTTTTCCTCGGTGTCGGCGGTGGTCGCGGAGGTGCTGGCCACCTCTGCCGGCAAGCCGCGGTACTGCCAACGTTTGCAGCGGATGGCGCTGCCGGCCACGGTGCACTGGACGCCGTGCTCCCCCGCGTGCTGGCATGGAGCACCTGGCCACTCCTCTGCGAGCTGGCTTGGAGCAGCGAGTTGCTGCACCAGCGGCCAGCTTGGAGCGGCGGCTTGCTCCTCCGCTTTCCCGCCTGCAGCCTCGCCCATGGTATTGACGGCCTGGGGTGGGGAGGGAGGTGGAGCAGCGAGTTTCCTGGCTCGTATCCGGCAGGCTCAGCTTGGCACTCAGCCGGCTTTTATGCCGGAGAACTCGTCTTCATGCTCACCGGATGCTATGGAGAGTGTGGAGAAAATGGTGCAAGGAGGAGATGGGGAGCGGAGGTGTGGTGCGGTTCTTGCCAGTTGCCAGGCGTCTGGCCTCGTTTAACTAGCGGGCGGACACTAGGAGCCAAGCGGCATTGTGTTGAATGCCGGTAGGCTCGCGGACGGACATGTGGGCGGAGTTGGTTTCTCGGCACACGCGAGGGTTCAATGGACATAGGCGGGGCAGTCTGAAGCTGGTTGAGAGCATGGTTAATAATATAGCCTCAATTGGCTATAAGAAGTTTCCATGTCATTTGTTAGAGTCAACCTAATAGCCGGCTTGTACAATAGTAAGATTTAAATATGTAGTACTTTGTTAGCTAGCCCACCATACATTCTCACATAGTGTCTTGGGTCTCATGCTATAGCCGGCTCTTATTCTACAGCCTGCTTTCCTTCTCGCTCCTCTTCTCTCTCCTCCAACTAAGCGAAGATATAATGCGGCGAGGAGGCGTGTTCAGCCTAGCGTGCAGCGGGTGCTGCTCTCTCGGCCGGCGCGCCAGTTCAATGCCTGCGCCAGTGAGAGGTCGCGTCCGCTCTGGCACCGGGTGAGAGAGGATGGCACGGTCCGTAGACCGGGACGTGCCGGCAGTGTGTCTCTTACCTCACCGACGGTGACCGCATCAACGCTTCATCGCTGCCCTTCCACGGCGGACAGGATCCGGTCAGATCTTTCACCGCTGGTGAGGAGAAAGACAATGGCTACCGCCCGTCTTGTTTAGATCAGGAGAGGGTGAGAGTGTGAAGGGAGCAACCCTGGCTAGCAGCAAGCGCTGAAACTCCAGCCTACGTGTATAGTGACGATTTTAATTTTTCACTCCACACCAATCGTTTAATAAATTGTATAACGCGATTCTAAAAAAAAAATATAACGCACCATTGAAAAACGAAACTCATGTCTTGCTAAAAAAATGCATTCCATAAACGTGGCAACTCGATCAGTAGCAAGCCACCGCCTCCAGGTCGTTCACGTGTAGTCCCGGACCGTCAACACATGCGGATCAAATTATCACGCGAGCTGACTCTTCGTACAAAAGTGCGCTCCACCACGTACCCGGTACCTGCGCATGCAGAAATCGTGCACCTACGGGTTTATTTGTTTACTGTGCGTTACGTAACTCTCATATGTGCGAGATAGCGAGGGACCGACTGCGTGCGCCTCTTCTCTTCGTATATGTACTCCACTGTTTGTGTGATGTCCAAAAAATAATTATAATACTCCAGCGTTCCTGTGGGGACCGTTGGATCGCCGATCAAACGAACACAGGTAGAGGTCGTAAAAATTTGCAGAAAACCCCTCAAAGAGTCTCAAAATTTTGCTCGGGTCCAGAGGTTTTTTCCATGATCCAACGGCCGGAGAACTATCATATCGTGGGAGCTTGGGAGGCCTTGGAGCACCATATTTTTTCCTACAATGGATCGTCCTACAAACAAGTGGTGTGTGTGCGTGAGAACCGGCATAGAGAAAGAGAGTAACCTAGAGAGAGAGAGAGAGAGGGGGGGAGAGCGTGCATACAAGAGATCGACCTTGACATAGATCGTGTGTCTGAGAGAGAGAGAGAGAGGAGGGAGTACTGCATGTGTGAAAAGACATGAAGAGTGTGTGTGCGAGAGGTATCGTCATAAAGAGATACGGTAGCTAGTGTGTGTGCACGATCGAGAGAAATAGAGGTAGACAGAAGATCAAGGATCAGTGAGAGACATCAGAGTATGCGGGTGTGAGAGATGTAAGGAAGAAGGCTCGGTGATCGATTGAGCGCGTTTGTGTGCGAAGGAGAAAGGATGGGAGAAGTTACATGGAGTACACATGAATGGTTAGGGAGCGAGATACATTGTGTGCAAGGGAGGCCGAGAGAGACGGGGTGCGTGGAACGAAGGGGCCTACAAACATTGTGCGAGAGAGACCTAGAGAGAGCGCACGAGAAAGAATGCCAAGTGTGTGTGTATGTGTGCTGCGGAGAAGGATAGTTCTTGCTACAAACAAATAGGGAGCGCGGGAGAGACTACACAGAGAGGGTGTGTTTCAAGAAGGTGCGAGATATCTACATAGATACAAGGAGCGTGGGAGAGAAATATACGAGAGAGGGGGAGCGAGGGTGTGTAATAGATGGATAAACCTACCCAGAGGTTGGTCTATAAGTGTGTGTGGGAGAGACAGGAGTCAGGGTGCGAAAGGGAGAGCTGTGTGTGTGTGTGTGTGTGTGTGTGAGGGAGACATGGGTCGGGAGGGGGCGGTCAAAAGCAAAGAGGTGTGTGTGGGTGAGAGAGAGAGAGAGAGAGAGAGAGTTAGAGAGAGTGAGCGAGAGATTGTCTGACCAGTAAACAAATGAATAGTTTCAGTTTTGGAACGGAGGTGAAGAGGGAAAGGAGACGCCGACAAACGGTGTATGTGAGAGAGATAGATAAATTTTAGTGGTAGGAGTCATATCTAGAAAGAGATGAGGTGCGTGATAGATCCCTAGAAAGAGAGAGACAAAATGAAAGGCGAGTGAGAGAGTGTGTGTGTGGTGGGTAAAAATAACGCTAGGTAGCTAGAGAGACACCAGAGCACGATAGAGACGTAAGAGATAATGAAAGCCGAGTGGTCTACAGAGATAGAGAGAGTGTGACACGTGTCGAGAGAGACGGCGAGACACTGTGTTTGTGAAAAAAGAGAAACATGTACTGAGTGTGCGGGTGAGATAGAGAAAAGAGAGTGATAGCTATACTGCTATATGAAGGGGCACGCGAGAGAGACCTAGAGAGAGATGGGAATGAAAGGAGATTCAAGTATTTAGTTGTGTGTGTAAAAGATGTCAACATAAAAGGGATTCAAATATTTGATTTAGAGATGACGATACATGTAATTCATACTCGAACCAAAAATGATCTATCAAACATGCATATTCATTTGAATTTGGGCACATGTATGTTATTTAATTTCTTGATATTAGTGATCCATGCACTTGAGTTGAACATAAAGTGGTTTCAAATATTTGAATTCAACCTTATGAATTTGAGATTATGACAATTGTAAACCATTTATATATAAAGGGTGTTGTGCTTTTGAAAGTATATATTAAAAAATGATGTATATATATTTGTATTCGAATACAAACTGGATCCTGCCCAAAAAAAAGAGTACAAAATGGATTCGAATTGAGATGGCACGGTAAACGTGCAAGCTTATTCTCCTAAAATTTGAACGAAGCGGCGAAACACCCAGTCCCTCATCGGCCGTAACCACCCGAAACCAAATTTTGGGTGATGGAAATTACTGCCTATGCCCTGACACGCAAAACCCGCAGGCTCGGTTTCTATAGGTCTCGATAGGGGTAGGTTTGTAATTTCACTCAAACGTGACATAACCGCCTCTCACCCCGATTCATACACGTTGGGCGCCAAAACACAGTCTCTCCTTGGCCGAAATCGGCTCTCATCCCGATTCATACACGGTGGGTGCCAACAGTGGGCGCCAAAACAAACTCTCCTCGGCCGAAATCGCTCTCGCCCAATATTCGGGGTATGTGAGATTACCATCCTACTCCCAACCGACCAATGTCGCTTTGATGTCTGAAATTTTAAACGGGGGCTAAGTTTGTAACTTTCCCCGCATCTGAGACAAGCGCGTCCCAAAGACATGGTTCCCACTACCTCTCTCTCCCTCCATTTCCCCATTCGTACTCCGTGGGCGCCAAAATACCCTCTCCATCCCAGCCTCCTCCGTCCGCCACCCCATCCGCCGCCGTCCTCCTCCACCATGCCGGAGCTAATACCCCGACGCTGTCGTCCATTACAAGAGATCGACATCTCTCATCCACGGTTCCGGACAAGGATCCTTGCATCGCGTCCTCTCGCTTCATCCGCGCCATCGTCCACCTTGCCGGGGACGCTCCCACGACCGTCTCGTCCACCGCGCCGGGACATATCCCCTGCCGCCACCGTCTTCCCTGCCAGATCTGCTTCCATGCCGCCGACAGCCATCGCAACCGCAGCACCCTCAACTTCTCAGCAGATGCCTACACGACGCCGCAACAGAGGCGGTACTCTTCCATATCTGCTCAAGTTATTTATCTCAGCCAGAAAATAGATCGCCACTGCTTTACTGTGGTTTCTTGTCCATCACTTAGAATCTTACTTCTTAGTTGAAAGAAAACACTGTTTGAGAAGTAGCCTTTGTCTCCTTTGCACCTTCAGATCCACCATGGTACGCTCAACACTATACAGTACTCGCAATGCTTATGGTTTTCCCCTTTTATATTCACTACCATCATCGTAGGTGCTTCGTGTCGTGCCAGTACTGTTCCTCAACCCATCAAGCGAAACAACATGCCACTCATATTTCCAAAGCTTAGTTGTTCAAATACGAATCTGATATTAGTAAAACAGAGAACGTTTAATTGGTCAGCTAATGTTCCTACTTTAGTTTCGAAAAAGCATGTGCGCCACATATAGAGAGACATCAAGGAATTGCATTTCTTTATGCGCTCTGGTTCATCATGGGTGGGCAACGAACATTGTAGTATCCAAACTGTGCTTGCTCTTCTTTAACATGTTCCTCTTTTGTTCTTTATTAAGTATTGTAGTACAATATGTTCCTTGCCGGGAAGAGGAGCAGGGACATTTGCAGTCGACAGGTCTATTGTGTCGCTTCTGATGGATGCTTTGAACTCTTCGAGTTGGGTCTGCCTTAATATCCAGGAAATGCTGGGAGCTGTGTCACCTTTGAGAGTCTAGACTGATAGTAACAGTAGTGCACCTTCAGTTGAACAGAGCTGCCCCTGTAGGGGATCCAAAGCCTATCTAGCCGTACCGGCAATACAAGCCCATATTTTCCAGCTAGTTCCACTTTCTCGATTTTACTCGTGATGCTTAGGGTATTCCCAATTTATCTACACTATGGTTTGTATGTGCTTTGTGTCATACTAGCAGCACTCCACCCTTCAAGCTAAACAACACACAGGTCATAATTCCAAAGCTTAGTTGTTCATATACGAATGTGATATGATAATGATGTTACTTAACAGACACACATTTAATTGGTCAGCTAATGTTTCCACTTGAGTTCCCAAACGCACGTGGCCACATATAGAGAGACAGCAGGGAATTACATTTCTTTGTGCGCTCTGGTTCATCATGGGTGGGCAACAAACATTGTATTATCCAAAATCTGCTTACTCTTCTTTAACATGTTCCTCTTTTGTTCTTTAATAAGTATAGTAGTACTGTATGTTCCTTGTCGGGAAGAGGAGCAGGGACACTTGCAGTCCACAGGTCTATTGGGTCGTTTCTGATCGATGCTTTCAACTCTTCGAGTTGGTCTGCCATAATATCCAGGAAATGCTGAGAGCTGTGTCGCCTTTGATAGTCTAGACTGATAGTAACAGTAGTGCCCCTTCAGTTGAAGAGAGCTGCCCTTGTAGGGGATCCAAAGCCTTTGTAGGCATACCGGCAATACAAGCCCATATTTTCCAGCTAGTTCCACTTTCTGAATTTTACTTGTGATGCTTAGGGTCTTCGCATTTTATCTACACTATCAACTGCGTAAGTGCTTTGTGTCGTACTAGCAGCACTCCACCCTTCAAGCTAAACTACACACCACTCATATTTCCAAAGCTTAGTTGTTCATATCCGAATGTGATATGATAATGATATTAGTTAACAGACACATTTAATTGGTCAGCTAATGTTCCCACTTGAGTTTCCAAATGCACGTGGCCTGGTTTATCATGATCTTAGTTTCCAAATGTATAGAAAGAAGTGGAATCTCCATAATATGCTTCCTCTTCTATTCTTTAACATATTCCTCTTCTGTTCTTCTTTAACATGTTCCTCTTCTATTCTTCTTTATTAAGTATAGTTAGGGATGGCAATTTTATCCATGGATACGGATATCCGCGGATACCCGACCCGGTTGGGCAAGGGTATGGAGCGCATTTCTGCCCATGGATCCGTGGATCTGGATACCCGCGAACAGCCGGGTTGGGCACGGATATAATTTTTGCTCCATGGATATCCAATGGATACCCGTATGACAGGTGCGGCCATATGACAGTGACACTGGACTAAGCAAATGTCCAACCCAACCCAAGTCCTCGGTCACAGATGGTCAAAGCCCGGCCCATGTTCCCTAATCCCCCACAACCCCACTAACCTAATAATTATTAAACCTAATTTACGTGGCCGCCTTACAGAGTTAACCCAAATCCCCCAATCCTCCCGTGAGTCCTGTCCAGAGTCCAGGACTGGTCCTCCCGACTCCCTAGCGCGGCGGCGCTGTGCGCCTCGCAATCGTCGCCCCCCGCCTCTCCCTGCCCTAACCGTCCTCATTCCGGCAACCTGCAGCAGCGGCAGGCCTCGGCGACCGGCGACCTATAGCAGTGACATGCCTCGGCGACCGGCGGACCTGCAGATCGGTAACCGGCGACCTGCAGTAGCGACAGGCCTCGGCGACCGGCGACCTGCATCAGCGACCAGCGTCGGCGACCGGCGGACCTGCAGATCGGTGACCCCATTCCCACTCCCTCTCTCCTTCCCCAACCCATGACCCCCGTTCCCACTTCCTTAAACTGCATGCTCTGTTCGTAGCAGGAGACAACCTTCAATGGAAGGGGGCAAGGGCAACAATGGTGGCAGCCATGGGAAGGGCAGGGGCGGGACTGTTACCATCCCTCGGAGGAGTTTGCGTGGTCGGCAACCAGCAGTGGAGTTGCCACGCACCGGCGAGCAACAGGGCATCGACGGCAGCACCATCATCACTGAAAAATGTTATTCCTACAGTTTTTGCAACTCAGTGTTCTCCTTGCTTGTGATCTACGAGAGATTTTATATAAACTAGCATAAACTGTGTTCTGTTGCATTTGTAGAATTTACTATCTTATTAAATTTTGTCACGAACTAGCATTATTATTAGTATTTCTTCTAGAACTAGAAACAATTCACTGACATCACTTTTGTACAATTTACTTTTCTTATTAAATTTTGTCATAGACTACCTTTATTATCAGCATCTTTGCTATAATTGGAAACAATGTACTGACCATTACTATGCAGAATGTACATTTCTTATTAAAAGATTCATTAACTAGCTTTATTGTCATGAAGGAGATTTATCTATACTGAATTTTTGGTGAAGATAACTTTTACTCTAATACCCAGTCCAAAACATAATGTGTAATATCATTTCTGCATGTCGAACAGTCCAAAACATAATGTGTAATATCATTTCTGCATGTCGAACATGAAACGATGCCCATTGTTACTTGGTTAAACTGAAATTTGATGGGATCTTGCATTCTTTTGTCAGCTCCCGAGAACAGTGTTGCGCCTACATCGGATGTCTCAGGCGTGGCTGGAGCTGCCGTGGTCGCAAGTTCAACTCCACAAGAGGGTACCAGTGCAGCAGTGGAGCAGCCAAAACTGACCGGTTCTAGAAGGAAGCGTACATCAGATGTATGGGATGATTTTAAGTCAGAACTAATCAATGGGAAATGGCAGGCAATATGCAACTGGTGTCATAAGGCATATGCTGGAGAATCAACCTCTGGTACGTCACACTTAAGGACTCATCGTAATAATTGTCCGTCTCGGCATGCACCAGTGGGTCCACAACAGAGCAAATTAAAATTGTCAAAATGTGGGGATGGGAAAGTAAATTTGGAGACCTATATTTTTGATCAAGAACTTGCTAGAAAGGAACTTGCATTGATGATATGTGTGCATGAGTATCCTCTGTCTATTGTTGATCATGCTGGATTCCGAAAATTTTGTGGTACTTTGCAACCAATGTTCAAGGTGGTGTCTAGAAATACCATTAGGCAGGACATTATAAATATGTTTAATGTGAAAAGGATAGCATGGTGAAGTACTTTGCAAAGTTTGAGAACCGAGTAGCCATCACAACAGATTTGTGGACGGCTGGCCATCAAAAGAAGGGCTATATGGCTGTAACTGCACATTATATTGATGCTTCTTGGAACCTAAAGAACTACCTAATGAGGTAACCATGTCTCTCTCTAAATCATTGTTAATCTGAAATAGAGGTATTGATTATCGTTACTCTGAACCTAAATATTTCCTTATTTTTTTATTGCATAGGTTTGTTTATGTTCCATATCCACACAATGCTGAAGTTATATGTGAAGCACTACATGCATGTCTTGTTGAGTGGCACCTTGAGAAGAAGATATCCACGGTGACCTTGGACAATTGTACATCAAATGACAAGGCTATGGAAATTCTCCCAGATAAGTTGGACACCTCTTCTCTTATGTTGGAAGGATCTTTGTTGCATATGCGTTGTGCTGCTCATATAATAAATCTGATTGTAAAAGATGGATTTGATGTCATAGAGAAAGGGATTGAGAGGGTACGAGATAGTGTTGCATTTTGGTCAGCCACACCAAAAAGACATGTGAAGTTTGAAAAGATGGCACGTCTTTTGAACAATGAATAGACATGTAGATTGGCTCTTGATTGTAAAACTAGATGGAATTCTACCTACATAATGTTAAAGGGTGCATTGCAATACAAGGATGTTTTTGAAAGACTTTCTATACGTGAAAAGAATTTTACTTGTCCAACCAGAGAAGATTGGGTCTTTGCTAAGGAGGTTTGTGATAGGCTGAAAGTGTTCTTTGATGTCACAGAGTTGTTGTCGGGCACTTCATATGTTACAGCTAGTCTTTTCTTTCCGCAAATATGTGGCATTCGGTTGGCAATTAGTAAATGGGAAACTAGTAAACATAATGTCATAAAAGCTATGTCTAAGGAAATGAAAGATAAGTTTGACAAGTATTGGACAGATGTCCATGGTCTTATGGCTATTGCCACCGTCCTTGATCCACATTATAAGATGCATATGTTGAAGGCTTCATTTGGGTCATTGTATGGAACTGAACATGCATCCACAGAAGTTGATAAAATAAAGAAGTTAATGTTAGATTTATTGGCTGAATATCAAGATGTATCTCAGTGTGTTGAAACTTTTGATGTTGGAAGCACCCCAACTGTTCATAATGCTGGTGTGGCTGAAATTTTGGGTGTATTTGAGCAATACTTGTCTTCACAACCTGTTGCTCCTTCTCAAGTTCGCACTGAATTGGACACGTACTTGGACGAGCCCCTTATCCGTAGAACAACAGATTTTGACATTATTAATTGGTGGAAAGTTGGAGGTGCCAAGTACCCTACTTTGCAGAAGATTGCTCGTGATATATTACCCATCCCTGTTACATCTGTGGCATCGGAGTCAGTCTTTAGTACTAGCGGGAGGTTACTTAGTGCACATCGCAGTCGGCTTACACCAAGCATAGCTGAAGCTCTTATGTGTATGCAAGCTTGGTCACGAGCGGACATGTTAGGTAATCTTGTTAATTGTCAATTTGTATTCTATTTCTTTGTGCTACTGCTATGCATAAATTAATTTTTTTGCTTCATCTTTGCACTAGGTGATATCAACTTTGCTCTGCAAGCAGTTCAATCTGTTCTGGAGGATGAAGAAGAAGTGATGGTAACTCCTTGTTTCATCTCGATTTATTATGTTGGAGATGTTTTATACGTTTAAATAACAAGTGACGTGTGCGCAGAGCACTACTTGTTTAAGATATGTACTTGTGAATGTGTGATTGGTGATTGGACTTAGATTAGATGCCGCGTTTTCATCCTTCATGCATTGCATTCAGAATTAACTTGTTTATTTTAATGCTTTGCTTTTTGATGTCAGGATGAAAATGAGTCCATCATTACTGAAGACTGATTTGGAGCCAAGTGTGCTCATGTGGACATGCGGCTGGGTCTCCAATTACTAGTGCACGTATTGTTGGAAGTGCATTTGAATTTTGAAATATGTTACGTACTTTTTTATACAACTTCGGTTGCGATGTAATAAGATTTTAAGACAAGAGTTCTACTATGTTACTATTTGAGTTGTCAATTTGTCATCGTGTGGTATACTTCAGATTTTTTTTGATGCACCAAGATTTAAGACAAGTTTTTTACTATCAGACTATTTGAGTTGTCAATTTGTCATTGTGTGTGTGGACAATGTCTGAAGTCTGAACAGTGTACTTGCTGCCTACTTATGCTTGTAGGCTTGTAGCTGTGTTGTCATTTGTGAATGAACGATGATGTTAATTTCATCTTTGGGAAGGCTTCATGCTGATTTTTCTATGCCCATGGAGCTCCATGGGTATCTGGGTATCCAATGGGTTTGGGCATGGGCACAAGTTTTGCCCATGGATATTTTCGTGGATGGGCAGAAGGTAGAAGATGGGTCATGGGTTGGATTTGGACTAGCTCCACCCGCCCCAAACCCGACCCATTGCCATCCCTAAGTATAGTATGTTCCTTGTTAGGAAGGGGAGCAGGGAGATCTGCAGTAAACAGGTCTATTGGTCGCTTCTGCTAGATGCTTTCAGCACTTCGAGTTGGTCTGCCATAATATCCAGGAAATGCTAGGAGCTCTGTGGCCTTTGAGAGAGACTAGACTGGTAGTCACAGTAGTGCGCCTTCAGTTGAATAGAGCTGGCCTCTAGGGTGTCGACATGCTTTCGATTAGTAGCTGCAATACAACCCCATATTTTCAAGCCAGTTCCACTTTCCAGTTTTATTTATGATGTTATGGTTTCCCCCTTTTATCTAGACTACTATCTGCCTAGATGCTTCTTGTCGTACTAGTAGCACTCCATCCTTCAAGATACACTACATGCCATTCATAATTCCAAAGCTTAGTTATCAAATTCAAATCTGATACGATACAAATACTAATAAAATAGAGACACATTTAATTGGTCATCTAATGTTACTACGCGAGTTTTGAAATGCATGTGCGCCACATATAGAGTCATGAGGGAATACTATTTCTCTGTGTGCTCTCGTCATCATGCTTTGGCAATAAACTTTGCATACAGTATATTTTGAACATATCATCTGCCAACTATCATTACTTCTGGAGCTCCCAACAGGGAGACTATTTTTTTGAGCAGTAGTGCCAGATTATATTGATGTACGCACCAAATTACAGCACACATGGGCTCTCTCATGAGAATTCCAGAGGTAGCACACAAGGGTTTGCAGGGAGCCCCTATTATATTAGGATATCCTATGCATTTCGAAGATAATCTCACTACTATTTCTGTTTTCATGCATATCAGATATTGAACATGATCAGAATGAATATGAGAATGTGCGCATCAAAGGAATACTGCGAAAAAATGCAATGGCTAACAAACCTGGCATCAAGGGATTGAGTTCCATTCTGGATGGAATGAAACCCACACGCTCCCCACCTACAGCTTCGTGTTCAGAATATGTTCCTAATGACTATTCTGAGCTTGTGCAGTCAAAGGCAGATCGCCTATCGTGTTCACCCATCAAGGTGCCTATTCTAATTTGGCAAGGTTTTATTGGTTGCACGTATCTTGCATAAGGTGTCTTGCATTTCTTCTAATTCGTTGCACCGCCATCTGCTTAGTTTACTCATCATACATGTGAAGATGCCATGCCCATCCATTATCAATACCTATTCCATCTGTCAGCATACCATGTTTTTCCATTCAAATGTTGTTCTTGTGTATCAGACATCCAAAAGGAAGAGGGTGATTGCAGAACCTGAAGGAGTACAAACAAAGTCTTTGAAAAAGGTGGTGATACCGGAGAAATCAGATAGCACCCCACTTATATTGGCGACAGAACCAGCGCCACAAAACCTAGGTCTGACTCCAGCAGACTGTACCCATACCCCACTGGCCATACCACTAGCCCCACCACACAGGAACCGCACTCCAGCAAAAGGTATGCCGATTTCAGTTGCCATAGCACCAGCAGTACCACAAAAAAAATCCCAATCCAGCAAAAAGTACACCAAATCCACAGGCCAAAGACCTATTCCAACTACAGATTGCCCCAATTCCTGCAGATTGGAACCCCATTCTAGTTATTCCCAGTTTAAAAGACAATGCTTTCAATGTTGTTAGGAACCATGTGTGTATCTTCCCATCATTGGAAGATTATAGTGAAGACAAACACCATTTTCACATCTTCCTGTCGCACTTACGTGTAAATGCTATTATTCATGGTGATTATTCTCTTGTTTTCTGTTGATTGAACACATCAATGATTTATATTACATTCTTCTAAATAGGAGAGGGTCAATCTAGATAGTCATGACAAGCAAAGCTTGCTTGCGCTTTTCAAGGACGCATTGCACCAGTATCGGTGTTACCTGAGGCAAACACACTTTGATGGCAAGTCTATAAACAAAATTTTGGTGAAGTCTCCTGTGCTAAATTTACAAGATATTGAATGGAAAAACCTTGTTATGCACTGGTCTCGTCCCCAGGAAGAGGTACTGTCTATGAGATCACATGACAATTTGAACTCCTACATTTCTGCATGTGCCTTACCAATCTCTTTTGCAGAAAAACTGCTCGAAGAAGAATAATGGTTTGGAATGGACGACGGGATATCGCAACTATGCTACTCGCTGCTTTGCTCTTGTTAGTACCTGCTGCCCTGTATCGCTGTACTTACATTCATACCTGGTTGATTATGTGACATCTGTGTGCATGATAGCTTGCTTATCCATTGTTGAAAGGATCGATATGGTTGACTAGAGGGGGGGGGGGGTGAATAGGCAACTACCAATTTTTGGCTTTACTTAACAAATTAGAGTTAGCAACAAAATAGGTTGTCTAGATGTGCAACTAGGTGAGCAACCTATATGATGCTAACAACAACAACACAAGCAATCAAGCAAAGGATACAACACAAGTAAAGCTTGCACAAAGTAAAGGTAAGAAGTAACCACAAGTGGAGCCGGTGAAGACGAGGATGTGTTCCCGAAGATCCTTCCCTTTGAGAGGAAGTACGTCTTCGTTGGAGCGGTGTGGAGGCACAATGCTCCCCAAGAAGCCACTAGGGCCACCGTATTCTCCTCACGCCCTCACACAATGCGAGATGTCGTGATTCCACTAGTGGTGCACTTGAAGGCGGTACCCGAACCTTTAGAAACAAGGTTGGGGCAATCTCCACAACTTAATTGGAGGCTCCCAACACCACCACGGAGCTTCACCACAATGGAATGTGGCTCCGAGGTGACCTCAACCGTCTAGGGTGCTCAAACACCCAAGAGTAACAAGATCCGCAAGGGATTAGTGGGGCGAATCAAATTTCTCTTGGTGGAAGTGTAGATCTAGGCCTTCTCAACCAATCCCTAAAGAATCAACAAGTTTGATTGGCTAGGGAGAGAGATCGGGCGAAAATGAGCTTGAGAACAACAATGGAGCTTGGGGGAGGAAGAGGTAAGTCAACTAGTAGAAGATGAATCCCTTTTATAGTGGGGGAAAGAATCCAACCGTTATGCCCCTTCAGCCTATGCACAAGCGGTAGTACCGCTCGGGCGAGCGGTACTTCCACTGGCACGGAAGTTTCAGCAGCTGCGTACAACTGAACAAGTCAGGGAGGCGGTAGTGCCGCCGGGGCGGTACTACCGCTCCCACCAGCGGTACTACAGCTTAGTGTTTAGCAACCAGAAGAAACAACGGTAGTAGAGGAGGGCAGAGCGGTAGTGCCGCACGGAGCGGTACTACCGCATGATACTGCCGCTCTACTTCCGCTCGAAGGACAGGGCAGTCCAGAAGCAAAATATAAGTGGTACTCGGTGCGGTAGTGAGACGGCGGTAGTTCCGCTGGAGCGGTACTTCCGCTTAGTAGTTAAAAGCCCAGTAACTCTGTGGTAGTGGGGTGGTAGTCAGGGCCATAGTGCCGCCGGAGCGGTACTACCGCGCTGAATTACCGCTCTACTACCGCCCAATTACAGAACCTAAAAATAAGCGGAAGAGGGGTAAGTACTGAACTGCGGCAGTACCGCTGGAGCGGTACTACCGCTAAGCAGGGCGGTACTACCGCTTATGATGTTCTGGAAAGCTCATGCACAAAGCAAGGGTAAGCTCCATTGCTGGGAAAGAACGAGGGTGCAAAAAGGACAGTGTACGTGTTGATTCCACCCAAACCTTTCCGACGCGGACCCCCTCTTGATAGTACGGTGTTCCTACGACTCAAATCCACCGAAAATGAAACGAAGGAAACAACACCGTCTTCGCAGAAGCTCTGAGGGGCACGAATCGTCTTGTGCCATATAGAAGATTATCTAAAATGCTCAATGCACACGATTAGTACGCAAAAGTATAGACGGGCTCCCCCTAGATGTGTGCACTAATTACGTATGCCTTTGGAATGCAAAGTACACACACTAGGATCCACACTCCCCCTATATTTTATAGACCGGCAACACTTGCATTAACCACATAAGAGAGATAAGCATGGATGCAAGGAAGTAGCATGTGAGCATAAAGATAGGGCACAAGATAAATAACATCTCACAAGCTAATAAGCTACTTGATATAAAGATAAAGATAGCGTAGCATATGTCTCACACCATATGATAAGTACTTAAGATAAGGTTCCACACACAAACTAAAGCAAATCAAACGAGAAAGAGTTCACGAGAGAACGAAATCAACAACAAAGAAGACACACTCGTGACTCGGCAAATCCCTAAACTCTCTCCCCCTTTGGCATCGAGACACCAAACGGGCAAAGAGCACTAAACAAGTCCAAGGTGATGAAGATGCTCCAGAACATCAGTACTCCGCGTGCTCATCCGAGTCCTCGTGCTCCTCAGACTCCTCTGCTGCTGCAGCCTGACGCTCCACCTCTGAGTCTGACCACTTGCAGTGATGCGAGATCCACTCTTCCTCATCCATGACCCGCTCCTCAGAGCCACTAGTGATCTCCTGACCCAGAGCCCTCATCAAGGTCTTATGACGTGTGCGAGCAGCCTTCTCAGCCACGTGAGCTCTATACTGACCCTTGGCTTCCATGCAGAAGAGCTTCTTCATCCTCGACTTGAGTTTGGATGCCCAAGAAGGTACCTTCTGGGGAGAAGGAACAAACTCGTAGTCTGGCTCTGGCTCATCATCAGAGTCAGTGGGGGCAATCTCCTCATCGGGGGCAGCAGGTGCAGTCCCCCAGTTCTCCTTTTGGCGCAAGTTCAGAACCCCATGAGAAACCATATGCTCAGTAGGAAGAGCCTCCCCTGGAAACTCAGCAGCCCATGTCTTCTCAATCAATGTAAACAGATAAGGGCCATAGATGGGCACCTTCCAGTCAAGCACGGCAGAACGAAGCTCACGCCACATGATGTGGGAGATATCCAAAGTAGAAGTTCCGCCCTTCTCCTTGATGCAAAGCAAGAGAAGATCCACCAAATAGGAGTGTACCTGATCCAGGTTCCCAATGCGAGGTCAAAGAATGTTGTGAAAGATATGGTGCATGATGTCCAAGAACGGAATGAGCTCTGTGCGAGTGACCCCCCTAGTAGAAGTCACAGACTTGGAGTAACGGATGAGCTTCGACTTGTGTGTAGGAGTTGTATCCTTGTGAGGCCGGAGACCAACGGGGTTGTCTTCCCCCTCATCAGCAATGCCCAAACAATCCATGAAGTTCTTCCAATCAACCTTCAATCTCCTCCCACCAGTCATCCATGACATAGATCTCTCCTCATTTGCATGAAAGTGAACAGTGGCATAGAATTGAGCCACAATCTCAGCATCGTAGTCCTTGTTGAATGTGATGATAGGAATAAGACCCCACTGGTGACAAAGAGCAAGAGCTTCTCCAAAGTAAGCTAGGTCCTTCTCCATGTGACTGATGTCGATAGACTTGACTGCAACATACAAGTTCTTCTTGGCCTTCAGAATGTCCAAGTAGATAAGAGATTGCTCCTTGGTCCAGAAGGAATGACCAACAAGAGCCTCGTCCTAAGGACGGCGATACGAGTTGCACATACAGAAAGCAAAAAATTCCTTGGCAGTCATCTCATCTGGAGGAGTGCTCTTCTCCTTCTCCGTCTTCTTACTGACAGTCCTCTTCACATTTTGCTTTGGTGGTGCACTGGAACTGACAGCCGCATCTTCTGAGGTGCGATAGCGCTTGGATCCACCATGACGATCCGGGTTCTTGCGGCGAGAATGATGAGCGGAGCTACCATCACCTGGAACCCACAAACGCAGAGCGAGGGAAAAGCAGGTGTAAATCCATTGCATAAGCCAAGAGATATAAAATGAGAATAGAAGTAAGTGCAAAAATTCAGAAAAACTATGTCACAGCGGTAGTACCGGGCCCAACAGCGGTAGTACCTCCGTACGGTAAGCGGTAGTACCGCTGGACACGAGCGGTAGTACCGTCCGCGTCCCAGCGGTAGTACCGCCCATCCGACGGGAAAACTTCCGCGGCATGGATCCGGTAGTACCGGTGACGTAGAATTGCGAAATTTTGGCAAAGACGACTATACCCTTATCTAGCAGTCATTCCGCATCCTACTCATGCCTAGATTTAGCCAAAAATCTGCGAATACCACATGCATTGCCCTAGAACTAAGATTCAAAAAATAGAACCGTAGGGGAGAAAGACGAGGGCAATACCGGTATCCATGGCAAGAGGAGAAGGTGGGGATCGATCCCACCGGTCGGAAGCGGAGAAGACGGCACAGATTCGGAGGGCCGGAGCCGGCCTCTGGAGCAGTTCTTGGCCACCTGAGAGAGAGAACACGAGAGGAGGGGAAGTGAATGGGTATGGGGGAGTTAGAACTCCCCGTGTCCAACACTTAACCCCCTCGCGGGTCCTCGAAGCGGTAGTACCGCTGGAGTCAGCGGTAGTACCGGTCACTGCCAGCGGTAGTACCGCCCTAGTGCTTCGACAGGAGGTCGGTGAAGTACACTCAGTGGTAGTACCGTAGGCCTGCACTGTAGTACCGCCTGAGCGGTAGTACCGTGCCTGCCCGCGGTAGTACCGCTTGCTGCCAGAAGAGCTGCTAGGGACAAATTTGAGAGAAGGGCTTATGCAATTATAAGAGGTTTGAGAGAGAGGGAAGGCTTGGGTTGGAGACAAGGAAACACCGCAAATGGAAAGGAGTACTCCAAGGTCAAAAATCAACTAAACCACAAGCACACATGGAGTAATCCAACACCCAAGAAGCCTAAGACACGAAAGCACAACTCAAACCAAATGAAGTAAAGCCTCTCAAAGAGGGCGGTGACCGAGGTCACCTATGTTTGAGTCAACTGGTATGGCACCGCGAAGATTTTAACCTTGGGCCCATGACCAAAACTCATCTTTGAAGCACAATTACCATAAAAAATGGCTAATGTGAAAGACTTGATCAATTTATGCATAATGGGGGGAGGGAGAGTTCATTGAGAGAACAACACTCCCCCTATGTCCATGCCTACATCTAGAACAAGATAATCATGATGAATGCGGTGGGGTGTGTCGAGATTCAAGACACGTTGCTCGAATCAATGATATTTAGCACATGCCTTAACTCGCAAAATCTTGCTTCATCCAATGGCTTCGTGAAAATATCCGCTAGTTGCTCTTGAGTTCCAACATGAATAATATCAATCTCTCCACGCTTGACGTGATCCCGGAGGAAATGATGACGAATCTCAATGTGCTTCGTCTTGCTATGTTGCATCGGATTGTAGGAGATCATGATTGCACTTTCATTGTCACAGAAAAGAGGCACTTTGTCACAAGTGACACCGTAATCCTTTAAAGTTTGCCTCATCCATAGCAATTGTGCACAACAGCTTGCGGCGGCTACATACTCGGCCTCGGTGGTGGAGAGAGACACACAATTTTGCTTCTTCGAAGACCAACTCACCAAAGAGCGACCAAGGAATTGGCACCCTCCGGAGGTTGACTTCCTATCCACACGGTCTCCCGCCCAATCCGAGTCCGAATATCCCATGAGATCAAAGCTTGCTCCTTTGGGGTACCATAAGCCAAAGTTTGGGGTATGAGCCAAATATCGAAAGATTCGCTTGACCGCCACAAAGTGACTTTCCTTAGAAGTGGCTTGAAACCGTGCACACATTCCCACACTCAACATGATATCCGGCCTAGATGCACAAACGTAAAGCAAGGATCCAATCATAGAACGATATACCTTTTGATCCACTGCTTTACCATTGGGATCAATGTCAAGTTGGCACTTGATAGGCATTGGAGTCTTGGCCGGTTTGACATCTTCTAACTTGAATCTCTTGAGCATGTCTTGGGTATATTTGGCTTGGTTGATGAAGGTTCCTTCTCTTCTTTGTTTGACTTCGAACCCAAGAAAGAACTTCAACTCTCCCATCATAGACATCTCAAACTTCTCGGTCATGAGTGCGGCAAACTCATCATTGAAAGCTTTGTTAGAAGAACCAAAGATAATATCATCAACATATAGATGGCATATGAACAAATCCCCTTTAACCCTCTTAGTAAAAAGAGTGGGATCGATTTTCCCAATTTCAAACCCACGGTCTTGTAACAACTCGGTAAGGTGCTCATACCACGCACGTGGGGCTTGTTTAAGGCCATAGAGTGCCTTATTGAGCTTGTATACATGATTGGGGAACTTGGGATCCTCGAACCCCGGGGGTTGTTTGACATATACCAACTCATTAAGAGAACCATTAAGAAATGCACTATTCACATCCATTTGTTGCAACTTAAAATCATGATGAGATGCATATGCAAGCAACATACGAATAGATTCAAGACGAGCAACGGGAGCAAAGGTTTCACCGTAGTCGATACCCTCGACTTGGGAGTAGCCTTGTGCCACCAATCTTGCCTTGTTTCGAGTGACAACACCGTTCGTATCTTGCTTGTTCTTGAAGATCCATTTGGTTCCAATGACATTATGATTCTCCATTGGCCTTGGCACCAAAGTCCACACCTTGTTGCGCTCGAAGTTGTTGAGTTCATCATGCATGGCTTCAAGCCAATCCGTGTCCTCGAGAGCTTCATGTACCTTTTGGGGTTCAACACAAGAAACAAACACGTGATGCTCATAAAAGTTTGTTAATTGTCTACGAGTGGTTACCCCCCTTTTTAAGCTTCCATAAACATTCTCCATGACATGTTGTTGATGCTTGAGTTTGGAAGCAATCTTGGCGGCACGACGCTCCAATAGCTCCTCCGTAATCTCTTAAGGAGGATCATCTTGAACATCTTGAGCGTCATCTTGAGCTTGCTCTTGATCATGAGCTTGCACTTGATCTTGAGCTTGCTCGGAGTCATGATCTTGACCTTGGGCATCATTTGGTGAATCACCATCATCTTGAGGTTGATCTTGCCCTTGATCTTGATCGCTTGGTTGAGGGCCTTCGTTTTGTTCTTCGGAAGCATGTGGGTCAATGATTGGTGATGGCTCCCCTTGCGTAGAGCATTGTCCTTCTCCTTCGGGCACAAGGGGTTCCTCAATGGGGAGTATTTGACCAATCCCCATTCTTCTTATGGCTTGGGGAGGAATTTCATGACCTACATCACAAAGACCACTTTGCTCCACTTGGGAGCCATTATTTTCATCAAACTCTACGTTACATGTCTCCTCAATAAGTCCGTTGGACTTGTTGAGGACACGGTAAGCATGAGAGTTTGTAGCATAACCAACAAATATGCCCTCTTGAGCTCTAGGTTCGAATTTAGACAAACGTGCACCTTTCTTGAGAATGAAACACTTACACCCGAACACCCGAAAGTACTTGAGGTTGGGCTTGTTACCGGTAAGTATCTCATATGGAGTCTTGTTCAAGCCTTTGCGGAGGTAGAGCCGATTGGATGCATGATATGCGGTGTTGATGGCTTCGGCCCAAAAGTTGTACGGAGACTTAAATTCCACCATCATGGTCCTTTCCACGTCCATCAACGTCCGGTTCTTCCTCTCCGCTACACCATTTTATTGAGGGGTATATGGTGCGGAGTATTGATGCTTGATCCCCTCATCACTAAGGAACACATCCAAGGTGTAGTTCTTGAACTCGGTGCCGTTGTCAATTCTAATCATCAATATCTTTGCCTCATGTTGACGTTGAGCTTCATTGGCAAAGTCGATGACGGTTTCTTGGGTCTCGCTCTTCCTCTTGAAGAAATATACCCAAGTGTATCTTGAATAATCATCCACAATCACCAAGCAATACTTTCTTCCCCCAAGACTATCAAAGGATGGAGGTCCAAAGAGATCCATGTGAAGGAGCTCCAAGGGCCTCTTCGAGTAGATGATAGTCGTGGGTCGGTGAGCCGTATCATGTAGCTTTCCTTCGATACAAGCACTGCAAGCACGATCTTTGGCAAAGCTCACATTTGTTAGTCCATGAACGTGATCCCCTTTGCGGAGACTTTGAAAAGATCTCATATTGACATGGGCTAGTGGGCGATGCCAAAGCCACCCCACATCAACTTTAGCCATTAGGCAAGTCACGGTCTTAGTGGGTCGCTCCGAGAAGTTAACCACATAGAGACCGTTCTCGACATGCCCAACAAAAGCTACTTTAAGAGTCTTGCTCAACAAAAGGGCCACGGTATCAAGGTCAAAGAATGTGGCAAAGCCCATAAGTGCAAGTTGACGAACGGAAAGTAAATTGTATGCAAGGGTCTCAACAAGCATGACTTTCTCAATTGATAAATCATGAGAAATCACAACCTTGCCAAGACCCAATACCTTAGATGTTGAGGCATCACCGAATTGAACAGGCGTGGGCATAGATGGGCTTGGTTGCACGTCCACCACCAAATGCTTGCTCCCGGTCATATGATTTGTTGCTCCACTATCAAGCAACCATGATCCTCCACCGGAAGCAAACTCCTACAAGAGATCAATGCTTGGTTTTAGGTACCCATTCTTGAATGGGTCCTTTGATGTTAGTAACAAGGGTCTTAGGAACCCAAATAGACCATTCAATATACTCATAATAAGAACCAACAAATTTGGCATAAACATGCCCATCACTAGCACGGCATAAAACATAAGAAGGGTTAAAGTCGCCGGCTTTATTCGATGGAGTGGGATTGCCCTTCTTCACATTTCCACCCACCACCTTGTCCTTCTTCTCCTTATGAGCACCCTCTCCCTTCTTGACAAATACCTCTTTGAGAGGGAGAGGTTTCTTGATCTTGTTCTTCTTCTTCTTCTTTGACTTGGGCACAAATCCAAGTCCCTCCTTTGCCACAACTTCCTTTTGATTGCTCAAAAGTTCGTTGAGGTTCTTCTCGCCTTGTATGCAAGTCACAAGGCCTTTCTCGATGTGTTCCTTCAACTTGGCATTCTCCTTCACAAGATGAATATTCTCACAACAAGGGTTAGTATCATGAGCATTATCAATTAGCACAAAAAGAGGGCATGTGGCTATTTCCTTAGTGAGCTTTGCTTGGAGTTGATCATGAGACTCCTTGAGAGTGGCATGTGCACTTTTCAAGGCCTTGTGAGCCTTGTCAAGTAGCTCAAACTCCTCTTTGAGTCTAGCATGGCCAACCCCAAGCTCAACATTCTCGGATTTAAGCACACGAGCAAGAACTTGAGCATGATCATGATCTTTCTTTACTTGAGCAAGGTTAACGTTTTGCGACTCCTCAATAGCCGAACGAAGACCTTGCTCTTCCTCAAGAGCGATGGAAAGATCCACAATCTCATCGGCATAGTCACGACTATGGCCTTCCAAGTTAGTGATGTTCTCCTCATGAGACTCAATGATATCATTGGCCTCACCAAGTTGTTCCAAGAGAGCAACAAAGTGCTTCTTGGTCTCACCTTTGAGCTTACCCAAGAACTTGTCAAACTCATTCTCATCCACCTTTATCATCTCACTATCATCCACACAATCCAACAAAGAAGGTGTAGTAGTGGTAGTGGTTTTGATGTTGGAGGTTACCTTGTTGATACCTTTGGCCATGAGGCACTTGGCAATGAGGTTCTCATTGGGGGCGCCGAAGAGAGACACCTTGGTTGGGGAAGAGGTGGCAATGGCCACGGTTGCCGTTGCCATTCCTTCACCACTTGTATGTTCGTCATCATCATCAGAGATGTACTCCTCTTGCGCCACCAAGCCCTTTTGAGGTATCTTCTTGGTGAAGTTGTTCTTGTTTGGGAAGGACTTGGCCTTGTCTTTGCGGATGAGCTTGCCACCATTGTCCTCCCTCTTCTCATACAGACAATCCACCACAAAGTGACTCACATTGCCACAATTGTAGCAAGTCCTTACTCGTTGCTTGCCCTTTGAGCCACTTGAGTTGTTCTGGGAGAAGTTGGGCCTTGAGTTTCTCTTGTTGCCCCAAAATTGCCTTGACGCAAGAGCCATGTGCTCGTGGTAAGCATATTGGTGTCTTAGGGGCAACTCTCTTCTTCTTCCTCTTCTTCTTCTTCCGGAATACCCTTGGCCTTCAAAGCAAGGTTGGGTGAGGCTTTGTTTGACCGTTGGACACGAGCTAGAGCATTGTCGGCGGTCTTGTTCATGATGTTCATGGCAATAAACTCATCCAACACTTCACTTGAAGACAAGGTGTGGAAGTCCGGTCTTTGATGGATCACGGAGGACATTGCCTTGTTGAATGGCATGATGGCCTTGAGAAACTTGCGCTTGATCCAATTATCATCCGTATCCTTGCTCCCATGATCTTGAAGAGTGACCGCAAGAGTTGTCAATCTTCGGTAGAGATCACGAGGATCCTCATCTTCATTTATCACAAACTCATCGGCCTCATCAGGCACCACCTCAAAGTTGGACCGTTGAATGCTTGAGCTCCCCTTGTACACAGATATAATGTGTTCCCAACAATCCTTTCCATGGGAGAAGGGGCGCAAGTGAGCTAGATCTTCGGGAGGCACTGCGGATTGGAGGATGAACAATGCGGAGTGATTGTATTGATTGTCCGCCTCTTCTCTTGGAGTGAGGTTGCTTGGATCATGTGGGTAGAAACCTTGCTCGATGATTCTCCAAAGATTTGTTGAGCTGTGATTCAAATGAGACTTGATACGAAAAACCCAATTAGCAAAATCACCCTTCACAAGCTTAGGAAGAGGACCAAGGTTGTTAATATGCGGTGTAGGGACCGGTCCTCCATAGACCGTGTGAGGAGGAACCGAGGCGAAGGTTCCTGTCCCATTCTTACCATGAGGGGAAGAGGTCTGAGTACCTTTAGCCACTTCCATGCCGGAATTGGCCTCCGACACCGATGCAGTGGGATTAACCACAAGCAAAGGATCGGGAGTAGACTTCAACCCCTCAAGAAGTTCTTTAAGCATGGACTTGACCTCGGCCGTCATAGACGTCTTAAGTGAAGCCATAGCTTCATTTAAGTCGTCTCGAGTGACCGAGTTCAACTCCACGGCCTCGGGCACTTCCTCATCCCGATCCCCGTCCTCAACCATACTCTTCGGGTGGTGAAACCCTTAACAAAGAGACGAGGCTCTGATACCAATTGAAAGGATCGATATGGTTGACTAGAGGGGGGGGGGTTGAATAGGCAACTACCAATTTTTAGCTTTACTTAACAAATTAGAGTTAGCAACAAAATAGGTTGTCTAGATGTGCAACTAGGTGAGCAACCTATATGATGCTAACAACAACAACAACACAAGCAAGCAAGCAAAGGATACAACACAAGTAAAGCTTGCACAAAGTAAAGGTAAGAAGTAACCACAAGTGGAGCCGGTGAAGCTGAGGATGTGTTCCCGAAGTTCCTTCCCTTTGAGAGGAAGTACGTCTCCGTTGGAGCGGTGTGGAGGCACAATGCTCCCCAAGAAGCCACTAGGGCCACCGTATTCTCCTCACGCCCTCACACAATGCGAGATGCCGTGATTCCACTAGTGGTGCACTTGAAGGCGGCGACCAAACCTTCACAAACAAGGTTGGGGCAATCTCCACAACTTAATTGGAGGCTCCCAACACCACCACGGAGCTTCACCACAATGGAATGTGGCTCCGAGGTGACCTCTACCGTCTAGGGTGCTCAAACACCCAAGAGTAACAAGATCCGCAAGGGATTAGTGGGGGGAATCAAATTTCTCTTGGTGGAAGTGTAGATCTAGGCCTTCTCAACCAATCCCTAAAGAATCAACAAGTTTGATTGGCTAGGGAGAGAGATCGGGCGAAAATGAGCATGAGAGCAACAATGGAGCTTGGGGGAGGAAGAGGTAAGTCAACTAGAAGAAGATGACTCCCTTTTATAGTGGGGGAAAGAATCCAACCGTTATGCCCCTTCAGCCCGTGCACAAGCGGTAGTACCGCTCGGGCGAGCGGTACTTCCGCTGGCACGGAAGTTTCAGCAGCTGCGTACAACCGAACAAGTCAGGGAGGCGGTAGTGCCGCCGGAGCGGTACTACCGCTCCCACCAGCGGTACTACCGCTTAGTATTGAGCAACCAGAAGAAACAACGGTAGTAGAGGAGGGCAGAGCGGTAGTGCCGCACGGAGCGGTACTACCGCATGATACTGCCGCTCTACTTCCACTCGAAGGACAGGGCAGTCCAGAAGCAAAATATAAGCGGTACTCGGTGCTGTAGTTTGATGGCGGTAGTTCCGCCGGAGCGGTACTACCGCTTCGCACGAGCGGTACTTCCGCTTAGTAGTTAAAAGCCCAGTAACTCTGCGGTAGTGGGGTGGTAGTCAGGGCCGTAGTACCGCCGGAGCGGTACTACCGCGCTGAATTACCGCTCTACTACCACCCAATTACAGAACCTAAAAATAAGCGGAAGAGGATTATGTACTGAACTGTGGCAGTACCGCTGGAGCGTTACTACCGCTAAGAAGGGCGGTAATACCGCTTATGATGTTCTGGAATGCTCATGCACAAAGGAAGGGTAAGCTCCATTGCCAGAAAAGAACGAGGGTGCAAAAAGGACTGTGTACGTGTTGATTCCACCCAAACCTTTCCAACGCGGACCCCCTCTTGATAGTACGGTGTTCCTACGACTCAAATCCACAGAAAATGAAATGAAGGAAACAACATCGTCTTCGCAGAAGCTCCGAGGGGCACGAATCGTCTTGTGCCATATAGAAGATTATCTGAAATGCTCAATGCACACGATTAGTCCGCAAAAGTATTGTCATCAATCACCAAAACCACTATGGGAGAAATATGCCCTAACAATTGTTCGCTCCAAATTATCAGATCTATATTAATGCTTACATTAATGTAGAATAAACCCAATGCTTATGAACAAGTTTAGCTCTGCATTGTTCTTGTAAGTACCTGTTGTCCTTTTGCACTGTACTTATATTGACAGCCAGTTGTTCTTGTACCATCACTCTGCAACTTATTTCCCCTTGCCCTCCATTTTCTAGACCTTATCAAATCTATATTCACTCTTACCAAAATGTTGAATAAAACAAATGCTACTGAAGAAGTTTAGCTCTGCATTGCTCTTGTCAATACCTTTTTGCTTGTACCGCTGTACTTACATTTGTAGCTAGTTGATTATGTAGCATCACTCGGCATCTTAGCTTAAATATTCTCCATTTGTTCCTATATTATCACATCTATATTTACGCTTAACAAAATGTAGAATAAAGGCAATGGTTATGAAGAAAATTATGTGGTAAACTACTTGAATTGGCCCCCCCATCAGCATGGATAAGGGCTTTTGCACCCGTGTCCTCTCACAAGCATAGCAACAGTTCCACATGCCCTCTTTCGATGATTAATACACCACCAATCTTACGATCTACAGGTGGTCATGGAAGATAGTAGACAGAAGGGATGGTGCCTGAAAGTATCTTGATAACCATGCGGTGGTTTTACCAGGATTATCCTTAGATGGGTAAAATTTCATAACTCATGTTTGTGGAGTTCTAGTAATCAAGGGAAGAATTATAATGAGGTGGATCCAATCTACTAAAACCTAGGTTCTAGGCCAATAGCAATCATATGCTCTTCGGGGACTCGCATACCCTTTGTATAGGTTGATATGTGATGGTAATGAAGTAACTATTATCAGGTCCTTTAATAGTTGAACTCATGATTAATAGAACTCACTGACCCGGGGGACCTTAGACACTCATGATTAAGTAGCTACCCTTTGTATAGGTTGATATGTGATGGTAATTCCCCAGTGTGTACCCGTGTACGACTAGGTATAAGGACTCGGGGGACCCTAGACACTCATTGGGTGTTCTTGGTCCATGCATGCCCATACGGCATACCCGCCCCCCCTCGACTATGTACATATACTCACCGACAAGGCCCTTTCCCACCAGTTCATAAATGAGGATGTGTTTTTTCTCAAATGACATAGGGTCGAGAGAGTATCATCTGACCTCATCTTATCCAAGCCTTTCCCCGACTATCTTTTGAACAAATAGGAGGGATCAACTCATCTGAGACCATTCGTCCGGGAAGTGTCGGATGCATTCGTAGTCACTTTTCAAGCTCATTATAATCGGGATAGTACCCGAAGGGAGATATCTTGAGTTGGGATTTCTTTTAGGAGTGTCCTAACACCTTAACTGGGGTAGCCATCCTGGGGCGCTCCATGGCTGAAATTCGGGTGGTGGTGAATTTGTAGGTTCTCTGGTTACACACCATCGGTTTTTGGCATGTAGCCACTGCAAAACAGAAAAAGGAAGGAAAAGAACGAAGCCTGGAAGCATGATTATGTTTTTTTCACCCTTTTCCCTTTTTTTTGCTTCCACGAGAAGCAAATATATGCTTCTTGTGCAAGCACATATTTTTTTTTTGAGAAACATAGTTGTGCTTTTCGCGGAAGCAAATCTGTGCTTCTCGTGAAAGCATATTTTTTTATCTTTCTGACAAGCACAGTTGTTCTCGCGAAAGCAAATCAGTGCCTCCATGAGAAAGAAATTGTGCTTCTCATGGAAGCACATTTTTTTCCTGAGAAGCACAACTGTGCCTCGAGGAAGTAAATATGTGCCTCCATGAGAAGCAAATTTGTGCTTCTCGTAGAAGCACAGTTTTTTTCTCGATGTTTTTTTCCTTTTTTTTGAGAAGCACAATTATGCTTCTCGCAGAAGGAAATATGTGATTCTACAAGAAGCAAATATGTTTCTCGTGGTAGCACAAATTGTTTTTCCTTTCCGAGAAGCATAGTCGTGCTTTGAAAAAATAAATCTCTCCAAAACATAGAGAAACTAGGGTAAACATGAAAAGCCAAAAAAAATCATCTAAAACCCAAAAAACACTTTAAAAAAATTAAAAAATCAAAATCGAGAAGAAGTGCCCAGCACGCGACAAGTGACGGCGGCTGGGAGCACCACTTGGCGCACTCACAGGCCCAAAAAAAAGTAAGCCTTGTGGGAGCTCCCCAAGGGACAACCTTTAGTTTTTTTTAGAAGAAGGGACAGCCTTTAGTTAGTTGGTCCCATGTTTCTGGATCAAACAGCCGGGGAGACACACAGGGGCAGGTTCATTGTGCTGGCCCAGTAAGCGTTAATGTAGTGACGACACCTTGTGTAGAACACGGTTTATTGTAGAAACCAGTGTAGTATAGCAGCCGGTTTATTCTAGCGACCTGGTTTTTTGGTCATGATTTTTTTTCCTTTTTATAATTTTTCGTACTATAATTTTTTTTAAAATTATATGTTGAAGATTAATTCGCATGCACACTGAACATTGTTTTAATATAAGGTAATTTTTAATATGGTGAAATTTCTTGTAATGCGTTGACCATTTTTTTAATATAGGTTGAACATTTTCTTAATATATGATGAATATTTTTTTAATGCACCGTGAACTTTTTGTAATATATGGTGGCCATTTCCTTAATATACGATGAACATTTGTATAATACACGGTGAACCTTTTCCCAAAATATAGTGAACTTATTTTGAATACAAACTGAACTATTTAATTAAAACACGATTGTAATATACGGTGACCATTAATAAACTGTTCATTGTGTAATAAAAAACCAACCAAACAAATGTCATCGTGTATTAACAAACAATTGTGTAATAAAATACCAAACAAACAATTGTTCTCCATGTATCAATGAAAGAAAAAGGAAAAAAAAACTGGAAATAAAAACCCAGAAAAAACATGAAAGAACCAGAAAGAAAAAACCGGAAAGGAAAAACAAAAAGCAACAGAAAAAACGAAGCAGCGAACACGCATAACGCGCTGCCGCGAACTGGGCCGGCCCGCCCGCGGGCGCTGCGGGCGTAGCCACTTCTGTTTGGGCCCGCGGGTGGCAAATAGGATCTGCGCTGGTTCTGAGGACGAGCAGGCCTACGAGCCCTTTTTGGGCCGGGCTAGCTTTTCAGAGGGCCCACGTTATTTTGTTTCTACCACGATAAACGAACTCTCGGTACCACTAATAAAAAAAACCCTAAAAAAACTTCAAAAAAAAAACTCTCGGTCTCTCATCACTAAGGATGGCAATGGGTAGGGTATGGAGCGGGTAGAGCAATACCATACCCATAACCGTGTAGTCAATGGATACAAAATTCTACCCATACCCGTACCCATGGGTATGAAACTTTACCCGTACCCATACCCGACGGGTACCCATACCCATTGGGTACCCAACGGGTAGATCAAATAGTACACAAGTTATTCACAAATTTACACTCATCCATAGCACATTTGACAAAAAAACATTTATCTCAACTCAGTAACAAACAGACGAGTACAACACAATCTCAATTCAAATTGACAATTGGTGACAACTTCAACATAGGTTCACAAACTCACCAAATAACATCCGACAAGTAACATGTCAGTATAAATGGGTAGGGTATGGGTATATCCATGGGTACAAGGTTATACCCGTACCCTACCCATGACTTAATGGGTAGGGTATGGGTACTACCCATGGGTATAAAATTGTGCCCATACCCTGCCCATGCGGATACGGTATCCGTGGGTACCCATACCTATGGGTAAAATTGCCATCCTTACTCATCACCATATATGAAAAAAACAAATTTGGGGGCGTTCTTCTTCCCCACTGTCGCCGATTGGTTTTCCGCCGTGGCCTCCGCCGCTCACCTCACAGTCCGTCGCCGTCTTTCGCGCCCGACCGCAGCCACCATCGCCGTCCCCATTCAAACTCCCTTCCCCGCTGTCCACAATTCCGGCCAGGTATGATGAGCATATTCCCATCCATGCTTACTTAAAACTCTGCCCAGATCCACCGCTGCCCCCCACCCCACCCCAGTAAAATGAAACAAATTTCTTTTTGGGGCAGGGGATTCACTTCTTATGGATACCATACTGCTGCTGCTACTAGATTAGTGAATTTAATTGGGTTTTTTTCCATGTCCATTGCAGTTCAGGATGGGGGACATTCTCGAATTGGCAACCACAGTGGTCGATCATTGCCATCCAGGGCAACTCTGCCGAAGTGGCAGCAGTAGCAGAAACACAGTACCAAATATTCAGTTTGAAGCCTTGAGCATTCTGGCTTTTTTTTTGAAACGGAACACAGATTGCATTGCTCTACATTTCATTGCTGGGCAAGTCCCCAGCTACAAGGTTCTGAACAAACTCTGGGAATTGTCCAAGCCAAGTAACACAGGCACCAGAGTTCAATTTTGCTCCAAACGCTGCTAGCCTATGCGCCACCTGGTTACATTTTCGAGAACAGTTTACAACACACACATCTGAAAAACCTACATGTAACTGAAATTTAATCTCTCTGAAGATGGCCCCCAGTGCAGACAAGTCATATTCCTCAGTAGACACAGCCCTTCTCAACTGTGTAGAATCTGTTTCAAACATGACTCTATCACAGCCCATTTGACTAGCAATATTTATTGCGTACAACATAGCTATTGCTTCAGATTGGAAGGCATCAGCCATATATTCCAGTTTGCCTGCACCTGCAGCTATAGCTGTACCTTGATCATTTCTAATAATAAATCCCCAACGTCCATCATTGGAAATGCTGTGAAAAGCTGCATCAGTGTTGGTCTTCAATATTCCAGAAGCTGGTCTTGTCCACTTTTGCTTTGGCTGTTGGGCTATCCCCTTCCCTTTCTCCTGTACCTTCATGACATTCATAAAGTGATAATAAATAGAAGAGCAAATTTCGTTCGATGGTTTCATAGCCTTCCCTTTATTTGCATTGTTTCTTTCATGCCACCAAAGCCAAAGTAATAAACATGTTTTTAACTTGATCTCCTCCCTCAAATTAATAATTTCTTCGATCCAGTTCAAAGCATTAACACAGGAAATTAGCTGCAGCCTAACATGCTCGAGTTGGGTCATTCTCCATATTTCTTTTACTTTCTTGCACTTGATAAAATAGTGCCCCCGTCCTCATCCAATCTATAACAGATAGGGCAACGAGTGTCTACTTTCATACCTCTGTTTTGTAGCTTTGTCCGCAGCGGTAAGCTATTAGTAGCTAGACGCCATAAGAAATGGAGCACTTTGTTTGGAAGGGGCATTGACCATAGTTTACGACAGTCAAATCCGCCGTCTTCTTCAGCTGCACTTGAGGTAGACGTTAGACCTGAGCGAGATTCTCGAGCTGCACAATCCATTGCTACTTTGTATGCAGATTTTACTGAAAATATACCTTTTTTTATCGTAGTGCACGCCGTGAAGTCCTCAAGATGATCTTGGATGGGGATCTGAAGGATAATCCTTGTATCTCCTGGAGAAAAAGTTTGCGTCACTAGTTCTTTGTCCCATTTGTTCGTGATTGGGTTAATTAGCTCACTGACTTTAGTTATCAAATTATTGCCCCTTTGGGAAATAACCCTTCTGGTGCTGCCTCTCGGAATCCATGGGTCACACCATATGTCAATATTCTTACCGTTCCCAACTCTCCATATGATTCCCTTTCTCAACAGCTCAACGCCTTTTAATATGCTGCGCCATGCATAAGAAATGCCCCTACTTGGCCTCGCCTGCAGAATTGAACACTCTGGGTAGTATCTAGTTGAAAGAACCTGGGCACAAAGCGAGGAGGGGTTTTGGAGCAGCCTCCATGCTTGCCTTGCCAGCATTGCCAGATTGAACGCATGAAGATCCCTAAACCCCAAGCCTCCATTTCTTTTTGATCTAGTTAGTCTCTCCCAGCTGACCCAGTGCACTTTATTTTCCTTATCCATTTGGCTCCACCAATAACTATTAATCATGGTGCTCAGTTCTTCACATAGGCCTTTGGTGAGATCAAAGCACTCCATGGTGTAGACCGGAATAGCTTGTGCCACAGCTTTTATTACAATTTCTTTCCCTGCCTTCGAAAGCAGTTTCTCCTTCCAACCTTGAATCCTTTTACCGAAAAAGGCTTTCGCCCCGCTTTATAAATAAAGCAAACCACGAAGGCACAAGGTCCAACAATCGTTCACACCGCCCACACACACACGCACACAAGGTAGCGCAACACAAAGTACAATAAGGTTTCTGCTGAGGGCACAGCTCAACAAGCCCAAGAAAATAAAACAAAGGCGGCAACGAGACACCGGTAGCAAAAGTGTTTAAGAAGCTAATCCGGCTCGGGAGATGGCGGAGGAAGCTGTGGAGCCAAGCGAAGAGCCATCGCGCGAAGGTCGGCAATGATGATGCTGATGGCGTCTTGATCCTGAGGACGGCTAAGCGGCCGCCAAGGCTGCAAATAGCCACACATTTTGAACACTGCGTCAGTAGCACGTCGAAGAGGCACACGTTGGATTACAAGCTTATTGCGGACCATCCATAGCGTCCACGCAAGGACCCCAATAGTCAGCCACCTAATGTGGCGGACGGACTGAGGAGAGGTCTGGACTTCGGTGAAGAGGTCGGGGAAGTTATTGTTGCACCACGTGCCGCCCACCGTCTTGCAGAAGCAGCTCCATAGGAATTGCGCAGAAAATCAGGAGAAGAAGATGTGGTTAGAGTCTTCTTCCGTTCCGCATAACGAGCACATTCCATCACCAGGGCCATGCCGCTTGAGAACCTCAACACCGGAGGGCACCCGGCAGCGGATCCATTGCCATAAGAAGATCCTAATCTTCAAAGGAATCCTGATCGACCAAACTACCACAAGCGGTGCCGGTCCAGGCGAGGCCGCGGTGGCCTGGTAGAGGGATTTCATGGAGAATCTACGCGACGGCTCCAGGCCCCAGGAAATGTGGTCATCCGTCTGCGCCATATTGGGTTCGTGTAGCGCGACGCAGTCAAGGAGCTCATGCCAGGTGAGGACATCCGGAGGCCCAAATTGCCGCCGGAACGCGAGGCGCCCTAAGCCGATAAGGGCCACCTCGACAGAAATCCTAGGTTCTACCGCAATAGAGAACAAGTCCGAGAATCTGGCCGCGAACGGGAGGTCACCGGACCACTGTCAAACCAGAACAGGGTAGACGCACCGGATCCCACCTCGATAGAGGTATCGATCCGGAGCACCGGTAGCAGTTGGATGATGGCCTGCCAAAACTGGGAACCACCCGATCGTTGGCAAAAGACGAGCGGCCGCCCGAGCAAGTACTTGTTCCGAATGATGTCTAGCCACAGGCCGCCCTCACCCTTCGCTATCCGCCACAGCCAGCGGGATAGGAGCGCAATGTTCATGCGCTCGGAGGACATAATCCCAAGGCCGCCCTGGTCACGCGGTTTGCAAATGTCCGGCCATCATACCATATGGTATTTCTGCTTGTCTCCCTCGCCGGCCCAGAAGAAACGAGCTTGGACCCTGCCGATCTCATGGTGTAAGGTCTCAGGCAGACTGTAGAAGCTCATTATGAACAGAAGAAGGCTAGACAATGAGGAGTTTATGAGGATCGTCCGAGCAGCCTTCGAGAGCCACCTACCCTGCCACGGCTCAATGCGGTGTTGGAGCTTGTTCACCGATGGACGCAACTCTGCCACGGAGAGCCGAGAGTCGCTAATGGGTATCCCCAGGTAAGTCATGGGGAAGGACCCCAGCTGACAATTAAGGCGGTCAGCAATACTCTGGCGTTCGGAGGGGGAATAGCCTAGCACCATCACCTCGCTCTTGTCGAAGTTGATTTTGAGACCCGACATTTGCTGAAAACAGAGGAGGAGGAATTTCAGGTTTGTGATGTCGAACGCGGAGCCTTCCACCATAATGATGGCGTCGTCGGCATATTGCAGGAGGGAGACCCCACTCCTGCCCACAAGGTGCGACACTAAGCCGCGGATATGGCCCGCGGCTTTGGCACGATCTAGGATGGATGCGAGGGCATCCACCACCATGTTAAACAAAAAGGGGGAGAAGGGGTCGCCCTATCTAACCCCGCAAGAGGTGGGGAAGTAGGGACCGATCTCCCAGTTGATGTTAACAGCGGTTCACCCCGAGGAGACCATCTGCATGACCCGGGTAACCCAACTCGGGTCGAAGCCCTTTCGGAGCAAAACTTCCCAAAGGAAGGATCAGCAGACCGTGTCGTAGGCCTTGTGGAAGTCGATCTTAAGAAAGACCACCCTGAGGTTCTTGGCGCGCACCTCATGAAGAACTTCATGAAGGACAAGGACCCCATCCAGGATATAACGGCCCTGGATGAACGCCGATTGGTCAGGATGGGTGATGCGGTCCGCTAGCAGGGTCATCCTATTGGCGTACCCTTTAGCCAAGATGCAGAAGCACATTGATCACCATGATCGGGCGGAACTGACGAATGTCCGAAGAGCCAGGCACCTTGGGAACCAGCGTGATGATCCCGTAATTAAGGCGGGGGTGGTCAATGGATCCCACAAAAAATTCTTCAAAGAGAGCCATCACTTCCCGTCTAATAACACTCCAAAAAGTCTGGAAGAACTTCACCGGCAGGCCATCAGGGCCAGGGGCAGATGTCGGGTTCATGCCTTTGATGGCCACCCAGACCTCCTCAGAGAACGGGGCCGTAAGGGCCGCGTTCTCCACCTCCGAGACGCACTGGTTCTCGGGCCAGACGTCGGTTGCGAGTGCAAGGCCTCCCCTAGGAAGGCAGAGAAGAGCGATCTATAAAAGTCGTCCACGTGAGACCGGATGTTAGCCGGGCACTGCAGAAGGGTCTCGCCGTCCCAAAGAAGGGGGATGGTATTCCGGCGTCTCCGGCCGTTGGCGATGGCCTGGAAGTACGCCGTATTGGCGTCACCTTTGAGAATCCACTTATGTGTGCCGTGGAGACGCCAGTAGGCCTCCTCATCTGAATAGATGACCATTAATTGGTCCTCGAGATCATACGTAAGCATCCATTCGTCCGGGGAAAGACCCACAGAATCAACCCGAAGGTCCAAGACCTGGATATCTGCGAGAAGGGCTTTCTTCCGTTCCCGCAAATTGCGCCCGAGGTTCGCGGCCCAGACCATCATAAATTGGTGAGACCGTTTCGCGCAAAAGTGCCAGGAGTTGACGGCCGAAAGGGCACGATGAGGGGCGAGGCATGCCTCGATCCACCGCTCCCGGACGGCTTCCACAAACCCATTCTGGTTAAGCCAGAATGTCTCGAACCGGAACCGCGGAGGTTGGGGCGGGCGATCGTTCTCGGACGATAGGAGCAGGGGGACGTGGTCGGACCCGATCCGGGTGATGGCCCAGAGAGAAGCCAGAGGGCAACGGAGCTTCCACTCCGGCGAGACTAGGACACGATCCAGGACGAATCGGGTCAGGTCAGCTTGACGATTGGTCCAGGTAAATCTGGCACCAACCCTATCATGTTCTCGAAGACCGAGATCGGCGATGCAATCGTTAAACATTTGCATCCGGGGGTAGTTAACTTGGTTGTTACTTTTGTCAGCCTCGGAGCGAATGAGGTTGAAATCACCACCGACCACCACCGGAAGGTGGGCCGCCTCAACCTTCCTCCGTAGCTCATCGAGGAAGGTCTCAGAGCGACGGTGCTCAGCAGGTCCGTAGACAATTATGATCTCCCACTTGAAGTTCAACGCCCGTTCGAATAGCTCCATGCTGACAAAAAACTCGCCCCGGTCCATGCTACCTACCTCAAAGGTGGCGTCCTTTACGCCTAAAAGGATGCCACCCGAGTGACCGGTGGTCCCACTAGAAGGGAGACAATGCCAGGCGAAAAGGTGGGTGCTCAGGCGTTCTAGCTCAGGGAGGGAAAACTCCGTGCGCATGGTCTCCTGGATGGCCACAATATCTATCCGCTCGTCTCGCATGTACTCAATTAGTTGGCGGCGGCGGCCGTCTTGGCCGAAGCCGCGGATGTTCCAGAATAGGGTCTGCATCAAGGAGCCATCGGGGGGCTGCTTGACCCCAGAATGAGGGAGGCGCTTTGTGCGCTTTGTGCGGCAGTGCGAGAGCGGGTGCGGCCCCGGACCTCCACCGTCGCCGACGGTGCCCTATCAGCAAAGGGCGGGGAGTCGGAGACCTGGATGTTTTGGGGGCAGAGCAGGCGCGCGCGCGTCTCAGCGAGCCGCCCGTCAAGAATTTCCCGGGCGCGGATCGTCTCAATCTGGACTAGGGGGCGCAACCTCCCCTCTGAAAACAATCGCCGAGTCCGCCGTGACCTTAGCCAGGTGGCCAAGCGGAGCCGACTCAAGTGCAGAAAAGGAGCAGATAGAGGAACTAGCAGTTATGACTGGAGTACCCTGCGTCGAGGTTCCGGGCCGCATCCCGGAGCTCCGCCCGCTTGGGCATGGGGAGGGCAGGGCTGCCCGCCGGCCGAGCTACGTCGATGCAGGCGCTTTGACAAGGTGCCTGGAGTACACTGCAGTCCGTGGCGGCAGGGGTGGGGGAGCCACGGGAGTGGTCACAGCCGCCGACGCTACCATGGATGTAGCGACCGGGGAGGTCGGGCGCACAGTAGTCGGGGAAGCCGGTGGAGCGCCATCGAAGCACAGGCGACGACGAGGTTGGGGGGTGGAGGCACCAGGGTCGGCAGAGGCAGGGGAGCAGCCAGCAGAGGAGGGTGCTCAATAGCCGCGTCACTCGGAGTGGAGTCGAGCTACAGCCGCACGTCCACGCCAGACCCGACCAAGGCAGGAGGGTCGGCTAGGGTGGTAGCGGCCTCAGGGAGCACGACCGAGGACGGGTCGGGGATGATGGATGCAGGAGGCAGGGAAGGAGCGGTGGCATCATCCGCGCTGGCGATGGGGGTGGTGTCGAGAGCAGCAGGGGCGGGGGAGCGTGGGGAAGTCGCCGGGAGGACCAGGAGTCCGACGCTGGTTGTGTCACTCCCACTCGGCGAGCTCGGCGGAGATCCAGAGCCCACCGGCGACCTCACCAGCCGCTCAGCATCTGCGACAAGGGTAGGAGGGTCCGGGGGCTGCAACGAGCTGTGGTGCCGACCGGTCGTCGAGCCACCCTGACTAGCGGAAGGCGCCTGGGGGTCGTGGGTGGGAGAGGGGGATCCGCTGCCCTCGGAGTCCTCCTCGTCGTCGTCCAGGTCCGAGCGGCATGAGTGGCGGCGACGTCGCCCGCGGTAGTCGTCACCCCCACCTGGGCCGTCGCCAAAGTGACCATCATCCGAGAAGTGAGGGCGGCCCACGTGGTTCAGGGGCTCGGGAGAAATCTTGAGATCGAAACCTTGGTCGTTGAAGAAGACCCTGACCGTGGCCCTGAGCTTGGAGGAGTCCAGCGATTTGACCTTGACGCGGACCTGCTCCTCCTTGCGAAGCGAGAGCTCGTCCACCACGACGACCTTTCCGAGGATCCGGGACATGTTACGGATGACCCGCTCGGACCTCGCCACATCCGGTTGGCCGGCGATGAGTATCCACGCCGTGTCCAAGACTACCACCGCCTTGTGGTCATGAATCGGCTCCGAGATGTCCACCACAAGCTTGTTGAGGGCGAGGGTGATATCCCCGCTGCTGGTGCCGTATCCGTGGCTGGCCGCATCGGGGAAGACCACGGTGAACTCATTGCCGGAGGTCGGGGTCACCTGCCAGTCCCACTAGCAGTGGTAGAGGTGGTTGAGCTCGGCCTCGATCATCTCGGGTGAGGCCACCCCCTCTCCCAACACCGTCACAATCGCCTGGAGCGAGGGAGTGGGACGGGGGATGTCCGGCACCTCAATATGGAAGAAGCCCATGCCCTCGATGCCGTGTCCATACATCAACAGCTCCTCCGCCACCGGCCGGTCTGGGCAGAGCAGCGCCGGGTGGCCCGGGTCCTTGCACATGTAGCAACACGGAGGGTTGGTGCAGGAGATCTGAGAGTGGCCAGAAATTCCACAGTTGAAGCAGGTCGGGAGGTCGCGGTTGCGGTCAGAGGTCGGAGCGGAAGTCGCAGCCGGGACCGTGGCAGATGTCGTGGCGCCAGGGGCAAGCTGGGCAGCCGCGGTGCGTGATACGTCTCCAACGTATCTATAATTTATGAAATATTCATGCCATGTTTATTATAGTTTTGTATGATTTTGGTGCACTTTTATATGGCTTTTATATGATTTTTATGGACTAACATATTGACCTAGTCCCCAGTGCTAGTTGTTGTTTTCTGCTTGTTTTTGGTTTTCCAGAAAATCCATATCAAATGAAGTCCAAATGCAGCGAAACTTTTTGACGATTTTTTTTGGAAGGAAACGGACCCAGGAAGCTTCGGGGAAGCAGCAGAAGAGCCACAGGGTCCCCACGAGCCACCTGGGCACGCTTGCCCCCCAGGCGCGCCCTGGTGCCTCATGGGCCCCCTGTGGCACCTCTTTGCGTGATTCCAACGCTGAAAAATCATATATATTCAGAAACCCCCGAAAGTTAGCCTAGATGAGTTTTTACGCCGCCGCAAGCCTCTGTACCTCCACGATCTCATCTACAGCCCTTTTCCGGCACCCTGTCTGAGGGGGAAAATCATCACCGGAGGCCATCTTCATCATCCCGGCGGTCTCCATGACGAGGAGGGAGTAGTTCACCCTCGGGGCTGAGGGTTTGTACCAGTAGCTATGTGTTTTATCTCTCTCTCTCTCTCTCTTGTGTTCTTGATATGGCACGATCTTGATGTATCGCGAGCTTGGTTAATATAGTTGGATCATATGGTGTTTCTTCCCTCTCTATCCTTGTTGAATATTTCAGATTTGAGAACACTTGATGTATGTCTTGCATATGAATACCCATGGTGACAATGGGGTATTATATTGATTCACTTGATATATGTTTTGGTACTCAACTCGCGGATTCCCGAGGTGACATTGGGGTAATCTATGCATAGGGGTTGATGCACGTTTTCATTATCTTTTCTCCGATAGAAACTTTGGGGTGCTCCTTGAAGTTCTTTGTGTATATTGAATATTATGATTATGAAGTTGTTTGATGCATATTGTATAATCAACTCACGGATACTTGTGGTGACATTGGAGTATCTAGGTGACATTAGAGTTGGTTGATGTGTCATATGGTGTTATTTTAGTACGAACTCTAGGGCTGTTTGTGACACTTATAGGAATAGCTCAATAGATTGATCGGAAAGAATAACTTTGTGGTGGTTCCGTACCCTACAACAATTTCTATCTTATGTTCTCCGTGAATAGGAAATTTGGAGTGATTGTTTGTCGCACGTTGAGGGATTGTTATATGATCCAATTACGTTAGCACTGTTGAGAGATTGCACTAGTGAAAGTATGAACCCTAGGCCTTGTTTTCAAGCATTGCAATACCGTTTGTGCTCCGTTTTATCACTTGCTACCTTGCTTTTTTTCCAGATTACAAAAACCTATATCTAGTATCCATACTACACTTGTATCACCATCTCTTCGCCGAACTAGTGCACCTATACAATTTGCCATTGTATTGGGTGTGTTGGGGACACAAGATATTTCTTGTATTTGGTTGCAGGATTGTTTGAGAGAGACCATCTTCATCCTACGCCTCCCATGGATTGATAAAACTTAGGTCATCCACTTGAGGGAAAATTGCTACTGTCCTACAAAACTCTGCGCTTGGAGGCCCAACACGAGTCTACAAGAATAAAGTTGTGTAGTAGACATCAAGCTCTTTTCTAGCGCCGTTGCCGGGGAGGTGAGTGCTTGAAGGGATATCTTTAGATCTTGCAATCGAATCTTTTAGTTTCTTGTTTATCACTAGTTTGGTTTATAAATGAAAACTACAAAAAAAATGGAATTGAGGTTGCCTCATATTATTCATCTTTATAATGTCTTTCTTGAAACTGATGGATCGGAAAATTGTGCTCAATTGATAGAAGAAGAATTGAATAAAATGTTTGGCATAAAGTCTTTGAATGATGAGCATGATTGCAATGTTTTTAGTATGAATTCTTTGAATATCCATGATGCTAATGATATGCAAAGCCATAAGCTTGGGGATGCTATGTTTGATGAATATGATATTTTTAGCCCCCCATGTTTTGATGAGAAAATTTATTATGATGAAAGCATGCCTCCTATTTATGATGATTATATTGATGAAAGTGGATTTAGAGAGGTCATGACTTTATTTAATGACGATTCCACTATTTTGGAAGAGGTTTCAATTGATTATGACAACAAAGTTGCTATCTATGATGATTATTGTGATGACATGTATGCTATAAAGAATAATGATAACTATGAAACTTGTCATCATGATTTTAATGCTCAATTTGATTATGTCAATCAAGTATCTCATGATAGTTATTTTGTTGAGTTTGCTCCCACTACTATTGTTGAGAATAAATTTGCTTATGTGGAGAGTAATAAAATTTATATGCTTGTGGATCATGAAAAGAATGCTTTATGTGATAGCTATATTGCTGAATTCATTCATGATTCTACTGAAAATTATTATGAGAGAGGATCATATGCTTGTAGGTGTTGCAATAATATCAAGTTTCCTCTCTATGTGTTGAAAGTTTTGAAGGTATGATTGTTTTGCCTTCCTATGCTAGTTGATTCTTGCTGCCACAAACTATTTGCTCACAAAATCCCCATGCATAGGAAGTGGGTTAGGCTTAAATGTGCTATTCATATGCTTCATGATGCTCTCTTTGTGCTTCAATTCTTTACTTTTATGTGAGCATCATTGAAATCATCATGCCTAGCTAAAAAGGCATTAAAGAAAAGCGCTTGTTGGAGGACAACCCAATACTTATACCTTCTGTTTTTGTGTGTTAACATGATTAAGCTACTGTGGTAATCATGTTTTATATGTTTTCTTTCAATAATGTGCCAAGTAAAGCCTTTGGGATAGTGTGGATGATAGTTGACTTGATTCTGTGCAAAAAACAGAAACTTTTGCGTCCAGTGCTGGAATTTCTATTCTGTACTGGAGCGTGAGAAAATGCTGAAATTTTTACAGAGTATTGGGTTACAAATTATTTACGTTGTCCTCATTTTTCAGAATTTTTGTAGGTACAGAAGTATGCGTTTTAAATCGCTCACTACACGCTGTTCTGTTTTTGACAGATTCTGTTTTCGGTGCATTGTTTGCTTGTTTTAGTGTTTCCATAACTTATATTATGAGATGTAAATTGTGGAAATGATAGACTACAGTAGGAATTATGTGAGAAAAAATATCAATCTTATCTTGACAGTACCTAAGTGGATGATTTATTTTTATCATACTAACCTATCTCATAAGTTCCGTTAAGTTTTGTGTGATTGAAGTTTTCAAGTTTTTGGTGAGATATCGATATGAGGAGAATAAGGAGTGGCAAGACCCTAAGCTTGGGGATGCCCAAGGCACCCCAAGGTAATATTCAAGGAATACTCAAGCGTCTAAGCTTGGGGATGCCCCGGAAGGCATCCCCTCTTTCGCCTTCAACACTATCGGTAACCTCACTTGGAGCTATATTTTTATTCGTCACGTGATATGTGTTTTGCTTGGAGCATCATTTTATTTTAGTTGAATTTGCTTTCTGTTATCAATAATCATGTTTTGTATCTTTTAGTTCAATAAAATGTCAATTATAGCCTTTACCATGCTCAGTTTGTAAGTTTATGTGTTGCTGTTTGAAAACAGAAAGTTTTCTGTTATGTCAAGAATATTCCTGAACAGTCAGAACATGATAAAAATATGAAATTTTTACACAGTAAGCATGCATGAGTTCTCTGTCACGTGGTAATTTTTCAGAATTTTTGGAGTTAGGGAAGTATGAATTTTAAATCCCCCTTTACAGACTGTTCTGTTTTGGCAGATTGCTGTTATAGTTTCATTGTTTGCATATGTTTGCTTGTTTAATGATTCTATTTGAGGATAGGAGTATTAAATATGCAGAGGCAATTAGTATGCAATGTTAAATTATAATTTTAGTGATTTGCTATAGTAGAGAATGTTAAGGTTTTGAGTTGATTTATACTAACTTATCTCACGAGTTCTTGTTGAGTTTTGTGTGGATGAAGTTTTTAAGATTTAGGGAAACCGTGATATGAGGGGAATTAAGGTGACACAAGAGCTCAAACTTGGGGATGCCCAAGCCTCCCCAAGTTAATATTCCAAGAAGTCTCAAGTAATTAGGCTTGGGGATGCCTCGGTAGGCATCCCACCTTTCTTCATCAACACCTATCGGTTAGTCTAAGTTTTTACTTGTTCACATGATATGTGCTATTCTTGAAATGTCCTTTTATTTTCATTTTGTTTGCTGTTTTAATAAAATTATCATGATCTGAAATCTTTATTTGGAGAGAGTCTTCACATAGCTACTTAATTGTTTGACTACTCATTGATCTTCACTTATATCTTTTGGAGTAGTTTGTCATTTACTCTTGTTCTTCACTTATATCCTATGAGTAAATTATTGAATGAATTGAAAATCATAAAGTTGAAATTATATGTGCTTCATATGCTTGTGTCATGTCTAGTAGTAGTTTCACATTTGGGTTAGAAAGTGAAATCTATTGAAGCTTGACAATCACAATATTGGTCATACAAGCAATTCATGAATGATTAGTATAAGGAAGAGAACTTTCACATATAAATATATTACCTTGGACATCTTTTATGATTGTGAATACCCATTAATTATTTTCAAACTTGAGCAAATTAGTTGAAGTTGGACAAGGAAGACAACGTAATGAGTTATGTTTGGGTATATTTGCATAGAAGTTATATTGTTATGGATCCTCCAACATGTGGTGCTTGCTTAGGATCTTTTGCTAGCCAAAAATTCATACTAAGTAGAGATACTACTTATGCATCCAAAAACCCTTAAACCCAATTTGTTCCCATGAGTGTCCACCATATCTACCTATGTATTGAATAAGATCCTTCAAGTAAGTTGTCATCGGTGCAAAAAGCAATAAAAATTGCTCCTAAAATATGTATGATCTTTTACTGTAAGGGAAAATAAGCGTTGTACGAACTTGTGATGGTAAAGAAATAAAAGTGACGGACTGCATAATAAAGGTTGCTATCACAAGGGGCAATATAACGTGACGTTCCTTTGCATTAAGGGCTTGTGCATCCAAAAATAAAAAGCGCATGACAACCTCTGCTTCCCTCTGCGAAGGGCCTATCTTTTACTTTTATGCATTTACTTTTATGTATTTACTTTTATGCAAGAGTCAATAAGTATTCATTTGCATTTCAACCTCAATTATTCTCTAGTTGGCAAGCATCATGTGGTGGGGAAAGATCCAGGCACATATGGCCAGTCAAATATATTTGATCATGAATTATTATTGTTGACAATTATCTCTATGATAAATAAGTTGGGAGGCGAAACATTAAGCCCCTATCTTTCTCTGTGTTCGATGGATGCCATTTGTTCTAAAAATATGCTTTGAGTACTAGCAATCATAGAAGACTATATGATAATTGAGTATGTGGAGCTCTTACTTAGACTTTGTTGAAGATAAGTTGAATTGCAATTGTTTGGTGACTAAGAACATAGGTTGTTAAGTTTCAAGAGAATGCATTGTTTGAACCATAACATGTGAATTGATTGCTACTTTATCATGATGAGTTTTATGAGAAAGAGTGCTACTTGTAGCTTGCGTTGGTATTTCCCCGAAGAGGAAGGGATGATGCAGCACATTAGAGATAAGTATTTCCCTCAGTTATGAAACCAAGGTTATCGAACCAGTAGGAGAATCACACAACACCTCGTTAGCAGCACCTGCACACAAACAACAAATCCTTGCACCCAACGCAAACGAGAGGTTGTCAATCTCTCGGCGGTAAATTGCAAGATTAAATTGTATTTGGTAGATTGATAGATTGAAACAAAAATACAAAATAAAATAAATAGAAAGAGATGTCAGCAATATTTTTAGGGTTTTAGTAATATGAGATAGATAGACCCGGGGGCCATAGGTTTCACTAGAGGCTTCTCTCGAGAAAATAGCATACGGTGGGTAGACAAATTACTGTTGGGCAATTGATAGAAAAGCAAATAATCCTGACGATATCCAAGGCAATGATCATGTATATAGGCATCACGTCCAAAATAAGTAGACCGACTCCTGCCTGCATCTACTACTATTACTCCACACATCGACCGCTATCCAGCATGCATCTAGTGTATTAAGTCCATAAGAACGGAGTAATGCCTTAAGAACGATGACATGATGTAGACAAGATAAACTCACGAATTAATAAACCCAATGAATAAACCCCATCTTGTTACCCTTAGTAGCAACGATACATACGTGTCATGTCCCTTTCTGTCACTGGGATTGAGAACCGCAAGATCGAACCCACTACAAAGCACCTCTTCCCATGGCAAGATAAATCAATCTAGTTGGCCAAATCAAATCAATAGATCGGAGAAGAAATACGAGGCTATAATAATCATGCATAAAAGAGTGCAGCAAAGACTCAAATAATTTCATGGATAATCTGATCATAAACTCACAATTCATCGGATCCCAACAAACACACCGCAAAAAGTGATTACATCGGATAGAACTCCAAGAACATCGAGGAGAACATTGTATTGAAGATCAAAAAGAGAGAAGAAGCCATATAGCTACTGCCTATGGACCCGAAGGTCTGTGGTAAACTACTCACGCATCATCGGAAGGGCAGCAAGGTTGATGTAGAACCCCTCCGTGATCGATTCCCCCTCCGGCAGATTACCGGAGAAGGACACCAGATGGGATCTCTCTGGAACAGAAACTTGCGGCGGCGTAAAAAGTATTTCGTGGACTCCCCTGAAGGTTTCTGATTTTTTCTGAATTTATAGTGCTGGAATTAGGTCAAACGGAGCTGGGTGGGCCCCACGAGGTACCAGGGCGCGCCACCCCCCCTGGGACGTGCCCTGGTGCCTCGTGGCCCACTCCTTCATCTTCTGGCCCTCTCCTGAAGCTTCCAGTGTTTATCTTGTGCAATAAGAAAATCTTCAAAAAGTTTCATGGCATTTGGACTTCGTTTGGTATTGATTTTCTGTAAAACAAAAACAGGGAAAAAAAATAGCAACTGGCACTGGGCACTAAGTTAATAGGTTAGTCTCCAAAAATGATATATAATTGTTGTAAAAGATTATAAAAACATCCAAGATTGATATTATTACAGCATGGAACAATAAAAAATTATAGATACGTTGGAGACGTATCAGCATCCCCAAGCTTAATTCCTGCTCGTCCTCGAGTAGGTAAATGATAAAAACAGAATTTTTTATGTGGAATGTTGCCTAACATATTCATCACATATTCTTTTCTTTTGTAGCATGGACATTGGACTTGAATGATTCAAAGCAATAGTCTATAATTTGACATGAACATATAAATACTCAAGCATGCTAACAAGCAAATTATGCTCAATCATTGATCCATTATGCTCAATCATTGATCCATTCATGAAACTCACTCAAATATTAGCTACATCCAATGCACAAGTATGAAAATAGTGCTCTCTAGTTGGTGCTTTTGTAAGAGAAGATGGAGACTCAAATAAAATAAAAATTGCATGAAACTAAATAGATAGGCCCTTCACAGAGGGAAGCAGAGATTTGTCAAATGTGCCAGAGCTCAAAGATGAAATTAAAGAGATAAAAATATTTTGAGAGGCATGCTTTTCCTGTCAACGAAAACGACCGAGAATTCCCAATATTTTCCATGCTAGACACATCATAGGTGGTTCCCAAACAGAAAGTAAAGTTCATTTCCTTTCCACCATTCTTTCACAATCCATGGCTAGCCATATCCACAGGTGCCCTCCATACCAACACTTTCCAAGGAATTTTGTTGTTATTAATTTGATTTCATTGTGGGACTGGGCATCCCTATTACCAACCATTCTCTCGTGCAATGACAAGTGAATAAACACTCTTCGTGAGAATAACACACCTAGCATGGAAAATAATGGCTACCCCCTGCCGCTTCATGAGTGGTACGGGCACACAAAACAGAAAAATTATTTTGAAAATTAGAGTTGGCACACGCAAATTTACTTGGAACGGCATTGAAATACCGCATATAGGTAGATATAGTGGACTTATTTGGCACAACTTGGGTTTAAGGAGTTTGGATGCACAAGCAGTATTTCCGCTTAGTACAAATGAAGGCTAACAAAAGATTTAGAAGCAACCAACCAAAAAATGAAAACGGTCATAAACATGCATTGAACACAACTAACACCGAATAATGCACCATAAGTAGGATATAATTTCATTGCATAACTATTGACTCAACGTGCATGCATAGGGAATCACAAACCTTAACAGTAATATTCTTACTAAATCACAATTACTCACCAACATGGCTCACATATTATCATTTCCATATCGCAAAACTATTGCAAGGAATCACACTTATCATATCCAATGATCTATATGAAAGTTTTTATTTATATCCCTCTTGAATATTCATCACTTTGGGACCAATTTCATATCTTGTGCAAATTACCGTTACTATTATCATCTCTCAAAAAGATTTAAGTGAAGCATGAGAGTGCAAATATTTCTTCAAAATTTCAATCTTATCAATTCTCAAAATAATATAAGTGAAGCATGAGAATTCATTTCTTCAAAATTCTAATCAACTCTCAAAATAATATAAGTGAAGCATGAGAATTCATTTCTTCAAAATTTTAATCAACTCTCAAAATAATATAAGTGAAGCATGAGAGTTTATTTCTTCAAAATATAGCCACCACCGTGCTCAAAAAGATTTAAGTGAAGCACTAGAGAAACTGCCTAGCTCAAAAAATTTAAGTGAAGCACATAGAGTATTCTAACAAATGATGATAAACGTGTGGCTCTCTCAAGATAGGTGTGTTCAGCAAAGATGATTGTGACAAACTAAAAAGCAAACAAAGCAAAGGATCATATAATACAAGACGCTCCAAGCAAAACTCATATCATGTGACAAATAAAAATATAGCTCCAAGTAAAATTACCGATGGTTGGTAGAAGAAAGAGGGGATGCCTTCCGGGGCATCCCCAAGCTTAGACGCTTGAGTCTTCCTACAATATTACCTTGGGGTGCCTCAGGCATTCCAAAGCTTAGGCTTTTGCTACTCCTTATTCCTTCATCCATCGTCATCTCACCCAAAACTTGAAAACTTCAATCACACAAAACTCAACAAAACCTTCGTGAGATCCGTTAGTATAACAAAATAAATCACTACTATAAGTACTGTTGCAAACCCATTCATATTTTATTTTTGCATTATACCTACTGTACTCTAACTTCACCATGGCTTATACCCCCCGATACAATCCATAGATTCATCAAAACAAGCAAGTAGTGCATCAAAAATAGAATCTGTCAAAAACAAAACAGTCTGTAGAAATCTGAATTATGGTCATACTTCTGTAACTCCAAAAATTCTGAAAAATTAGGACGACGTGGGCAATTCATATATCAATATTGTGTAAAAAATTCAGAAGGTTCTGACGTTACAGTACAGAAACAAAATTCCAGCACTGGACGTAAAACTTTCTGTTTTCAAACAGCATCAATTATACTATCTTCCAAATCATCCCAAAGGTTCTACTTGGCACAAACACTAATTAAAAACACAAAAATACCATCATACCAGTAGCATGACAGTGAAAACACACAATAACAGAAAAAATTATTTTATTCATTGGGTTGCCTCCCAACAAGCGCTACTGTTTTATGCCCCTAGCTAGGCATAATGCATAGTTTCAAGTATTGTCATCTTTAGTTTTAGTCCTCGCAACCCCTTTTTCACTTCCTTTGCCATTATCAATAATATTCACTAGATGATCAAGCTTAGTGCGAAGGATTTTCATTTCTCTCAAAACACCAAAAGAGACTTTGTGATCTAAGACATCAACCCTCTTATCTTGTGACACCACATTGCCATTTATTTTTGCGGCAAGATTGAATATTTCTCAAAAGTTAGAATCCACACTAGCCTTAATTTCTTTTATTTGCTCAGTTTGACAAAAGCATTCTAGAGTGATAGGTTCAATAGTTTCAACTTTTGGCTGTCCAAATATACTTTTCATCTTTTCGTAGGTTGCAAAGGCATCACCCCCAAGAAAATCGTTTTCAAATATAGAATCCAAGACACGCCTATGAGCAAGGGGTAGACCAACATAAAAACCTTTAAGGAATAATTTAAGGTGAAACTGATGCCTAGCATTTACTTGTATTTTTAATAATCTATCCCATGCTTCTTTTAAAGATTCGTCACCAAAATATTTAAAGTTTAAAATTCCTGGATCGTCTCCTAAGTACGAAGGGGAAGGCAAAACGGGAATAGAAGTAGCCATAACGATAAAGCAAGCAAGAAAACAAGAAAAAGGCAAACCAAAAAAATATATTTTTATATTTTTGTAAAAAAACGTTTTAGAAGTGGGGGAGATGAAAACGAGAGGCAAATGGCAAATAAAGTAAATGCAAGGAGATGAGAGTTTATGCAAAGGTACTTGATAGATGTTGATGATGTCTCCCCGGCAACGGCGCCAGAAATTCTTCCTGCTACTTGTAGCTTGCGTTGGTATTTCCCCGAAGAGGAAGGGATGATGCAGCACAATAGAGATAAGTATTTCCCTCAGTTATGAAACCAAGGTTATCGAACCAGTAGGAGAATCACACAACACCTCGTTAGCAGCACCTGCACACAAACAACAAATCCTTGCACCCAACGCAAAGGAGAGGTTATCAATCTCTCGGCGGTAAATTCGTACGAAGTAGAGATACTACTTGTGCATCCAAAAACCCTTAAACCCAATTTCTTCCCATGAGTGTCCACCATATCTACCTATGGATTGAATAAGATCCTTCAAGTAAGTTGTCATCGGTGCAAAAAGCAATAAAAATTGCTCCTAAAATATGTATGATCTTTTACTGTAAGGGAAAATAAGCGTTGTACGAACTTGTGATGGTAAAGAAATAAAAGTGACGGACTGCATAATAAAGGTTGCTATCACAAGGGGCAATATAACGTGACGTTCCTTTGCATTAAGGGCTTGTGCATCCAAAAATAAAAAGCACATGACAACCTCTGCTTCCCTCTGCGAAGGGGCTATCTTTTACTTTTATGCATTTACTTTTATGTATTTACTTTTATGCAAGAGTCAATAAGTATTCATTTGCATTTCAACCTCAATTATTCTCTAGTTGGCAAGCATCATGTGGTGGGGAAAGATCCAGGCACATATGGCCAGTCAAATATATTTGATCATGAATTATTATTGTTGACAATTATCTCTATGATAAATAAGTTGGGAGGCGAAACATTAAGCCCCTATCTTTCTCTGTGTTCGATGGATGCCATTTGTTCTAAAAATATGCTTTGAGTACTAGCAATCATAGAAGACTATATGATAATTGAGTATGTGGAGCTCTTACTTAGACTTTGTTGAAGATAAGTTGAATTGCAATTGTTTGGTGACTAAGAACATAGGTTGTTAAGTTTCAAGAGAATACATTGTTTGAACCATAACATGTGAATTGATTGCTACTTTATCATGATGAGTTTTATGAGAAAGAGTGCTACTTGTAGCTTGCGTTGGTATTTCCCCGAAGAGGAAGGGATGATGCAGCACATTAGAGATAAGTATTTCCCTCAGTTATGAAACCAAGGTTATCGAACCAGTAGGAGAATCACACAACACCTCGTTAGCAGCACCTGCACACAAACAATAAATCCTTGCACCCAACGCAAACGAGAGGTTGTCAATCTCTCGGCGGTAAATTGCAAGATTAAATTGTATTTGATAGATTGATAGATTGAAACAAAAATACAAAATAAAATAAATAAAAAGAGATGGCAGCAATATTTTTAGGGTTTTAGTAATACGAGATAGATAGACCCGGGGGCCATAGGTTTCACTAGAGGCTTCTCTCGAGAAAATAGCATACGGTGGGTAGACAAATTACTGTTGGGCAATTGATAGAAAAGCAAATAATCATGACGATATCCAAGGCAATGATCATGTATATAGGCATCACGTCCAAAATAAGTAGACCGACTCCTGCCTGCATCTACTACTATTACTCCACACATCGACCGCTATCCAGCATGCATCTAGTGTATTAAGTCCATAAGAACGGAGTAATGCCTTAAGAACGATGACATGATGTAGACAAGATAAACTCACGAATTAATAAACCCAATGAATAAACCCCATCTTGTTACCCTTAGTAGCAACAATACATACGTGCCATGTCCCTTTCTGTCACTGGGGTTGAGAACCGCAAGATCGAACCCACTACAAAGCACCTCTTCCCATGGCAAGATAAATCAATCTAGTTGGCCAAATCAAATCAATAGATCGGAGAAGAAATACGAGGCTATAATAATCATGCATAAAAGAGTGCAGCAAAGACTCAAATAATTTCATGGATAATCTGATCATAAACTCACAATTCATCGGATCCCAACAAACACACCGCAAAAAGTGATTACATCGGATAGAACTCCAAGAACATCGAGGAGAACATTGTATTGAAGATCAAAAAGAGAGAAGAAGCCATATAGCTACTGCCTATGGACCCGAAGGTCTGTGGTAAACTACTCACGCATCATCGGAAGGGCAGCAAGGTTGATGTAGAACCCCTCCATGATCGATTCCCCCTCCGGCAGATTACCGAAGAAGGTCCCCAAATGGGATCTCTCGGGAACAGAAACTTGCGGCGACGTAAAAAGTATTTCGTGGACTCCCCTGAGGGTTTCTGATTTTTTTCTAAATTTATAGTGCTGGAATTAGGTCAAACGGAGCTGGGTGGGCCCCACGAGGTACCAGGGCGCGCCACCCCCCCTGGGGCACGCCCTGGTGCCTCGTGGCCCACTCCTTCATCTTCTGGCCCTCTCCCGAAGCTTCCAGTGTTTATCTTGTCCAATAAAAAATCTCCAAAAAGTTTCATAGCATTTGGACTTCGTTTGGTATTGATTTTTCTGTAAAAAACAAAAACAGGGCAAAAAACAGCAACTAGCACTGGGCACTAAGTTAATAGGTTAGTCTCCAAAAATGATGTATAATTGCTGTAAATGATTATAAAAACATCCAAGATTGATATTATAACAGCATGGAACAATCCAAAATTATAGATACATTGGAGACGTATCCAAGAGTTGTTGTTATGATGCTAGGAAAAGTGATTGAAATTATCATTGATCAAACTTATGCACTATGCCAGCATTCACACTTCATAAATTATTTCTTTTATCATTTACCTACTCGAGGACGAGCAGGAATTAAGCTTGGGGATGCTAATACGCCTCCAACGTATCTATAATTTATGAAGTATTCATGCCATGCTTATTATAATTTTGTATGATTTTGGTGCACTTTTATATGGCTTTTATATGATTTTTATGGACTAACATATTGACCTAGTGCCCAGTGCCAGTTGCTGTTTTCTGCTTGTTTTTGTTTTTCCAGAAAATCCTTATCAAATAAAGTCCAAATGCAGCGAAACTTTTTGACGATTTTTTCTGGAAGGAAACGGACCCAGGAAGCTTCGGGGAAGCAGCAGAAGAGCCACAGGGGCCCCACGAGCCACCTGGACGCGCCTGTCCCCCAGGCGTGCCCTGGTGCCTCGTGGGCCCCCTTTGGCACCTCTTTGCGTGATTCCAATGCTGAAAAATCATATATATTCAGAAACCCCCGAAACTTAACCTAGATGAGTTTTTACGCCGGTGCAAGCCTCTGTACCTCCACGATCTCATCTACAGCCCTTTTCCGGCACCCTGCCGGAGGGGGAAAATCATCACCGGAGGCCATCTTCATCATCCCGGCGGTCTCCATGACGAGGAGCGAGTAGTTCACCCTCGGGGCTGCGGGTTTGTACCAGTAGCTATGTGTTTTATCTCTCTCTCTCTTGTGTTCTTGATATGGCACGATCTTGATGTATCGCGAGCTTTGTTAATATTGTTGGATCATATGGTGTTTCTTCCCTCTCTATCCTTGTTGTGATGAATCGAATCTTTTCCCTTTGAGGTTTCGTTTTTGTCGGATTGAATATTTTAGATTTGAGAACACTTGATGTATGTCTTGCATATGAATACCCGTGGTGACAATGGGGTATTATATTGATTCACTTGATATATGTTTTGGCACTCAACTCGCGGATTCCCGAGGTGAGATTGGGATAATCTATGCATAGGGGTTGATGCACGTTTTCATTATCTTTTCTCCGATAGAAACTTTGGGGTGCTCCTTGAAGTTCTTTGTGTGGATTGAATATTATGATTATGAAGTTGTTTGATGCATATCGTATAGTCAACTCACGGATACTTGTGGTGACATTGGAGTATCTAGGTGACATTAGAGTTGGTTGATGTGTCATATGGTGTTATTTTAGTACGAACTCTAGGGCTGTTTGTGACACTTATAGGAATAGCTCAATAGATTGATCGGAAAGAATAACTTTGAGGTGGTTCCTGTAGGAGATATGCCCTAGAGGCAATAATAAATGTTATTGTTTATCTCCATGTTCATAATTATTTTTATGTTCCATGCTATAACTGCTATGGTTCTCGAGTCTACAATAACCACGAGGCTTGGAGGAAGACTCATATGGACGTGTGGAATAATAAACAGTAAAATGTATTCCGAGTCTGGCCTCTAAGACTAGCTCAAGTGTTGCATGATGGTTCTGTTTTCCTGATCATAGGCATGACTATGCCGGCAATTTTGCGGGCACAATGTTAGGAGAACACTTGTGTTGAATCGACCCAAATTGATGTTATGCCATGAGATACATTCGTCACAAGTTAATGGTTTAGAACACAGAGGAAGTTAATGTTTGCATAATTCCTTAGACCATGAGAGTATCGAGTTTCTTCATGCTTGCTTCATGAACTTTGGGGTTTGTTAAACGTCATCCGTAAAAGGGTGGCTATTACGGCGGCTTACGGGTTCATGGAAAAGTATGTCAAGTAACTTGATAGCTCAAGACTGGGATTTGCTCCTCCGACGATGGAAAGGTATCTCTGGGCCCTCTCGGTGTTACGGTATCCATCATCGTCTGGCCAGACACATTGTGATTTGATCACTGGGATGCCGGAATGCGGAAACGAGAAAAGAGAACAAAACTGGTAACGAGGTAACTGGCATAGTGGACAAGTTGTTGATCCACGGGGATGCCGATAAGTCTCACCTCGGGTATTTGTAACATATCGCGAAGCAACAGGAATAGCACACGGCAACTGGAGGTTCACTCGAATATTCATTTGTGTGGGCATAGGGGTCAATATGGGTGTCCACGGCTCCGATGATGATCATTGATCGGAAAGTGTTCTGGTCATGTCTATACTTCACTGAACCTATAGGGTCACACGCTTAAGGGTCATCTATCTGCTGAATACTAGACAGGGAGTCTGAGAGAAAGTCACCGGAAAAGTTTCGGAGACAACGGAAAAGTTCCGGAGAGAGCACCGGAATAGTTTCGGTAAAACTGAAAAGTTGTTTCAGGGTATACCATTAAGTCAAATTAGTTTTGGCACATGCCTAGAAATTCTTGGAGGGTGCCAGAATTGTTTTGGGAACTTCTGGGATTTTTCGGAGAAAAAAACCGGAAATGTTCCGGAGCTGCCGGAACCGCTTTGTTTGCTTTTCGCACATGAAAATCACTAATGCGGAATTGTTTCAGAACACGTCCAAAATCATTTTAGTGGGTACTGGAATTGTTCTAAGACCCACAGAAATATTTTCGGATTTAACGGTCGCGGAAAAATGTTTCCGTGAATAGTGAAAGTGCTTTTTGGTTACTTTATGGAAAGCCACCTTTTAGGGCTTTTACAAAAGGCTTCTAGAAGGACTTGAGGGCTAAGAAACCCCCCTTGGGGGGCCCCCATGAGGGGTTGGCCGGCCACATGAGGGGCTCCTCCATGGAGCCCCACTTGCTCCATTACTTCCCTTTTATGCCCTTGTGGAGGACTCCATACATGGGCATTTTTGGGTTTTTGGAATGGCATCCCTACCCCTTGGCTTTCCTATAAATAGAGGCGCTCTCCACACTCACTCCTTTCTCACATACAAGTGCCATGACATTTCTGGCTTCTTCTCTCCCTCCCACGAAAAGAGTTTCGTAGAGCCGAGAGGCTGTCTGTGTTCCGGTGGGAACTAGTTCTGGACGGCGAAGCCCTGCCGGATAGATGACACCGTATGTGTGCAACTCTGTAGAGAGATCGTAGTTTCGGTCTTAGTTCGAGAGTGACTCCCGAAGGGCTGTCCGAGTGACCGTCCGAGTTTCGAGGGTCCTCCCGAAGAGCTGTCCGAGTGACCGTCCGAGTTTCGAAGGTCCTCCCAAAGGGCTGCCCACGAGACCGTCCGAGGGACTGTCTGACTGCCTCCCGGAGGGCTGTCCGAGGGGCAGTCGAGGGAGTACATCCTCGCGGTTGGGAGGTTGTAAATCCTAGCTGCGGGGATCTGCACCGCCGATCGTCATCGACTCTACTTCCACTGCGCTACGAGTCGGTAACGAAAAGATCAAACCTTGTATGCAGTCTCCATAGTGGTCCTGGGCTGGTGCGTAGGTCAGAAATTTTTTGTTTTCTGCTGCGTTCCCCTACAGTTCCGTACCCTACAACAATTTCTATCTTATGTTCTCCGCGAATAGGAACTTTGGAGTGATTCTTTGTCGCATGTTGAGGGATTGTCATATGATCCAATTATGTTAGCACTGTTGAGAGATTGCACTAGTGAAAGTATGAACCCTAGGCCTTGTTTTCAGGCATTGCAATACCGTTTGTGCTCCATTTTATCACTTGCTACCTTGCTTTTTTTTCAAATTACAAAAACCTATATCTACTATCCATACTACACTTGTATCACCATCTCTTCGCTGAACTAGTGCACCTATACAATTTGCCATTGTATTGTGTGTGTTGGGGACACAAGAGATTTCTTGTATTTGGTTGCAGGATTGTTTGAGAGAGACCATCTTCATCCTACGCCTCCCACGGATTGATAAACCTTAGGTCATCCACTTGAGGGAAAATTGCTACTGTCCTACAAAACTCTGCGCTTGGAGGCCCAACACGAGTCTACAAGAATAAAGTTGTGTAGTAGACATCAGTGCGCCCCTGGCCACGGCGCTTCTTCTTCTTGGCCCCCTGCCGACCCCGACTCCCGCCATTCCCATTCGGAGGGAATTGGGGCTCCCCACGAGGAGGTTGGTAGCGGCGGGTGTGGGTAGGGGGTTCTTGCTGTGGTTGCTGGCGTGGTGGAGAACAGCCGTTCCGAGCTGGAGAGAGGCTCCGCTCCCACCGCCACACTGGAGATGGGGACCGCCGACCCAAGGAGCTCCAAGTGTCCGCTGGGGGAGGGGAGCAGGAGCGGCCCCGGTAGTCGTTGCGGGCCGGGGATCGCCGGGGCGGGGAGCGATGGTCGGGGTGAGGGGGGAGCGGCGGGGATCCCGCGACGAGAGCTGGTACCGGAGGTCTTCTTCGCACCGGACCGCATCGGGGGATGGGCGGGGAGGGTTGCGCCGGTCGTCCAGACGCCGCTTGTTGTGGCCCCCCTCGTCGCCCCACTCCCTGGGCATGGCGGAGGGTGGCGCGGCCAGAAGGCGGGGGAGAGGTGGCGGGGCGACGGCGTCAGGGGAACGTGGGCGAGGAGGCGGCTGGTACGGTAGGGTTTGGTTCGGTGCAGGAGAGGGGGTCGGGGGTGCTAGAAATCCACACGGGGACCAAATGGCCCGAGTGCCCGAGCTGGGGAGCGGGGGCCGTGGCGGGCCCACCGGTTGAGTCCATCCCAAGCGCGCACCAGCCAGCGGCCCAGTCGCAGCATCCCGGCCCAGTGGGGCGCGGCCTAGGAGTAGGCGGCCCACCAGTGGGGGCCCGCCCTGCTGGCTGAGGGGACAGCCGCTAGGGTTTGCGCCCCCAGCGTGGGCGCCGCCCCGGCGCCGGCGACGCCACTGGAGAGGGGATGCCAGGCAGGGAGAGCCAGGGACGACGTAGGGGGGAGCCAGGATAGTAACGCAGAGAGGTCGAGCCGAACGCCGCAATAAACGGCCGGAAAGGGGAGCGCTTGGAGGAGAGAGCATCGCACCGAGGGGCCGGCCATGGCAGAGGAGGGTCGGCCGCTATGACGGCGAGGGCTGGGCCAGACGAACGCCAAGAAGCCCTGGTAGCACCGAGGTCAGAGCGCCCCGCGACGCCCCACACCGAAGCGCGGCGGCGGCGAGCGACTCGTCCCCTCAAGGTGGCGCCTTGGTGCGAAGGCATGCGGGACGGGCAGCCCGGCCTGACCACGAGAGGGAAGCAGAGCCTCCACGCCGGGAGGCTGAGCCGCCCTCCGTGCTGGTCAGTACCGGACGAGCCAGAGGGCCACGCCGCTCGACCGGGCAGCCGGCGAGCCGGTCATCTTCCTCAGCGAGGTCCGCCCAACGGAGCGAAGTTGCGGCAGGAGCGGCGGGGTTGGCGTCCCAGGGCAGCAGGGTGGGGCGGCGGGGGGGGGGGGGGGGCGGCCATGCCGGAGCTCGTCGGAGAGAGGGGAGGCGGGGGCTAGGAGGAGAGCGCGGCGGGGTTGCCATCGCCCGCGGCGTCGCCAGTGCCAGATTCAAACGCCATCCGTATATCGAGCCCAGGCTTTCAGTTCCCTTGAATCCTTTTCCATATTCTTTCCTTCACATATTCAAACATCTTCGCTTTTGCTTTGCCAACATATGTTGGAAGACCTAAATATTTTGATGCAAGGGCCACAGATATAATGTTCAGCCTCCTCTTCATTTCTTCCTTCTGCCAAGGCCTCGTATTTTTACTGAATAAAATGGATGACTTGTCCTTGTTTATCATTTGCCCTGAGCAGCTTCCATATATGTTCAAAATACGTTCAACTTCTTGAGCACTGCTTGCACTAGCCTCCATTAGCAGCAGAGAATCATCTGCAAAAAGCAGGTGACTAACACTAGGAGCTCCTCTGCATATTTTAATTCCTCTAATTAACCCTCTCAATTCAGCATTGTGCAGCATGGCTGAGAACCCTTCCGCACAAATTAGAAACAGATATGGGGAAAGTGGGTCCCCTTGACGAAGCCCCCTTTGGGGTGTGGTTGTTTCAGTTACATCCCCATTCACTTTGATCTTATATTTGACAGTGGAAATGCATTTCATTATCAAATTCATCCACCCTTCATCGAAACCCAGTCTATGCATCATCTCCTTTAAGAAAGTCCACTCCACGCAGTCGTATGCCTTGCTCATGTCTAGTTTTATTGCTGTGTAACCCACCGAGCCATTTCTTTTCCTCTGCAAGAAGTGTGTTAGTTCATATGCCAGTAGAGTATTATCATAAATGAGGCGCCCAGGCACAAAGGCACTCTGGTTAGGCGAAATTATGTCAGGAAGAATTATTTTGAGCCTATTCGTAATTACCTTAGAGACCAGCTTGTATACCACATTACACAGGCTTATTGGTCTCAGATCATTAATCTTCACCGGATTGTTGTTTTTCGGGATTAGCACAATAAGTGTATCGTTCCAGCCCTCTGGCATGTTTCCTCCCCTCAAAATATGAAGCACTTCCTTGACCACTTGTTCTCCGATAGTTTGCCAAAACTTTTTGAAAAAAATAGCAGGAATTCCATCAGGACCCAGTGCCTTAAGGTCACCGATACAATTTAGTGCTGCTTTAACCTCTTCTTCAGTGTACTCAGCACACAACACGTTGTTCATGCTCTCCGTCACCTTTGGTTGTACAACATGCATAACTTCCTCGATGTTGTTCTCTATCATCGTGGTGGAGAAAATGTTTGAAAGGTAGTTTGCAATATGTTCCTTCAGTGCATCTTCCCCTTCTGCCCAGCTTCCATCATCCCTCTGTAATTTTTTAATTGTGTTTCTCCTTTTTCTTTCAGAGGCAAAGGCATGGAAAAAGACGTATTTTTGTCCCCAGCCTGTAGCCACTTTACATGGGCTCGTTGTCTCCAGACAAGAAGAGGATGTCGGGGTCCTCCTGCTTCTGGAGATCCAGAAGCCCCCGGACTGCCGGCCATTCCCCAGTCCCCGGCAGTTCCAAGCTATTATTTTCATTTTGATTCACCGGGCTGTCCTTGCAGCCCAGCGTTCTCTGCATCTGATTTTGTGTTTCCTTCCTTTCCCTCTTGCACTGCAACCTCGCCATCAATTTCCATTCTAGCTCTCTTTTGTATCTCTGCCTCCAAGTCTACATTCATCAGATCAGCATTTCTCTTCCTCAGAATAGTCTCAAAGGGCTCGTTTTGTTGTAGCTTCTCCTTAGTTCTTTCACGTCGCTTGAAGGTGCCAAGCTTCAGGCTTTTACCTGACCTGATTCCCCTATTGCTTTCCTTCTTATGTTCATCTTCCTTCCGCTGGCCCCTCTCCTTTTCTCCTTGGACAATCTTCAATTCCGTTGAGTTAGCTTTCGGCATTTCCTTTTCCTGTGTCACCAACTCAGAGTCCGCAGGATGTGCGGTCTTTTTGCAGGGACTAGGTTTCAGGTTTGTATTTGTAATCTCCCTTGACTGCTTGTTTTCCTCAAACACCAACTCCTTCCCTTTCACGACTCTATTCATATCATCCTGAATTGACTTCAGGGGGCTAGTGACTTCTTTCTCTTCTTCTCGTCTTTCTGATTTGTCTCCGTTCGTTCCCGCCGGTAGGCTCTTCCTCCAAGTTGGACCATCGCTCCCTTGTTTACTCCCCTTGCTGCCTGCACTATGTGTGGTCCAAAAGTCTCCACGATCACTTGAGCTTCTACTCCGCTCATCACTGGAACTTCCGTTGTACATGGTTGCACACAGCCAAGGACCAAACTGTCTATCACCTTCTCTTCTAGTCCTAGACGGGCAAGCCCTTTCTGTATGACCAATAATACCACAACTGTAGCAAAAATCTGGGAGATGCTCATATTCAAAAGAGACAATTTTCTTCTTCTTATTCTTATTCTCCATATCTTCAACTCCCATCATTTCCTCAGAAACTTGCCCCTGCTCCTCTTCCTGTTCTTCTTCTAATTCTATGGTTACTCCCATTGCACTTCCATTATCGTCCAAATCAACATCCAAACATTCACCAATTTGATCTCCCACTAGTTCCCCTGTTTCTATGCTCATCATTCCCATTGTATGCCATAAGCTCTCACCCATATAGGAATCGACTTAAATTCATAGTCATCTATAGTTTTGCTTGGCACAAAATCTTCCATCACTAGTAAATCTTTGTTAAACATCCAAGGTCCACCTCTTAATGCTTTGTTCTTGCTCGCATCATCCTGAAACTGAAATAGGAAGCGATTTCTACCCAGACCCTTGCATTCCACTCTAGAGAAAGGGCACCAAGCACCACTTAAAGCTCTTCCTAAATACTCTGCTTTTGCTGGTCTTTCAGACAGAAGCTTACCCACAGCCTGAAGCTTACTCACCTCCGGGGAGCAAGACTGTTTCTTTCCTATCTTGATGCTTTTCTTTTCTGCTTCTGTGAGCTTGAGATTTCTTAATCTTCCTTCCACCCCATCCACCTGAGGAGCCTTCCCGTCGCCCATGCTGGTCGCGGCCCGCAGCTCTGGGCCAGAGCCGCCCTATCAACCGCCTTGGACTACCTACGCCTCGCTCCGCAGCTCCGGGACAGAGCCCCCCCCCCCCCCCCCGGTCACTGCTGCCGCGCTCGCTGGATACACGCCACTACTTCCGCTGTGGGGCTGCTAGGGATTTGATGGTTCCTCACAACACTTGGATGAGATTTGGGGATTTTGCCAGCCGGAGTTCTTCCCCGCGCCTAAGTGTGTGCTCTAACACTCTGAAGGGGAACGACCTGAGATGCTTAGATCACACACCTGCTGCAAGGGATTGAGAGGGGATCACTACTTTTGTATGGCATGTCATTGTTTAAGTGATAGATTTAATCTTGTATGGTCCACTTGCTTTGCTATCATGATTTAATTGGCTTTCTCTATGTCCGTTGTAGTTCACAATGAGGGACATCCTCAACTTCACAACTACCGTGGCCGATCATTGCCATCCGGGCGGCTGCAATAGCAGAATAACAAATCATCAGTTTGAACCATTGAGAGTTCTGGCTTTCAGAGCTATATCAGAGCGCATAGGGCGATGTAAAGAGTTTCCTCGGGAGCGGATAGCCGACGGCCGGTTCGAGCTGCTGAGCATTCTGCTCTGCGGAGCGATCCACAACAAGGGAACATCAATGGATGACCGGTTTAAACCGTCTGTCATTCTGATCAGTGGAGTTATATCCGACTACGTTTTTCACTATGCAAAGGTACCACTGAATGATCTGTCGAGTTGCCATCTGAGGCAACTCCACCCAGGAGGCAGCAGCAGGATAGCAGGCAATCAGTTTGAACCGCTGATCATTCTGGCTTTCAGAACTATATCAGAGCACATAAGACGACGTAAAGTGTTCAATCAAAAGCAGATAGCCAACGGCCAGTTCCAGCTACTGAGTACTCTGCTATGCGGGGCAATCCACGGCAAGGGAATCACAGCAAGTGATCGGTTTAAAATATGTGGCATTCTGCTGAGTGGAGTTATGTCCAACTACGTTTGCAAAGACACAAAGGACGCACCCATTGATGTGCTTCAAGACCTTCCAGAGGTACTATGCTAAGATTTTGTTCTCCAGCTCGTCTCTTGGTTGCAGATTACTAACTTCTACTTGCCTACAAATGTGATGTATCCTTTTGCTGCAGGGCTTACTGTGGACAACTTTTTCAAAGCTGCCTCTGGATGCGGCTGTAAGAACCAGCGCTGTATCATGGCAATGGAGATACTTGTGGACAGATTGTCCTAAACTGAGTTTCGATGCAGATGCTCCCTACGGCGGCGTCCATACCAGCATGCGAGGCCGAGTGAAGGAGAAGATGCGATTAGTGTACAACCTCTTTGGTGGCACCGAGTAGGCCTCGGTTTCATCCGAGGAGTCGGTGAGGATGCTGCGGTTCCGGTGGGGCAGGTTAAGGCGGCACTGTGGGAATGGAGCAGCCGCGATAGACAAGGCGATCGTTGGAGCAGCTCCTGGGAGGTGGAGGACGGGGCGGCTGAACCGGCGGGACGACGAGATCGACGACGGATCCTCATCCGGTGCGGTGCATGAGGGACGTCGAGCTGTTGCGGTGGACGACGTCGTCGGGGAAGAGGCTCCGGCTGGGAGGCGATGGGGGGCGGACGGAGAAGGGTGGGGTTTCGCGGCTGGTGGAGAGAGGTTTTGGCGGCCTCGGTTTTCGAATGGGGAAAAGAAGGGGATGGGATGGGGGAACCATGACTTAGGGACGTGCTTGTCCGAAATGTAGGGTAAGTTACAAAAGTACCCCCACCAATTTGAACTAGCGGCTCTTTCCGACCAGGGGTAGAACGGGGATTTCGCGTGTCGGGATTTCGCAGGAGGAGGGAGTTTTCGCACACGTTGTAATTTCGGGATAGCAAGGCGTGGGTTGAGAAGGAGGGAGTTTTCGGAGCACAAACAGACAAAGAGATATCTTGAAATTTTGGCATAATAAGGCGCGGGTTGAAATTTCGGGACAAGGCTAACGTGTACGGTACCATATCAATTCACACTTCCCTCAACCAAAAAAACAAAAAACAAAAAAAACAATTTGCACCACACAAGAGAGGGTCTTGTCCCGTTTTACTGTATGAATCACTACAAATGTCAGTCAAAACTTTGAATCCATGTTATGTTCAATTAAAATATTTCGCTAGGTGTATAATGCATGTAACCTAATCAAATGAACATTTTAGTGCATTCCAAATCTATATACTACCGCTGCAATATGAACTAAATTTGAATTCGTTTCACTATTTGAATAAGAATCTACAATCATGATTGTTGTCAAGTTAAACCATCATCTGTATATTATCTTCACAACACACCACATGATTGATGTCAAGCTAGATATGAACTGTGTGTACTATACGAACTCGAATTCAAATTTTTGAATCCACTTTATGCTGATTTTAAATAATAGTACATTGCAAGGTCTAGCTAGATCTTCATAATCTAAACCATGTTTCATATGTATAATGTGTTTATCACACAATGTATACTGCCCCACCCCCTACGCCTACAAGTACTTAGCTGTGAGCTACAAAAGCCACACATTATCACAAATTCAAATAAATGTGAGATTGTTTGATATATATATAATATATATATAGTATAACATGTTCATAACCTCACCATGTGTATCACCATTATATTCATGCATGCATGGGTTTAAATCACTATGATCTCTTATTCAAATATCTGAATCCACTTTTGTAATGAATTATGATCTCTGTTAGACTTTACACCCACACAATCATGTTCTCTTTGTAGCAAGCACTAACTTTCTCTGGTGCATGCACACGCCCTCCTCGCCCTCCCCCTCCCTCAGCATTCTCTCCATCACGCACATTCGTTATTTTTCTTTAGGTCGTTCACCCATGGTCTCTATAGGTCTCCCCAGCTCCTTCTTTCCAGCACACACCAATCGATATACCTCTCTAGCTAGCTCTGCCTACCACATACACACACTTTTCCTCTTCTCCTCCATCTCATCGTCCATGCCCTCTATCTCTCATACGGTCACACACATATGCACACTCTCGCCCCTCTTTTGATCGACCTCGCACTCGCACACTCCTCCATCTCTATATAGTAGGCCTATCGCACCAACTCGTAGCCGCATCCCTGTCTCTCTATCCATCTCTCCGGGACTTATTTGCCTCTAACACATGCATGTATATCGATCGATCTCCCTCTGTACATATAGCTAGTTTGACTATAACTCTTTTTCACCACGCACTGATCGATCTACCTCACTAGATAAGTCTCTCCCTTTCCCCGACACACGATGATTGCTCTACCTATCTAGTTAGGTCTGCTTACCAGAGACATATCGCCCCCCCCCATCATCCATGCATGCCTCCCGACCCGTCTCTCACACACACACGCACACAAACACACATCGCCTTTCTTATTGATATTGCAGTCGTACCCTCTGTTTGTCCAGTAGGCCTCTCCCACCATCTCCGAGAAGCAACTCCACCACCACCCCTCCGGCACTCTAGCTCTGTCTCTCTCCCAACCTTAATTATTCATCTCCTACACATATGCATGGATGCTGATCAATCTCCCTCAATACATAGCCAGGTCTCTCCTTCTCCACACGTCTACCTATCGATCTACCTCTCTAATTAGGTCTCCGCCCCCCCCCCCACACACACACCGATAGTCAAACGCTCTAGTTAGGTCTCCCTGCCACACACAAACTGCACATGTCCCCTTTCACGTTTCAGTAGGCCAGCCACCCAATATCTTTGACGTGCGCACACACAATTTCGTTGGCTCTCTTTATCGATCTCGCACCCATACACCTTCATCCCTCTCTTCGATTCTATCGATATCTCACGCCGATGATCCCTCCCCTCTCTTCTCGTGGATCGCCCCCTCTATATATGATATATCTAGGCCTCCGTTTCACACGCATTGCATATGTTACATTTTTTTGAGATATCATTGACTCATATTTCCTGTCTATCTATCACGCACACAAATACACTTACAAAATCACCCCCCCCAAAAAAACACACTCGCCATCTCTCTTTAGGTTTGTATCTCTCTCACACACACCCACGTAGGTGGGGTATGTGCACGAAGAGAAGAGGTGCACGCACGACACACGTACTCACATCTCGATCCCAGCCACACCCGCACGGGTACAAGGTGGAGCTCATTTCTGTACGAAAAGGCAGCCCACGTGGTAATTTGACGCGTGTCGGTTGTTCACTTGATGGAGGGTCGTGTACCACGTGTGAACAAAACAAAGTGCTACTTGACGCGTCGGCGGGTTATTTTTAAATAAAGTTTTATTCCTCAATTGCACGTACAGAATATAAAACGATTGTATGGAGAGAAAAACAAAATCCGCTCCACTATACAAATATAGGCAGTAGCCTCAATGCTAGCTTGCTGGGGTTCGTCTCCTCACACTCTCTCACACAAGACGGCGGTGGCCAATCTCTCTCTCTCTCTAACCGCTGGTCACTGATCCGACCGGATCCCGTCCGCCGGCGAAAAGGGAGGATGTGCAGCGTTGCTCCGGTCGCCTGCGTCGAGACAGGAAACCCTCTGCCGACGCGTCCCGATCTGCGGTACCCGCCGTTCTCTCCGACCAAGCTCCGGCGCGGTGTGATAGCCTGGCTTAATAGGGATGATAGACTACTCATATCAATAAGGAATTCCTTCTTTTCCGGGAGCCCATTCGGAAAGAACTCCAAAGTTAAGCGTGCTCAGCTTGGAGTAATTTCAGGATGGGTGATCGACCGGGAAGTTGGTCCCGGGTGCGCACGAGTGAGGACAAAGTGCGCAGGAAAGACTAGTATTGATCTGTGGGGCCAGTCTAGATCCCGCCAGTAGTAACGACCACCGGCGGGTGTGTCCGGGACGTTATAAGTTGGTATCAGAGCCGACTCTCGCGGTTACACGGATGTTTGCGGACAGGTGCGCGGTCATGTTGTGCATGACATTTGTGACCCGTCGTGGCACACGACATGGCACATGTACCGGACTGGATGCACACACGTATGTGCCAAGAGGGAACGTTCCTGTGGGCCGACGACGACGTCGGTTCCTCTGAGTGGGGGTGTATGTGATAGCCTAGTTTAATAGGGATGATAGACTACTCATATCAATAAGGAATTTATTCTTTTCCGGGAGCCCATTCGGAAAGAACTCCAAAGTTAAGCGTGCTCAGCTTGGAGTAATTTCAGGATGGGTGACCGACTGGGAAGTTGGTCCCAGGTGCGCACGAGTGTGGACAAAGTGCGCAGGAAAGACTAGTATTGATCTGTGGGGCCAGTCTAGATCCCGCCAGGAGTAACGACCACCGGCGGGTTTGTTCGGGGCGTTATACGCGGTAGGGCCTTCGACCCTTGCTCGCTGCCGTAGCAGATCCCGCCCGCCGCCGCCCTCCTTCTTACATCCCGACAACCCTTAGGTACAGCTTCCTCTGGAAATGGCCTTGCTCCACTGCCCAACTTCCCACGTCGCTGCATGTGGATCTTCTCTAGTTCTTTTCCTAAAACGTACTAGCTCGGCTGGCGTACTTTCCATTTTGCAATCTCGTCCTCACACCGTTTGAGAGAAACCACTGTGCTGTTATCTTTCCCTTAAGACAATGAATATTCTTCTTTTTGTCGGCGTATGTGTCATCAACTGTCATTGGCCAGTAATTGTTTCCTTTCTACCTCTTTTTGCAAATAGGGATATTCATTTCACCTCGTTGCTATTGCAACCTTTTGGTGAACTGCACAAAGCACTTTTTTCTTAAGAGTGTTTTGTGCAGTTCTACTAAAATGTCTCACTGGCAACGTTTCTACATTTCAATGGGACTGCACAAAGTGAATTTGGAGTTCCTATCCTCCTTATCCAACTATCAGCCTAATCTTCTCCAACAAGTAGTTAGTCTCAAGAGAGACTGCAAAGGTGACCGGCTTCTATTTGTGTGTTTATTGTTTCATCAATAGTGCCACTATTATTGTAATCACACTTACTCAATATCTTTGCTAACAGGGACACTCAGCTCTATTTTAGTGGAACTGCACAAAATGATCGGAATGTTCCATGCTTCTGACAGCTCCTTTCTTTGCCAACATGTCGTGTTGATTTTGACAGAGCTGCGGAAAGTAGCTGCCAACCAATGAATATCATGGCCAGGAAATGAAAGCATTCCTATGGAGAGCATCAATCATTTTTTCTTTTTTCTTTATTTGTACACTTTCTAAGAACTTTGTCTTCAGTTGTGATGTAAATATTGGCTCTGATATGCGAATCATTGAGATGCATTAGCAAGTTAGTTAGTTTTTTTCTTTTTCGAAAGAGCATGGATGTTAGTTTCCTTTGTATTTGATGGAATGTTGTAACGAGACAACCTTCCAGCTGGCAAGACACATGAAACAAAAGCTGAAAGATTCATAGCGTTGTACAATTTGATGTCGCTCAAAAATTATGTGTACATATATTATGTAAACAAATGCTGAAAGCCTGATAGCATAGCCAGAAGCAATTCTACTACTCCAGCATCCGAGTCCACGTGCGATGCACCAAATTAGAGTGCACAACCGCACGGGAGACTCCAGCCCGGTCGTTTCGCCACAGTAATATACTACACTACAAAAAAAAGACACATCCGTGACATTATGGCCCGAAAGAAAAGTTTTTCTGTCATGGTTGTGACACTTCTATGACAATAATTGTGACAAAAACACGTATCCTCATAGATGTGGTGGCCTCCTACTTCTATGACAAAACATTATGACAGAAAATGGGCTTTTCGTCCTGGGTGGGCCGGAGACGCACCCGCATGACATTCTTTGGGCCGTCCATCACATAAAAAATCATGGTAGAAGTGAGGGCGAGGAAATTTTCAGGGAGTTCCTGGTTACGGTGGGTGGTCGGGCCGAGCGATTCAGTGTGCTTTTGCGCGTTTCTGTCTTGTACGCGCGCGTGTGTGCGAGGCGCTCGCTAATTGAACCCGAGCGAGGCGTACGTTCGCTTACTGAACCCGAGTGATCGATCGCCCTCGCACTACATACTGAACACGAGCGATCGATCCCTTCGCTGCTAACTGAACCCGAGCGATCCCTTTGCTGCTAACTAAACCCGAGCGATCCCTTCACTGCTAACTGAACCCGAGCGATCCCTTCTCTGCTAACTGAACCCGATCGATCCTTCTCGCTGCTTACTGAAGCCGATCGAGCCCCCATGCGAGATGTAGCCAGCCGGTGTTGGGTAGCGTCTCGATGAACAGCGCCCGTTGCTGCCGCGCGCGCGATACACGTAGGACGAGTTGAGACTTGCATCGATTGAGCCGGTTGGTTGGCTGTGGATGAATAGTTCCCGTTGCTGCCACCCGCTCGTATGCGCCACCCCAGCCGGTGGGGGTTTGATGAACAGGACCCCGGCCGTGTAGGCGGTTAGTGCTGGATGAACAGGACCCCAAGGAAGTTGTGCTGCGGTACGCCATGCCCCAGCCGGTTTGGGGTGGATGAACAGAACCCCGTGGAGGCTAGATGAAAAGTAGCCGGTGGAGGCTGAATGAACAGGACCCCGTGGAGGCTGGGTGAACAGTAGCCGGTGGAGGCTGGAAGAAGTCAACGGTGGATGAACAGTAGCCCGTGGAGTCCCATTTTGCGGTACGCCAAACCCCTCCCGATGAACAGGACTCCGTTTCGATCGTAGGCAGTTGGGTAGAAGTCCGTTTCCTCCGTTTTGCGGTACGCCAGACCCCTCCCGATCAACAGGACCCTGTTTTGACTATAGGCGGTTGAACAGAAGTCCGTTTCCTCCGTTTTGCGGTACGCCAGACCCCCCAGCCGATGAACAGGACCCCGTTTCGACCGTAGGCGGTCGAACAGAAGGCTGTTTCCTTCATTTTGCGGTACGCCAGACCCCGAGTCGATGAACAGGACCCCGTTTCGGCTGTTCTGTCCAAGCAGGTTGGCTCCCGATGAACATGACGCATTCTGACCCAGTCGCTTGGCTCCCGACGCTGTTTCCTCCATTTTGACCCAGCCGGTTGGCTGCCCATGAACAGGAGGCCGTTGCTGCCGTCGGTTACCTCTCTCCATGTACACGAGCCATAGCCATACGTCTGCATGAGTACATGTTTGAGACCCCGTTCGTATATGTACGTACATCACCATATTTTTTGCCGTGTGGATATATGTACGTGTACACGATTTAGACGGGGCTACCTGAACTGCTACGTCGGGGGCTCTACTACGACACGTGCCGCTCCTTACGCGGCCACAGTTCATCGTGGCAGAGAGACCGATCGACCAGTATGTACATACACGCTTTCGACCAGACAGGTAACAATACGTACACTCTGACCTGGTGGGTCCGAGCTGTCTGGGGGATAAGGAGGCACTTCGTTGCGTGCGAAGATATAGCTGGTGGGTCCTGCTAGTTGTAGTCTGCGTTGGTATTTCCCCGAAGAGGAGAGGATGATGCAGTACAGTAGAGATAAGTATTTCCCTCAGTTAAGAACCAAGGTTATCAATCTAGTAGGAGAACCAAGAAAAATTCCGTTAAGCGCACCTGCACACACAAGAGCAAACACTTGCACCCAACGCAAATAACAGGGTTGTCAATCCTCTTAGTGGTTATTTGCAAGGATTAAACCTTATCGAGGTAAATAGATAAACTAAAACACTAATTAAAATAAAAGTAAATAAATTGCAGCAAGGTATTTTTAGGTTTTTTATATGATAAAGATAGACCCGGGGGCCATAGTTTTCACTAGAGGCTTCTCTCTCGAGCACAAAAACATACGGTGGGTAAACAAATTATTGTTGGGCAATTGATAGAAAAGCAAATAATTATGATGGATTCATGGCAATGATCATGTATATAGGCATCACGTCCGAGACAAGTAGACCGACTCCTGCCTGCATCTACTACTATTACTCCACTCATCGACCGCTATCCAACACGCATCTAGAGTATTAAGTTAATAAAAACAGAGTAAAGCCTTAAGCAAGATGACATGACGTAGAGAAGCAAATTCAAGCAAGATGAATAAACCCCATCTTTTTATCCTTAATGGTAACAATACAAATACGTGTCATGTCCCCTTCTGTCACTGGGATTGAGCAACGCAAGATTGAACCCATCACAAAGCACCTCTCCCATTGCAAGATAAATCAATCTAGTAGGCCAAACCAAATCGATAGATCGGAGAGAAATACAAAGCTATAACAATCATGCATAAAAGAGTTCAGAGAAGACTCAAATATTTCTCATGAATATTCTGATCAATAACTCACAATTCATCGGATCCCAACAAACACACCGCAAAAGAAGATTACATCGATAGAACTCCAAGAACATCGAGGAGAACATTGTATTGAAGATCAAAGAGAGAGAGAAGAAGCCATCTAGCTACTAGCTATGGACCCGTAGGTCTGTGGTAAACTACTCACACATCATCGGAAGGGCAGCAAGGTTGATGTAGAAGCCCTCCATGATCGATTCCCCCTCCGGCAGAGTACCCAAAAAGGCCTCCAGATGGGATCGTGGAAGAACAGAGGCTTGCGGCGGCAGAAAGGTTTTCTCTTCTGGCTCTCTGATGGTTTCCCAATATTTGTAAATTTATAGAAGTGGAATTAGGTCAAACGGAGTCACGTGGGCCCCACAAGGCAACACGGCGCGCCCCCCCTAGGGCGCGCCCTGTTGCCTTGTGAAGCCTCCGTGAGGCTTCTGGCCTCCTCCCGAAGCTTCCAAGGTTTCTTTTATCCAGAAAAAAATCTCCAAAAAGTTTCGTGGCATTTGGACTTCATTTGGTACTGTTTCTCTGAAAAGCCAAAAACAAGCAGAAAACAGCAACTAGCACTGGGCACTAGGTTAATAGGTTAGTCCCAAAAAATGATATATAATTGCATATAAAAACATCCAAGATTGATACTATAATAGCATGGAACAATCAAAAATTATAGATAAGTTGGAGACGTATCAAGTCCCAGCTGTCATGGGGAGGAATCATTTTTTTCACGCAATAAGGAGACACTTCCTTGCGTGCGAAGATGTAGCTGGTGGGTCCTAGCTATCAGGGGGAGGAAACTTTTTTTCCAGCGTAATAAGGAGGCACTTTCCTTGCGTGCGACCATGGACCTAGTGGGTCCCAGCCGTCAGCCTCTCCACGAACAGTCCTCTTCCGATGACTCTCGTTTGTTGACCACGCCGCGCCAAGTGCACGAAGGTGGTGGACGACGGCGAAGCCCCGGATAGGAACTACCAGGAGATGGGGAAGATGCGGCAGTGGAGTCGCAGACGGAGAGGGGTACGACGTACGAGGGTTGACTGGTTCGGTGCGACCTGGGGCGGCAGTCGGCGGAGCATAATAGGAGGGGTGGAGGGGTGGAGGGATGGCCTGGCCGGCGGTGGTGTAGCGCTTCGCAGCGAGGCATGTGAAGCAGCGCCGCTGGCCACCGGAGGCGGGAGCAGGAGGTGCCGCCGGCGCTGGAGGAAGAGGACGAGAGATTGAAGATGCATGCTGCCAATTGGATGTACATCCAACGACTACAGATGCCAGAATCATTTATTGACTAAGTTGACAATGCCTTCCGCAGGCTTCGACCTATTGGCCCACAATGTCAGCCTCCTTACGTGCGAAGATATAGCTGGTGGGTCCTAGCTGTCAGGAGGAGTAATAAATTTATTTTTCCCATAATAAGGAGGCACTTCCTTGCGTGCGAAGATGTAGCTGCTGGGTCCCAGCTGTCAGGGGGATGACACATTTTTTTCCACGTAATAAGGAGGCACTTCCTTGCGTGAGAAGATGTAGCTGGTGGGTCCAAGCTGTCAGGGGGAAGAATAATTGTTTTTCGCGTAATAAGGAGGCAGTTGCATGCGTGCGTCCATGGACCTGGTGCGTCCCAACTGTCAGCCTCTCCACGTACAGTCCTCTTCCAATGACTCTCGTTTGTTGACCACGTTGACCAAGCCGCGCCGAGCACACCAAGGCGATGGACGACGGCGAGGCCCCGGACGGGAACGACCAGGAGATGGGGAAGACGCGGCAGTGGAGTCACAGACGGAGAGGACTACGAGGGTTAACTGGTTCTGGTGCGGCGTGGGGCTGCAGTCAGCGGAGAATAACAGGAGGTGTGGAGGGTTGGAGCGATGGCCTGGCCGGTAGTGGGGTAGCACTTCGCAGCGAGGCGTGCTAAGCAGAGCCGCTAGCCACCGGAGGCGGGAGCGGGCATTCCCGGCGGCGCTGGAGGAAGAAGACGACAGATTGAAGATGCATGCCGGCCGTTGGATGTAAATCCAATGGCTATGGATGTCAGAATCATTTGTTGACCAAGTTGACAATGCCTTGCATGGGCTTCGACCTATTGGTCCACATGTCAGCCTGCAAAAATGTGGCACATATTCAACCCATGTTTTTTAGAATTTACAGTCCATTTGCTGGGATGAGTGATCAAATAATGTAGCATCTATGTGGTCCATTTAATTTTTTCTTAGAAATCATAGCCCATTAGCACTTTCTCAAAATACACGAATTTGCTGGGCTTGTTGTAAATATAATGTTGGGTTGGACGGAGCAATGTTATCAAAAAATAAACCGGGGCTTGGCATTTTATTATATATAAAATTAGATAATTAGCGCGTTATTGCTCTAAATAATGAGCGCGTTATTATTACATTGGTCCTTAAATCCGAGCAAGCTTTTGTATGCAATCACCAGGATTTTCGTTGTAAAGAAAACCTAGGATTTTCCTTGCGAACTTCTGTTAAACATTTATTTTTTATAAGTTAATAAGACGTGGGATATTTTATATATATATGTATCTATTAAATATATGATAATAATAATATATAATAACATAAAATAATATATATATATAATATAATTAGAAGGGAAAACATAAGTTGGACCTGGCATTCTTATTCTTATATATAGAAAAATAGAAAAGAGTTCTGCGTTTTCTTCAAAAAAACATAAGTTGGGCTGCGGATGTTTAAGACAAAATAAAACCTAGGCAGGGAGGCCCATGGGCCAGTAGATACATGCTGGAGCTCAAAACAAAAAGTTTAAAACACTGTGTCGGCATGTCGTGGGCTGCGCCCTGCGCATGTTAAAAAACAAAACCTAGGCTGGGCAGGCCACAACCAAGCCGATACTTGTTCGCCCTCTGAAAAAATTATACCTACTAGCTCCCCGATGACAGTCTTCGTTGTAAATTTATCTTGTTTATTGACTACGTTGACAGACCCGTGGGCCCGAACGTCAGTATAACATTAGGAGAAACGAATATCCATTTCCGAGAGAAAGCTTTTTTTCCAATGAGGCACATGCTTGCGTAGGGCCATGGACCTTGTGGGTCCCGACTAACAGCCTCTCCACGTACAGGATGGGAACGAACCGGAGCCAGGGAAGACGGGGCAGTGTAGTAGTAGTTTGCGCGCCTTCTTTGTGTTGAGTACGCCGTAGTAGCCCAGTAGCTATACCCCCTTACCTGCACCTGCTCGGCCCGGGATCGATTACCCCTATATAACTAATTTTTTTGCCACTGCTACTACTGACATGTGAGTCTCCCCTTGTCATCCACACACACCACCTCCAACACTAGCCAGAATTTTGTCCCTAGTTTTCTCAGTTTTTCGCACTCTCAACATTGTCTGGGCATTTTGAAAATAGCATATCTTTTTGACTATGCATCATATGAAGATGTGCTATACATGAATGTTGATCAGCATGATGTTAGCTTGCTGTTAGTTCCATTTTTGACCATGAATAAAATTTGGAACATGCTATTATCCCTGTTTGAAAAGGGCGTGTTGATATAAATGCTCTGCCTCTGAAACTTGCAGTTTCTTATCTGAAACTGAAACTTGCAGTTTCTTCTCTAAAAATCACATGGTCTACACTTTTATATGAAACTACATTTTTGAAAGTACTAAAAATAGATCTCTGGAATTTAGAAAATACTTCATATGCTCAACACTACAAACATCTGAAACTCAAAAGTCATTCATATCTAAAAGTACCCAAAATACACAACACAAAACACAAAACACAAAAGTACCCAAATACTGATAACCCTAAGCTCCTTCTATGATTATTCGTCGGGGCACTCCCCTCCTATTCCTTGGCGGCAGACCGCTGCCCCGTGAGACGAGGTGAATGGCGAGGGAGCCTTGGAGAACGGCGGCGAAGCGTCATCGCGCCAACTGCTTTTCTCCTCTTGCGGTAGGGTACGGTCGACAAAGACTCCACCGGTTCGCTCTGACATGGCACCCTTACAAACGGCACCATGTGGATGCTCGATCCTTGATCCTCTGGATGCTCAATCTTGGATCGATACTCCCACCACCTCTACCTCATGACCGGATTCGGCGAATCTGTCTGCTCCATGGCCCACATGAGCAGCTCTATGGACTCCCGCGCAACTCCATTCGGGAGGATCACCACCTTTTCGCTCTTTTTCAGATATTTGGCCATCGCCATCACCGTCGCCGCTAATTGCCGCTGGTTCTCAAACCAAGACTGTATCTCCATCATCCTGGCTAGCTTCACAGGGTCGCCGTCTGCGATCGTCACGTATCGGTTGTACTCCTCCATCGATCTACTTCTCCACAGCACCTTCACTCGCTGGCGGTGATTTTGGATTGGAAGAGGAGCGGCAGCGGTTTTGGAATGGAAGAGGAGAGGAGCGGCGGTGGTCTTGGAATGCAAGAGGAGCGGCGGGCGATGGTTTTGGAATGGACGAGAGCGGTGGCGCGCTGTCAGTGGATCCATCCTAATAACTAATATACCCCTCACTTACGAAGCGACCCCACATAAACTTGAGTACTGACCCCACGTTACCTAGTACTGACCAACGGAAGGCTTACAAAAATGCCTACCACCCTAAAACTTTCTTTTTAGTTTGCATATATAATTTGGTCAAAGTCAAACTTTGTAATGTTGGACTAACTTGATAGGCAAAAATACCAACATTCACAATATGAAATCAATATTATTAGATGCATCACGAAATTAACTTTCATATACCATATATCTTTGGTATTGTAGATGTTGATCTTTTTTATATAAATTTGGTCAAAGTCAAAAGAAACGGCGGGAGTATTGAAGAGCTTGATAGGGTTGCTGTCGCCTGCATCATCATGCCGTGTTTCAGAGCTTCCAAGATTCACAACCAACTCATAAGATTCTGATAATAAGTACAACAAAGATGCCTATGCATCTCATTGATTCACAGATCAGAGCCAATATTAACTTTAAAACTAAAACAAAGTTGTGAGAATGTGTACATGTAAAGAAAAAACGATTGATGCTTCTGTGAGAAAAGAGTAATCCCTGGAGAAGTGCCAATATATCCAGCAAACCATAAACCTAATTCATGTAAGCTATTTGATTCAAGGATTTGCTGCAATACTGAAACCAGTCCAGTTTATGGGCACGCATGTCAAACACCGGCAGATTAACATGTTCTGTATAAGCTGGTCGCCAAGAACATGTGGAACCATCGGAACATCAGTGTTCGTTCGAAGCCACGTTATTTTAGATGGTGGCACTCACACTCTGCATATGCGGGTTCCATCCAAACATTTGTGCAGTTCCACTAAATTGTAGTTGAATAACCCTATTTGCACAGATAATGAAAAAGCATGATTAATATAATAGTGGCACTAGTTGATGAAACATAAACAAATAAATAGAAGCAACTTCATTTTCTTAATGGGAAAAGATTGCGATACAACAAGTTTATTAAAAAAAATACAACAGTAGCACAGTATGACAAAGCACGATGATGTGGATGAAGGACAGGACTGACCTGTGTGAGATGACTTAGTGAGATCAAGTTATTCTTCAGGTCGTCGTATCTTGCCATGAAGGCAATTCGTTGAAAACTATGAACAAATTCAGTGTGGCAGTAGGAGGGGACTTGAGTCATTCCAATCTCTTTTTTTGTGCAATTCAACTAAAACTATGGCGCCCGCCATGTTGCGAGGGAGAGAGGGGCCCTGCGCTGCCTCGACGATAGGCGTCATAGGGACCGATGAGTGGACTCGACGGTAGGCCTGATAGGGCACATCGACCCAATTCTCCCAGATACACCTTCTACAAGTGATGAACCAGGAAGGGCCTTGCTTCATTGCAATCACTTTTTTTGTGCAGTTCAACTAAAATTAAACATCCCTGTTTGCAGAGATACTTAAACGTGTCATTACTTTAAGAATGGGACTAGTTGGTGAAACATATACTAACAAAGAGAAGCACTTTCATTATCTACATTGGAAATGAAATGATAGCGAAGACAGTAGCTCTATTTTAACTGTATTATTACTTCATTTTATCAGTGGCATTAGTGATGCCAAAACATTGCCTCAAACTACTAGTGGCATTAGATTAAGGTGCAAAATAATACATAACATTATTGCTTTCTCATGGCAGTGCCAAAACATTTGGACTAGATCACTAGCTGCATGCAGAGTCAACATGCTGGATCGTTCTGGCAAAGGGTAGTACCAAAAAGGAACATACCTCGTCATGGGAACCATATCTGCAGTCAATGCCATAGTAGATGGGTTGACACCAGTTACCAACATGGATAATTATATTCATGCGACCTTTTTGTGCAGTTCACCTAAAATGAAGCAATGTTTGCATGATGCAGTTAGCAAGAAGTACTTGGTCCCATGAGCTGGCAGCTTCTTCATTAGTTGCACTAAAACTGAGCAACATCAAGGTTGGTCGTCAAGCTCGTGGAATGTGCAACTATAATTTGGATATGCTTTTGTGCAGTTCAACTAAAATCAAGCGTCCATGTTCGTTACACAAATATGTGCAAAGTGCCATTGTGGTGACAGTGACGACTAATCTTGCAAAGGCTAATTAACTGTTGGAGGAGATTAACCACAGAGTTCAACGAGAAGGTTAGGAACTCCAATCACCCTTTGTGCGGTTCCACTAAAATCAAGAGATGTTGCCCGTGTGACATTTTAGTAGAACTACACAAGACACTCCTTCCAAAAAAGAAGTGTTTTGTGCAATTCACCAAAAGGTCGCAATAGCAATGAGGTGAAATGCATATCTCTGTTTGCACAAATAGGTAGAAAGGCGGGTGAATAACAAGTGATGAAACATATGTCAAATGAAAAGAAGCATCGTCCTTATCTTAATGGCAATCATAGAAGGACAGTAGCAATTTCCGGGGGCATTAAGATTAACAATGACAACTGTTAAATTTTACATTACTTTAATGGTGCCTTTGCTTGATTTTACCAGCTACATTAGATTAACAGGTGCTAAAGAGTTGGTATAAGGGCATGTTACAGTAGGCAGACCAGGATAGTTGCATTTCTAACGAAAAGAAGCAACTTACTTATCTTAACGAGAAATATAGCAGGACATTAAAACATGGCCATTGCTTCATATTACTGGGGGCATTACATTAAAAAACAACATTGGTTAAACATGTCCTTACTTTAACAGTGAGATTGCTGCATTTTTCCAGCGGCATTAGATTAACAACAGCTAAAAATTGCCATAAGGGCATCGGACAGTGGGTGCACCAGCACCATGTACCTCCACCAATGCATAAAGTGGTGATGCGAACAAACATCCAAACAGGATATCTGGGTTGGTCCCATTTTTGTACACTATAGCCACCTTTTACTATGTGAGGGCAGCAAATCTAGTGCTAGAAATACTCTGTTGACTTGTCCCACAATCCCCACTTTCTTTCCTTTTTCAACCAGTAGATTGGTTCTATATCCAGTTTGTACTTTGTTTTCCCTTTATTTCCCTTTTCAACCAAGAGACCGGTTGGGTAGCCAGTCTCTACTACCCCCACCACCCCAATCTTTCCTCTTTGAACCAAGTCCTAGAGTCATGCTAGAACTTTTACCCCGTTCTTCCCGCTTTGAACCAAGTCGTATATTCGACTGCATGAAGTAGCTTTACCTCTAATAGTAATAATTTAAGTGGCTTTGGAACAGCCGATCGAGCCAATCTATGAGGGGGGCTGTGGCACCCCGGCTCAGAGCAACCGATTTACCTTGCATTGCCAGCCCGGAGATCAAGTCTTCTGGCAATACACAACAACTTGGTACAGAAAACAACCGCTTTATTGATCTCTAGCGGATACATAGGTTCCAAATATTACATGATAAGCGAGGCCAAGCGGCACACACGGTGCGGCTGCACTTATGTACATTATTTAGTAGACATCTCGGGGGCCTCGATGATAAAGGGACTACTACGCGGCATCGGAACGACGAGGTAGCGGAACTCCACTCCACAGGGACACTGCTGGGACACGGCCTAGAGCGCGACATACTGCTCGACATCCACACCATGCACGGCTTCTCCTGCATCTGGCATGATAAGCCAGGTGAGTACTTTGAATGTACTCGCAAGCTCACAGCAAACAAAAAAAGTACGACAAACAACAACAAGGCATTTAACAGGTTTAATGCATGAGCATGATACTACCCAACATGAGGTGTGCGTGAGAAGTTGCCGCGGTCCCTGGGACCAACTTACCATTTCGGGTTACCACGTAACCACCGTCAACCACTTACCAACGTGATCCTCACACGATCACATCCATATCAATCATAGTGATCCTCACGCGATCATCAATTTTGCATGTGCCATCTTGTGAATCTTAGTGTGCAAGTTAATTATATCTGTTGACCCACGGTGTGACCTACTACGAACTGTGTCCATATCCGAGGACGCGGCTATCGATAGATTATACACTCTGCAGAGGTTAGTACACTGTACCCACACTACGGAAATCATGGCCTTGTGCTCCCATTCGGGTGGACCAACGACATTCCGACAAAACCAATCTATTGCATGACACTCTCCCGGCCACTCCGACAAACTCCCCTTTGGGGTATGTCATGGGTGGCGCTGATGTCAACTCGTGACATCCGCCACCTATGTGGCTGCCACCGTCGTGGTCAAACAAAAACATTGTCCCAAACGGGGACCTCGGTACCGTAAAACTCGGGCACACAAGGTTATGACTACCTACCGGGCCAGGGTAGCGCCAGTGCACAACCTTCCCAAGTAGGAGGCACCGGTGAGAGGCATGACAATAGACCACATTAGGGCCTCCCCATCCAGGAAAGTGTGGTTGCACTGGTGAGCTCGATTCGGTGGCACCATGACTCGATCAACAGCTTGTTCAAGTTGGATTATCATCAATGTTAACTTGAAATAAAAGATTCGAGCCATAGTGCGTGAATGGATGCATGGGTCATGCTCATAAGTAACGAATGCATCCTGCTACCATGAGAGTATATGACATGATCTCTACTGCACACTAGCAAGAAACATCTTCCCTACTGCATAGCATCAAAATGACATGGAGCAAATACAATGCAATAAGTTTTATATAGCACATTATTTTAATAGTGGAATATATGATGAATTTAATTCAAATAAACCATTGCCATTGCAATGCCATCCGTGCATATGAATTTTGTGGCTTGCCTTGGTTCAGAGGAGTGTCACAATAGTCCTTGTCTTCTCCAACACAACTAGGAGCTTCTGAAAATATTTTCAATGCAAAAAGAAAATGTCACATAAATCATTTTATTTCACCAGAAATTATCAACAGCAAGAAAAATTCTGAAATTTTGCATGCATAAACTTTGGCTCAATACAAACTAGTAGAAAAAAGAATCAACTCAATTGGACTTATAGAATAGAAATTATAGCTGGTCAAAGTTGGGGTCAGAATCTGGTCAAAATATTCATTTAAATGAATTTAACCGAATTTCCAGAACAGGCCACGTCGAAGGCGTATTTCCAGAGTACGCCTCCACTTAGAAAATGATTCGGGAGAGAGAGAGAGGCTGACAGTGGGGTCCCACTGTCAGGGTTAAAAGAGAGAGAGAGAGAGAGAGAGAGAGAGAGAGAGAGAGAGGGAACAGTGCTCGGCGCCTCGGTCGTCGGTGATTCTCCGGCGAGGAGACCCACGACGGTCGCCGGCGATGGGCGGGATGGACTCAGCACGTCACAGCGATCACGCACGTACCCGAGGCGACGGTCGGGGTGGACGGACGGCGTCGGGAGGTTCTTCTCCAGAGACGGCGGCAGCGGAGCTCGTCGGATTCGGCGATTCCGGCGACGATCCGGCGAACCAGTGGCACCGTCGAGCTGAGGAGATCACCACGACCTCGAGGGGAGCAGCAGCCGAAGCTGGGAGTGACTAGGATTAGTGCACGATCCAAAGGGATCCGCGGCGAATTCCGGCGATGATCGGCGGCAGGAGGCCCTCCCGGCCTTGCCGCGCTTGTGGGAGAGTGATTTGTGGCCAGGTAGAGTGAGAGCGATGGCTAGACGGGCTCGGGAACGGCTCTATTTATAGATGGAGTGCGGCCGTGCTCGGGACTTCGCCGGCGATGAGCTGCAGAAGAAGATAGAGGGAGATGAGCTCGGGCGTGACGTGGAGGAGGAGTAGTGGTGCACAGCTACGCGGTGCACGCGAGCAAGCACAGTGTGGCGCACTACGTAGAATAAACGGAGCACGCGCGCCCACTGTTCCGCCTGGTAGCGTTCAGCCGCTTCCGGCGAGCGGCTTGCCGGCATCGGGGAGGAGCAAGGCGAGGCTAGGTGGCGTGTTGGAGGCTGCTGCGAGGCTGGGACATGCTGCGGTGGCGAGCGGAGAGTGAATGTATGGCGGCACAGGGGCCCGATGCATAGAGCGCGGCGAGCGCATGCCAAGCACCGTACACTCACGCGGTCACTGCATGTACTGGCACATGCGGTGCTTTCGGCGCTGCCAAACCGTGTCAATTGAGAAGTCCCTTCAACGCGGAGCCTAGAACTGCGCTTGGCTTGCCATCTGGCGCACTGGACATGACTTGAGGTTGATGCAAAGTTTCTGGCAGAAACTTGTGACAAATGCTGGGGACAAACGGCTAGGAATTAAGTGACAAACGCGTGACTTGGGGTTAAGCATCTCTTAGGAGAGTAGTCATGTGGTAAAAATTTCAGCTCCAATAGATCAAGGAAAAATATACTTGCTTCACAAAGTGCCCATTCTATCCAGAAGCAAAAATATTTTCCTTAGCTGAAAATTTCCAAATGACCATAGGATATTTTTGCATAGGGAGGTGAGGCATGATCCAAAGAATATTTTGGAATTTTCTTGGAATTTTTTGAGCAATAAAAATGAGGGTTGCTTCATAGCTTATTGAGAAAATAGACATTTTCAGGACGAAAAAGAATATAATGCCATTAAATAAAAATATCCAATGGCATTATGGTGAGAGGGATGAGGTCTAGGGAAGTTTTAGGGATGATAGAACCCACTTGGAAGAAAATTAAAAATAATTCCAAGTGGTAAGTCCAAAAGAATTGACTGAAAAACCCAAATGCAAATTAAAGTGTTCAATAAATCCAAATAAAAGGAAAAGCAAAAATCCAGGGGGTTACAGGGGTTGAGAAGTGGAAAAAGATTCACATGCATCAACGTGGGGATCTGGGGCAGTAGAGCAAGTCCGGTTTCGAAGGAAGTTATACCTGAGGTTTGTCGGGATTTGGCTAGTTGGGCGGCGGGAGGCCGGATCTGCCCACACCACGGCAGCGAGGAAGACTGGGTCGAAGGCCCTCCCTAGCCGGCGCTGTGTGGGAGAGAATGGCAAGGCACGCGTATCGGGACGCGTCGGCAGTGGGTTTGCTCCATCGCCGACAAGGACCCCGTGAACGTTGCACCTTCACCCCTTCCCCGGCAGAGGGGATCCGACCGGATCTGTGACCAGCGGCGAGCAGAGAGAGAGAGTGTGGCCACCGCTATTGTGTTTAGATCTGGAGAGGATGAGTGTGTGAAGAGAGCAACCCTAGAAAGCAAGAGCGGAGGCTCCTACTTATATACATACTAGTACATGGCACGTGTCATGCACGTATAGATTTAATGATTATTGGTGGAAACAATGGAAAAACTTGGATCATATTTTAAAATGAAATTATAAGAGAAAATAATAGCTATTTAAATATAACACATTAAGCTTTTACTTTACTTGTGACTGTCGGCAATTGTAAGCGTAGTAAGCGCTGTCAGCAACTCAAAATACTTGTGTTTGTAATTTGATAACCAGACGGACCAATCAATTATGAGCTCCCATCAATTATATGTGTGCACGTGTATGAACTTTATTACATGAGAAAAGAAGCTAATCAATAGTAGTATTAATTAAGCATCTGATTATTCATACTAAATAAAATCCCTTCAAGTCAACATTGCGCCATAGCGATGCTGCACTGCTGCATGCGCTTTTTCCACTCTCTCTCTCTCTCTCATCACGTATAGCAGTGCTTGCCCGGTGAAATAGCTTGCTAGTAATAGCACTGTAGGGCACCACTCTCTCATGGGAGTCTACCAGAGAATTCTAGGTGGCAGTGTCCAGCTGGAGAATCTTGAACCTTCATGTACACTCTATCATGGTGGCAGTTTGGCAAAGGGTGTGCCGCAACACGAATCTCTGCAACCACATCCGTTAGATTACTCTATCCAACAGTCTATAAGTGGCCATGTAGTCCTCTATCTAAATTAATTGAGTATGAGCGGTCAGACTACAAAGATCCAATGGTCTATATCCCTCAATACTCGTACACTATATAGGTGTATAGATTGTGGAGTAGTTTTCTTTTTTTCTCTCCATAAAAACAATCGTTTAAAATTGCGTACAAGCCAGGTCACACTTTGTATTGTTCACTTCTGGTCCCCGGCCCTCCAATAATTGAACAACCACACGGGTCAAATTATCACGGGTGAAAATATAGAACGAACAAGCTCGAACTCTTTCGAATTTGAGATGTCGATGGCACCGTTTGAACACATTGCATCCACGGAGTAAGTAGTTTGAATTTGAGGTAATGTGTGGCTTTTGCAGTTCACATCTAAATGGGGGTATACCATAGATTTTATTTGCTTACCACGCTATACTTATAAAACATGCACAATTTATATTTCGAATAGCAAGCTTGAGCTTGAAATGTATTGTTTCCAACATAATGGGAAATCAAATTTCTGAAAATTCGTGATCTTAGCATTTGAAAAAAAATGTAAAAGCCATCAATCTTTGTTCTGATTTTGAACATAAACTATATGCAACCTTTTTTGAGGGAGACCGGGTCTATTGTAAATGTTTGCAAGTACATAGCATCTCTGATAAAAAATACATCCAAATTCCGAGACCAGCAAACAACCAACTGCAGTCAGAAAGAGCCGTCAAGGCGTCGTTGTCGCTGCTATCCTACCGGAGCCGGCTTGACCTCGTCCATGACTGTCGAGGAGTCTTCGTGCACGTGCCTCTAAGGAGCAGTGCCCCGGAGGCGTAGTTGTCATCATTGATATAAGGCACCTAATTAATATAACACCAAATTCTCCCATATGACAAGAAACACTAACCTCACTGCCCCAAGGAGACAACATGAATCTATGTCGGAGCTCCATCGACTACGTCCCGACAGACAAACTCGACGAGGATCAAAGCTCAAAGAGCAAACTAGTAGAAAAGGCGTTAATCGATGTCGCCGATGTCCTAACGTAGCCGGCTTCACCTTCTTGATGGCAACCGAGTAGTCTTCGTGGGTGTGCCCCTAATAACCAGCACCCTGGAGGAACGTAGTTGTCGTTGTTTAACCCTCGCATTGATCCAAAGCACATGACACCAAATCTCGCTGGATGACAAGAAACCTTAACCTCACCGCCCAAAGGAGACGACACGAATCTATGCTGGAGTTCCATCGACTATGTCTAGACGAATGAACTCAAGGAGGATCAGACCTTGGAAGACCGACTCGGAATAAGAAGCGCCGACATCATCTGCCTGAGTGTTGCGCGTGCGGGGACTAAAACCCCTAACATAAACTAATAACCGGAGCACAGACACCGGCATTCCCCTCCTCGCCACCGGTCGACGGAGCGGTGGGAAGAGGGGAGGGGTGAATCCACCGGCTCATCGGTGAAGCAGGGAGGGGAGAAGTTGCCCTAACCGCCTAGGGTGAGTGGACTAGATTTGTATTCATACCGAGAATGGATTTAAATTTTATTGGTATTGCAATATACTTAGTGCTCCTACTTTTTTTTAGATTTATCAACAGAACTACATCCGTATGTTAGTACGACACAACCTTCACGATATGTACACGATAGCCAATCCAGTCGTCTGCTGGACTCTGGTCACATGGATGGACAACTGATCTCCCCCGTCGTGCAGGGATCGTCCAAGCAACGACGTGTGTACAACACTACTCTAGTACTACTATCGCTGGTGTCTTTCTTCTGGTACAACTCAGCCGACGCGTGGGGCCTGAGGGACGGGGGAGAGTGTGCCTATGGTCGGCTGCTCAATTGTAGTCCCACATGTGAGTGCAACGCAAGATGACTCGCGTTCCATTCCGTGAGCGGCGTGCCGGACCGACCGACCGTGTGGGGTGCGATGCAAACGCGACGTGCGTGCTGTATACATGTAGTACCACCGTTTTCTTTTTTGGTTTGCTCCATGGCGCAATCCATCGATACAAAATTATATTTAAAAGTGGAGGGCGGGGCTTTTCCCGCGCGTTAGGTGGGGCAATTTCGCCTAGTCGGTTCGACAGAGAGGCGAGGAGGTCGAGGGAGTAGCGGATTCAACTTACTGCTGGAATGGTGGGGTTGTGTGATTTGACGGCTCGTTACTGATGGAAAGGTGGGGCCTTGTGATTTGACTGCTCATTATAGTCATTATTACTGCGGCGCTACGACCGGGGTGAGTCTCCCCCTCCATGGTGTACAGGTGCTAAGCATGCCACATATGCAAAAAAATCTGATGTGACAAGGTAGGAGTAAAGAGAAGAGGGAGGAGTTTGGTGACCCCAGGAAGAACGAATGCGAAGCGCGCGGACCTATGCAAAACACTTAAATGAGAGAAGTTTAGGCAATGCATGAAGGAGTTTAGTTGCCAAAGAAAGACTTAGTACTATGCATAATTTGGTGCATGAAACGTCGATCCAGATGATTGCTGTCCCTCATCCAGCATCACATACTAGTATAGTAATATTACGTACGTACTGTACTAGTATCGATGTTCTCTCTTTTCTACTTTAGTAGTAACTCAGCCGACGCGCGTTCCATTCCGTGAGGGGCATGCTGGACCGACCATGTAGGTGCGACGCGAACGCGAGGAGCGTGCTGTATATGTCTCACCTTTTTCTTTAATTTGAGCTTGTTAGTTTTGCTCCATGGCGCAATCCATCGATACTTACAAAACTATATTTAAAAGGCGAGGGCGGGGCAAGTTTTGCCTGGTCGGTTTGACAGAGAGGCGAGGAGGACGAGGGAGTAGCGGATTCAACTTACTGCGGGAAAGGTGGGGCTTTGTGATTTGACGGCTCATTACTGCTGGAAGGTGGGGCCTTGTGATTTGACTGCTCGTTATAGTCATTATTACTACGAGGGGTAAGTCTTCCCTTCCGTTCCCCACTCTAATCTGGTGCATGACACATCAACCCGGATGCTGGCTGTCCCACATGTCGGCGAAAGGAGGTATAATTGTTGCCGACGACCTAAGGAGGAGCAAAGAACCATGCGGTATACTCTAGTTTTCCACTGGAGTACTAGCCCGACGCGGAGGAGTGCGAAACACGGCAGCCCAGTGCGATATGGCGATAAAAAATGATCTAGTTTTGTCGGGGGGATAACCCCCGGGTAGGCAACCAAACCCGGAGCACCTTTCAAAAATTCGGGGCAGCCCGCGCACCTCCAATCCGGTTGGCCGTCTGGCCGGCTTCCCAACGCTAGTCGGCGGGGCTCGACCCCGTGCCGGGTCCGGCTGGCCGCTAGCCGGCTGGCGGCGGGTCAGTGGTCGTCCCATCACTCCGTACAACAAGACGGCTCTCCACGGCGGGAGAGCGTGGCTACAGCGCCCCGAACCTAGAAGAGCGTGGCTACAGTGCCGCCAACCATGCTGACCCGGGCGACCGACGTCAGCGCGGCGAGCCACTGTAGCCCCACGACGCCAACCACTCCGTGACACACGAGGCGACGGGCCACAGTGCCGGGCAGCCGGCGGGCCCCGCAGCCGGCGGGCCCCACTATCAGCTCCAGACGCCAACATCCGGGTCCCGCCCGCATGTAGATTTACTCATGTAACCTCGGGGGGTTGGGCTATAAGACCCACAGGAGGCCTCCATGCAGAGGGATCGCTCACTTTATCTTCCGCCACACACACACTCACAGGAGACGTAGAATGGAGAGCTAGCTCCTTCTTCCTCCTCCGCCCAAACAGCTCCAGGAGCACCATTGTTGCCCTTGTGCATATCATCCCATCCCGGCAGGACTAGGGGTGTTACCTCCCCGGAGGGCCCCGAACCTAGGTACGTCTTGTGCCTCGCACTCGCGCGTACCGACCTCGCTTCCGGAACCCACCGGCGTCCTCACGCAGCCCCCCACTTTTAGCCATCTCATGGCATCTGCCGTGATTTCACCACGACAGTTGGCGCCCACCGTGGGGCTGCTCGCGCCGTCGGCCGGAGTCAAGTTTTGGACGATGCCCGTCACCAGCTCCGGCGAGCGCATTGCGCACGGCTTGGTCTACGCGCCTTGCACGGCCAACCCGGCCGGCTGCGATGCTGCGCCAGGAATGGACGCTGCCCGCCCCGCAGGCTGCTCCGTTGTCCCCTTCGGCGCGCTACGTGTCTTCATCGCGCTCATCCCCGACGAGTACCCTAGCGAGGTACACAGCTTCACCAACTCGCCCGTCCCCATCGGTTGCGTCATCTCCGATGACGTCGCAGATCTCTGCACCCGCGCGGAGGTGCTGACCATCGGCGCCAGCTCCGGCTCCTCGCGCGGCAAGGAGAAGGCCTCCACAGCCGCTGCTACCGCGGCTGCAGCCCACGCTCTCCGTGTTGACCCGCTTCCAGAGACGATCCGGACCCTGCAAGCCCCCATCACGCCTGACTCCGACCCGGCGGCCGCGGCAGCTCAGCTCGACGAGAACCGTCAGCAACTGCTGGACGAGGCCACGGCACTCGTGGCGACGCGGCGCCGGCTGGAGTCCGCCCAGCGAGAGTATGACAACATTCACAGGTTCACGCTGGCCACCGCTGAGCCCAGCCGGGTTGCAGAGGCGCGATTCCGCAGAGGTGCCATCGGCCGTGCGCTAGGCGCAGGCCGGCCCATCTACGACACCCCCGTCAAGAACATGCGCGCGACGCAGGCGGCCATGGCAGATCTTGAGTTCCTGGAGGGCGAGGAGCTGCTGTAGCAGCAGCAGCGCGTCCGCGACCTCACGACCGCGGTGAACAAGTAGCAGAAGCGCATCGATCCGGCCCTGCCAGCCGCCTCCACCTCAGGAAACACCGCGGACCTGGAGAGGGCCCTTCGGGACACGCAGCAGGTGTCTTCCCCTGCCGCTAGCACCAGCCGCTTTGGCTGGCGCCGGCAAGCCGGAGCCGGCACAACCACGTCGTGACGGCCGGCGACGGCATCGCTGACGAGACGGCCAGTAACGACCTGGTCCGGCAGCCGGAGCTTCCTCCCCCGTGGCCTCGGCGGCCCCAGCCGGCTTCCACCGGTGCGGTACCGTGCGGCCCCGTTGCGAACCGGCTGGGTCCCCGCGAGCCCTACGATGAAAATGACGCCCGCCATCGCATCGACCAGCTGGCGCGGTCCACGGCCCTCGAGGAGGAGAGTTCCGTTGGCTCCGTCTGTTTCGGGCCACGCATTCGCGAGGAGCCCTTTCCCAAAGGGTTCACGCTGGCCCGGGACACCCCGAAGTACAGTGGCATCACCAAGCCAGAAGATTGGTTGACTGACTACACCACGGCTGTGGGCAAAGCCGGCGGCAACAGGCGCGGGGCGGTCCGCTACGTCCACCTCCTGCTGCTCGGCTCAGCTCGGACATGGCTTAACAGCCTGAGGGCCGGCAGCGTGAACTCCTGGCTGGACTTCGAGGACGCGTTCGTACGCAACTTCACCAGCACGTACAAGCGCCCGTGTCGGCCTCGCCAGCTCTCCACGTGCGTTCAGGGCCCGGACAAGCCTCTCCGCGACTTCCTCACGCGGTGGACTAAGCTGCGCAACTCCTGCGAGGGGGTCCACGAGGTGCAGTACGTCGAGTACTTTGTCGATGGGTGCCGAGACGGCACCCTGATCAAGCACCGGCTGATGTGTGACGAGCCAGACACCTTGGCGGAGCTCATGGCCATGGCGGACAAGTACGCCACGGCCGACTCCGTGATGCGTGTAAAGATCTCGGTCGACTCAGCCGGCAAGACAACAACAACAACAAGCGGAAGGGCGAGCAGCCGGCTCCCCGCTACAACAACCAGCAAGTGGCCGCTGTGGCGGAGGAGACCCCGGCCGAGGAAGGCGGCGGCAAGCGCCAGTGCACCGGCAAGATGGCCTGGCAGCCCAAGCTCTCCTTCGAGCAAATGCTCGACGCCCCCTGCAAGCACCATAGCAGTGCGAAGCCATCCACGCACACGCTCCGGAACTGCAGCATCACCCAGCGCTTGACGCGTGGCGACCTTCCACCTCCGCCACCCGGCCCCGGCCCGCAGCTTCCACCGCCTCCCCGTCACCTCCTGCAGCCGGCGCCTTCGCCAACAAGGCCTTCCTTCAGTAGGACGCGGCCTACATCGTCTTCACCAGCGAGGGCGATGACAAGCACAGCAAGCGCAAGTACCAGCACGAGGTGAACGCCGTCGTCCCCCCGCCCCCCAGTACATGCACTGGTCCAACCGTCCCATCAGCTGGACCCGGGAGGACCACCCGACCGTGATGCCCATGCCGGGTGGCTAGGCGCTCGTCCTTGACCCCACCTTCGTCGCTGAGAAGCGCACCTGCCACTTTTCACGGGTGCTAATCGATGGCAGCAGTAGCATCAACATCCTCTACCGTGACACCATGATCAACCTCCGCATCGAGGAAAGCCAGCTGCAGCCTACCCAGATGGTGTTCCACGGCATCGTGCCGGGTGCCTGCACCCACTTCTGCTGCGGGCCGATCTGGATTGAGGTGGTCGACCTGGCTAGCCCCTACCATGCGCTTTTGGGCTGGCCTGCCTTGGCCAAGTTCATGGCGGTCCCCCACTCTGCTTACCTCAAGATGAAGCTGCCGGGTCCCAAGGGCATCATCACCATCATCGGCGACTACAAGAAGTCCCTGGAGTGCGCCAAAGCCGGCTCTAAGCCGGCCGAGTTGCTGGTCATTGCCGAGGAGAGGCGCCAGCTCGACCGTCTTGTCGTGCTGGCAGGCGAGCAGCCGGTCATGCCGGCTCAGCTCAAGCAGCCGGCCGACGAGGGGTCATTCAAGCCGGCCAAGAGCACAAAGAAGATTTTGCTCGACCCGTCCAACCCCAACTTCAGCGAGTACGTTGTCGTAGGCACCGGCCTCGACAGCAAATAGGAAGGCGAGCTCGTCGACTTCCTCTGTGAGAATCAAGATATCTTCGCATGGTCCCCTAAAGACATGCCGGGTGTTCCGAGGAAGTTTGCCGAGCACAAACTCCACGTCCGGCCGGATGCCAAACCGGTCCGACAGCCGCTACGCCGCTTCTCCGAGGAGAACTGAAGAACCATTGGCGAAGAGATTGCCCGGCTACTCGCAGTTGGGTTCATCATGGAAGTGTTCCACCTCGAGTGGCTGGCCAACCCAGTCCTCATCCTGAAGAAGAACAACACCTGGCGCATGTGTATCGACTACACCAGCCTGAACAAGGCCTGCCCCAAGGACCCGTTTGCCCTACCCCAGATCGACCAAGTCATCGACTCCACCACCGGCTGCGAGCTTCTGTCTTTCCTAGACGCCTACTCCGGCTACCACCAGATCAAGCTGGACCCGGCGGACGCCCTCAAGATGTCCTTCATCACCCCCTTCGGGGCGTATTTCTACATCACCATGTTGTTCGGCCTGAAGAACGCCGGCGCCACCTTCCAGCACTGCATGCAAAAGTGCCTCCTGCCACAGATTGGCAAGAATGTGCACGTCTACGTCGACGGCATCATTGTGAAGACCAAGCAGCACCTCAGCCTCCTGGAGGACCTCAGGGAGACATTCGCCAATCTGCGCCAGTTCCAGATCAAGCTCAACCCGGAGGAATGCGTCTCCGGCGTTCTGGCTGGCCAACTCCTTGGGTTACTCATCTTGGAGCGCGACATTGAGGCCAATCCGGAGAAGATCAAGGCGATCGAGCGCATGCGCAAGCCGGCTCGGCTGTGCGACGTCCAGACGTTCACTAGCTGCTTGGCCTCTCTCAGCCGGTTCGTCAGTCGGCTGGGGGAGAGGGCCCTGCCCCTGTATCAGCTGATGAAGAAGACGACGCCCTTAGAGTGGTCCGACCAGGCGGACGAAGCTTTCCACGACTTCAAGCACATGCTCTCCACCGCACCTGTCCTGGCCGTGCCGGCTGAGAAGGAGCCGCTCCTGATGTACACCGCGGCAACCACTCGCGTGGTCAGCGTGATCCTGGTGGTCGAGCGCCCTGAGCAGGGCAAGGCGCAGTCGGTCCAGCGCCCTGTGTACTACCTGAGAGAGGTCCTCTCCACCTCCAACCAGAACTACCCCCACTACCAGAAGATATGCTATGGCGTGTACTTGGCCGCCAAGAAGCTGAAGCAGTACTTCCAGGAGCATGTCATCACCGTGGTGAGCACGGCTCCCTCGGTGAGATCATGGGCAGCCGAGACGCCTCCGGCCGGGTCTCCAAGTAGGCCATCGAGCTCGCCGGACACACCATCCTTTACGAGCCTCGCACCGCCATCAAGTCGCAGGCGCTGGTCGACTTCCTCGTCAACTGGGCGGAGACCCAGTACTTGCCGCCGGCTCCCGACTCGACGCACTGACGCATGCACTTCGATGGCTCGAAGATGGTCTCCGGCTTGGGAGCCGGCATCGTGTTCTCCTCCCCCAAGAATGACCAGCTGCGCTACGTGCTCCAGATTCACTTCGCCACCTCCAACAACGTCGCCAAGTACGAAGCCCTCGTCCATAGCCTCCGGCTGGCCAAAGAAATCGGCATCCGACGCATCCTCTGCTTCGGCGACTCCAACCTGGTGGTCCAGCGGGTCTCTGGCGAGTGGGACGCTAGGGACGCCAACATGGCCAGCTACCGCAACCTGGTCCAGCAGTTGACCGGCGGCTTTGATGGCTGCGAGTTCCTCCACGTCCCTCGAGCCGAGAACGAGGCGGCATATACGCTTGCCAAGATCGGCTCCTCCTGGCAAGCCATCCCAGCCGGCATCTCCCTCGAGCACCAGCGCAAGCCCTCCATCAAGCCGTCTCCGGATTCGGAATCCATATTCATCCCGGCCGACCCCATAGTCCGAGCCTCAGGCTCGGGAGCTGCCGGCTCCGGCTCGGGGACTGCCGGCTCTGGCCCGGGGACTGCCATTCCGGTCCCGGGGCTGCCGTTTATGACCCAACCTCGGGGGCTGCCAGCTCCGGCCCGCCGCCTCCCGACCCGGCCAGCCCTATGCAAGCTGCCGTCTTCACGGTGGTGGAGGCACCTTCCTGGGTGCAGCCGATCCTAGCCTTTTTGGTGAGCGGCGAACTCCCTGCGACCGAGGTCGAGGCCCGGCAAGTGCAGCGCCGGGCCTCCGCCTACAGCATCATCAACAACGAGATTGTCAAGCGCAGCACAACCGGTGTTTTCCAACGCTGCGTCAAGACGGACAAGGGCCTCGAGATCCTACGCGACATCCACCAGGGTGAGTGCAGGCATCACGCCGCCTCTCGGTCCCTGGTGGCCAAAGCCTTCCGCCACGGCTTCTACTGGCCGACTGCTCTGAAGGACGTAGAGGAGCTGGTCCTCAAGTGCAAGGGTTGCCAGCACTTCAAAGCCCAGAACCACCAGCCGGCTGCGGCTCTCCAGACCATCCCCATCACGTGTGGCCCTTTGCCGTCTGGGGCCTCGACATGGTGGGACCGTTCAAAACCACTCGCGGCGGCATGACACACCTGTTGGTGGCCGTCGACAAGTTCACCAAGTGGATCGAGGCAAGGCCGATCAATAAGCTCGACGGTCCCACAGCCGTCAAGTTCATCAAAGACATCGCTGTCCACTACGGTGTCCCCAATAGCATCATCATCGATAACGGCACCAACTTCGCCAAAGGCGCGCTGGCTCGTTATTGCTCTGTCTCCGGCATCCGGCTTGACCTGGCCTATGTCGCACATCCTCAGTCGAATGGCCAGGCGGAGCGAGCAAACAACCTCATCTTAGCTGGCATCAAGCAGCGACTCATCGAGCCACTCGTGCGTTCACCCGGTAGCTGGATCGATGAGCTGCCGGCCGTCCTATGGTGTCTTCGGACCATGCCCAACCGGTCAACCAGCTTCACCCCCTTCTTCCTAGTCTACGGGGCCGAGGCGGTCATCCCCACAGACCTTGAGTTCGACTCGCCTCGGGTCACCCTGTACACGGAGGTGGAAGCCAAAGCAGCAGGCGAAGACAGCGTTGACCTACTCGAAGAGGCGCGCCTGCTATTCCTTAGCCAGTCGGCCATCTACCAGCAAAACCTGCGCCACTACCACAGCAAGAAGATCAAGGCCTCGCTTTCCGCGAGGACGACCTCATACTCCGGCTGGTCCAGCGGACAGCCGACCAGCACATGCTGTCCTCCCCATGGGAGGGCCCTTTCATCATCAGCAATGCCCTGTGCAACAACGCGTACTACCTCATCAACGCGCAGAAGAAAAACAAACGCAAGAGAGACGCCTCCGGCGAAGAGACAGAACGCCCCTGGAACGTGGAGCTCATCCGTCCGTTTTACAGTTGAACCATCTATGTATGTATCACTACCCCTTTTGGAAGTCAATGAAAGCAGCAGGTGTGACGCCCCGAGACCGATGCTCCAGATGTCTTCCTTTTATTCGTCGTCATTGCCATGTCATTCGCTTGCATGTTGCACTTGGCCATGTCATCATGTGCATTTCATCCGCATGTTTTTCAAAACTTGCATCCGTTCGTAGTTGGCGTTCTCCCTGTTCCTTCCGTTGTCCGTTTTGAGTCCCGACACACTCGCACGCGCCCGCGGCACCTCTGAAATATTCTTTTATAAGTGGGATAAAAATGTTCTCGGAATGGGTTGAAAGTTGGCGTGCGGTCTTGTTCTGTAGTTGGTAGACCGCCTGCCAAATTTCGTTCCATTCGGAGGTCGTTTGATGCCCCAACGGATATCTATAGCGGCACTATAGCCGGTCAAATAGTCGGACGTTTCGGTGTTCCGAAACTTGTGCCGGGCCACCCAAACTTCCCTCTCATCTCAGCCTAGCCCATCTACACAGCCTACCTAGCCCACCTACACCAACCCCTCAAGTGGAACCATCCGATCGAGATCGAACGGCTCTAATTCAGCTTAAAACCCCTCCTCTAGCCCCTGTCTATAAATAGTCAGCCTCCCCTGCCATTTCTGTCCAAACCCTAGCCCCACCACGAAATCCGCGGCGCCGCAGCCTCCTCCACTCCACAGCCGCCACCTCCCACCTCCCAGCCACACGGGCCCGCGAAGCCCATCTGGAGACCCGCCAGGGCCCGGAGTCGCCGCCGCCGCAGCCCGCGCGCGCCCGGCTTCCCGCTGCGCTGCCTCAGCCTCGCCGCCGCGAACCCGCCGGACCTCCACCCCGTGCCCGACGCCGCCCTGCGCCGTCGTCGTTGACCACCAGATGAGCCCCGCCCGCCGCTCTCCTTCCTCCCTCCATTTCTCCCTTCTCGGATCTCATATTTCTCTGCCCAGGATCCATGGAGGACCCTGCCGCCATGGCCGCCCAAGGAGCAAGGTCGCCGCCGCCTTCCGGAGTACACCGCCGAGCGCCGCCACCACCTGAAATGGATAGATCCGGGAGGCCTCGTCGCGGATCCGCCCATTCCGGCCTCTCCCCACGCCGGAGCCTGCCACAAGCCGCCGCCGCCATCGAGCCACCGTCGGCCACAACCTCCCCTGCCTCCTCGCACCGGGATGGACCCGTCCCAGATCCGCCGCATCCCGCGAGCCAAACGTCGTTCCGCACCGCGCCATCCCGATCCGTCTCGTCCCGGGACCTCCCCGTCCAGTTTCCCCGGGGTGAGGTTTTGACTGAGTTTTTAACAGCATATATGCATTTTGTATTGGCTATATCTTTGCATCTGTTCATCCGATGTAAATGATCTTTATATATAAATTGCTCTACTCTCTGTGCTCTACATGATGGTTGCTATTGCATGCACATTAGGACTCATCTACATGTCATAATTGCTGTTGCAAAAGTGCATCCTGATGTTACTGCAGTAAACTGTTAATATTTGTCATTTTGTCATTTTTGTGTGATTTAATGCATGCACCATATGAGCAACTCGTCAACATGACTTTGGAGCATTTTCATGTGTTCTTGCTGGTAGTATTTATTTCATGCCATGATATGCCTTGATGTTAGTGCCATGAGTTTGTAAACATGCCTAGTTAATGTTGTTGTTCTGAGTACAAGTTGTCTGTGATAAAACTTGCCAACTTTGCTTGATGGTTGCCACTATTCTATAGCTCATATGCATATGATTCCTTCATGGGATTTGGTCTATGCAATGTGTACTTCGATGCCATGCCTTTGGTTGCCATGTAAAGTTCCTATAGCATGTCTCTTTCTTGCTCTCAAGTTGCCATCATGTTAACTCTGCTCATGTATTTGCCCTGTTTAGCAGAACATTGCATTTTGCATGGATCATATCGACTTAACCTTGATGCCTATGAACCTGAACCTTTAAGATAAATTGGAGTATATCATGTCTATTTCAAGTGCATATCAAGTTTGTGCCCATCATGTGCCTGTAGCTTGCTGTTTTGATGTTGGCAAAGTGCTATGTTACTATTTTGGGCAGATTATTATTATAGCTTGTGTTGTTTCTAATTGTTGCACCGTTACTCCATTTTGATCATGTCCTATATGAAACTTGCTTAGATTTGTGTGTAGATTCATGTTGTCATGTTGCATCCTTGATTTGTGTGTTCGTGGTTGATGTTTGCATGCATTTTGCATCCTTGCCGTGTTAAACTTGTTTAGCTCATATCTTCTAGCCCATAGCTCCGAATTAGATGATCTACATATGTAACTTGACTAGAAAAACGTGTAGATCATCATGATGCATGTTAACCTGCTGTTTAAAAACTTTAACATTGTGTTTAATTAAGATCAGTACTAATTTTGAAATTTGCATATGGGGATTTTCCGGAATTGTTGTTTGTGTTTCCGGCCTCATTTAAACTTTCCTAGTTGTATGGATTGCTTATGCTTCATCTCTTGCCATGTTTAACAACATTTAATCTTGTCATGCATCATATTTTGGTTGTGCATCATGCCATGTTTATGCTTGTGTGTTTACCATGTTGTTTGCTTCTTTCCGGTTGTGCTTCGTCTCGATAGCTCCGGTTATGTTGCGATTGTGAGGATTCGTTCGACTACGCGTGTTCGTATTCTTCATGGATTCGGTCTTCTTCCTAGCAGGATTTCAGGCAAGATGATCATGACCTTGGATATCTTTACTATCTTTTCTTGCTAGTTCTCTCGTTGCTATTGCTATGTCGCGCTTCCTACCACATATATGTCAGCCTCCCATATGCCATGATACATCCTCTAACCAACCTTACCCAGCAAACCGTTGTTTGGCTATGTTACCGCTTTGATCAGCCCCTTTCTTTTAGCGTTGCTAGTTGCAGGTGCTCTTGCAGGTTGTTCCATGTTGGGACATGGACATGTTGGGATATCACAATATCTCTTATTTAATTAATGCATCTATATACTTGGTATTGGGTGGAAGGCTCGGCCTTTTGCCTAGTGTTTTGTTCCACTCAAGCCGCCCTAGTTTCTGTAATGCTGGTGTTATGATCCATGTTTAGCGTTCCTAACATGCTCAGGGGAATGGGACCCTCTTGACAGTTCACTTTGAATAACCACTTCCAGCAAGACCCAACATTGGTTTTACCATTTGCCAACATAATAATACTGAACTAAATAATTAATTGGCATAGGGCGTCATGAACCCGAGGATTCTTTAATTCTACATAATACAGGTGGGCCTGTGTTGATGGTGCTGGTCCAAAACCGAGCCACTTGCGGTACCTCCATGGGCAACTAGGGTCTTTGGTAACCGTACGTAGTGTTCATCTGGTCGTGGCCTAAGACGAGATACACGCGGCTACTATCAGGGTGTTGGCACGCCGGGAGGTCTTGCTGGAATTGTGTAACCATTGTCGAAATGTCTTGTGCACCGGGATTCCGAGGATACTTTGGGCTATCTCGAGGTTAAGGTATTTCCAACGCAGCTTGTGTAGGCTTATGATGGGCCAGGTTGGAACACCCCTACAGGGTTAAATCTTACGCGAAGCCGTGCCCGCAGTTATGTGGTGCTTGGATATTTATCACCTCCGGTTGTAGAAAACTTGACACTAAATCCTAATTAAAATACACCAACCGTGTGCGTAACCGTGACCGTCTCTTTTCGAGGAAGTTCAAGAAGAGAACATGGTGGGGTTATGTTTGACTCGTAAGTAGGTGTTCAGGATCACTTAGTGATTATTTGTAGTTTGTGACCGTTTTGCGTAGATGCTCTTCTTATTCTTGTACTAGTAAGTTAGCCATCATATAATGCTTAGTGCTTGTTGCAACCTCACCACCTTACCCTTCCATACCCATTTAAGCTTTGATAGTCTTGCTACCCATGGTTATGGGATTGCTGAGTCCTCGTGGCTCACAGGTTACTACAACAACAGTTGCAGGTACAGGTGATGCGATGTCTTGACGTGAGAGCGATGCTTGTTTGCTTTTGGAGTTCTTCTTCTGCTTCTTCTTCTTCGTCGATCTGGGGATAGGTTCCTGGTCGGCAGCCTGGGCTAGCAGGGTGGATGTCGTTCTTCTTTTCGTTTGATTTCATCTGTAGTTGGATGCTGCCCTTCTGTATGATGCTTGTTATGTATTGATGTATTCATGTGTTGATTGCATGTATTTGTTTGTATCCCCATCTATTATGTATGTGGTACAATGTAATGATATCCACCTTGCAAGCGTCTCCAACATGCGTTTCTACTCTTGGTGGGGCCTCCGAGTTCCTCGAGAATAGGATCGCATATTGGGCATTACAGCAGGTCCCCCGAACGACACTCGGGGACTACCTTTTCTTCTCTATTGAGACACTTTTTTGTTTTTGCGTACTTCACCGCATTCGCCTCCCTCCCGCTGGGTCGGCACGTCCAGCTCAGGGGCTCGCCGGCTAGCCCACACCCCGCTCTTCTAAAGCCGGCGCAGTAGCGTGCGCACCGCCGAAGCCCTATCTCTGCCATAAGCCACACACCGGCTCCTGGCTGTCCGGCTGGCAAGAGCCAAAGGTTAAAAGCGCCCTCATGCAAAAAGCGGCTAAGGACGAATGTCCGGCTCAGCCAACCTGGCCCTCTCTTTCACTCATTGCCGCACAGACCGGCTGCGCTCCAGCCGGCTTCGCCGCCTACAGCCAGTCGGCCCAGTGGGTGTTTCGCTTGCGCTCAAATCCTAAAGCCTAAGTACTGTACGCTCTCTTTCGAGTCCGGCTCCCCGTCCCAGCTATAGACCGACTCCTGGTTGTCCGGCTGGCAGGGAGGAGGTCGAGAAGGGGAGGGAACAAGAAAACGTCCTAAGGAAATAAGCAAGGGTGAACAGCCAGACGGCAAAAGCATGTATATATACATAGCAAAAGGCCCACGGCCAGGAGTTCATTACATAAACATACACCCCTAGTGGGTGGACTTGCCAACTAACGAACAATTCGAGTTCAAAAAACAAAAGTACAGGAAAGATAAAAAAGCCCTATGCGGCGGCCTCGTCGGCTTCGCTCTGCGCCGGATCCTCCGTGGCAGCGGTGTCGTCCAAGTCGGCGGCATCATCGTCTGCCCCGGCTCCCATCTCGGCCGAGCTGCCCTCCGGGTCCTCGAGCGCCAGGCTGAAGTCGTCGGCAGGAAGCTACACGCCGTCTGGCGCCCGCTCCGGCACGAACTCGTCGTGCGGGGTGAACGACACAATGTCGCTGGCCCGCACGGCGATTGGCGTCGCCCGCTCCGCCAAGTCCGCTTCCGCCCCGGCCCTCCGCACGCGCAGCTGGTCCAAGCGGATGCTTGGGTACCAGGATAGCACGAGCCCAAGCACCATCTCCGTGCCGGCCCAAGCCGCGGAGGCCCTCCACGCGCCGAGTTGCGCCGCGCCGGCTTCCAGCCAGCGCGCAAGCCGGCTGACGGTGGTCGGCACCACCGCAGCCGGCCAGAGAGCAGCCACCATCGACAAGCCGGCTTCGAAAAGCCGGTTCATGTCGCGCTCCACCACCTCCAGGCGGGCCTTGGCAGCTATGGTGATCTCCGCCACCGTCCAGGCGGCGTACTCCTCGACGTCGACTCCCGCAGCGCTCTGCTCATGCCAGTTGGCGCTCACCGCCTCCTCGGCCGGCACTTGGGTCTCAGGGAAGAACGCTGGAGAAGAGAGGCAGAAGATTGATCAAAAGGCCGAAGGGCCGGAACCAGAAAGAAACAAAGACAAAAACAAGTAAAAACACTTACGTATGAGGAGCTCGTTGATGTACAACGCCTCCTGCAGCATCTCCCGCTCCCTCGCCGCCAATGCACTGGCGCTGCGATCGCGGGCCACCTTGAGCTGGGCGACCTCCTCGGCGGCCTTCTTCGCTTCCTCCTCTTTCCGCCCCACCACCTGGCGGTGTTCCTCCGCGAGCCGGTCCAGCTCGGTCTTGTGGGCGGCTGCGGCCTCGTCCCTCTCTCGGACCGCCCGGGCCGCATCCTCCTGCAGCCGGTTGTGCTCTGCGGCCACCTGGTCATGGAGCTGGCCGGCTTCGGCCAGCTAGCGCCAGAGCTCCCGCATTTTGGCCGGGTCAACGGCGGCAGCTGCACAACCAGATCCGGGTCCCGGTCAGAAGCCGGACAAGAAATGAAGAAGAAAGCAAAGAACGAAGCAAGAAGATTCGACCCGACTGTTGCGCGCCTCCACTGGAAGCATGCAAAAGTTACCTTTGGCCTGGCGGAGCTCCTCCCCCTTGGTCGCCAGCTGGGCCTTCGCCGACCGGAACCGGCCCAGGAGGCTGTTGTACACCACCACCCGCTGGTCGTAGATGGACTGCAAGGAAAAGAATTAGCACAAGATGCCTGAGAAGGCCCGACCCGCCTGCTGCGCAGCCGGTCCGGGCCACGGGGGCTACACCCAGTGGGTGCGTTGACGCGCCCCCACTGGAAAACGACCAAGCTGGTCAAGAAAGGAAAAGAAGAAACAAGACGTGGTCGCAAGCAAAGGCGAAGAATAAGCAAACTCACCGCGACGGTCTGCTCTAGCTGCAGCAGCCGATCGTTCTCCGCCTAGGCGAAGCATTGCCACTGGCCGCGGTGGTCGGCGAACTGCAGCCGCAGGGTGTCCACCGCCGCGTCCAGCTCGCTCTGGGGGACGCCGCTTGTCGCATCGCTGGTGCTCGCCGCCCAGTTCCACTGCGGCCGGGCCGAGGACCCGGTGCTGGTCCCACTGACCGCCGGCCTCAGCTCGAGGCTGCGCCCCGCGGCCCGTGGCTCCACAGTCACCATGGCGCGGGAGCTGCCTGGCGTGGTCTCCGTGCTCGGGGGTGGCATTCCTCCTCCGCCTAGCGCGGCCTCTGGCCCACGGCCTCGGCCGGGTCAGTCGCTAGCGGCACCACCGGGTCGGCCGTCTGGTCGGCCGCTGGCTCGTGGCTGTCCGTCTCGCCGTGGCCGGCTGCCTCAGCGATGGCACGAGCGTCCGCCTACGCCCGGCAGGCCGGGTTGTGCACTGATTTGGAGCGATTTTCCGTAGCCGGCGACAGCGGTGGCGAGGGCGTCGGCCAGGCCGGCCATTCGGGCCCCTCGGCTGTCCTCCTCCGCCTCGCTGCGGCCTCAACCATGATGTCGGCCCACGCCTTCATCGAGGCCATGGCCATCTCCCTCTCCGCCTCCTCCCGTGTCCTCCAGGCGTCCCTCTCGGCCTCCTCCAGCACGGTGCCGGACTGTCGGGCCGCGAGCGCCTCCTCGGTGGTCTCCGCCAGCACACGCTCACCCGCATCGCTCCGGTCCCTCAGCCGATTGGCCTCCTCCGCGGCCGCCGCTGCCGCGGCTGCCTCCACCAGCTCAAGCGCGCTCCTGGTCAGGCACGAAATGGATAAGGGGAAGGAAGATAGCACAACAACGAAGAAAACAGAAACAAAAAATAAAAGAAAACCATACCTGATAATCGTGGGAACCGCCCACTTCGGGCCCGCCGACGGCGCCACCCGTCGCGTCTTCTTGATGGACCTCCTCATGCCGCCCGGCTGCGCCGTAGCCGGACGCTTCCCAGCCAGCCGCGCCTCCACCGGCTGCTTCCCGTGTGGCCAGCTCGCGGCCGCCGGCTCCCCGGCCGCCCTCCGCTGCCGTCCTCCGGGGGCGGCTCCGTCGACCGTCGCCGCGTTTTGTCGCGCTGCATCGCGCGCATCGCTCTCGTCACCATCATCATCATCCGTCCCCTCGCGCAAAAGATCCAGGTTCAGGGACTTACCGGCTTGGCTGGGTCCGCCGGCTTCCGCGTCCATGAAGCGCTCCTTGCCGCCACCCACACCCGCGTCGCCGTCCCCCTCCTCCTCCAGGTCCGAGTCGGCCCGGTCCGGCTACAGGACCTGGGGGTTCGGGCCGTCAAAAATCTGCTGACTCGGGAAGTGCTGCAGCCGGCCCGAGGCATCAGGGTGCAGGAAGAGTACAGACATTACAAAGAACAAGGACCAGGGACTCACCGCCGGCGCCGGGGCATCTCGGCTATACGGCTCCTTGCAGAATCGCCACTTCTCTCCATCAAGCATGGCGGCGGAGATATCATTGACGCGCTGGACGATCTCGGCCAGCGTCAACTCCTTCGTCGACAGCCGGCAAGGGTCGCTCCGGCCACTCATCTCGCAGATCCGGTGCGGCCGTCGCTGCAGAGGCAGCACCCGACGGCCCACGAAGGCCGCGATGAGGTCCACGGCAACGAGCCCCTCGCGGTCCGTCATCTCCGTCACCGGGCGGCAGACACCCACGATCTCTGCCGACGGGCTCCTCGGGTTGTGCCCCCAGTTCAGCTTCTCAGCCGGCAGCGCGTTGATGAAGGGGGGAAGGTTGATGCGGTCGTCGGCCGGGTCGATGTTCCTCACGTAGAAGAACGATTTCTGCCACTTCTTGGCCGATTCCTCGAGGGGCAGCTTCGGGAAAGGGCCCGCCGTCTGGGTAACTTGCACGGCCGCCCCACACTCAGACATGACGCCAACTGACGCCCCCTGCTGCTTCAGGTAGAACAACCGGCACCAGAGCTCCACGTACGGCAGAAGGCCGGCGTAGCCCTCGCAGAGCGTCACGAAGGCCGAAAGCTGCAGAATCGCATTCGGCCTAGGTGGTGCGGCTGGAGGCCGAAGAAAGTGAGGAAGCGGCAGAAGAAAACGCTCGCGGGGAGGCTGAGCCCGCGGAGGACATGGGTTTAGAAGACCACCACCTCGCCATCCTGTAGCGCTGGCGCCGTCTCCCCGCCAGGCGCGCGCGCCTCCACCAGCTCTGCCGGCGGCAGCCGTCGCGTGTGTTGGAGATACGCGATGTCATCATCGGTCACCACGGACCCCTCCCAAAAGCCTTTCGGCGGCGCCATCGGTGGGTGCGGGAGGGGTGCGGGCGTGAGAAGGGAAACGGGGTTGGACCCCGCTCGCAAGTTGCGGCGCGGCGTGGCTGCGGCTCGAGCAGGCGTCAGCGGGTCCTACCCTGTTTCTTCACCGCACCCTTCTCGCGCGAGAGGGAGAAGAGGAGTAGTGGAGGAGACGAAGCAACGGGTGGGGGTGAGAGTGTGAATGCCACGGCCTCTCCCCCCTCCCTTCCCATTTAAAGCCGCGGCGGACATGGGGGAGTGGGATCGTCTGCACCCACGTTCCCCACTCCCCCGCAATGTGCGGGCGCATTATGCTCATGCAATAACTACACCGAAACCGAACCGTCGCGCGTGGCCGTAGAGGATCCCGCACGCGGGCCAAGGCCGTGGCCTGGTAGGACCCAGCCCACTGCGACGTCTCGTCACGCGCGTGGCCTGGCAGGCCTCGTCCGCCGCTGGGCTGCACGTGGCGGGATTTTGTCAGGCGGCTGGCGTGATCCCCCATGCCGGCTGTGCTAGCCGGCCGGGCCGTTTGAACTCCAATTCGGCTAAGTGTCTCGACCCGGCTCCCGGTAGCCGGCGTTCACAGCATCAGGCCGGCGCGCCTTCATCAACAACCGCTTTCCTTCGGGGAGGATAAGCTGCAAAGCCTCCCCCGCTCGGAGCCGGCGAGCCTTTACAACTTCCAGGATTACTATCGGGGGGATAACCCCCGGGTAGGCAACCGAACCCGGAGCCCCTTTCAAAAATTCGGGGCAGCCCGCGCCCCTCCAATCCTGCCGGCCGTCCGGCCGGCTTCCCAACGCTGGCTAGCTGGGCTCGGCCCCGTGTCGGGTCCGGCTGGCCGCTAGCCTGCTGGCGACGGGTCAGCGGCTGTCCCATCACTCCGTATGACAAGATGGCTCTCCACGGCGGGAGAGCGTGGCTACAGCGCCACAAACCCAGAAGAGCGTGGCTACAGTGCCGCCAACCCCGCTGACCCGGGCGACCGACGTTAGCGCAACGAGCCACTGTAGCCCCACGATGCCAACCACTCTATGCCGCACGAGGTGATGGGCCACAGTGCCGGGCAGCCGGCGGGTCCCAGCAGCCGGCGGGCCCCACTGCCAGCTCCAGACGCCGACATCCGGGTCCCGCCCGCGTGTAGATTTACTCATGTAACCCTAGGGGTCGGGCTATAAGAACCCCCAGGAGGCCTCCATGTAGAGGGGTCGCTCACATTATCTTCCGCCACACACACACTCAGAGGAGAGGTAGAATGGAGAGCTAGCTCCTTCTTCCTCCTCTGCCCAAACATCTCCAGGAGCACCATTGTAGCCCTTGTGCATATCATCCCAACCCGGCATCCCATCCCGGCAGGACTAGGGGTGTTACCTCCCCGGAGGGCCCCAAACCTGGGTACGTCTTGTGCCTCGCACTCGCACGTATCGACCTCGCTTCCGGAACCCACCGGCGTCCTAACGCAGCCCCCCACTTTTAGCCATCTCATGGCATCTGCCATGATTTCACCACGACAAGTTTGCTTGTGATCCCACGGCACCGCTCATCTTTAGCACTGTTTTAGTCGTGCCTCGCAGCCTAGTACAAACTAAATAATATGATGACAATGGCAATGGATAATAATTGTCTTACCTATTCAGGATAATTTAGAAGGACACATGCGGAAACGCCCGAAAGACACAGTGGAAAAAGAAGAAGACAGAGGGGCAAAAGAAGAAGGAAGATTACCTGCAAAAAATAGAAGGAAGACGCAGACAACGGTCTGGGTGCTGCTCTCTACTTCATGAAGGGTTGCTAGGCGCGGAGTTCTAACTGCTTCTTCATCGCCTCCACGACCTTCATCTCCTCTTGCCTCTCGTCCGCCATCTTCTTCATTGCTTCCATGGCGCGGGATTTCTCGAGGTGAACGTGGATGATCTCTTTCACGTCCGCATGATGTTGCTTGACAGCAGCCACGTTCTCGGTGCGAAGCTTCACCATGTCGTCCCTAAGTTCCCCGATGACGGCGGTCAGCATCTTCACTGTGGCACTGCTCTTCTCTCGCAGCTTCTCCCAGCCGGCGATCTCCTCCTTCTGCAGGTCGAGCTCGTGGCAGAGCTTCGCTTTGTCCTCCCGAAGTTCCACGATTTCGCCGGTCGCCTTATCAACCGAGGCATTGCTCTCCTTCACCAGCTTCAGCAAGCCGGCGATCAACTCCTTCTGCTTGTTGAGCTGACCGGGCATGTCGTCGCGGGCTAACGACTTCAGCATTGGCCGCTCGACATGTTTGCCTCCGCGGTGAATGCGCTTCTGAGAGCCCTCTCCTACCCATGAGAGATCTTTTGAGGCCTCCGCAGCGCGGCGGACCCTCTCTTTTTTTTTCGCCGCCTTGGTCGTCGCTCCCTTGTTATTTCTCGGCGCAGAGCTCTTCCTACCGGCCATGGCAAACGCAATGAACGACGAACAAGAAAGGCTTATGGGGAGGAATGTGCAGTAATATTCGAGTAGTTAGTTTTCCTTTTTATAACCTAGTACTAATATGCTGCAAAGTGGAAACAAGTTTAGGTTTGATCAGTGTGAATAGGTTTGTCATTAATTGTAGCATGGTACTTTGGAATGTGACGGGAAACAAGCTCGAAATTTATTGATGGTTTTGGAACGGCTCCCGATGAGTTCTCACGACCAAGCATTCAAAAACTCATGATAAATCAATGACCATCTTTTTCCAAATGACCAACTATTTTCATAGAAATACAACACATATATATGGAGTATTTTCATAGAAATACAATGCATAGATGGAGTGATTGTCACGGTTGCAAACCGCCATGGCGCCGCGTGTTCACTGCAGCAGCAACTGAGCAGGTTAGTCCATCGTTGGCGGGGAAGGAGGGCAGATCACGTCGCCTATGATGCATCCCCAGTGCCGCCGCCGCCGCTGGTTGAGCGATTTGGCTTCTCCTACCGCCCATTTGAACAGTTGCACTGGTTTCTCATGCCATTCCGCAGGCATGTGTGTTCTCTCCTCCGTAGTTGACTCCGTGAATATGATCTCTGCCATTAGCCCCAGCTCGAAATCAACGCGACGCTACCAGATGCTGACATCCCTCAGCATCTCACCCCTGAGATCAACATGCACCGCCGCCTTATGTTTGCCAGGCGCAGCTCTTTCAAACTTGTCTCCAATCGATGCGACGCTTCCTCGATCCAATTTTCCCTTGCTGCCCACCACCTGAAACGCAGCCCCGGCATGTCCTCCGGTGCCACCGATCTGTGATTCCAAAGCAATGGATCCCCTCTGAAACACATGTGGGTTTTGCTCAAAGGTGGTAGTGCTGCGGGCCACTGGGAGAGGGAAGCCCGCGGGATGTTGGGATCTAAGGGATTATCCATGGCAGAATCAGATGGTCGAGGCGGGGAGGCGAGTGTAGGCGGTGGGAGAGCCCTAGTAGGTGAGCGTAGTACTCCACTCCATCCATTTATAAATACAAAGGCCACCAACAGTAACCGAGGCAAAAATTGATGACGTTGCCTCGTAGTACTAGCAACCCATGATTTAACTACTCGCATGCATGCAGTGGATGATAGTAATGTGAAGCAAATTGAGTACTTCCTCCCTCACGCGATCACGCCACTCAATTTGCATGCACTGTATTAATTGACCATCCATTAAGTGAACGACTCTACACGCGTCAAATTATCATGTGGGGTGGCTCTTCGTACAAAAATGCGTTCCACCGTGTACCCGCATGTGTGTGCGAGGGAATGAGTGCATGCGTGCACATCTTCTCTTCGTGCACGTACTCCACCAGTGTGTGGGGGGAGAGAGAGCGTGGTATACATAGACCTAGAGAGAGATGGTGTGTCCCCGCAAAAAAGAGAAAGATGGTGTGTGTCGGAAAGAGTACCCGCGCGTGTGTGTGACAGTGTGAGAGAGGACGAGTGCATGTGTGCACCTCTCCTCTTTGTGTACGTACTAAACCTAAGTACAAGTGTATGTGTGTGACATCGACCTATAGAGAGATGGTATGTGCCAGAAGTCCCGAGAGAGTCGTCAGTGTAGGTGTGTGCATGTGGAGGAGGGAGAGAGATGATACTTATGTGTCAACGCAGTGCGTGTGAAAAATAGGCTAGTTAATAGTTCGCCATGAGACTATTCCTGGCGATCGCCCCAATAACCGTAAGATTTGCATCCGACGGTGGAAGTTATTGGACGAAAACAACACTAAAAAAAGAAATGCCATGGCATTTCTTTTTACAGCCACGCCACGCCCCTCCCCTACACATGAAACTGCCACGCGATCGTTCGCAACTGCCGGTTTGCGAGAAATGCCGATAGGCCGGGCTTTTGGCGGTAGGTGGGGAGCTTGGACTGTTGGTTTGCTCACATGTGGTCGCACATGTCAGTGATGTACCAAGTCGATGCGCGTCCCTTCAGGGAGCGGCGGGCCGGACCGACCATGTGTTGGTGCGACGCGAAGGCGACGGGCTATAAATTTACTGCCTAGTCCTTGATGAGATTGGTCGATACAAATCCTGATTAAGAAAGGGTAGGGCGGCATTTTTGCGGGAGGCATGGTAGTTTTTTTTACAATGGGATGGACCCGGCACTGCAAAAGTCAAAGTGGTGGGCAGTACTACTACGCTTGTCGGAGGCGTACGTGGGCCCGCGTTCTCGGATGCGTACGTGGCGTAGCCGGATGCCCGCCAACCACTCGTAGCGATAGCGAGGAGCCCGCTGCTAGTTGTTTTCTATATAATCTTTTTTTTTGCGAATCTATTTTCTATATAATCAGCTTTGAAATTTTCAATCGTTCACGTGTGTACCCTGTTGTGTCTACAACATTCTTCTGGAACCAGCAGCATGTCACTGTGATCAATCCACAGAAGAATCTCACAACAACCCCTCCCCCATGTGCCACGTGGCCTCATGGGTGCACCCACATCATTTTAATCAAAATATATTGACTGAAAAAAGAGGGACATTTTGTAGCGTGCCATTGGAATTCTAACTTACGTGCTTTTGCACATACTGTAAGTACTAGTGCCACATCATCTAAAGCCTTTCTACACACGCACATTTCTTATACAAATGTGCTCCACCATGTACCCGCGCGTTTGTATGTCGGAACGAGTGCGTGCGTGCACCTCTTCTCTTTCGTACACATAGTGTGTGTGTCTGAGAGAGAGAGAGAGAGATGGTGTGTGCAAGAAATCATGGGAGATTCATGAATTTGTGTGTGGGTGGGGGAGGGGGAGGTAAATATAGATGGAGTATGTGTCAATGATGCAATTTGTGTGAAAGAGAGGCCAATATTATACATATATGTATGTGCATGCGGGTGATAGACGAGACGGAAGGGGAGGGGTCATCTGCGCGATATATCGATAGAGACAGATGGAGGGAAGAACTCTACGATCCCACAAGCACTGGGAGAGGGGTTGTTGGGAGATGGTGCGAGAGGCCAACTGGACGGAGACTCAGAAGGAGTGTACAACTGCGAGATCGATATTTTAAGAGAGGGGGCGAGAACGTGCGATGTTGCGCACGTCTGAGAGATGAAGCGGAAGACATGGATGCTGATGAGAGGTGAGATGATGGATCGACAATGTGTGTGTGGTAGCTAGGCAGTCCTATCTAGAGAGGTAGATTGATCGATGTGTACGTGGGAAAAAGGGCGAGGCCTAACTAGATATAGATCGGTCGCTTTGTGTGGAAAACAGGGAAAGACATAGCTTTATATATACAGAGAGGAATATCGATCGGTGCGCATGTGTGTGAGAGATAATTTAAGAAGGCCCAAAGTGACGAAGAGGGGTAGGTGTGTGTGTGTGTGGGTGGGTGAGAGAGTCCTACTAGTTAACTAAAGGTAATGTATGAGTGCGAGATCGATAATAAGAGATGAGGGGGCGAGAGCGCGCTCGCGCGCATGCGCATGTGTGGGCTTGCGCGCCTCGTAGCTGGGGCATGAGGCATGGATGGTGAGAGGGGGAAGGGACTGTGTGTACATGCGTGTGTGGTAGGCAGACCTGCTAGCTAGAGGGTATATCGATCGGTGTGTGTGTGGGAAAGCGAGGGTGATGGAGAAATCATGGTAGACAGACCTGAAGAAAGATATTGTGTGTGTGTGCGCGATGGATAATGCCGAGTTGGAGTGTGTGTGCATGCATGCACGAGAGAAAGTTAGTGGTACAATGATAAAGAGAAGACGGGTCCTGTTCATTGTGTTCCTAAGAAAGGAGGTATTACTGTCATTCCTATCCTAGATGGCGCACCCACCCCCTCCCACCCCTCCCTAAACCCTAGCCACCAAACCCACCGGCGATCGCCACGTTCAACCGTGGAAATTGCCTTTTGATCCATTCATCTTAATTGGCGTCCTCTGCTACACCTTCTGGTTATCATCTTCATGGCGGTTCATGCGGTAATCGCCCTTGGTTTGGATTTCTCACCTGGTTTGGCCCTGTCCAAGGAGATCTGGCACATCTTCCGCCGTACAGTACACCCTTCTGATGATACTGGTCATTTCATTATGGTTGTTTCCTTCGCTAGGAATTCCTTTCGTCTGGATGAGGAGAATGTTGCTTTGGCCCTAGAGTTGGCCATTGGTGGATACTGTTCAGATCTTAAGGTCTCCTATCTTCGAGATCAAGTGTTTTCTTTTCATGTTTCGTGCAAGGAGGTTGGGTTCTTCATTTTGCATCAATGTAATTTTATCTGTCAGCAATTCAAGTGCCATTTCCATCTCTGGGGGCATGGTGGTCCAGATTGGACTAAAGAATTTAAGCTGTGGCAATTAGAGTGTCAGCAAGAATGGACACTTGTTAGTCCATCTAAACATAGAACCAAAATGGCAATGGAGGCTTTGGCTCGTGCGCCGGCCAAGTCATCTCTGAGATCTTCTGGAGTCTCACGTCCAATGAAGAGTTTTCGTTTTGCAACTTTCATTAATTATCCTGCATGTCAAGGTTACCGTTATCCAGCTACGGCTGAGGAAATCTCTATTATGGAAAAAGATGCGGGTTATGCTCTTCATCCGGACGAACGTGCGCCACCGCCGCCGGCCGTGATGACACCGATGCATTCCGGTGCATCTCTGGTATCCCAATTACCCACGCCGGATAGTCAGGACATGCCAACTGCCACCCCCTGGCCTTGCCATTCAGTTTGGATCAATCATATCTCCGGCGCATGATCTGAGGGATTCGGTTGCCAGCGGGAATCAAAGCTTGATTTTCTCCCCTAAAATCACCAGGCCCAACATGGCTAGTCTATCCACCCACAGCCCAATTGACATCTCTAATGACGACTCTGATGGGCCTTCAGAAAGTAGGCCGGCCCCAAGGGTTGTGTAGCCTCTAGATTTCTCAAGCCCACCACCTACGGATTTGCTTCTTGCAGTTTCCTCTGTCTCACCGGTTAAATCTTCTCAAGATATTGTTCATGATTTACAAGGCTTGGACGAAGTGGTGGAAGATACTATGACTAGGTTTGGGACTGTCAGAGATGCCTTGGCATGGGGCACAAATTGGAAACGTGCACCAACAAGATTCGTTGCCGAAAATGCTTTTGTTTTGGTCACGTTAAAAAAGGATGTAATCGATCTCCATCGAGCATTGATATCTGGGTGCCCAAGGTTGCTAACAGACGCCTCGATTTTGGTGCCCGCGAGACCCTGGACTCTTCGTGCTTCCCTGCTACTAGCTCCCCTGTCCAGAAAAAAAAACCCAACTCTGCCTCCCCAATCTCCACCGTAGCGCCATCAATCACCTCCACCGTTTGCCCCTTCCATGGCAAACTCCGAGCTTGATCCTAGGTGCTTCCTCCCTGCTGGGCATGACATTGTTGATGGCGGGCCTTTCCGTGTTCCACGGACCTTCTACACCCTTGCTCAAGCTCCACTGAGGCACCATGAAGCATACATGGTGGGGATTGTCGAGCCTGTTCATCCGCCAGAGGAGGTGGCAATGCTCCGTCAGCAAGTGTTGGACTTCATCGCTGATGAGCTTGAACTACCGGTAATCTCTGCTCAAACCTGGTTCCAAGGGGTAGGGTTATATCAGATGCAAGGTCTGGTAATCCGCACTGCGTTAGTTAATCATGCACTGTGGCTGCTCGGAGTTAATCAGCGTGGAGAAGAAATTTTCGTTAGGTTCATTAATCATGATGCTGGGGAGGGATTTAGAGCTATTCAGGGCCGCCGCACAGGCTGGTTAATGTTCATTAGTGTGCCACTTGATTATCGTAATGCACACAATCTAGCAGAGGTAGTTGGTACTTTTGGTCAGTTCCATTACTGGAATGAAGTGGATGATAGATTGGTCAGATCTCTTGTTTATGCATCTTTTCCAAACAATCGGCTGGTTCCCAGAGATGTAGTGTTTCATTAGTTTGCAAATATTGGTGGTGTTCTGGCCTCCTGGACTGCTGCATGCTACATCCTCATTGCAGCATTTGCTGAGCAGCTTCCTGTAGATGAAGATATGATGCCCTTGGATGGAAACCACAACCCCATGCCTGGGGAGCTGCAGCCTGCTGAGAATTTCTGGGCTTTACCACCCTACCCAGCATTAGGTTGGAATGATGTTCCCCCTCCACCACCTGACAATGTGAAGTAGCCACCTGAGGCCCAGGAAGGTTGGGGCCAGCAATGGGAGGATCATGATGACCAGCCAGCACCTCCAGAAGTTCCACCAGTGCAAGATCAAAACTCCATGATTTTGAACCCTTCTTTAGGTTCAGATAGCTCCTCACAGCATGTAGATGGTGCAGCTATTGGTCAGAATGCTTTGCTTCAGCATCAGGCTGATGGGCTACCTGCTCTGATCAATGTTGGGCCACATGAGGAGGTTATTGGGCCCATGGGAGAACAACCAGCCCAACCACTTGTGCCCTTTGTTGTGCCCAATCTGCCAGTTCCACAGCTGCAAGATAACCTACATATTGGTATGATAAGAGTGGTTATGGGGCCTGTATTACCACTTGTCATGTATTGGAGCATAATTAAGGAGGATTTTATGAATTTATTTCAAGATTTTTGGGAAGGTAAGATCAGCTTGGCTAGCATCAATGGATCTCTTGTCACATTAATTCCCAAGATTCCTTCTCCTCAGAGGCCCAATGATTTCAGACCTATTTCCCTCACAAACACTTGTCTAAAATTTCTCACCAAGTTGCTTGCCAATAGACTTCAAAAGGTCATTCTTTCCTATATTCATAAGAATCGGTATGGTTTTCTGAGATGTAGATCAATACAGGATTGTATTGCTTGGACCTTGGAAAATATCCATCAGTGCCATGCTTCCAAGAAGCCAATTTTAATTCTTAAGTTGGATTTTGCTAAAGCCTTTGATACTGTGGAGGATGAGTTGATCTTATTGATGTTAAAGCACAAGGGTTTTGATGATAGATGGATTTCATGGATAAAAGAACTGCTAGCCTCTGGTACTTCATCCATCTTGCTTAATGGGATTCCTGGGAAACCGTTTATGTGCAAGAAGGGTGTCAGGCAGGGAGATCCTCTCTCCCCTATGCTGTTTGTTCTAGCTGCTGATCTCCTGCAAACTATCACCAATGACATGCTTAGAAGAGGTGATCTGACCTTGCCAGTTAACACCAATGATACTGATTATCCAATACTACAGTATGCAGATGATACTCTGTTAATCTTACCTGCTGAGGATTCACAGCTTATTGCCCTAAAGGAAATGTTGCACTCCTTTCAAGTCTCAACTGGTCTCAAGGTTAACTTTCAAAAATCTTGTATTTTACCTATCAATGTTAGTCCAGAGGAAACTGCCAGGTTGGCTGCTCTTTTTGGCTGCCAAGTGGGTTCTTTGCCTTTCACATACCTAGGGCTACCTGTGGGCACAACCAGGCCAAGAATTCAAGACCTAGTACCTGTGGTGGATAGAATGGAGAGGAGATTGACAGCTACTTCATGCTTACTATCTCAAGGATCTAGGCTCCAGCTTGTGCTGTCTCCACTGTCATCCATGCCAATTTACTTCTTATGTAGCTTGAGTATCCCTGTTTGTCGGTTCTAAATCCGGCATAACTCGTAGTAGGGGTCCTAAGCTAGGTGTCTTGGTGTGATGGTAACATGGACACGGGATTTTACCCAGGTTAAGGCTCTCTTGAAGAGATAATACCCTAGGTGTAGGTCGGCAGGAAAGATGCCCAGCTACGGGTCGGAAAAGATCTCCCGAGCTAAATTATTACGCAGAGCACCGCGGTCATGAGGATGTCCCGCCTCCTGAAATAAAAACATACATATAGATTAAAAGTGCCATAAGCTCGAAAAGCCAAAAAACTTTATGTAAAAACTTGACGTCCGAACTAAATCAAGTTTTTTGGTGCCAATCCAAAAATTGGTCTTAAAATATTATGCTTCCGTCGTGCTTTAACATGATACATCCGATCTCCAGACTTCAAGCGGGTCAGCCTTCGGCTTCAACCTCCTATCCCGAAGGCGGAGTGCTTCTCAGGCCAGTTTAGCGAACTAAACTCGAGCGGCTTTAGAGAGAAACCAGGCTATCCGGCTATTGACCACATACTCACGTCGGAAAAAGGAGTAGTAGAAAAAGACTTTGCAACGACTAAGAAGAAAACACTTATTATAACGGCTCATATAAATTTAAGAGCCCCCCAGTTAACATGGGAAAAAGAAGCGGTTTTTAACGAACCTCATTTTTAACAAACAGATTTTAACATAAATATAATGCTTGGTCGAACCGAACAAAAATTGAACATTTAAAAAAGTTGAGCACGAAAGCGACTTAGCTGGTAAATGTGCTCGGCGTTGATGATGTGGTGTGGGCTTGTGGCGGGACGAAGACGCATAGTCCTCGGCTTGATCGAGGTCCCAGACTCCAAGCCCGAGGTGGCCGAGCGAGGAGCTCGGCACTCCGAAGTAACGACACAGTATGGTCGATGTGGCGAGGCGAAGCCCCCGGTCCAGCCGAGGTGACGAAGCTGATCGGCTGGTGACGCCGAAGTCTCCGGAGTAGGTTGATGAAGAGATGGCGAAGCCCCTGGTCTAGCCAAGGTGTCGGAGCAGGTTGGTAAGGTGACGTTGCAACCTCCATGCCAGTCGAGGTGTCGAAGCAGGTCGGCGAGGTGGACGTCGGCTCGAAGAAGCAACGGCGCGGCGGTTCCGACGCAGGTCGAAACTATGTGACGCGCTCAATGCTGGCTTGAGAAGTGACTGTGCGGCGATGCTGGCGCGCCCGACCCGTGCAATCCATAAGGTGACGATGTTATCTTGACGATCATTAGGGAGAGCGGTGCCGAACTCTTGGTCGGCTCGCTGAGGTGATGATCCGAGGTGGTTGTCGTCGGCTCGATGAAGCGACGGCGCAGTCGATGCTGGCGTAGGTCGGCAGCCATGGAGCAACGTGGCCAAGCTGGTTTGACACCGGCGCGACGACGAAGATCGCCTCGGAAAAGGCTTAAAATTTGCTGGCACGTGGTCGAAAACAAAACACAATACCCTATAAAAATTCCCTTCAAAAAGGATGTCCGGTAATCTGTTCATGAAAAAGATGAACTCGGGCCGGATTCGTTTTCGCGCAGAAAATAGATCTGAAAATTGATTCACTCATCGGACGCTTCCCGGAGTTTGAACGGTCGGATCGTGCTGAAATTTTGAGGGTTGGTAGATATGGGAATTGCGCAGCCTATGAACGGTTGGATCTTCCAAAGGACGTCCGAGCTGACTGCTGGACTCCTCGCCCTAAACTCGTCCAGATTCCCGTCCAGATTCGACAGGGCTCCGGTATATCGGAGATCGCCAGAGATTCCTCCGTCGGAACGATCATTAGGGAGAGTTGTGCCGAACTCTTGGGTTGGATCTTCCAAAGGACGTCCGAGCTGACTGCTGGACTCCTCGCCCTAAACTCGTCCAGATTCCCGTCCAGATTCGACAGGGCTCCGGTATATCGGAGATCGCCGGAGATTCCTCCGTCGGAACGCGACGAAATTTTGCAGGGTGGTTCTAGACTCAATTCCGCACAATTCCACTGAAGCAATCATCAAAGCGACGCTCGGGGAGACGGGGACGGCGAACACGAATCCGCTATCCAGAAAAACTGCATGATCGCACGAGGGCAATGTTGACGTTGAGCCCCCGAGCACCATGGACGATTTTTCCATGATCCCGGATGAGATCGGAGTTGATGATGACGAAGACATCCGTCCGAACTGGATGATCCGAAGAGAAGCCTATTCCTCGGTCTAGCCAAGGTGACCATTTGGGCCGGTGATGAAGATGCCGGCGCTGACGACGTAGCTCGGTTCCGACGTGTAGATCGCGGTGGAGCCGATTTGAATTCCCATCGCACCGCGGCGACTGCCTAGCAGGCTCTCAATGAAAGCAGCAATGTCGGTTCTAAATCCAGCATATCTCGTAGTAGGGGTCCTAAGCTAGGCGTCTTGGAGTGATGGTAACATGGACACAGGATTTTACCCAGGTTCAGGCTCTCTCGAAGAGATAATACCCTACGTCCTGCTTTTGATTGTATTCATATGGGGTATAGTACAGAGTACATGTATCTACCACGAGATTGTTCTAATAAATATGAGATGATCTATCGACTAGCCTGGCCCCGGTTTATATAATGCACCGGAGGCCTAGGGTTTAGGAGAGTCTTCGGCTTGTGCACCAAGTCTTGTAGAGTCTTCCTTGTATGCGTCATGGGCTGCCCGAAGTGGCCCATTAGTGAACCGCCATTGGGGTCCTCGGCTCAACCCACCTGGTCGGAAGACGATATGGTGAGTACCCCCTAGTCCAGGACACCGTCACTGTTGGTATCATCAAGTAGCTGGAAAGGATTTTGAGGCAATCCTTGTGGAGAGGAAATTCTGACACACCTAAATAGTCTTTGGCAGCCTGGCCTATGGTTTGCAGACCTAAAGAGCATGGAGGAATGGGAATTCTAAACCTATCTATACAGAACAAAGCTCTCCTCACCAAGCATTTGTCGAAATTTTATAATAAGGCTGACATCCCATGGGTCTCCCTCATCTGTTCTAGCTATTATGATGGTGTGGTACCTCATGCAACAATATTATGTGGTTCCTTTTGGTGGAGATATATCATGAAGCTCAATGACGCCTTTAGAGCCAACTCTGAAATTACAATCAATATGGTTGACTCTGCTCTGTTTTGGCATGATGCATGGAAATTTCTGGGCTCTTCAACACCCCTCAAGGACAGATTTCCAAGATTATTTTCTTTTGTCATTGATGACAAGGTATCTGTCTATGATATTATCTCCAACCCAGAGCCAAATGCTATCTTTCATCTTCCTCTATCCACTGATGCCTTAGGGGAGTTTCATCTTATTTTATCTGGTCTAATCTCCCTGCAAAGGAATGACCAGACATCTGACATCTGGTCATGGATACCTGGCAAAGGGTCATATTCTGCCAAGAGTTATTATAAAATGATGCATGCACATTTACCAGTAGATGATCCATGTAAGTGGCTCTGGGCTAGCAGATGTACAATGAAGATTAAGGTCTTTGCATGGCTGTTGCTCAATGATAGGTTAAACACAAGAGATATGTTGCTAAGGAGACACTGGAGGTCTTCAGATGATGATAACATTTTCCCAATTTGCCCTACACAGACTTTGGAGGTTAGGGATCATCTGTTTTTCACATGTGTATTTGCAACCAGGGTTTGGAACTATCTACAGATTACTTGGCAGGCTGGTCTATCTCCAAAGGCATGTATTCTGGCAGCTAGTAGAAGCTTTGGCCAACCTTTTTTCTTGGAGGTAGTATTCACTGCTGCATGGAACATATGGATTCTTCGCAATGGGAAGATCTTCAGGCATGAGAATCCATCCATTAGAGCATGGAAGAGGAATTTCATCCATGATATTACTCTCCTGTCACACAGGTTTAAGGCCTCTGTGAAGCCACTTCTCTTGACATGGATCCACAACCTGCCGTAGTGTTTCAAGTTGAGGCTTGCTGGTTGTTTTCTTTGGTTGTTTTGTAAATAGTTGTTGTTGTATATAGCTCTCTAGGTAAGCTTTTCTTTCATTTGTATGTATAGAACCCTTTTCCATTGAGTTTAATAAAAGGCTGTGAGGCTGTTGCCTCACAGTATTCAGTCAAAACAAATAAAGAGAAGACGACTGTGTGGGTGTAAAAGACTTGGTGAGATCATAATCAATATAAAAGTGAATTCAAATATTTGAATAAGAGATCATGATGTTTGAAACCCATGCATGCATGATATAATGGAGATATGTAGTGGTGTGGTTTTGAATCGAGCATGCTATACTATATACACATCGAACAAGGCCAAATTGATTTGAATTTGATATACAGTTGGTAGGCATCGTTTGACCACATTTCATCCATGCATGGACAGAACTATTCAAATTGGAGATAATGGGTGGCTTTGGCAGCTAACATCTAAATGTTGTGTGTGTGTTGTGTACTAAACACATTATACATATCAGACATCGTTTAGATTCCGAACATCTAGCTAGAGCATACATGTACTACGATTTGAATTCAATATAAAATGGATACACATATTTGAATTCGAGATCATATGGTACATGTAGTTCATATTTAAATGGGAATTTAGTACAATATTCATGTCGTGTGTTGTGAAGATAATATTTAGATGATGGCATAACTAACCTGACAACAATCCCACTCAAATACGGAAAATGGACTCAATTTTAGTCCATATGGTAGACGGTACAAATTGTTTTTTTGTTGTTGTTGAGGGAAGTACGAATTGATATGGTACCGTACACGGTAAGCTTGTTCTCCCAAATTTTTAAGTTGTTCATTGTTGTTTTTGAATGGCATTTGTAGTAATTCATATAGTAAAACGGGACATGACTCTCTCTTGTGTGGTGCGAATTGTTTTTTGTTTTTGTTTTTTTACACGTTAAGCTTGTTCTCCCGAAATTTCAAGTCGCGCCTTGTTATCCCGAAATTTCAAGCTATCTCTTTGTCTCTTGTGCTGCAAAACTCCCGCACCTTCAGTCCGTGCCTTGTTATCCCAAAATTTTAACGCACACGAAAACTCCCCCCTCCTCCGAAATCGGCCGCGCCGCCCCGACACGCGAAATCCCCCTTCTATCCCTCAGCCGAAAATCCCGCCTCGACGTCCCATGGTCCAAATGGGTAGGGGCACTTTCGTAACTTACCCCACATTTCGGACAAGCGCGTCCCTTCGCCATGGTTCCCCCTCCCACCCCCTCCTTCCCCCCATTCGTACACTGAGGCCGCCAAAACCCGCAAAACCCCACGCTCCTCCGTCCACCACCCGACCGCCGCCCAGCCGCAGCCTCTTCCCCGATGACATCGTCCGCCGCAACAACTCGACGTCCCTCATCCACTGCACCAGATGAGGATCCGTCGTCGATCTCGTCGTCTCGCCGGTTCAGCTGCCCCGTCCTCCACCTCCAAGGACCTGCCCCGACATTCGCCTCGTCTATTGCGCCACCTCCATTCCCACAGCGCCGTCTTCACCTGCACCCCCGGAACCGAAGCACCATCACCGATTCCTCGGATGAAGCTGAGGCCTAGTCGGCGCCACCAAAGAGGTTCTACACTAATCACTGCATTTTCTCCTTTATTTGATCTCACGGTGCTGCCGCTGCTCGATCCCTAGCCGGCATGGCGCGGCTCCATCGACGGCGGCTTCACCAGCCACTTCCTCCACGGCGTCTCTCCGCCATGGCGTTGCTCCATCGCTGGCGATGCCCACATCAGTAGGAGTTGCTGCTGCTGCGGCTCCGGCTGTTGCTGGCCATGTTGCTGCTGCTCCGGTTCTCGCTCGCGCTACTGCTCTGCTCTTGCTCTTGCTCGCGCTGCTGCTCTACTCTTCGTCGCACTGCTGCTGCACGAGCAGCAGCTCCGGCACTCGCTCGCGCTCCTGCTGCTGCTACGGTTCTCGCACGCGCTGATGCTCCGGGCACTGCTACTGCTACACGACCAGCTGCCCCGGCTGCTCTCTGGTAGTACGTTCCCTGCTGGAGCGGCTGCCGATTTAGATCACTGCTTCTCTGCCACTAATGCTCGAGCGGCCCAAATGGCTAGTGCATTGCTTCTCTGCTACTACTGCGTTCAGTTCCGACAGTAAAATTTAGTTTCGACAGCAACATTCAGTTTCAAGAGTACATTTCAGTTTCGATAGTAAAATTCAGTTTCGACAGTTAAATTCAGTTTCGACAGTTAAGTTCAGAGACGAGCGGCTGATGTCTTTTAAATCTAGCACTTTTTGGTGATGTATTTTACATTATCTATTGGAGATGTTATTAGAATCCCACTTCAGGTTAACATTGTCTCTCTTGTCCTGCTTCAACCTCGTCGTCGTACACCTCACCGGAGCTGGTCCAACGACAAAACCATCCATCACAGCGGAGCGGTACCCTCGGCTCCATCTCCAGACGCCTAAGATCTTCTTCCCCACCTCCGATAGCCACATTAGCCGTAGCATCCTCAGCGACCAACCCAATGATGCTGAGATCGACATGGCTTCGCCAAAGAGGTTGTACACTTGTCGCATCGCTTTTTTACTCTACATGTAATTTATATTGTCCACTGAGCACATGTAGTAATGAGAAATACGAATAGTTTCTCCTATATGACAAGCAGTGAGGTACTAGGCAAGTTAGCTATCCGTGATGGACTCTCTCGAAAGCCATCATTATTTATTTCTGCGCGTTGGAGCTGTGCATGTGTAGATGGGCCTGGGAGTTGAGCTAGTAGGGCAGTGGGCTGGGTCCAAAGTCGTAGAAGTTGTACAAAAACATTTTTGGAGTGTAGGCTTTTGCCTGTTCAAGCCTGCCTACTAGAATGGCCACTGGTTGAAAGGAAAAGTGAAGGAAAGACATAGGAATTGGAAAGTTTCCTATGGTACTACTATTCATGCATTTGGTTCAAAGGAGTGGAGCAAGGGAAACCTGTAGGATTTTTTCCTTTAGTGTCTCTTTCAAAGAAAAACCGTAGGAATTTTTATATACACTTGGCCCTCCTTTTCAAATTCCTATTCATGAAGAACAAGACAAAGTGATAGTAGCATAATCGCATTATAATTGTACATTTTCATGTGGTTTGACTTTAATATGACCATGCTTCTTTGCATTTCTGTGATCTTCCAATTCATGTGAACCAAACACCCAGATTGACAGAAATCATGTGTTAGCAAATGCTCTGTTTTGCACGTGCATTCCTATCCTATTCCTGTGTATTTCCTATCCCTGTGTTGTTAGAATCATCCAATTCAAATGAGCCTTTACAGAATTATTCTTCTGATACAGATAGGTGTCAAAGAAAACTTTGTGTGGTTTGTCCCGCTCCTGCCGCGCCATCGTCCGTCCCAGCTGAGCTGCTCCAACGACGGAAGCGTCCACCGCAGCAGAGATCCCCCCTCCAGACCGTCTTTCGCCGCCTCAGATCTTCTTCCCCTCTGCCGGCAGCCACCACCACTGCATTACCATCATCAGCTGAGGAGATGACCTTAAGGACTACATGGGTCCGCAAGAGAGGTTGCACTCTTTCGTGTCTGCTTACGTTATGCATCGCTTAATATTACCTGCTAGTTTATCGTCATGTTCACCTCTTAGACTCTGAGTCAGGTCGAAACTAATAATCAAACTTGAGTTTTTAAATGGTTGTGGGGTACAAATTGGGGTAGCAACGAATAGTATCTCTGTCTACTATCTGCTTAATCTCGGGTGCATACTATGTGTTTCATGTTGGGCGGGAAACAAACTGTAAAGGAGCCATTACCTGTATTTTTTAACTGAAGCTATTATCTGCCTGCTATCATTGGTTTGGGTCTATCCACTGGTTGCTACAATCACTATGGATTTCTGCATGCATTCCTTACATAATCTCACTATGTTTTATTCCTATGCATGTCAGTTATTGTACACAATGGTACTGAACATGTAGAGCAAAAGAGAAGAGCCTTGCGTGGCAATATAATGTCATGCAGATGTCGCTCCATGGTGGCCATAATGGCAGCCCCCCATTCTAGATTGTAATCAAGAGGAAGATAACTGTTCAAAGGGGGATTCAGAGGGAGTAGACCACTCCTATTTACCCCTGAGGTCTTTGCTCTCACTTGGCATGCTGATGTTGGTCATATCATGCATATGGTGCCTTGCATTGCTTACTTTACACATCATCTATGTCATCTGCTTAGTTTAGACATGTTTTGTGTGAATGCATTCTGTTTACTTTCTATATCATATATGTGAATTATGCAATGCCATCTTGTTTAGCGAGGCATCATATATGGGAATTTTGCAATTCCATCATGTTTAGCCAGTCATCATATATGTGAATTATATCATGCCATCCTTTTTTTTCATTACGTATTACATTTGCAACAATGAGTACATTCAACTACTCTTCCTGTGCATCAGCCATTTGACACGGGGATGGAAAAATCTGGAGTGAAAACAAGGTCTTCAGAGTAGACAGTGCTATCTGAAGAAGCGCATATCTTGTCGGTTACAGATAGCTCCTCAGAGGAGGATTCAGAGACAGATGACCAGTCGCATCCCCCCCCCCAAGGTATATGCTCTAACTTGGCAGGGTTATATTGCTCATATCATGCATATGGTGTCCTGCATTGCTATGTCATTTGCTTAGTTTAGACATGCTTTGTGTGAATGCCACATGTTTAGTGTCTAATTACCATATATGTGAATTATGCAATGCCATCTTGTTGCAAGGCATTATATATGTGAATTATGTGCAATGCCATGCTGTTTAGCCAGGCATCATATGTGTGAATTATATCATGCCATCCTTTTTTTGTATTACGTATTCCATTTGTCGACAATGTTTGTTTATTCAACTACTCTTCCTGTGCATCAGCCATTTGAATCGGTGATGGAAAAATCTAGAGTGAAAACAAGGTCTTCAGGGCAGACAATGCTACCTACTGAAGCAGATATCTTGCTGGTTACAGATAGCTCCTCAGAGGAGAATTCAGAGACAGATGACCAGTCCTATTTTCCCCCTGAGGTGTATGCTCAAACTTGGCAGGGTTATATTACTCATATCATGCATATGTTGTCTTGCATTGCTTAGTTTAGTCATCATATACACAATATTGATGCCATCTTCTGAGTTTAGACATCATATATGCGATTGCCATCTGCTTACTTGCTTAGTATATAAACCATATATGCGAATTATATCATGCCATCATGTTTACATAGACATCATGTATGTGAATTATGGCATGCCAACCTATTTAATAAAGACATCATGTAGTTATTTCATCTCATCCTGTTTACACAGTCATCATATTTTGAATTATGTCATTCTATCCATTAATTATATCATGCCATCATGTTTCCATAGACAACATGTATGTGAATTATGGCATGCCAACCTATTTAATAAAGACATCATATTTGAATTATGTCATTCTATCCTGTTTAGTTAGCCTTCATATATGTGAAATTGTGTCACGATATCCTATTTAGTTAGCCATCATATATGTGAAATTGTTTCATGCTATCCTGTTTGGTTAGACAACATATATGTGAATTATTTCATGCCCTCTTTTATTCCCCACTATCCATTGCACCTGTCTATCATACAATGTATGTACATTAAATTACTTTTCTTGTTTATCAGCCATTTGAATTGGAGGGGGTGATGGCAGTATCTAAGGGAGTAAAAACACGGTCTTCAGAAAAGGCAGTGCTACCCGTCGATGCAGATAGAACCACGGTTGTACTTGCCCAAGAACAAGCCCCACCACACATAACCCAGACTCTCGCAGATTGTACCCCTACCCAGTTGGACAAAGAACCAGGTACACCCCATCTAACCCCAACCCCAGCAGATAGTAACCCAGTTCCACTTGACACAGCACCATCTCCACCACAAAGCACCCAAACACGAGCGGTTAGTAAGGCAACTGCAGTGCCCAAAGCACGAGCACCAGCACTGCGAACCCCAACTCAACGCTTAAAGCAGAAGAACAACTGTTCTCAGGTCATATTCCGTAGCTATGGTGCATACTCCTTTGCTCTTGCATCACTCTATTTACTCATACCAACTAATTTCAAATTTGAAGGATCCAATTGAAACTTCAATGGCACAACAGGTATGTTTTAAACCTGTTTCTTTAACTGGTTTGCTGTTGTAACTTCTTGCTCTATGTTGATTTCAGTTTCAATTGTATAAACAGTTATGTTCTCATGTCATGCACATTACAAGTGTTGTTAGTGATGTTAGTTTCCCACACTTATATTCAGTCTATGCTGCTTTGTCTTAAACATATATGATTTGAACTGCGTCTCTATCTTGATTTGGCAACATAAACTAGGATGATATAGACAATACAGTGACCATAGTACATAAATATATGTTTGTTTCATGTTGTTATCCTGTCAACATTACCACTGAACTGGTTTACCAAAATGAGTTTCATATACTACACGCTGAACCTGTGATGTGTCTGCTTGTTCCTCTTTTAGAATGCCGCCAGAATATTGGAGAAGAGTACCCCATTATGCAATGGTAAAGGAAGTAATGCAGAGAAGGTTCAAGATAGTGAGACAACCCTGTTGGTCTCCAAGAAAGCTGATAAAAACTATCTTCAAGACAGTGAGACAACCCCAAAGTCCTGCCTTGATGTAGTGTTTGATTTACTGGCCACTACCGCTGGCACAAGCTCTTCGAACTCGCTGTCTGAATTAGTTCGGCTTCTTGAGTCTCAACTACAAGTTGAAAGACAACGATCAGCTGTGCTGCGACAAGAAGCCGAAGGACTGAGGTCCCTGCAGAATTCAGATGCACACTTTCTGGTGCAACAGCAAGAGTTGGAGGAGTTTAGCGCCAAACAAGAGAAAGCTAATAAGCTTGCTAAGCTTCTTGCCAGCATGGTGGGTGCCCAGGATATCGTTTCTTGAGCTCTTCTGAAGTGGTTTCATTTCTGGACTTGTTTTGCTGCCGCATTTATTTGCACTGGTGGCCAACTTAGTCGCCCGGTGTTTGTAATATGTTGCTTTGTTGTTCCCTTTATTTGCACTGGTGGCGAACTTTGATGCCCAGTGGATGTAATGTATGTAATCGCCGTAATAGCCTAGCGTTAGTTGCTTGCTTATTTATTTACTTATAGTCATGTTTATTGCTTGTAGTCACTGCAGTTCTTTTTCCTCAGTTTGCTAGTGGCCGCAATAACCATGGGCCAAATATGGGGCCGTAGGATCCATGGGACTCCTACGAGCTTTAGGATTCATGGGCCTCCTACGGGCTGTAGGATCCATGGGCCTCCTACGCGCTGTATGATCCATGGGCCGTACTGTTCGTGGGCTAAAACCGGACCGCAATATGGGCCGTAAAAGGGCCAATTTGGGAACGGTCGGTTTAAGGGCCCGTAGCATAACGGGCCGTTTACAGGCCGAAAGTCATCACAGGCTTAATTCTATCGACAGGTATAACGGGTTGTTAATGGGCCGGAAAACATGACGGGCTGAAAATGGCCCAATGGGTTAACAAACCACAAACGGGCCGATTGTAACCACAGGCTGAATTTGGCCCATTAGCATAACAGGCCAGTAACGGACCGTAAGTAATCGAGGGCCGGAAATGAGCCCAAGAATTTATGGGCCCTTAGAGGCCGAAAGAGAACACCGGCTGGAAACGGCACAACTAAATCATGGGCCCTTAAATGGGCTCAAAGCTCTTTACTGTTCATGATGGGCCAGAATCACCATGGGACGTCAATGGGCCCAAAGATACAAAAGGCCTCATATGGGCCGAAAGACGTCATGGGCCATAGATGGGCCGAAAGTGAGAACGGGCTGGAATCATATGGGACGGCCCACATGACGCTACTGGGCCGAATTTTGAAAGGCCATAATGGGATGTGAGTACTCGGGCCGTAAATGGGCTGTATGCGAATAGGCCATTAACAGGCTTTCCATGGGCCGGCCTGCTAACTTTTGACCAAGTCAAACGGGCTAGCCTTTTTAATCTAAATGGGCCATTGTTGGGCCATGCCATGTGTAACATTTCCATAGGCCCGTCTCATCCATTGGAGGAATGACACCTGTCACGACACCCAGCTGACATGTGGCTCCTTTGGCCAATGAGAATTTTACACGTGGAAAATCCTCATTGATCAGGGCTGTTAATGGGTTACCGGATCCAAAACTGGACCCGATAGCTTAATGGCGACCTGTTACGGTGTGAGCCACGTGTCGGTCACCCTTGACGAAAACACTTCCATGACGTGACATTTTTCGTCATGGAAGTGGACACTTCCGTGATGATAATTTCAGTATTGTCATGGAACACTGCTACGACAGCACAGGTATGACTATCTTGATTCTGTCATAAAATTTTCACGGATGTACATGCATGAGAGAAAACTTGACCTACTGTGACAAAGACGTATCATCACGAAAGTGTTTTTTTTTGTAGTGCTAGTAGTAATCAGCAGTCAAATCACAAGCCCTACCATTCCCATAGTAAGTTGCTTGGAGGAAGCAACCATCAATTCAATCTTCTTTGAATCCGCTCCTACTACTAGGAGCAACTATAAATTCTCTACTAAGGAGAACACAGATGGGCTAGGTGTCGCACGGAGGCCATATGGTGATAGTGTGATCTGAGGAGTAAATACTTCACTAGGCTCCGGAGTAAATGCATGCTAGTAGTAGTAGAAGATTGCTTTATCACAGATTAAAATAAAATAAGAGTGCAGACACTCCACCGTGCGGTTCCTAGTGTACCTGTATACTGTACTACTCGTACGATTAAACCTTGTGCTTGGCTCTTTGCCTCTTCGTGAAGTCGAACAATTATGGTAGTACTACAGTGTATGCTTCTGGCAATCTGACACCGAATGAACTGTTGCACGTCCACCGCATGGGCGAGGAGAGTGCACAGTAGGCAAAAGCTTCTCCTCGTCCTGCGAGCCACCGCGCGTGTGGGAGAGGGAGAGGGCGTAGTAAGCAAGCTTCTCCTCGTTCTCCTCGTCCTGCGAGCCATCGCGCGTGTGGGAGAGGGAGAGGGCGTAGTAAGCAAGCTTCTCCTCGTTCTCCTCTTCCTGCGAGCCACCGCGTGTGTGGTAGAGGGTGAGGGTGTAGTAAGCAAGCTTCTCCTCGTTCTCCTCATCCTGCGAGCCACCGCGCGTGTGGGAGAGGGAGAGGGCGTAGTGTAGTATTAGTACTACTACTAGTCCACTACTAGTCCATACTGCCTCCTTTTCGGTTAATATGGCTTAATGGCGGTCACTGGACTTCATAATACGCTCATTACGGTCAATATATACATTTTGCGGTGTTTATACGGTCACTAGCTCACCGTAGAGCACCGTATTGCACTCTGTTGACCAGCCAAATAGTCTACGTAGCACTTTGTTGACTAGTTAAATTGACACGTGGACTATGGGTCCCACCTGTCTGTTGGCAGAGGGAAGAAATAAGTTAAACAAAATTTTACACAGGCACGGCAGGAGTTCAACCCTTGCGCGGGAACTACCCTGGCTGTGTATGCACTACTAGGAAAAGGGCTATAGATGATATGGCTACTAATGGCGCACCAGACATGTGGTGCGCCACTACTATATAGTAATGGCGCACCATGAGTTGGTGCGCCATTAGTGTGGTAGACACTAATGGCGCACCAGACCCACGGTGCGCCATTAGTGACAAATGTTTTTTTTCATTTTTCCAAAAATACTAATGGCGCACCAGGGAAGAGTGCGCCATTACTAGTTTAACTAGTAATGGCGCACGTCCAACACAGTGCGCCACTACTATTTTTTTTTATTTTTTTTTGCAAAACTACTAATGGCGCACCTCAAGCTGGTGCGCCATTAGTAACCAGGGTTACTAATGGCGCATATATGGGTGGTGCGCCATTAGTAACCTGGGACCAGCTAGATATTTTGGACAGCCACACCTACACACTCAGTTTCCCCACTTCATTCTCTCCACCTCCTCCTCCAAGATTGTGTCGGCTATCTCCTCCTCCTCACCTCATTTGCACCATAGATTCATCAAAATTAGGTGGTTAAATTACCTTTTTTTGATAGGTAAGTAAGGGGAAAGCTATCTTTATGTTGTAGATCTACTTTTTTTCTCTCCCTCGCTCCAACAACGTGCACATGCACTTTTTATGGCCTTGCTAGATCTATGTATGTTTGTGGTGTTGCATATGTTTGTGGTGTTGCATATATGTTTGTGTTTGCAGGTACCGGTATTTGAAATGCGATAGTTGCCAATATTTTGCCGGAATGTTGATTCATTTCCGTTTCGGCGAGAATTTTGGCACTATGCATTCTTTTGGGTCCTATTTTTAGGGAAAGTCATGCCAAATTTTTTCTTGGTTCTAAAATATCGTTTTGCTCTACCCCGCAGGCGACCATGGTCCGCACGATGACCGAAGGCATCGTGAATAGGCTTTTGAGCTCCGCGAAGGCCGAGATGCTTCAAAAGAACGAGACGGAGATAAGATGTCCGTGTCGAAGATGCAAGCTGAAGAGCCTTATTGCGGACCTGGATTCCGGGCAGGTGCGGGACCACCTGCTCTTGCGTGGTTTCATGGATGGCTATCGGTGGCAAGGTGATGAAGATGACTATGAAGTCGTCCATGGGGGCTGGGCAAGAAATGAGGAAGGGCAGCAAGACAACCACCGCGGCGAGGGCGGTCGAGAAGACGAAGAATCTCCAGGACATGATCACGACGGTGATGCTGTACACAGTCATCATGTAGAAGATGCCGGACATGATGATGAGGAAGATCAAGACGAAGGGCATGATCATGAAGATGAAGATGCCGGAGCAGACGACGATGGAGGCTGGGTGCAGGACCCTCATATTCAAGAGCTGCTTCTCAAGCAGACGGATAACGCAAGAGCTGCCGCCCGAGAGAAAGCCAAGCTGGATCAACTGGAGATAGACGCGGTTACTCCATTGTATGAAGGATGCAGGCCCGAGGATACCCGCCTGAAAGTAACGCTCATGGCTCTGGAGATGAAGGTAAAACACAAAATGACCGACGCATGCTTCGACGAGAACATGTCATTCTGGCACGAACGTCTTCCCAAGGGGAACAAGTGCCCGACCAGTTTCGAGGAGGCGAAGAAAATCGTGTGTCCTAAGGATGCGAGCCAGTGGCAAGCGTTGAACTTCGAAGACCCAGAATTTGGGAACGATCCAAGGAACATCGTGCTGGGCGCGAGCACCGATGGAGTCAATCTGTTTGGCAGCCAGAGAAGCACACATAGCACCTGGCCTGTGTTTGTGTGGATGTACAACCTTCCCCCCTGGTTGTGCATGAAGAGGAAGTACATTCACATGAGTATGCTAATTGAAGGGCCGAAACAACCAGGGAACGACATCGATCTGTATCTGGGGCTGCTGAAAGAGGAGCTAGACACGCTGTGGAAAACGCCAGCCAATACGTGGGACGCCGCGGAGAAAGAATATTTCCCTATGAGAGCCGCACTGCTCACGACGGTGCACGACTATCTCGGTTACGGATATCTCGCGGGGCAGGTGGTCCACGGATTTTCTGGATGCGTCAGGTGCATGGATGACACAACGTATCGCCAGCTAGATAGAGATCCTGGGTCTTCGAAAACCGTGTTCATGGGACATCGAAGGTGGCTTCGCGACGATGACCCGTGGAGAAAACGCAAGGATCTGTTCGATGGTGAAACCGAACCCCGAAGACGCCCGCGTACGAGGAGCGGCGAGGAAATAGACGAGCTGTTGAAAAATTGGAAAGATTGCCCACTGCCGGGAAAGAAGCAAAAGGCGCCAGAGCCGGGAAAGAAGCGAAAGGCGCCTGAGCCGCTGCTGAAGGTATGGAAAACGAGGTCTGTTTTCTGGGACTTGCCGTACTGGAAGATCCACCGTGTGCCTCACAGCCTTGATGTCATGCATATCACGAAGAACGTGTGCGAGAGTCTGCTTGGTACCCTGCTCAACATGCCAGAGAGGACCAAAGATGGGCCGAAAGCAAGGGCAGACTTGAAATCAATGGGCATCAGGGAGGAGCTTCACGCTAATGATGATGATGATGAGGCGAAGCAGGACACAGAAAGTCGTCGCAAAGGCAAAAAGGCCAAGAAGACCGGAAATGACTACCCTCCCGCGTGCTTCACTCTAAGTCAGGAGGAGATCGAGCAGTTTTTCACCTGCCTCATAGGAGTAAAACTTCCTTACGGTTACGCGGGGAAGATAAGCAGATACCTAGACCCAGCGAAGCAGAAGTTCAGTGGGATGAAGTCTCACGACTGTCACGTGATGATGACGCAGATACTTCCAGTTGCAATCCGTGGGATCATGGACGCGCACGTCCGTGAAACGCTATTTGGCCTATGCAACTTTTTCGACGTCATCTCTCGGAAGTCGGTTGGCGTGAGGCAACTCAGAAGGCTACAGGAAGAGATCGTGGTGATACTATGCGAGCTTGAGATGTACTTCCCGCCCGCATTCTTCGACGTTATGGTGCATCTGCTGGTCCATATCGTGGAGGATATCATCCAACTCGGGCCGACGTTCCTGCACAGCATGATGCCGTTCGAAAGGATGAATGGTGTCATCAAAGGATACGTTCGCAACATGTCACGTCCAGAGGGAAGCATAGCCAGGGGCTTTCTGACCGAAGAGTGCATCTCCTACTGCACGAATTATCTAGGCATCGAGAACCCCGTTGGTCTGCCCGTCAACAGGCACCTCGGCAGGCTCGCTGGATGGGGTCACCGTGAGGGTCGGCGCGAAATGCATGTCAACTTCGAGGGTCGACTCGCCGACTTTGAAAGAGCAAACCTAGTCGCGCTACAACACATAGACGTGGTCGATCCTTGGGTGGTAGAGCACAAAACCTTTATTGAGAAGACGTACAATGACCGAGGCCAACAGAGGATGGACGGAGATATAATCAAAGAGCACAACTCATGTTTCACGCGTTGGTTCAAGCAGAAGCTTCTGTCGTACCCTTTACATGAGGATTCTTCTGCGGAAGAACAACTCATATTCGCCTTGTCACAGGGCGCCGAGCACAACCTGATGACCTATGAGGCGTATTATATCAACGGCTACACATTCTACACCGAGGACAAGGACATGAAGAGCGATGGTTATCAGAACTCCGGGGTAACGATGGAATCCTACACCGGTAACGACAAGGACAGATACTATGGAAGGATCGAGGAGATCTGTTAGCTGAGCTACACTGGAGAGAAGGTCCCGATGTTCCGTGTCAGATGGGCCAAGAGCGTCCTAAAGGAAGACCGGTATTTCACCACCATGGTTATACCCGAAGCCAAATCCAAGACCGCGAGCGCAAACGTCACCGCGAAAAATGAGCCATGGGTACTGGCTTCCCAAGTGGACCAATGCTTCTTCATTACCGACCCGGCAAAGCCCAGTCGTGTTGTCGTGAGGAGAGGCAAAAGGAAGATCATCGGAATGGATGGAGTCGCCAATGAGCAAGACTTCGACAAGTACGGCGACCCGAAGATGGAACATGACGACGACGATGAAGTAGCAGCATACACCACAAGAAGAAGCAGGACCACCCTACCTAAAGGACGTCCGTTCCACAGAAGAACTCCATTTGCGAAAAAGAAGGGCAAGAAGATTGTGAACAGATAGCTAGCTAAGATCGATTGTATTTAAATCGTAGTCTTCATTTCTCGATTGTATTTCATGGGCACTTTTTGAACTCATGAATATTTTTAAATTTCATGGGCACTTTTTGAATTCATGAATATTTTTTCAAATTTGATGATATTTTTTCATATTAAATATGAAAAAATATTGAATATTCATGAGGACACTCGATCTCGATCCCCCTCCATCTCGATCGCTATCCCCCTCCATCTCGATCTCGATCCCCCCCCCGCACCCTCCCCCGCTAGCTCCACCGCCGCCGACGACCCACCGCACCCTACCCCGCTCCACCGCCGCCGCCGACCCCCCGCACCCTCCCCGGCCCGCTCCACCGCCGCCGAGCACCGCCCGCACCCTCCCCCGCTCCACCGCCGCCGCCGAGCACCCCCATTTGATGATATTTTCAAATAACAAATTTGATGATATTTTTTCATATTAATAAAAAAATTATTAGTGTTTTTATAAAAAATTATTACTGTTTTTATAAAAAAATATTAAAAAATAGCAACAAAAAATAACAATAAAAAAACATACTAATGGCGCACCGCTCGGGTAGTGCGCCATTGCTATCTAAAAAAAAGCTTTCTAATGGCGCACCTCTAAGGAGTGCGCCATTGCTATCAAAAAAAAAGATTTCTAATGGCGCACCGCTCGGGGGTGCGCCATTAGTAAGCTTCCCCCTAGCTCTAACTCGCCCGACCCCTTCGTCGTCCCTCCCTCTCGCCAGATCCACTTCCCCCCTACGCGCTGCCCCGACCCACGCCCCCGCGCCCCCGCGCCCCCCACCACTGCAGCTCCGCCATCGCCGACGCCTCCGCGACCTCGCCGTCGCCGACAGCTTCCCCGCGTCGGCCCCTGCCCTGCGCCGCCTCTACCTCAGTCCGGGCACGGGGTGCAGGACGACGACCGCCGCCGACCCGCGAAGCACGTGGCCGTCGGCCTCCCCACGACCATCCGAGGCGCCCAGGAGGACCGCCGCCGTCTTCTTCTTCAACTACGAGGACCCGGACGAGCTCGGACGCCCTCGAGCCATCCCTTCGACGCCGCCGCCGCCGCCGCCGACCCCGACCCCGACCCCGACCCCTCCGGCGACCGGCCGCGCCCGCCCAGGTACCTCTCCTCCTTCCTCCTTCCTCTGCCCTCCTCCTCTGCAAGTTCTTGTATTTCTTTCTCTCCTTTTTCATGGTGAGTAGAGAACTCAGTATTATTGACTCTTCCTGTAATGCGTGTCTGTTTAAATGGAGCACCGGTCTGATGATTTGCCCGTACCATGGTCCATGCAGCAAAGGCAATTTTCATCTAAGTTGAGCTGATTTTGATTTCCGTATGTTATGGGGGGACAACAGATATTGCTATATGTTCATTCTTGAGGGTACAGACTTGCTAAACTATTGATGATTTTTTGTTGGGTGACCTATTAGATCTGGAATGGAAGCTCACATAAGTTGAGCTGATTTTTGTCCATATGAAAGCAGAGGACCATATGGTCTGTGGCCTTTTCATCCATATGAAAGTAGAGGCACATTGTGGTGCTAGTTTGCTGGGTTTTGTCTCCGACCATCGTGTCGTGATGATTTTGCAGGTACCCCGAGAGGCCCTTGAGTTTGCCGGAATGTCGATTAACTTCCGTTCCGGCAAATTCGGGTACTCCATATGTCCTATTTTCAGCAAAGGTCATGCTGAAATTTTCCGTGAATTTTAGCATGACTTTGCTAAAAATCGGACATATGGGGTACTTGCTACTAATGCATGGGCCGGGGTATCTTAGTACTTAATTAAGTAGCTTTTAGGGTGCCTCGGTGTCGATAAGAACCTAAATGATGAACGCTTAGGCTTTTAGGGTGCCTCGGCGTCGACAAACCCTAAATGATAAAAGCTTAGCTTTTAGGATGCCTCGGTGTCGACAAACCCTAAATGATGAGACCATGATCTTGTTCCTTGACAATAACCAACTTTTTGACCAAACTTTTTTCCTCTTTAGAGCGAAACATGGCCCACAACGATGAGGTCGGTGGTTCGGGCGGCAAGCAATTCTGGGAGCTATCCCAGGAGATGGAGGAACAACCTCACCGCTATGAGGACGCCGCGGAAGACACCGATCCTGACTACACAACCCCTAGTGGCGTCGGGGATGACACCACTGATGGTGCCGCCGAGGATGCCACCACTGATGGTGCCGCCGAGGATGCCACCACTGATGATGGCAGCGCACGCACAGATGGCAGCCAACCGAAGAGGCAACGGAAGGACCGGCGCCCGAACGTGCTCCGCACCGTCAAGGAGGAATTTACTCAAGTGGACTCCGACGGGCATCCAACGGAGCCCAAACAAATAGTCAAGGGGTACTCGGTTCAGCTCGGGTGCATTCTCCAGAGCACCGTCTCGATCAACACCGAGAACCTAAGGCATAAGGACCGAGGGAATTTGCGCAACCTCCTCTTCACGAAGCTGCACGAACGATACAAGTTCCCCGCTGAATTTGAAAACACACGCCTCTCAGGGAATAAAGTGAACAGTGCCGCCCTCACGAGGATGAGCACGGCCCTGTCTACTTGGAGAAGCGCGGTGAAAAGAATGATTGAGAAAGGTGATAGTTATGAGAAGATCAAGGCGAAAAATCCTTCGATCAGCGAAGATGACTACAAGGAGTTCAAGATCAAGTGCGAGAGCAGTGCAACCTCCGAATCAAGTCAGTGGGGGAAAGAAATGCGGGAGTTGAACTTAGGGGAACACAAACTCGGTCCCGGCGGTTACAGAGTGGCGGAGCCTATATGGGACAAGGAGGACGCGGAGCGTGCCGAGCAAGGCCTACCGCCCCGCTTCGAGAAATACCGTGACAAGCAGACCAGGAACTATGTCAGGGCCCGGTACAAGGAGGACCCGGTAACAAAGGAGCTTACCACAGATCCGAAGACCAGGGCGCTTGAGCTTGTTCTGGCGCAGGAGACTGAAAGCAGTAGCGCGGGGTCGTCTCAGAGCATCCCTTGGGACAGCACTCTAAATAGGGCGTTGAACGTAATGAAAAACAAGGATAAGCTCAGTAAGCCGTCGTCAGCTGGTCGTGTGGCCGGCAAAGGCTTGTCCACAAAATGGTCGTCATACTATAACGCTGGTGGGCGAAAGGAGAGAAAGACCAGCTCGGAAAGCCAGTCGCGCGAGGTTCAAGAACTCAAGGCACAAGTGGCGCGGATTCCGGAGATTGTCCAAGAGCAAGTGCAACAACAACTGGGATCGACGCTCACCGGCATTATGCCTACCTTGATTCATGGGCTGACGACGTGGATTGCGAGCGGCCAACAGGGGCCACCCCCGATTCCCAGCTTCACGGCCAGCAACTCGCACAACGCGCAGGCGGCGCCATTGGTGTCTCCGGCGGAGCCGGTATTGGTGTCTCCGACGCCGGCACGGGCATTGGAGCTTAATGCACCCGGGTGTACGCCGGCCGGCACCTCGGCAGCAAGCGGCCCCTCCGTCAATTGCACGCCCGCCGTTGGCGGTGCCTCGACATTAGCTGAGCTCGACGCCATCATCACGGTAACTAATTAAGCCTCTCGGCCGAGGACTTCATCTCCTTGCCTTTGACTGGGCATCCCTGACGCCCTACATGTTTTCGCAGGGCGCCGCCGACGTTCCGTGCACTCTCCTGCACTTCGTGAACAACGAGTTGGTCGATGTCGCCAAGGGCAAAATCGTTCAACCGGGCAACCCCGTGTTCCACGGTAATCCAATGCCACCCACCGTGTATAGGGTTCAACTGGTTCGGGTGCTGCCAGGCTACGACGAGTTGTTACCTCCGATTCGACCCGCCGGGGCCGACGAAGATGATGTGATGACCCTCAGCGCCTGCCTAAGCTGGCCCCTGCTTTGGCCGAAGAGCCAGATTCGTTTGGGGGCGGTGGACACCACCCCAAAGACAACACCGCCAGTCGTGCCGGCGCCAAGCCATGGCAAGACCACCGCAACGCTACCGGACATGCCGGACATGCATATGGCACAGGATCCGGGCATGCATATGGCACAGGATCCAGACGACGACGACAACGACGACGGTACATTTACCAACGTCCATAAGTACTTCAACGAACATGGGTGCGATGACGAATTCATGGGGCCTCCTTCTCAAGAACCCAACCTTGCAAAAGACGATCGCGATCTAGCTGGTACCGCGGAGAAACCCAATTGCAACAGGCGTCGTCTGGCGTTCAGTTCTCAGGAGACGCCTCCAGCAGCCGACTTCACCGAGCCTCAGATAGCCGAGGTGCGAAATATTATCAGCCCCAGCACACTCAAGAAGGCGGTCTGTGAGCAGAACTCGGTCCCATTACAGCAGAAGAAGAAGGGACGGAAAAGAAAGAGTAACAAGGGTGCGAGCCAGCCGGCACCGAGTACGACCCGTGCTCAGGACGGGCCACCTTCACCTAAGGATATCTCGAGGAGGGTGCATGTGGCGGGTAGGCCGATGCTACCGACTAATATGCTCAATGCTGCAACCGGTGCTATGCGGAGTCTGCATGACAGTGTTCTTTCTTTGGAGAAGCGGCGTCTCCGAGAGAATGACGTGGCATACCCGGTTTTCGTGGCCAAGGTGCCAGAGGGCAAGGGCTTTGTGGATAGCGCCATCGGGGGTACGATCGTCCTGCGGTTTGATGACATCTTCGCTATGTTTAACCTTCATCCGCTGCACTACACCTTCGTTCGGCTATTTTCGCTGAGTATGGAGATGCGGATCATTAGAGACAAGACCCCGGACATCGTGATAGTCGACCCCTTCTACATGCGTGCCAAGATCTTGGGCAGCGCTGGGGACCGGCAAGTCGCGAGTTCTTACCTCGAAGGCGTCATTCTGGCAAACCCAGATAAGGATAACTTCCTCGTGCCTTACTTTCCCGAGTAAGTCGTCCCCTCAACCGCCCCGTAACATATGATTTCTTAGATTTCGATCGTTTTTTTTAACATTCCGTGTTTTGTGCAGTGACACACATTGCACACTCATCCTCTTAAGCCCGAAATATTCCATGGCCACGTATTTCGACTCGGACCGTCATTCGAAGAAAGACTACACAAATGTCAAGAAAGTTCTTGATGATGTTCTCCCCGGCTACGCCAAATCTGGAGGCACCTTCACCAGGCCAGTTCGTAAGTACGGCAAGCACGTGTTCGCCCACAATACGACGTTCCCCTGCGTCAAGCAACCGCCTGGCGGTCAGAAGGATGCCTACTACGCCCTCCATCACATGCGGGCGATCGTACGGGACCATAATCACCTTCTGCTACCAAATAATCTCAAAGCTTGGGCCGCAAGCTTGTCGGCAATCCAGGACACAGACATCAGACAAGAATTCTTTCGCATCCAGTCGGAGTTTGCGGAAATCATCCATCAAGATGTCCTTCGTACCTCGGGGCAGTTCTACCTCAGAAATCAACCGTCCAACAGTGAGATAGACACAACGCTACAAATGCAGGCTGACAACGCCCGCGATTTCATGACCATCACGATAGACGGCGGCTTCATCCACGCTCCGGTCCCTTGAGTCGAGTCGAAAGTAGTGATGCTATGTCTAGTTTTGAAACATCGATTGGCTCATGTTGTAATTAAACTTTGATGAACTTGTATGTCTCTTTGGTTTGGACAGTCGTTCAACTTAGATGTAATCGATGCTATTAATGTCTTGCTTTTCTCTTCCGATCCTTTTGTTGCATACTTATATATTGCTTATGTATTGTCTGTGAATTGGTACTAACGTTTTGTTTGGCTAGTGCATAGAGATGCCGTCGTATGTCGTGTACAAGGGTAGGGTTCCCGGAGTCTACGACGACTGGGAGGAGTGTCGGACACAGGTTCACCGTTTCAGCGGTAACAGTTACAAAGGGTACACCACTAGGGCGGAGGCGGAATCTAGATATGCACGCTATCTAGCAGGAGAGAGGAGGGAGCGTTGGAGGAACCGGATGAAGACCAGTTTCATCGCGATTATGCTCATCGTGATGACCGCGGCTCTCTTCTATGTGATGGTAGTTTAGATGATCGATATCGACTTGTAATGTGAAGACAAACTCGCTACTCGTGGTTTCGAGACTTGTAATGTTCTAACTTTGTTCGGTATTTTAAATTCGGAGACTAATATGATGAATTGTATTCGGACACTAATCTTCTATTGTATTCGATGAATCTGCTGTTGCTGTGTGGTGCTAGCTATATTCTGTCAAATAATATATTTTGTAACCTGTGAAAATATCAGAAACAAAAAAAAATAATCCCTAATATTCATACTAGTGGCGCACCACGACATAGTGCGCCATTAGTAAGCCAGAGCACACTAATGGCGCATCATCCACCAATGCGCCATTAGTATGCCAAAGCACATGGGTAAATATGGCCCCTGGGAGGCATACTAATGGCGCACCGTGGGCTATACTAATGGCGCACTGCATGGTGCGCCATTAGTATACCAGATACTAATGGCGCACCAGTGGTGCGCCATTAGTAAAAAATTCTAATGGCGTGGTGCTAGTGGCGCACCTGTAGTGCGCCATTAGTAGCGAAAACAGGTGCGCCACTAGCAGCCCTTTTCCTAGTAGTGATGTGTGCACATGCACGTGTAGGCTGAGCACTTGAGCGTGAGCGTGTGTGTTGCGTCGTGTGCTGTACACATGCATGCGTGCGTGCATGTGTACGTGTGAATTCCACATGCATGCATTAGGGCGTGGTGTGCATTTTTGTGTGCATGTGTACGTGTGACTATGTGGCACCCCGGCTCAGAGGGACCGGAGCACCCCGTATTCCAGCCCAGAGATCAAATCTTCTGGAATACGGCACTGCTTGGCATAGAACAAATCAGCTTTTTATTACAAATGGTAGGAGTACACGGGTTTAGGGTATTACAAGGGGTTACATCGATAACGCTACTCTAGCTATGGTAGCTCTATGCTAGCAGCGGTACAACTCCTAGCAGCGGCACAACGACGACGATGGAGGACTCCATTTCAGAGGGACTCTGGCTGGGACACATACTAGCTCGCAACTCGAAATCCTCGGGCTATGCAAACATGGTTGCACCTGCAAACGGGCATGACATGCCCGGTGAGTACTTTGAATGTACTCGCAAGCTCACAACAGACAAGAGCATCAAGGCAAAACAACGTCATAGCGATCATGATTATATCAGATTCAAATGTTATTGAAAGGGTGGAGGAAAATGATAACATGCTATTGCTAAACTATCTACAAAAGTCACCCTTGTTACAGTTACAGAGACCACTTTGATTTTGGCTACTCGGTTGAACCACTTACTCTTGTGACCAACTCATGGTCACCTCAATAACATCTGACGATCATCCCCGGGATCATCCTCAGCAATTACCAGAGGCCTTCTGACAAGCGGTCACCTTACTACACTGAGACGAGTTCTTCCATTATTAAAACATCATTCCCTCATTGGTGTTGATCAGACAGTGTGACTTAGTATGAACTGGGTCCAATACCGTGGACTCAGCTATTCGAATAGATTCTTACACTCTGCAGAGGTTGCGCACGTTACCCACACCATGGACATTCATCCAACGAAACTTGCCTAACCCGTGACCCTTCTATCGTACCACCGACAATCATCCCCCGTCCGAATCATGCCCTGGGTAGCCCCTGTGTCACTTCTGACACCTGCCACCGTTGTGGCCATACAAACTGTCCCAAACGGGGACCTGAGCTCAATAACCAAACCGGGCTCACAAGATTAACGTCGTCTACCTGATCAGGGTAGCACGCACGCATAACCTTCCCTCTTTGGTGGTACTGATAAAAGAGCACGAGGTTATACCAAGTCAAGGCCGTCCCATTCCGGTAGATGTGGCTGCACTGGAAAGCTCAGTTTAGTGGCACTTGATCAACGAATGAAGGATGTAATCCCCAAGTGATTTTCTGCCATAACCGATACTCTGGTATTATAGTGATCCAAGTTATAACAATAGCCAACTAGTGACCCAATGAGTATCATGATCGAACTACTACTACTGACTCCATAGCCACAAATTGCCGGGAGAATCACAAAATAATCATAGACGGTAATCTCTTAATCCAATCGTATCATATCATCATCAAACTTGAAAACTACCAGCTACCAACTTCCTAGTCATTAGCATGATAGTTAGCTAGCCAGGAATTTCCCCAAGTGTTGCAAGAATTAACTCATTTATCAATAATTCAAATTTTAACATGGAAATAATTATTTAAACCATGATATTGCAATGCAATTTTTCAAATGAGAGTTGTGGCTTGCCTTGCACCAAGGAAGTGTGGAAATACTCCTGGTCTTCACCCACTAGTCAAAATCACTCTGGAAAAAAAAATTGACCACATTTGTAAATATCACATATAGCATTTTTCTCTGTCCAGAAATTCTAGACAATAGAGAAAAATACCAAAATTTACCAGCAAATAGAGGAGCTCATAAGAAAAATAATGCAAAAAGAATGAACTCATTTGGACTTATGGTTTAGAATATATTAATAGTCAAAGTTGGGTCAAATTTCTAAATTATTTGAATTTAAACAGAAAATCAGAAAACCCTGGTGTGGCAACGTCGAAGACGTAAAGCGGTATTACGCCTCCACTTGTGTACCGCTTCGGGAGCGAAGGGAGTCGCTGACAGGTGGGCCTCCTGGGTCAGTTTAAAAAGGAGAAGGAGGGAACAGAGGTGAGCCGGCTCACCGGCGACGATTACCGGCGATAGCGACGGCAGCGAGGCTGGGAGATGGTGGGGATGGATCAAGCACTCGACGGCAGTTCACCCCGTACCCGTAGCTTCTCGAATGGTGGCCGGACGGCGTCCCCCCCTTCGTCTCCGGCGGCGGCAAGCTACGATAGTGGAGGGGATCGCCGATTCCGGTGAGCTTTCGAGCAGGGGAGGGGCTGGGATGGATCAGTGGGGCTTCACAAGCTTGCTGGTGGCTCTGGCTGAGGTTGGGGTGGATGGAGTCGAGCTGGAGGAGCTGGGCCAAAGTGGCGGAGCACCTTGCCGGAAACGGGGAAGGAGGGCTCCCCGGCTCTGCTTCCGGTTGCGGGGCAGCGATTTGGAGGTAGGGAGAGCGAGTGGTGAGGAGAGACGAGGCGGGGGAGCTCCTTTTATTGCCGGGCGAGGCTGTGGTGGCCGGATGCCGCCACGGATGTTCTGGCACGGCGAGGACGTCGAGCTGGCTGCTGCGCTGGCCATCGGGAGGTGCGGGGAGGGGACGTGAGCTCACAGAGGACGATGGGACAGGTCTGGGGCATTGATGAGAGCACAGACAACGGCGGCGACCGCGGCGCACTGTGTGCCCATGAGTGAACTTGGCCGTGTGCGGCGGCGAGCACGCCGGAGGTAGGAGAGGACACGCGTGCGGTGGAGAGGGATCCGACATGCTAGGACATGCTACGGCGGCCAGACTCAAGCTAGCCGACGCGGCCCGACGCGGTCAGTGCGTAGAGCGTGACCTAGTCAATATACTCTAACATAGGTGACCTAGTCGCCGACCCGTCTAGATGAAGTTAAAAAAAAACTTCATCTAGATATTTCTTTGCTTCTATTCTGTTTATTTTTTCTTTTAGCTAGTTTCATAGTTAATTCATTGCAAATCCTTGTGAGAGTTCCTTTGCCTAGTGAGCTGAGTTGACAAAATGTTCCATTGCATCAAACTCGGTTCCACCGAATTGCCACAACTCGGTGTCACCGATTTTGCTGCCCTAAGGAACTTTCTGTCAAATCATTCCTGAGTTTTTCTGCTCCAGCTCCACTCAATGATTCTTACCCTCTACTTGCATCTAGAGCCACTCAATGGCTAGCTGTATTTCTCAAGGACCAAACCCACTTGATCAATAACCTTGAAGGCCCTTCTTGGAAATTGATGTCAAAGGGGGAGAGAGAGATACACAACAAAGCTTATCACTTCAAAAGAGATGCACCTTACAAGAGGAGAGAATGTTACATGTTTCTAAGAAGGGAGAAACATGATCAGTTTGTTTTTTGGTTGTTCTAGTTTTCTCACCCTACCTACTCCCAATATCCAATGTCAGATTCAGGGGGAGAGGAAGTTCTTTAAGGGGAGACAACTATTTCTTTTGGGGACATGTCTGCTTCAAAGAAGTATTCACCTAGTGATACTCTATTCTACATGTCATCCCAATCTTGGTTTCTTGTTGATCTTGTGTCTTTTCTTGAAGAAATTATCTTGTGTTATCTAACCCTGTTTTCTCAAGTGTATTTCTTCAGGTACTTGATCAAGAACTTCAAGGTAAGTATATGCATCACACTCATGTACATGATTGACCTCTTGCTAGTATATAATGTTTGCAAGGAGACAATCATGGACATGTGGACCCTATATGATATATATGTTTGCTCTGATGCATATAGCCAAGATACATGTTGCATGTATATCTCCCATATGGTATCATCATGTTATATGCACCTCTTCAGGGGGAGTTCAGGGGAGCTCATATATGTTACATGTTCTCTTCAAAGCTTTCATACATACCTCTGCTATATCTGTATTTGAAGCTTTGATGTATGTTGTCATCAATTACCAAAAAGGGGGAGATTGAAAGCACATTTGCTCCCTTGGTGGTGTTGGTAATTTATGCCAACATACATGTTGTTGGACTAATGCTTTTATCTAGTGAATTTCAGACAAGTTCAACAATGGCGTGGCAAGGACAAGAGGATGTGGAACCCCTTCAAAATGCTAAGGACAAGGATTGGCAAAAGATCAAGAACTCTACATTTTTAGTTTAGTAATCCAAGATCACATTGAGTCCATAGGAAAGCCAATACTATTAAAAGGGGATGAGGTGTTGCTTAATGGTCTTTTTGCTCAAGTGCTTAGTGACAGTATTCCTAAACCCTCAACCACTCTCTCTACCCAAATATGTCCTAAACCTACAGTCCAACTCGGCCCCACCGATATTTCCTATCCGGCCCCACCGAGTTCATTCAAGACTTAGCCACTGCCAAACCCTAACAAATCGGATCCACCGAAATGGATCTCGGTCTCACCGAGATGGCCTTGCCAACTCTCTGTAATCGTTTGCATTCACTTCGGTCTCACCGAGTTATGCAAATCGGTCTCATCGAGATGGCTTGCCAAGTCTCTGTTACCTTATTGCTTCACTTCGGTCCTACCGAGTTGATGCAATGGGTGCCACCGAGATGAGGATTGCCCTAAGCCATTGCACTTCGGTCCATCCGAGTTGTCCATATCGGTCCCACCGAGATTCCTAAAGTTCATATCTTTTACATTGTTCGGTGCTACCGAGATTATCGTTTCGGTGCCACCGAGTTGGGTCAAAAGTGTGTAACGGTTGGATTTTGTGTGGAGGCTATATATACCCCTCCACCACCTCCTTCTCAGATAGGAGAGCCATCAGAACGTGCCTACACTTCCACCATACATTTTCTGAGAGAGAACCACCTACTCATGTGTTGAGATCAAGCTATTCCATTCCTACCATTTGAAACTTGATTTCTAGCCTTTCCCAAGTTGCTTTCCACTCAAATCCTTCTTCCACCATAGCCAAATCTATGAGGAGTTGTTTGAGTGCTGGGAAGACTATCATTTGAATCACAAGAGCAAGGAGTTCATCAACAACACACCATCTATTACCTTTTGGAGAGTGGTGTCTCCTAGATTGGTTAGGTGTCACTTGGGAGCCTCCAACCAGATGTGGAGTTGAACCAAGCAGTTTGTAAGGGCAAGGAGATCGCCTACTTTGTGAAGATCTACCCCGAGTGAGGCTAGTCCTTCATGGACGTAAGCCATGGTGGAATAGACAAGGTTGCTTCTTCGTGGAGCCTTCGTGGGTGGAGCCCTCCATGGACTCGCGCAGCCGTTACGCTTCGTGGGTTGAAGTCTCCATCAACGTGGACGTACGATAGCACCACCTATCAGAACCACGCCAAAAACCACCGTGTCTTCACTGCGTTTGATCTTCCATACTCTACCCCTTTACTTTCCGTACTCTTGCATGTTTTATCATTTCCGCTGCTCAATCTGTAGATATGCATGTGTAGAAAGTATTGGAGTGATCTTAACTTGTGCCAAAATCTGCCTAAGTTTCAAGAGAAATTAAATACTGCACATTTGGTTGGTTAGGAGTCTATTCACCCCCCTCTAGACCTATCTCCTCGATCCCACAATTGGTATCAGAGCTTTGGTCTCCATTGCCTTGGTTTCATCACCATTGGATTGAGATGGATATGTCTACGTTGGGGAGTCTTAGACGTAGAGTGCCTATTCTCGATGGGGAGTATTACAACTTTTGGAAGGATGAAATGCTTGATATCTTTGATGAATTTAATTTGAGCAAGTATATTCATAATCCTTATGTGCCCCCTATTGATCCCTTGCATCCTACTCATGAAGAGGAAATTGACATGCTTCGTAATCTTAGAACCATCAATCTTATCATTAGAGGATTACCTAAGGTTGTGCTTTGTTGTATGCAAAACTTTGCATGTGCTTATACTCTATGGCATGATTTAGAAAAGCGATATCCTGATTACTCCTTAAAGAGTCTTGACAAGATTCTTCATAAGACTGTTGCTTTACACAAGATGAGTCCTAATGATCCTAAATTTGATGATTGCTTGTTTGAGCTTCGTGATCTTATGCGTGCCAAAGGAGATGTTAGAACTATTAGCAACATTATCATGGAAACCATTAGAATCCATAAACTTGAACATTGTCATGATCATGAAACTAATGAATCTGTTGCCCTTTGTGATGATCACATGCATGATGATGATGATGTTGAGCATGGCTATTATGATGAAGACGAAGAATTTGATATTGAATTCGAGAAGACCATGAGGAATCTCAGTCTTATGGAAAATCTTCGAGATTATATGGCTGGAGGAAAAGAGTGGATCCTTGATAGCGGCTGTACTGATCACATGACCGGAGATAGAGACATGTTTCGTGAGCTTACTAAAAATGATGGTCCACGCAAGTATGTGACTTTTGGAGACAAAACTCCAAGGGTAAGGTACTTGGCCTTGGTAAGGTGGCCATATCCAATGATAGCTCCATACAAAATGTTATGCTTGTTGAATCTCTTGGTTACAATCTTCTTTCCGTATCTAGACTAGCTGATTTTGGCTTCAATGTCCTATTTACCAAAGTAGATTGCCAAATGTTTCGTCAAGATAATCATAATATGGTCTTTACAGGCATCCGTAGAGGTGACCTATACATTGTTGATTTCACTAAGAGAGCTCAACCTCGTACATGCTTAATTGCTAAATCTTCTAAAGGTTGGTTATGGCATAGAAGACTTGGACATGTTGGTATGCGTAACCTTTACAAACTTGTTAAAGGAGATCACATTCTTGGAGTAAAAGATGTTATATTTGACAAAGATCGACTTTGTAGTGCTTGCCAAGCAGGAAAACAAGTTGGAGGAAGCCATCCCGTGAAGAACATTATGACCACGAGGAGACCACTCGAGCTACTTCATATGGATCTTTTTGGTCCCAACTCCTATAAGAGTCTTGGTGGTAACTCTTTCGGTTTGGTCATTGTTGATGATTTTTCCAGATTTACGTGGGTATTCTTTCTTGATGACAAATCGCAGGTACAAAAGATCTTCAAGAACTTCGCACGCAAGAAAGGCTCAAAACCAATTTGAAGTGAAGATCAAGAAGGTTCGGAGTGACAACGGAACGGAGTTCAAGAACACCAATGTGGACACCTTTCTTGATGAGGAGGGTATTTCACATGAGTTCTCAGCTACATACACACCTCAACAAAATGGAGTTGTTGAGAGGAAGAACCGGACACTTATTGAGATGGCAAGAACAATGCTTGATGAGTACAAGACGCCAAGACATTTTTGGGCAGAAGCGGTCGAAACAGCTTGTCATGCAACAAACCGACTCTACCTTCACAAGCTTCTTGGTAAAATGGCGTATGAACTGCTTACCGGTAACAAACCACAAGTTGGATACTTTCGAGTATTTGGCTCAAAATGTTACATTCTTGATAAGCATCGTCGTTCAAAATCTGCTCCTAAATCTCATGAAGGTTTCCTACTCGGTTATGGATCAAACTCTCACACTTACCGTGTCTACAACAACTTCACTCGAAAAGTTGAAGAGACGGTAGATGTGAAGTTTGATGAGACTAACGGCTCGCAAGTCGAGCAATTGCCACTTGATGTAGGAGATAAAGAACCATCGGAAGCAATCCAAGACTTGCCCATTGGCAAGATTCGCCCCGTGGAAGTGAAGGAGAGTACCTCCTCTATTCAAGTGGAAGCCCCAACTTCGCATCAAGGTGAACGATAAGTTGATACGGAGGCATCCACAAGTGGAACACGTCAAGACGATGGGAATGAGGAAGTGCAACAAGATGATCCACCTCAACCTCCTTCCCCACCTCCACAAGCAAGCAACGACAACATCAATGAAGAAGAAGAAGATGATGATGAGGAGGAGGCCTCACCACAACCCAAGAAAAAGCTACCTCGAGTTAGAGCAAGAATCGACAAGGATCATCCCGTCGAACAAATACTTGGAGACATCCAAACCGGGAGAATTACTCGCTCTAAATCTCGCTTAGCTAACTTTTGTGAGCATTACTCATTTATCTCTAGTGTTGAACCCTTGAAGGTAGAAGATGCTCTCAAGGACCCCGATTGGGTGAATGCAATGCACGAAGAGCTACACAACTTTGAGAGGAACCAAGTTTGGACATTGGTCGAGAAGCCTAAGGAAGAGCAAAACATCATTGGAACCAAATGGGTGTTTCGGAATAAGCAAGATGAAGATGGACAAGTTGTACGCAACAAAGCTCGTCTCGTAGCACAAGGTTACACACAAGTCGAAGGTATGGACTATGGTGAGACCTATGCCCCCGTTGCAAGACTTGAATCCATTCGTATTTTACTTGCTTACGCCAATCACCATGATATCACTCTTTACCAAATGGATATTAAAAGTGCTTTCTTGAATGGTGAAATTGAGGAGGAAGTGTATGTTAAACAACCTCCCGGCTTTGAAAATCCCAAGAAACCTAATCATGTGTACAAACTTCGTAAAGCTCTTTATGGTCTTAAACAAGCCCCTAGAGCTTGGTACAAATGCTTGACAAAGTTTCTTCTTGAAAAAGGTTTTGAAATTGGGAAGATTGATTCAACTTTGTTCACTAAGAGGGTTAATGGAGAATTATTTGTATGCCAAATTTATGTTGATGATATTATCTTTGGATCTACTAACCCCTCTTTTAGTGAAAAGTTTGGAAGGTTGATGTCGGAAAAGTTCGAGATGTCTATGATGTGTGAACTCAAGTTATTTCTTGGTTTGCAAATCAAGCAAACTAGGGAAGGTACCTTTGTTTCTCAAACAAAGTATACCAAGGACTTATTCAAGAAGTTCAACATGCAAGAGAGTAAAGGTATGAAAACTCCCATGCCCACTAGTGGACATCTTGACTTGGCCAAGGACGGCAAACCGGTTGATCAAAAGGTATATCGATCTATGATTGGTTCATTGCTATATCTATGTGCCTCCCGTCCCGACATTATGCTAAGTGTGTGCATGTGTGCACGATACCAAGCGGCACCAAAAGAGTGTCATCTTAAGGCAGTGAAAAAGAATTGTGAGATACTTGATACATACACCAAACTTTGGCATATGGTATCCCAAAGGATCTTCTTTCAATCTTGTTAGCTACTCTGATTCGGACTATGCCAGAGACAAGGTTGACAGAAAATCCACTTCGGGTACATGTCAATTTCTTGGTAGATCTCTTGTGTCTTGGTCCTCCAAGAAACAAAATTCCGTATCTCTATCTACTGCCGAGGCGGAATACATTGCCGCGGGATCATGTTGTGCTCAATTACTATGGATGACACAAACTCTTAAAGACTATGGTGTGCATGTGAGACATGTACCATTACTATGTGACAATGAGAGTGCTATTAAGATAGCACACAATCCCGTGCAACACTCTCGAACTAAGCATATTGAGGTTCATCACCATTTTATTCGAGATCATGTTGAGAAAGGTGACATTGACCTTAAACATGTTCGTACTGACAAACAATTGGCGGACATCTTTACCAAACCCCTTGATGAGAAAGTGTTTTGCCACTTGAGAAGTGAATTGAACATCATTGATGCTTTCAAACGTGAACTAGAGGTTCATGTGGATGCATACAAGGGCATGAGCATTCTTGACAAATCCATGATACCTTTCATGATCATATTATATCTTGGACATTTTGCTCCCTTGTATTGTATCTAACCTTTTGTAGGTACTTGGACAAGCTTCATGACCCAAGATTGCATCTCACTCTTATCTTGAGCAATCTTGCATAACCCAAGTATCAACAATTGAAGGAAGATGGACTACAAATGATAGGATAGCTCCCAACTTCAACTCATGAGCATCTACATCAAGTTCAACTACATGATGGACATCACCACCAAATCCCAATGTAAGTTCTCACATCTTAGAGAAGCTTTGCCCAAAGATATGAGCTAAAGCAACACAACAAGATGTGAATACATTGAAATGCTGAAAGGAAAAATGGCAACCCCATTTTGAGCTTAAACGATGAGTATGACCTATGATCAAGTGTCCTCACTTGACTCCTAAGTCAATATACTCTAACATAGGTGACCTATTCGCCGACCCGTCTAGATGAAGTTTAAAAAAAAACTTCATCTAGATATTTCTTTGCTTCTATTCTGTTTATCTTTTCTTTTAGCTAGTTTCGCAGTTAATTCATTGCAAATCCTTGTGAGAGTTCCTTTTCCTAGTGAGTGTTGGGGAACATTGCATGGAAAACAAAAAATTTCTACGCACACGCAAGATCTATCCATGGAGATGCATAGCTACGAGAGGGGGAGTGTGTCTACGTACCCTCATAGACCGTAAGCGGAAGCGTTTGAACAACGCGGTTGATGTCGTCGAACAACTTCACGATGCAACCGACCGAGTACCGAACGTACGACACCTCCGCGTTCAGCACACGTTCAGCTCGGTGACGTCCTCGACTTCTTGATCCAGCAAGACGGCGAGGTAGTGGATGAGTTCCGGCAGCACGACGGCGTGGTGGCGGTGATGGTGATGCTATCTCCGCAGGGCTTCGCCCAAGCACTGCGAAAATATGACCGAGGGACGGAACTGTGGAGGGGGGCGCCGCACACGGCTAAGACAATGTTCTGTCTTGTTTGGGGCGCCCCCTCTCCTCTATTTATATATATGTGTAGGGGCTTGGAGTAGAAGGAATAGTGCCACGTGAACAGTACCACGTGAAAAGTACCACGTGAACAGTACCATGTGAATAGTGCACACGTGGACTTGGACTCCAAAGTCCAATCCTATTCCTACTAGGACTCTCCCTTTTTCCTTCCCTAGCTGCGTGGGCTTTTGAGGACTTGGTGCACCTGGCCCAATAAGGCCAGGGCGCCTCCCCTTAGCCCATGCCAGCCCTTGGGACGTGGTGGACCCACTTGTGGACTTCCGGACCCCTCCGGAATCCTCCGGAACCTTCTGGAAGCTTCCCGGTACAATACCGAAAAAACTGCACCTTTTTCCGGAACCCAAAATATGACTTCCCATATATAAATCTTTACCTCTCGACCATTCCGAGACTCCTCGTGACGTCCGGGATCTCATCCGGGACTCCGAACAATATTCGATTACCAATTCACATAACTCATATAACACTATATCATCAACAAACGTTAAGCGTGCGGACCCTACGGGTTCGGGAATGATGTAGACATGACTGAGACGCCTCTCCGGTCAATAACCAATAGCGGAACCTGGATGCTCATATTGCTTCCTACATATTCCACAAATATCTTATCGGTCGAACCGCAATGACAACATACGTAATTCCCTTTGTCTGTCGGTATGTTACTTGCCCGAGATTTGATCGTCGGTATCTCCATACCTAGTTCAATCTCGTTACCGGCAAGTATCTTTACTCGTTCCGTAATACATCATCCCGTAACTAACTCCTTAGTCACTTTGCTTGCAAGCTTCTTATGATGTGCATTACCGAGAGGGCCCAGAGATACCTCTCCGAAACACGGAGTGACAAATCCCAGTATCGATCCATGCCAACTCAACAGACACCTTCGGAGATACCTGTAGAGCATCTTTATGATCACCCAGTTACGTTCTGACGTTTGATAGCACACAAGGTATTCCTCCAGTATCTGGGAGTTGCATGATCTCATGGTCGGAGGAACATGTATTTGACATTCAAGAAAGCAGTAGAAATAAACAGAACGATCATATGCTAAGCTAACAGATGGGTCTTGTCCATCACATCATTCTCCTAATGATGTGATCCCGTTATCAAATGACAACTCATGTCTATGGTTAGGAAACCTTAACCATCTTTGATCAACGAGCTAGTCTAGTAGAGGCTCACTAGGGACACGGTATTTGTTTATGTATTCACACATGTATTTAAGTTTCTGGTCAATACAATTCTAGCATGAATAATAAACCTTTATCATGAACAAGGAAATATAAAATAATAACAACTTTATTATTGCCTCTAGGGCATATTTCCATCAGTCTCCCACTTGCACTAGAGTCAATAATCTAGTTCACATCGCCATGTGATTAACACCCAAGATTTCACTAGAGTCAATAATCTAGTTCACATCACCATGTGATTAACACTCAAAGAGTTCTAAGGTGTGATCATGTTTTGCTCGTGAGAGAGAATTTTAGTCCATGGGTCTGCAATATTCAGACCCATGTGTGCTTTGCAAATCCTTATGTCATACTGTAGATGCTGCTATCATGCTTTACTTGGAGCTATTCCAAATGACTGCTCCATTATACGTATCCGGTTTGCTATTCAGAGATATCCAGATTGGTGTCAAAGCTTGCATCAACGTAACCCTTTACGACGAACTCTTTATCACCTCCATAATCGAGAAACATTTCCTTAGTCCTTTAGTTACTAAGGATAATTTTGACCGCTGTCCAGTGATCCACTCCTGGATCACTCTTGTACCCCCTTTGCCAGACACGTGGCAAGGCACACATTAGGTGTGGTACACAGCATGTCCTACATTATAGAACCTATGGCTGAGGCATAGGGAATGACTTTCATTCTCTCTCTATCTTCTGCCGTGGTAGAGCTTTGAGTCTTACTCAACTTTACACCTTACAATACAGGCAAGAACTCCTTCTTTGACTGATCCATTTTGAACTCCTTCAAAATCTTGTCAAGGTATGTACTCATTGAAAGTCTTATCAAGCGTCTTGATCTATCTCTATAGATCTTGATGCCCAATATATAAGCAGCTTCACCGAGGTCTTTCATTCAAGTATCCTTTTATGCCATCCAGAAATTCTATATCATTTCCAATCAACAATATGTCATCCACATATAATATTAGAAATGCTATAGAGCTCCCACTCACTTTCTTGTAAATACAGGCTTCACCGTAAGTCTGTACAAAACCATATGCTTTGATCACCTCATCAAAGCGTATATTCCAACTCCGAGATGCTTGCACCAGTCCATAGATGGATCGTTGGAGCTTGCACACTTGGTTAGCACCCTTAGGATCGACAAAACCTTCTGGTTGCATCATATAAAACTCTTCTTTGAGAAAACCATTAAGGAATGCAGTTTTGACATCCATTTGCCAGATCATAAAATGCGGCAATTGCTAACATGATTCGGATAGACTTAAGCATCGCTACGGGTGAGAAAGTCTCATCGTAGTCAACCCCTTGAACTTGTCGAAAACCTTTCGCGACAAGTCAAGCTTTGTAGACAGTGATATTACCATCAGCGTTTGTCTTCCTCTTAAAAATCCATTTATTCTCAATGGCTTGCCGATCATCGGGCAAGTCCACCAAAGTCCATACTTTGTTCTCATACATGGATCCTATCTCAGATTTCATGGCCTCAAGCCATTTGTCGGAATCTGGGCTCATCATAGCTTCTTCATAGTTCGTAGGTTCGCCGTTGTCTAACAACATGACTTCCAGAACAGGATTACCGTACCACTATGGTGCGGAACGTACTCTGGTCGACCTACGAGGTTTAGTAGTAACTTGATCTGAAGTTTCATGATCTTCACCATTATCTGCCTCTCTTATTGGTGTAGGCATCACGGGAACGGTTTTCTCTGATGAGCTACTTTCCAATTCAAGAGAAGGTACAATTACCTCATCAAGTTCTACTTTCCTCCCACTCACTTCTTTCGAGAGAAACTCCTTCTCTAGAAAGGACCCACTCTTGGTAACAAAGACCTTGCCTTCGGATCTGTGGTAGAAGGTGTACCCAATTGTTTCTTTAGGGTATCCTATGAAGACACACTTCTCCGCTTTGGGCTCGAGCTTATCAGGTTGAAGCTTTTTCACATAAGCATCGCATCTCCAAACTTTAAAAAACGACAGCTTAGGTTTCTTGCCAAACCACAGTTCATACGGTGTCGTCTCAACGGATTTAGACGGTGCCCTATTTAACGTGAATGCAGCTGTCTCTAATGCATAGCCCCAAAACGATAGTGGCAAATCGGTAAGAGACATCATAGACCGCACCATATCCAATAAAGTACGGTTATGACGTTCAGACACACCATTACGCTGTGGTGTTCCAGGTGGCGTGAGTTGTGAAACAATTCCACATTTTCTTAAATGAAGGCCAAACTCGTAACTCAAATATTCGCCTCCGCGATCGGATCGTAGAAACTTTATTTTCTTGTTACGATGATTCTCTACTTCACTCTGAAATTTTTTGAACTTTTCAAATGTTTCAGACTTGTGTTTCATCAAGTAGATATACCCATACCTACTCAAATCATTTGTGAAGGTTAGAAAATAACGATACCCGCCGCGTGCTTCAACATTCATCGGACCGCATACATCGGTATGTATTATTTCCAACAAATCAGTAGCTCGCTCCATTGTTCCGGAGAACGGAGTTTTAGTCATCTTGCCCATGAGGCATGGTTCGCAAGTATCAAATGATTCATAATCAAGAGATTCCAAAAGTCCATCAGCATGGAGTTTCTTCATGCGATTTACACCAATATGACCTAAACGGCAGTGCCACAAGTATGTTGCACTATCATTATCAACTTTGCATCTTTTGGCATCAATATTATGAATATGTGTATCACTACGATCGAGATTTAACAAGAATAAACCATTCACAAGGGTGCATGATCACGAGGGATATTATTCATATAAACAGAATAACCATTATTCTCTGACTTAAATGAATAACCGTCTTGCAAAAAACAATATCCAGATATAATGTTTTATGCTCAACGCAAGCACCAAATAACCATTATTTAGGTTTAATACTAATCCCGAAGGTATTACGAGCGTGTCGATATTGATCATATCAATCTTGGAGACACTTCCAACACATATCGTCACCTCGCCCTCAGCTAGTCTCCGTTACTCTACAGCTCCTGCTTCAAGTTACTAATATTAGCAACTGAATCGGTATCAAATACCCAGACGCTGCTACGAGCACTAGTGAGGTACATATCAATAACATGTATATCAAATATACCTTTGTTCACTTTGCCATCCTTCTTATCCGCCAAATACTTGGGGCAGTTCCGCTTCCAGGGACCAGTTCCTTTGCAGTAGAAGCACTCAGTTTCAGGCTTGGGTCCAACTTTGGGTTTCTTCGTGGGAGCGGCAGCTTGCTTGCCGCTCTTCTTGAAGTTCCCCTTCTTTCCCTTGCCCTTTTTCTTGAAACTAGTGGTCTTGTTAACCATCAACACTTGATGCTCCTTCTTGATTTCTACCTCCGCCGATTACAGCATCGCCAAGAGCTTGGGAATTGTCTTCTCCATCCCTTGCATATTATAGTTCATCACGAAGCCTTTATAGCTTGGTGGCAGTGACTGAAGAACTCTGTCAATAACACTCTCAATTGGAAGATCAATTCCCAGCTGAGTCACGTGGTTGTGGTATCCAGACATTCTGAGTATGTGTTCACTAACAGAACTGTTCTCCTCCATCTTACAGCTGAAGAACTTGTTGGAGACTTCATATCTCTCAACCCGGGCATTAGCTTGAAATATCAATTTTAGCTCTTGGAACATCTCATATGCTCCATGGCGTTCAAAACGCTTTTGTAGTCCCGGTTCTAAGCCGTAGAGCATGGCACACTGAACTATCGAGTAGTCATCAGATCGAGCCTGCCAGGCGTTCACAACGTCTGCAGCAGCTCCTGCAGCAGGTCCATCACCTAGCGGTGCATCAAGGACATAGTCCTTCTGTCCAGCAATGAGGATAATCCTCAAGTTACGGACCCAGTCCGTGTAATTGCTACCATCATCTTTCAACTAAGCTTTCTCTAGGAACGTATCAAAAATAGGGGAGCTACAACGCGAGCTATTGATCTACAACATAACTTGCAAAGACTATCAGGACTAAGTTCATGATAAATTAAGTTCAATTAATCAAATTACTAATGAACTCCCACTTAAATTAACATCCCTCAAGTTAACTAAGTGATACATGATCCAAATCAACTAGCCCATGTCCGATCATCACGTGAGATGGGATAGTCATCAATGGTGAACATCTCCATGTTGATCATATCTACTATATGACTCATGTTCGACCTTTTGGTCTCCAGTGTTCCGAGACCATGTCTGTACATGCTAGGCTCGTCAAGTTTAACCCAAGTATTCTGCTTGTGTAAAACTGGCTTACACCCGTTGTATGTGAACCTAGAATCTATCACACCCGATCATCACGTGGTGCTTCGAAACGACGAACTTTAGCAACGGTGCATACTCGGGGAGAACACTTTTATCTTGAAATTTAGTGAAGGGATCATCTTATAATGCTACCTTCGTTCTAAGCAAAATAAGATGCATAAAGGATAAACATCACATGCAATCAAAATATGTGCCATGATATGGCCATCATCATCTTGTGCTTTTGATCTCCATCTCCAAAGCATCGTCATGATCTCCATCGTCACCGGCTCGACACCTTGATCTCCATCGTTGCATCGTGGTCGTCTCGCCAACTATTGCTTCTACAACTATTGCTAACACATAGCGATAAAGTAAAGCATTTACATGGCGCTTGCATTTCATACAATAAAGAGACAACCATAAGGCTCCTGCCGGTTGCCGATAAATTAAAAAACATGATCATCTCATACAATAACGTATATCACATCATGTCTTGACCATATCACATCACAGCATACCCTGCAAAAACAAGTTAGACGTCCTCTACTTTGTTGTTGCAAGTTTTACGTGGCTGCTACGGGCTTCTAGCAAGAACCGTTCTTACCTATGGCACAAAACCACAACGGTGATTTATCAAGTTTGCTGTTTTAACCTTCAACAAGGACCGGCCGCAGTCAAATTTGATTCAACTAAAGTAGGAGAAACAGACACCCGCCAGCCACCTTTATGCAAAACAAGTTGCATGTCTGTCGGTGGAACTGGTCTCATGTACGTGGACATGTAAGGTTGGTACGGGCCGCTTCATCTTACAATACCGCTGAATCAAAATAAGACGTTGGTGGTAAGCAGTATGACGATCACCGCCCACAACTCTTTGTGTTCTACTCGTGCATATCATCTACGCATAGACCTGGCTCATGATGCCACTGTTGGGGAACGTTGCATGGAAAACAAAAAAAATTCTACGCACACGCAAGATCTATCCATGGAGATGCATAGCTATGAGAGGGGGAGTGTGTCTATGTACCCTCGTAGACCGTAAGCGGAAGAGTTAGAACAACGTTGTTGATGTCGTCGAACAAATTCACGATCCAACCGACCGAGTACCGAACGTACGGCACCTCCGCGTTCAGCACACATTCAGCTCGGTGACGTCCTCGACTTCTTGATCCAGCAAGACGGCGAGGTAGTGGATGAGTTCCGGCAGCACGACGGCGTGGTGATGGTGATGGTGATGCTATCTCCGCAGGGCTTCGCCCAAGCACTGCGAAAATATGACCGAGGGACGGAACTGTCGAGGGGGCGCCGCACACGGCTAAGACAATGTTGTGTTCTTTGGGGCGCCCCCTTCTCCTCTATTTATATATGTGTAGGGGCCTGGAGTAGAAGGAATAGTGCCACGTGAACAGTACCATGTGAATAGTACACACGTGGACTTGGACTCCAAAGTCCAATCCTATTCCTACTAGGACTCTCCCTTTTTCCTTCCCTAGCTGCGTGGGCTTTTGAGGACTTGGTGCACCTGGCCCAATAAGGCCAGGGCGCCTCCCCTTATCCCATGCCAGCCCTTGGGACGTGGTGGACCCACTTGTGGACTTCCGGACCCCTCCGGAATCCTCCGGAACCTTCTGGAAGCTTCCCGGTACAATACCGAAAAAACTGCACCTTTTTTCGGAACCGAAAATATGACTTCCCATATATAAATCTTTACCTCTCGACCATTCCGAGACTCCTCGTGACGTCCGGGATCTCATCTGGGACTCCGAACAATATTCGGTTACCAATTCACATAACTCATATAACACTATATCGTCAACGAACGTTAAGCGTGCGGACCCTACGGGTTCGGGAATGATGTAGACATGACTGAGACGCCTCTCCGGTCAATAACCAATAGCGGAACCTGGATGCTCATATTGGTTCCTACATATTCCACGAAGATCTTATCGGTCGAATCGCAATGACAACATATGTAATTCCCTTTGTCCGTCGGTATGTTACTTGCCCGAGATTCGATCGTCGGTATCTCCATACCTAGTTCAATCTCGTTACCGGTAAGTCTCTTTACTCGTTCCGTAATACATCATCCCGTAACTAACTCCTTAGTCACTTTGCTTGCAAGCTTCTTATGATGTGCATTACCGAGAGGGCCCAGAGATACCTCTCCGAAACACGGAGTGACAAATCCCAGTCTCGATCCATGCCAACTCAATAGACACCTTCGGAGATACCTGTAGAGCATCTTTATGATCACCCAGTTACGTTGTGACGTTTGATAGCACACAAGGTATCCCTCCGGTATCTGGGAGTTGCATGATCTCATGGTCGGAGGAACATGTATTTGACATTCAAGAAAGCAGTAGCAATAAACAGAATGATCATATGCTAAGCTAACAGATGGGTCTTGTCCATCACATCATTCTCCTAATGATGTGATCCCGTTATCAAATGACAACTCATGTCTATGGTTAGGAAACCTTAACCATCTTTGATCAACGACCTAGTCTAGTAGAGGCTCACTAGGGACACGGTATTTGTTTATGTATTCACACATGTATTTAAGTTTCTGGTCAATACAATTCTAGCATGAATAATAAACCTTTATCATGAACAAGGAAATATAAAATAATAACAACTTTATTATTGCCTCTAGGGCATATTTCCATCAGTGAGCTGAGTTGACAAAATGTTCCATTGCATCAAACTCGGTTCCACCGAATTGCCACAACTCGTTGTCACCGATTTTGCTGCCCTAAGGAACTTTCTGTCAAATCATTCCTGAGTTTTTCTGCTCCAGCTCCACTCAATGATTCTTACCCTCTACTTGCATCTAGAGCCACTCAATGGCTAGCTGTATTTCTCAAGGACCAAACCCACTTGATCAATAACCTTGAAGACCCTTCTTGGAAATTGATGTCAAAGGGGGAGAGAGATACACATCAAAGCTTATCACTTCAAAAGAGATGCACCTTACAAGAGGAGAGAATGTTACATGTTTCTAAGAAGGGAGAAACATGATCAGTTTGTTTTTTGGTTGTTCTAGTTTTCTCACCCTACCTACTCCCAATATCCAATGTCAGATTCAGGGGGAGAGGAAGTTCTTTAAGGGGAGACAACTATTACTTTTGGGGACATGTCTGCTTCAAAGAAGTATTCACCTAGTGATACTCTATTCTACATGTCATCCCAATCTTGGTTTCTTGTTGATCTTGTGTCTTTTCTTGAAGAAATTATCTTGTGTTATCTAACCCTGTTTTCTCAAGTGTATTTCTTCAGGTACTTGATCAAGAACTTCAAGTTAAGTATATGCATCACACTCATGTACATGATTGACCTCTTGCTAGTATATAATGTTTGCAAGGAGACAATCATGGACATGTGGACCCTATATGATATATATGTTTGCTCTGATGCATATAGCCAAGATACATGTTGCATGTATATCTCCCATATGGTATCATCATGTTATATGCACCTCTTCAGGGGGAGTTCAGGGGAGCTCATATATGTTACATGTTCTCTTCAAAGCTTTCATACATACCTCTGCTATATATGTATTTGAAGCTTTGATGTATGTTGTCATCAATTACCAAAAAGGGGGAGATTGAAAGCACATTTGCTCCCTTGGTGGTTTTGGTAATTTATGCCAACATACATGTTGTTGGACTAATGCTTTTATATTGTGAATTTCAGACAAGTTCAACAATGGCATGGCAGGGACAAGAGGATGTGGAACCCCTTCAAAATGCTAAGGACAAGGATTGGCAAAAGATCAAGAACTCTACATTTTTGGTTTAGTGATCCAAGATCACATTGAGTCCATAGGAAAGCCAATACTATTAAAAGGGGATGAGGTGTTGCTTAATGGTCTTTTTGCTCAAGTGCTTAGTGACAGTATTCCTAAACCCTCAACCACTCTCTCTACCCAAATATGTCCTAAACCTATAGTCCAACTCGGCCCCACGGATATTTCCTATCCGGCCCCATCGAGTTCATTCAAGACTTAGCCACTGCCAAACCCTAACAAATCGGATCCACCGAAATGGATCTCGGTCTCACCGAGATGGCCTTGCCAACTCTCTGTAATCGTTTGCATTCACTTCGGTCTCACCGAGTTATGCAAATCGGTCCAACCAAGATGGCTTGCCAAGTCTCTGTTGCCTTATTGCTTCACTTCGGTCCTACCGAGTTGATGCAATGGGTGCCACCGAGATGAGGATTGCCCTAAGCCATTGCACTTCGGTCCATCCGAGTTGTCCATATCATTCCCACCGAGATTCCTAAAGTTCATATCTTTTACACTGTTCGGTGCTACCGAGATTATCGTTTCGGTGCCACCGAGTTGGGTCAAAAGTGTGTAACGGTTGGATTTTGTGTGGAGGCTATATATACCCCTCCACCACCTCCTTCTCAGATAGGAGAGCCATCAGAACGTGCCTACACTTCCACCATATATTTTCTGAGAGAGAACCACCTACTCATGTGTTGAGATCAAGCTATTCCATTCCTACCATTTGAAACTTGATTTCTAGCCTTTCCCAAGTTGCTTTCCACTCAAATCGTTCTTCCACCATAGCCAAATCTCTGAGGAGTTGTTTGAGTGCTGGGAAGACTATCATTTGAAACACAAGAGCAAGGAGTTCATCAACAACACACCATCTATTACCTTTTGGAGAGTGGTGTCTCCTAGATTGGTTAGGTGTCACTTGGGAGCCTCCAACCAGATGTGGAGTTGAACCAAGCAGTTTGTAAGGGCAAGGAGATCGCCTACCTCGTGAAGATCTACCCTGAGTAAGGCTAGTCCTTGGTGGACGTAAGCCATGGTGGAATAGACAAGGTTGCTTCTTCGTGGACCCTTCGTGGGTGGAGCCCTTCGTGGACTCGCGCAGCCGTTACCCTTCGTGGGTTGAAGTCTCCATCAACGTGGACGTACGATAGCACCACCTATCGGAACCACGCCAAAAACCACCGTGTCTTCACTGCGTTTGATCTTCCATACTCTACCCCTTTACTTTCCGTACTCTTGCATGTTTTATCATTTCCGCTGCTCAATCTCTAGATATGCATGTGTAGAAAGTATTGGAGTGATCTTAACTTGTGCCAAAATCTGCCTAAGTTTCAAGAGAAATTAAATACTGCACATTTGGTTGGTTAGGAGTCTATTCACCCCCCCTCTAGACCTATCTCCTCGATCCCACAGCAACATTACAAGTGCCTATTCTGTCGATACATCCATAAGTCCTGCAATGCTTAATATGAAGTCCTTCAACCTAGAACGGAGTGGACCACATGGTGGTATATTCATGATGATTAATATGAGATTAGCCAGTCGTAGGTATTCGTACCATGTTGTTTATGTAGTGATCATCATACCTGTATTTTTAGTCTTGCTCACATCATTGTGCTCTTTCCTGAATCCTTTGCCGCAAGAACTTGGCTATATATATTCTTAATCCTTCGGGTGGCCATAGGTGATATCAGGTGCAATATTACGGCAAACATACCTTATCCTTAGCCTATGGTAGCTCAGCAACCTTTAAATGGCCAGTTCCTCATCTCACAGGCTCTAATTATAAGGCAATGATCACCCGAACCCCTTGCATGAAATCGGCAAATAAACCAGTAGCCACCAGAACGGTCTTTACAACTCGGATCTATGACATTACTGGAATAATTCAATCATGGCTCAAGACGGCTGGAAAGCAGCTCAGAGCATGAGACCATGTTGATAAAAGAATGTAGCGGTTCCCTAAGACGGCCGAAGACCAGCTCAGAACATGGGGTCACCACTACCAAAAGAAACTCAACAGCTGCCCGAAATGGCTGAAAAGCGGCTCAGAACACGGGACAGTCGTTGAAAAGACAAATATAACGTCGGCATCCACCCCGGACGGCCGAAAGCAGCTCAGAACACGGGTGTGGTGCCGTTTCCAGAGAAAAGCAGGCAAGGGTTCATCAGGATCATATACTAGGTTCACGGGTACCTTGGTATCCACTGCCAAAATCAAACTGTCTTACTTCATAGCTTCTTAACCCGCTGATGGGTATACTGGCCTTCTTCCTCTTGCGTGACTTATGTAGGTGCTGGATCCTCACCTTCCTTTGGTGGTCCTGCTTAGACATAGTTGCTTTTCATACGAGTGACTGGCATGACCTGGGCAGCATCCTCACAACGTATATGGAAGTATGTGTAGCTGAACATCCGATCCCCGAGGCAGACTTTGGTGTCCTGACTAGCTCGTATTTCTGATCGAACGGTTGTGGGCTTGACTTCTCGAGATGCGCTACCAACGCGTCATGCACTTGTTGTTACCACTGTTGCCAACTGTTTGTAGTGTCGTGCTGACGAAGATTGGATAGCTTGTGTTGGAAGCCATCGGGTATCGTGCTGAATAAGGCTGGGTAGATTGTGCTCGAAGCTTCTGCCGAGATAGCGTGCTGAAGAAGGCTGGGTAGCGTTCCTCAGAAGCTTCCCCTCCTGGTTACTTACTGAGGAAGATTCGGTGCCTTATGCCGGAAGCTTTCTGCGGTAGCTTACCGAAGAAGACAGAGTATCTTATGCTGGAAGCCATCCACATATCGTATTGAGGAAGATTTGAGGAGCCTTGCCTCGTAAGCTTCTCTGGTAGCGTATGGGGAAGACTGGATTGCTTACATCAGAAGTTTCTTTCTGTGCCATGCTATTATATATACCGCCTCACAATTCCTGTTGCTGGTTACTTGAGAAGGGGTTGTCTGACTATCCTTTCTGAATCCCATCTTGTACTGTAAGCATATTATTGGCCTTGCACACCACTGGTCTTCCTGCTGGTTTAACCATTACTGCTGTGACAATTGCATCACCGATGTAAACTTGACATTGATAGTCAATTCAGAATACTATTTGTTTTCAAACCAAATACTCCCCAGGCAATGTAATCCTGAAAATTCCATATTGTTCAGCTGAACCTCCAAGTATTTGCAATCCTCAATGACTCTTCGTGTCTGATAGTTGATGAGCAACTTCCATAGGGAAAGTAATATGACACCGAGGAACCAAAGGAAAAGGCAAACAAAGACTGCTCAAGGAAATGCACCAAACCTACAAAAACCACACTTTATTGCTACTCAGGGTAATTTACAACACTCGGTACTACCACAACTCATGCAACATGAACCTCGCAGGTACTTAGGTACTATGGTCGGATGGCGGGTTACTGGAGAATGAAGGAGCTGGCAGAGAGGTTGGCGGAGCTAAAGCCATACCAAGCGCTCTTCGGGCACGGGTTGCATCTCTGACCAGCTCAGCGATGAGGACGTACTCTGTGACCATGTAACGAGACATGTATGCCACAGCTATGTCGTCATCTGAGCGAACAGGAGGAAATCTAACCCGTCTAGGTGTAGGGGAACGCAGTGGAAAACGAAAATTTCCGACCTACGCACCAGCCCAGGATCACTATGGAGACTGCATACAAGGTTTGATCTCTTTTGTTACCGACTCGTAGCGCAGCGGAAGTAGAGTCGATGACGATCGGCGGTGCAGATCCCCGTAGCTAGGATTTACAACCTCCCAACCGCGAGGATGTACTCCCACATCTGCCCCTCGGACAGCCCTCCGGGAGGCGGTCAGACAGTCCCTCGGACGGTGTGGCGGACAACCCTTCGGGAGGACCTTCGAAACTCGAACGGTCACTCGGACAGCCCTTCGGGAGGACCCTCGAAACTAAGAAGATCACTTGGACAGCCCTTCGGGAGTCACTCTCGAACTAAGACCGAAACTACGATCTCTCTACAGAGTTGCACACATACGGTGTCATCTATCCGGCAGGGCTTCGCCGTCCAGAACTAGTTCCTGCCGGAACCCAGACAGCCTTTCGGCTCTACAAAACTATTTCGCTGGGAGGGAGAGAGAAGCCAGACAAGTCTATGGCATGTGTATGAGAGCAAGGATGTCATATTTGAGAGCACCCGCCACCTCTATTTATAGGGTGAGAGACAATGGTAAAAGTACCAAAATGCCCTCAGATATTTTCACTATTCATAATAGTGATTCTACTATTCATGAATAGTGTTTCCACTATTCATAAATAGTGTTATCCAGATATTTTCAGATATTTACATCCACTATGAAAATTACCAAAATGCCCTCAAGGTAGCTTCTCCAAGAAGCAACCAAAAAGCACTTTCACTATTCATGACGACATTTTTCAGCGTCCGGTCGAACTGAAAATATTTATGTGGGCTTAGAACATTTCCAGTACCCACTAAAATAATTTTCAATGCGATCCGGAACAATTCCGGTTTAGTGATTTTCATCTGCGAAAAGCATCTGAAGCGGTTTCGGCAGCTCCGGAACATTTCCGGTTTTCATCCCGGAAAATTCCAGAAAGTTTCCAGAATGATTCTGGCACCCTCCAAGAATTATCAGGCATGTGCCAAAACCAATTTGACTTTATGTTATCCCCTGAAACAACTTTTCAGTTTTACCGAAACTGTTCCGGTGTTCTCTCTGCGGAACCTTTCCGCTGTCCGAAACTTTTCCGGTGTCCGAAAACTTTTTCGGTGATTTTCTCTCAGACTCCCTGTCTAGTATTCAGCAGATAGATGACCCTTAAGCATGTGACCCTATAGGTTCGGTGAAGCATAGACATGACCCGGAACCCCTTCCGATCAATGATCAACATCGGAGCCGTGGACACCCATATTGATCCCTATACCCACACGAATGAATATTCGAGTGAACCTCCAGTTGCCGTGTGCTATTCCTGTTGCTTCGCGATATGTTACAAATACCCGAGGTGAGACATGTAGCCATCCCCGTGGATCAACAACTTGTCCACTATGCCAGTTACCTCGTTACCGGTATTGTTCTCTTTTCTCGTTCCCGTGTTCCGGCATCCCTGTGATCAAATCACCCTGTGTCTGGCCAGACGATGATGGATACCGTAACACCGAGAGGGCCCAGAGATATCTCTCCATCGTTGGAGGAGCAAATCCCAATCTCGAGCTATCAAGTTACTTGACACACTTTTCCATGAACCCGTAAGCCGCCGTAATAGCCATCCATTTACGGATGACGTTTAACAAACCCCAAAGTTCATGAAGCAAGCATGAAGAAACTCGATACTCTCATGGTCTAAGGAATTATGCAAACGTTAACCATCTCTGTGTTATAAACCATTAACTTATGACGAATGTATCTCATAGCATAACATCAATTCGGGTCTATTCAACACAAGTGTTCTACCAACATTGCGCCCTCAAAATTGCCGGCATAGCCATGCCCATGATCAGGACAGGATCATCATGCAATACTTGAGCCAGTCTTAGAGGCCAGACTAGGAATACATTTTACCGTTTATTATTCCACACGTGCATATGAGTCTTCCTCCGAGCCTCGTGGTTATTGCAGACTCGAGAACCATAGCAGTTATAGCATGGAACATAAACCTAATTATGAACAGGGAGATAATCAATAACATTTATTATTGCCTCTAGGGCATATCTCCTACAGTCTCCCACTTGCACTAGAGTCAATAATCTAGTCAATGCTAATGCACTTTACACCTATGGCATACTGGTGTAAAAAATGCTTCGCATGTGGTATAGCCTGATGTCCAACGGATCTGACGACTTCAGCTCCGTGTGTAACTTTGCATATCCTCGCGTTTTCACGCTTTCACAAAATTCATATTTTGTGTGGACTTGGCTTTGCATATGTGTGAATCATTGGTCGAAACCTGATTCCTCAGACTGAGCTATGGAGCAACTATCTGCAATAGTGTCCCATAGACCAAAGCTATCTTGGAACCATACTAAGTTCATGAATGAACTATATGATTCAACAACTTCTTTGTCGCTTCTTAAGCGTCAACATACTTAGCCTTTGTTATAGAATTCGCCACAGTATCTTGTTTGGAAAAATTTCCAACTACCGTGCCATCATATTGTGTATTACACAAAACCCTTAACTTAAATCGAAAATCGCATGGAGCATTGATGAAGACTGTATCGATGTAATTACTTACAACGAGCACTTCATAATCTCTGCTTGCGAGAAAACATGTCATCACTACTACTCTAGTACTCAATGACATCTTTCACTGTTGTCCTATGATCAGTACTTTGATCACTTTGGTATCCATACTCGCAACAACTTTTGGAGTATCGGACATATCTGGTTGTTTTACATACCATGGAATACATGATTAATCCAAACACAAGAGTGTGTGGAATCTCCATCATGTATTTTACTCATCAGTGTTTTGGGACACCGAGTCTTGCAAAAACTCTTTCCATGTGACTTCGGCAAGAATCACTCCTTGGCGTTTTAAATGCTAAAAAGTTTTAGCATCTTGTCAATATGTGTTCATTGCTTAGCCCCATTAGGTAAATCTATCTCCATAGATCATCATGCCTAATATTGAGGCTATTTAGCCCAAGCACTTCATCGGAAAAACTATTTTCAAATGAAGTCCTAATTCGTGTCAAGAAATTTATTTCCAATTAACAATGTGTCAAGTACACAAGGTTTTTAGAAATATTATTATGCTCCCACTTACTTTCTTGAATCACAAGCATCTTCAATACCCATTTGATGAAGTCAAACCCCTTTGACCATTCCATAAAAAACGAAGATTCCAACTCCACTTTGCTCTCTTCTGTCCATCGCTGGAACTCTGAAGTTTGCATACTTACTAGCATCCTCTGGATCGACAAATTACTTTGGACTGTATCACATACAAGTCCTAGGTATCATTTCCATCACATGGAAATCCTTTTGTCATCCATGTTTCATATCTCATGATTGAAATATGTATTAATTGCTAGTTCAACCCAAACCGACTTTAAGCATCGCTACGGTGAGACAATCTCATCGTAGTCAACTCCTTGAACTTGTTATTGCAACAAGTCGAGCTTTATGGATAAAACATTTTATCCGTATCAATTTTTAGTTCCATAAATATTCGTTAGACTCTAAGTCTTCCGAAAGGTGTATCAAGATCTTAATCTTGAATCACTTATATGGAAACTATCTCGGATTGTATTGGCATTTAGCCAATTCCGGAGTCAGGGCCCATCAACGCTTCCTTGTGAATCGTAGGTATATTGTTGTCTAACAACAATATCTCGTTTGCGCACCTGATAGGTTTGCACGAGCTTTGCCTACGTGCTTCAGCTGCAAGTTCGACCGAAGTCCATACATTTTATTGTAGAGACTTCCATATCAATCGCAGTAAGAAACTCCGGAATTACTTCCAAGTTCTCTTTCCTTTGATCTGATGACGATGATACTGTTTATCTCGTCCACTTGCACTGTTCTCCCACTCACCTTTTTGAAAGAACCATTTTCTTCAAAAAAGCATACCGTTTTTTGTGGCAAACCTATTTGCCTCGGTATTGTGGTGGGGAAATACCCAATGACTTGGGATAACCTACAAAGTAGCACTTGTCTGATTTGGAATAGGTTTGTAACCTTTTACACAAGCCCCATATTCCAAATGTTAAGAAAAGATATAATATGGTTGGGCGTACCATACCATGGCGTCATTTCAACAGACCCGATGGAGCTCTTTTCAGTGTAAAAGTCGCAGTCTCTAAAGCATCACTTTAAAAGGGATGATGGCAAATTTATTTATGTCATCTTTGATCTTACCATGTTATGAATGGTTCGATTACATCTACACGGACTCTCCACTTGCAGTGGTGCTCCGGGAGGTGCAAGTTATGAAACCCCTTTCACAACTCATCAGACATTCGCTAAACTTGTAACTCAAATATTCCTTTCTGCAATCGAATTGTAGAAACATAATTTTCTTGTTACAACAACTTCTACTTCATTTTTGAAAACCTTATGAATGAATTCAAAAGTTCCAGACTTACGTCTCATCAAGTAAATATCAATATATCTACTTGAGTCATTTCTGAAGATAGATAAATCCACTACTTGCAACAACATTTATTGAACTACACACATCAAAATGTATGATCACCAATAAGTTTGTTGCTCGTTCCTTATGGCCTGTGAACGGTATTTCAGTCACTTCACTTTTCGGAGGAAAGTTGCAAGTGTCAGATGATTCAAAATCAAATGACTTTAAAATCCATCATAATGGAATTTTCCATGCGGGTTTCTCCAATGTGACCAAATGCAGTGCCACACATATGTGGTATTCTTTTAGTCTTGCGACATTTAGCGTCAGTGTTATGGATGTATCATATTACCATCAATATTCATAACATACATCCCATCCTGGATGGAAGCATGGCCCTTCATGTTATTCATAACACCGAACATCAAAAGTTCTCTTATGAATAACCTCCTTGCAAGATACCTTATGCAAAGGGCTAGAGTGTATGAAACTCTAAATGAATTATGAAAGTAAATACAGAGGTAATGTATTATTATCAATATTCATAACATACTTCTCATTCATAATGAAAGTATGGCCCTTTTGTTATTCATAACTCCGAACATTAAAAGTTCTCTTATGAACAACCTTCTTGCAAGATACTTTATGCAATGGGCTAGAGTGTGTAAAACTCTAAAATGATTTATGAAAGTAAATACATAGGGAATACACCTATGGAAGGCATAGTAACATTTACTATGTTCCCTGCGTGTATCTAAACCTCATTCCTGGCTAGTCTTTCAGGCCATAGTAGTTCTTACATCGAGTTGCAACAGAATGCAATCGAGCGGGTATCTTTGTGATTAACTCACAATACCCAAGAATTAGTGATTAACATGTTTAACCATAATTCCCAAGAACTATATCTTTGACCAGCCTTCTATACATCAAAAACCTGTATGACATTCATACATGAGCTGGATATTCCAGTCTTCTTTCCTTTTGCCTTTATACTTCTAACAGTTTAACTTTCAGTATTTCTCCTACTCTCAGAAGAAGCGCCCAACTTAAGAGTGGCGATAGCCCCGGACTTCCTAGGCGTGAAAGTTTCACTAACACCCTTCGGACACTTCCTTTCTCTTTAAGTTGTCTGTTTAATTCACCATCATCATATGACAGGCGTTCTTCTGGATCCCTCTCTTATCAGTCTAATGCATAGTAAACTCCTTTACTAATAGTTTGCAAACAAACATTGCTTTGGATATCTCATATCTTTTAGCCTTTGTCTGTCTCTGAAAATGATTTTCAGATTCCATGAATATCACATAACTATCCAAACTTTCGAAGTTCGGGTCTCATGGAAGCAAACATATTGCACTTGACTGAAACGGAATTCTAGCTTTTGGATCGATGGACGAGAGTCACATGATCCATAGCATTAGCGGGAGAATACCGAAAGCATGCGATAGGACAAGTCCTTCTCGGCACTCTAGAGGACAATCCTCTCATTACGTTACCAACCGTAAAGTTTTAACCAGATATTTAACAGCTATTCAATTTTAATTGGGAAGGTGGAAACGCGAGCCATTATTCTACAACTATTATGCAAATAACACTTAGACAGTGTTCATAATTAATTGCACTGAGAATTAAAAGAATTAATTCTACAGTGCGCTCCCACTCAAATCAATATCTCTCATAATTGATTGTGAGTGATACAAGACCCCCATTTCAATTGTTCGCCATTGGTGTAACACCACTGATGACGAAAATCTCAACCGGTAGGCCAACTTGCCAATCACATCTCTATGTGATTCTTGTTCATCTTTCGATGCGCGTGTTCCGAGCTCATGACGGTCATGCCTGAACGTCAAGACAACCAAGTGATCTTGCTGCGAGGTCTCAACTCACCCGCCGCACACTTCCCTAATCGTTTGTACCCGTGTGACACGGCGCACTCCGAGAAGTTAGGTGCCGTGACGGTGCTACACTTGGGAGAACACTAACCACTTGATATTTTTGTGAGAGATCACCCTAATAAAAAGCGACTACCGCGCAATCAAGAAGGGTGCATCATAAGGGATAAACATCTCAGGCAATTCATAATAGCATGATATGGTATAGCCCTTTCTGACGGAGAAGTCTTTCATTTCTTCGTCTTCGGCATTCGCGTTGGTGTTCACCTTCGCGAAGATTGCCACCACCTTGTCGATGCACCAGATAATATTGCTATCTCTATAGCTAATAAAATAAGTGCATTACTGAAGGTTGACACGCCGGTCATTAAAGTGACAATCATATGGCTCCAGCCATCATGCCGAATCATGACACGCAGGTCATGTTAATCAATTTACATTATATAGTCATCTCATACATAATCAAATTATAATGAGCACTGCTATACCACATCACATGCACATGCAAACCATCCTGCAAAACCAAGTTAGACGCCTCTAATCGGTTCATGCAAAATTTTATTTTACGTGGCTTCTAAGGTTTCGAAACAAACCGAAGCTACCAACGTCCATCATCAAGCATGATAATCCAAGTCGCTAGATTAACATTGCGGGGTGTATGAAACACGAGATAATAAAATCTCGAGCCCCATACTAAACTTCGTCATACGCATGACCCCCGTGCAGATCATATCTGCATTGCCCTTTCGTCTGCGAAATTTCATCTTTCTTTTTAACTACGGTGGAATTCAATGAACTGTTAGCACTTCGTTGATCAATCAGGATCGCGGATTGCCAGAACATTGAAACTCCACCATACTGTTGTCAAGATCAGAAATATGCAAATTCCAGGGAAGCAACAAGAACATCGGGTAACAGATTTCATCTGCTACCCGCACAAATAATTTTCAGTAATAGAACTCATCTACTACCTAATTATATTGTGCAATACGCATACATCTCTATGTATTCTAGATCGCAACCTGCATCTACGCATAGCACGGCTCTTGATGCCACTGTAGGGGAATTCAGTGGAAAACGAAAATTTCCGACCTACGCACCAGCCCAGGATCACTATGGAGACTGCATACAAGGTTTGATCTCTTTCGTTACCGACTCGTAGCGCAGCGGAAGTAGAGTCGATGACGATCGGCGGTGCAGATCCCCGCAGCTAGGATTTACAACCTCCCAACCGCGAGGATGTACTCCCACATCTGCCCCTCGGACAGCCCTCCGGGAGGCGGTCAGACAGTCCCTCGGACGGTGTCGCGGACAGCCCTTCGGGAGGACCTTCGAAACTCGAACGGTCACTCGGACAGCCCTTCGGGAGGACCCTCGAAACTAAGAAGATCACTTGGACAGCCCTTCGGGAGGCACTCTCGAACTAAGACCGAAACTACGATCTCTCTACAGAGTTGCACACATACGGTGTCATCTATCCGGCAGGGCTTCGCTGTCCAGAACTAGTTCCTGCCGGAACCCAGACAGCCTTTCGGCTCCTCGAAACTATTTCGTTGGGAGGGAGAGAGAAGCCAGACAAGTCTATGGCATGTGTATGAGAGCAAGGATGTCATATTTGAGAGCACCCTCCACCTCTATTTATAGGGTGAGAGATAATGGTAAAAGTACCAAAATGCCCTCAGATATTTTCACTATTCATAATAGTGATTCTACTATTCATGAATAGTGTTTCCACTATTCATAAATAGTGTTATCCAGATATTTTCAGATCTTTACATCCACTATGAAAATTACCAAAATGCCCTCAAGGTAGCTTCTCCAAGAAGCAACCAAAAAGCACTTTCACTATTCATGACGACATTTTTCAGCGTCCGGTCGAACTGAAAATATTTATGTGGGCTTAGAACATTTCCAGTACCCACTAAAATAATTTACAATGTGATCCGGAACAATTCCAGTTTAGTGATTTTCATCTGCGAAAAGCATCTGAAGCGGTTTCGGCAGCTCCGGAACATTTCCGGTTTTCATCCCGGAAAATTCCAGAAAGTTTCCAGAATGATTCTGGCACCCTCCAAGAATTATCAGGCATGTGCCAAAACCAATTTGACTTTATGTTATCCCCTGAAACAACTTTTCAGTTTTACCGAAACTGTTCCGGTGTTCTCTCTGCGGAACTTTTCCGCTGTCCGAAACTTTTCCGGTGTCCGAAAACTTTTTCGGTGATTTTCTCTCAGACTCCCTGTCTAGTATTCAGCAGATAGATGACCCTTAAGCATGTGACCCTATAGGTTCGGTGAAGCATAGACATGACCCGGAACCCCTTCCGATCAATGATCAACATCGGAGCCGTGGACACCCATATTGATCCCTTTACGGATGACGTTTAACAAACCCCAAAGTTCATGAAGCAAGCATGAAGAAACTCGATACTCTCATGGTCTAAGGAATTATGCAAACGTTAACCATCTCTGTGTTATAAACCATTAACTTATGACGAATGTATCTCATAGCATAACATCAATTCGGGTCTATTCAACACAAGTGTTCTACCAACATTGCGCCCTCAAAATTGCCGGCATAGCCATGCCCATGATCAGGAAAACAGGATCATCATGCAATACTTGAGCCAGTCTTAGAGGCCAGACTAGGAATACATTTTACCGTTTATTATTCCACACGTGCATATGAGTCTTCCTCCGAGCCTCGTGGTTATTGCAGACTCGAGAACCATAGCAGTTATAGCATGGAACATAAACCTAATTATGAACAGGGAGATAATCAATAACATTTATTATTGCCTCTAGGGCATATATCCTACACTAGGAGTGGTGGCCATAGTGGGGTAGTAGTGGAAGGCACGATTCTCTTGCATCGCGCTTTCCTGGTGACGAAGAACAGTAAGACCTACCAGAGTGGCAAGCTGAATGGCACGCTTTGGTGTAGAGGCATAACCACCATGGAGACTATAGGTACGCTTTCCCAAAGGTAGGTCGACTGATAGGAGGACGTTGGCATGATACTCAAGCACCAGTCCTGAAAGCGGAGTCTGGAACACTTGGTACCTTGCCATCTCTCCACTGGGATAGAGAAGACGCCAAACATCCCGAAGCAGTGATGCGAAGCTGAGTGGTGCAGGGGCTGAGTCATAGTTAATCGGAACGGATGCCATCTACAAAATCAACAGGTTAGTGAGCCAAATCTATATGCATGCTATGCAGCAAACAAATGCAACAACCAAATGCAGCAACTCAAATGCATCACACAAGCAAGCTGGGCTCTAGACTAACAGTTTTCTAACGTCCGAGTTAGCTAGGGTGTCCTATAGCCAGACTTGCTCTGATACCAAACCTTGTGGCACCCTGGCTCAGAGGGACCGGAGCACCCCGTATTCCAGCCCAGAGATCAAGTCTTCTGGAATACGGCATTGCTTGGCATAGAACAAATCAGCTTTTTATTACAAATGGTAGGAGTGCACGGGTTTAGGGTATTACAAGGGGTTACATCGATAATGCTACGCTAGCTATGGTAGCTCTATGCTAGCAGCGGTACAACTCCTAGCAGCGACACAACGACGATGATGGTGGACTCCATTCCGCAGGAACTCTGGCTAGGACACATCCTAGCTCGCAACTCGAAATCCTCGGACTATGCAAACATGGCTACACCTACAAACTGGCATGACACGCCATGTGAGTACTTTGAATGTACTCCCAAGCTCACAACAGACAAGAGCATCAAGGCAAAACAACGTCATAGCGATCATGATTATAGCAGATTCAAATGTTATTAAAAGGGTGGAGGAAAATGATAACATGCTATTGCTAAACTATCTACAAAAGTCACCCTTGTTACAGTTACAGAGACCACTTTGATTTTGGCTACTCGGTTGAACCACTTACTCTTGTGACCAACTCATGGTCACCTCAAGAACATCTGACAATCATCCCCGGGATCACCCTCAGCAATTACCAGCGGCCTTCTGACAAGCGGTCACCTTACTACACTGAGACGAGTTCTTCCATTATTAACACATCATTCCCTCATTGGTGTTGATCAGACAGTGTGACTTAGTATGAACTGGGTCCAATACCGTGGACTCGGCTATTCGAATAGATTCTTACACTCTACAGAGGTTGCGCACGTTACCCACACCATGGACATTCATCCAACGAAACTTGCCTAACCCGTGACCCTTCTATCGTACCACCGACAATCATCCCCCGTCTGAGTCATGCTCTGGGTGGCCCATGTGTCACTTCTGACACCTGCCACCGTCGTGGCCATACAAACTGTCCCAAACGGGGACCTGAGCTCAATAACCAAACCGGGCTCACAAGATTATCATCGTCTACCTGATCAGGGTAGCACACACGCATAACCTTCCCTCTTTGGTGGTACTGATAAAAGAGCACGAGGTTAGACCAAGTCAAGGCCGTCCCATTCCGGCAGATGTGGTTGCACTGGAAAGCTCGGTTCAGTGGCACTTGATCAACGAATGAAGGAAGTAATCCCCAAGTGATTTTCTGCCATAACCGATACTCCGGTATTATAGTGATCCAAGTTATAACAATAGTCAACTAGTGACCCAATGAGTATCATGATCGAACTACAACTACTGACTCCATAGCCACAAATTGCCGGGAGAATCACAAAATAATCATAGACGGTAATCTCTTAATACAACCGTATCATGACATCATCAAACTTGAAAACTACCAGCTACCAACTTCCTAGTCATTAGCATGACAGTAACCTAGCCAGGAATTTCCCCAAGTGTTGCATGAATTAACTCATTTATCAATAATTCAAATTTTAGCATGGAAATAATTATTTAAACCATGATATTGCAATGCAATTATGCAAATGAGAGTTGTGGATTGCCTTGCACCAAGGAAGTGTGGAAATACTCCTGGTCTTCACCCACTAGTCAAAATCACTCTGAAAAATATTTTTGACCACATTTGTAAATATCACATATAGCATTTTTCTCTGTCCATAAATTCTAGACAGCAGAGAAAAATACCAAAATTTACCAACAAATAGAGGAGCTCATAAGAAAAATAATGCAAAAAGAATGAACTCATTTGGACTTATGGTTTAAAAGATATTAATGGTCAAAGTTGGGTCAAATTTCTGAATTATTTGAATTTAAACAGAAAATCAGAAAACCCTGGTGCGGCCACGTCGAAGGCGTAAAGCGGGATTACGCCTCCACTTGCGTACCGCTTTGGGAGCGAAGGGAGTCGCTGACAGGTGGGCCCCCTGGGTCAGTTTTAAAAGGAGAAGGAGGGAACATAGGCGAGGCGGCTCACCGGCGATGATAACCGGCGATAGCGACGGCGGCGAGGCTGGGAGATGGCGGGGATGGATCAAGCACTCAACGGAGGTTCACCCCGTAGCCGTAGCTTCTCGAATGGTGGCCGGACGGCATCACCCCCTTCGTCTCCGGCGGCGGCAAGCTACGGTGGTGGAGGGGATCGCCGATTCCGGCGAGGTTTCGAGCAGGGAAGGGGCTGGGATGGATCAGTGGGGCTTCACAAGCTTGCTGGTGGCTCTGGCTGAGGTTGGGGTGGAAGGAGTCGAGCTGGAGGAGCTGGGGCAGAGTGGCGGAGCACCTCGCCGGAAACGGGGAAGGAGGGCTCCCCGGCTCTGCTTCCGGTTGCGGGGCGGCGATTTGGAGGTAGGGAGAGCGAGTGGTGAGAAGAGACGAGGCGGGGGAGCTCCTTTTATAGCCGGGCAAGGCTGTGGTGGCCGGATGCCGCCACGGATGTGCTGGCACGGCGAGCTGGCTGCTGCGCTGGCCGTCAGGAGGTGCGGGGAGGGGACGTGAGCTCGCAGAGGACGACGGGACAGGTCCGGGGCATTGATGAGAGCACGGACAACGGCGGCGACCGCGACGCACTGTGCGCCCGTGAGTGAACTTGGTCGTGTGCGGCGGCAAGCCTCGCCGGAGGTAGGAGAGGATTCTGGAGAGGACACGCGTGCGGTGGAGAGGGATCCGGCATGCTAGCACAAGCTGCGGCAGCCGGAGTCAAGCTAGCCGACGCGGCCCGACGCGGTCAGTGCGTAGAGCGCGAGCTTTGCTTGGCCAAACGGGTGGTCATCATGTGCACTAGCGCACGCGGTGCACCCTGGCATGCCCAGTCATGTCTACACGGTAGTCTTCTCACTCAGTGGCCTCCTTGTGCATCTGCTTTGACAGAAGCTAGCTTGGACAGCACGCTAGCTTCCAGAAAAGTTTCTGGACATCAACTTGAGGTGGTTCCAGAGAAGAAACAAGTTGGAGATGGAGCCAAAGGATTTGTCTGGGGTATTCTAGGTTAGAAGGACTACAGACTGGGAAAGTTGCAAGAATTTTCATCAAGTTTTGGTCATGGTTCATGTGCAACCCACATTTTGTTCCAGAAACTTGATGAAGTTGTTGCACTCACATGGATGGGCTCCTGCGGTTGAAACTTGGTATTTGTGGATGATTTGGTGATGTCAAGATGCTATAAAAATTTCATCCCAATTGGGTCAGTATAAAGGGTACTTCCTTCACAATACTTCCCACTGGACAGAAACTTGGGGGAATTTTATGGAGAAAATGGCTAAATGAAATGAGCCAAAATTTGGTGGAGGATGTTCATATGGATAGGAGAATGTCCTGGATTAATTTTAGAATTTTTGGAGCAATACAAAATATAGTGGATTCACAAATTGAAATTATGACCAGAAACAAAGATTGGATGTTGTACTCACGATGAGTATGGAATCTTGAATATTTTCACATACCCAAGGTTCACATGGTCCAAAGGATTTATGAGAATTTTCTTAGAATTTTTGGAAGAACAGAAATATAGGTTGCTTCACATCCTAGAGCTCAAAGGGTTATTCCTTTAATGGAAAAGGAATATTCTAGTTGGAATAAAATTGAGATTGGGCAAGAATGGAAATGACATGACTTGGGAGAAGTTTTTGGAAGCTTTGGTTTACTTGGGAAAGAAAATCAAAAATATTCCCAGGTTTTAAGTCCATAGAGCCATTCGGAATAAAAACCAAGCCAAATTCCAACTGAAATTTTCAAATGAATTTTGGAAAGAAAAGTTGGGAAAAACCAGGGTGTCACAGACTACTGCATGCATGCATGAGGGTTGTAGTCTTCACATGTTCATATTTCATAATTTACTGCGTGGATGGAGTTTTAGACGGCATTACCCCTTGCTAAAATGATGGATGTTAGAGCAGGTAGGGCACATGGAAGTGAGACAAACCTGCATGCAGGGGTATTTTGGTCGATAGCATAACAAACAACTCATGCATCGTAAGATCCGTTTGCATGGAAATACTACTTCTCGGTCATCGAAACTCGTTCTTCTTCCTTTCGCCGACACGTGGGACATCCAGAATCCGGATCCACATGTCATGCAAGAAATTAGAGATAAGTAATTGGGAGTACAAGTGAGACTGAGGAACGGTCACACACGTAGGTGGAGTACCAGCAGCGGACGCAGTAATAATGCCTAGTGAGCAGTCAAATCACACAGGAAGTTGCTCGGACGAAGCAACCATCATTTCTCTCTTCAATGGCACGTACGCAATATAAAAAGGTTGATATGGATAGAAAAGGAAAACCACTCCACTATATATACATAATATAGCCAGGAGCCTAAACTACACGCTTGCTTGTTCGGGTTGCTCTCTTCACACACTCTCGCACAAAACGACGGTGGCCACACCGATGTTCACATATCCTGCCGAATCACGTCCTCCGGGGGAAGTGGTGGATCTTTTGCGTAGACGTGGTTGCCAGCGGCGAGGGAGAAAACCCACCGTGGACGCGTCCCGATCAGGGGTCCCAGCCGTTCTCTCTCACAAAGCTCCGGTGCGGTAGCCTTCGCCCCGTGCTCCCTTCCGCGGTATGGGCTGATGCCGCCTCCCGCCGCCCTCCTAGCTACATCCCGACGTCCCTTAGGTACAACTTCCTTTCGAGCCGGCTTCCTCCACTGCCCCAGCTCCCCACGTCGCTCCATGCGGATCTTTCTCTACTTCTTTGCCCGACACGTTGCTCTACCGACTTCTATATGTCATGAGTTTATGTCTCATCAACTAGTGCCACTACTATTATTCTAATCACACTTCTTCAATATCTTTGTCAACAGGAATGCTCAGCCCGATTTTAGTGGAAGTGCACAAAATCATCGGATGGTCCATGGGTTCCAGACTTCTTTCCTTCGGAAGTTTCAACCTCGCCAGGAAATTAAAGCCTGTTTAGGGTTTAGGGTTCAAGGCCTAGGGACTGCATCGATCGTTTTGTTCTTTATTTGTACACCTTCTCACAACGTTTGTCTTTAGTTGTGAAGTAAACACTACTAGGGAAAAGCTTATAGGTAGTCGCTTACTAGTAGCGTGCTAAATTGACCCGCGCTACTGCTACCTACTAGTAGCGGGCTATATTAACCCACGTTACTACTAAATATTACTTGTAGCGCGTGGCTAAAAAAAACACGCTGCTAGTAAATATCCTCGATCGTGCCCGGCGGATAATTCGTAGTAGCAGCGAGGGTTTGCTGGGCCGCGCTAGCATTAGAAACGTAGTCGTAGCGTGGGTAACGACATGCGCTACAACTAACCCAGCCCAGCGAGACAACCAACCCAGCCCAGCCAACAGCCTCCATCGTTCTCTCATTTTCTTCTCTACCTCCCGCGAACCCTCGCCGCCGCCACCAACGCCAGGCGATTCCGGCTATTTCCGGTGGCCCTCGCAGGAGCGCAGCACACCCATGAGCTCTCCTCGCGATGCTGCTTCCTTCCCTCCGGCTAGATCCGCTCCTCGCGGCAGCAAGCGCTCGCGCGCAACCCCTCCCCGCGGCTAGGGTTTCGGCTGCCTCCAACTCCGGCGCGGTGAGCTCTCCTCTTCCCTCGATTCATGCCCTCTCCTCTCCCCTTCTTCCTTCTCTCCCCGCCCCCCTCACTTATTTCTTCGATTCGGTGCAGCAGCCACCCTCCTCCATGGACGAGGACGACCACCACGGCACGCACATGGTCGAGCTCGCTGCCGTCTGCTCCGGTGCGGTGCTGGGCCAACGACCTCCGCCTCCACGGATCCTAGCTTGGGTAACACCCCCATCTCCATGGCTGTTTCACTTTCTTCCTCTGCCCGTCTTCTCTGTTCTTCCATGAATCCTCTGGTTGCAGTCAGCAGCACAACCAAAGCCACACAAAGGCGTGAGCATTTTTGTAGGCACGTCACCTAGCTCGCTTCAGATTTTGCAGATGTGCTCGCCTCAACTAATAATCAATATTGTTTATGCCATAAACCAATCTGATGTACTATTCCCTTGACACGACTTGTTATTTCAGTAGTTGATTTGTCGCTCTGTACCTCACAGGAGCTGTTGAAGTTCATCTTTTGATTTGTCACCCTGCGAAACGAACAAGCAAAAGAACAAGTACAAATTGAGATACCAAAAATAAATGAACATGATAGATACAAGATTGGATTCGAATCGAGTAGCACATTCTTTTGATTATGTGTAGGACCTTCTTATAGTTCAAATTATAGGCAAGCAAACACCATCCCAATCGAGCAAACTATATATTAATTGCTAGTGTGCACCGCAATTAACTTGTAAAATGCCCCAGATATTTCTCAAAGCACAATTCGAAATAGAAGCAAGTAGTAAAAGAAGGAAGGAGGCGGCATAGATGAGACTCACCACAATGACAAACCAATGCCGCAACTCGCACTCGGCGATCCATTACCCTGTCCGCACAAATGGCACCTCCACCGACTCAGCTAAATAAGTTCAGTTTAGTTGTTCTGCATGTCAACTGAATCGGCCAGAAGCGAGCTTCGTTCTCGCTGCGGCCTTGCGTATTTCAGAGATCGAGAGTGTAGATCACAGCCTCAAAACCAACATAGTTGAGCAGTACATAAATCAAAATCAAAGAGTTTGTACTGGTAAACTCCATTTTGTAAATCAAGCATGGCAAGTTTTGTAAATCAAATTCAAAGAACTACTGGTAAAATCAAAATCAAAGAGTTTAACATGGCATGTTTTGTGTCGTTGAACTACTCCATTTTGCTTTTGTGTTGCTGGAGTAGTTGTACTGAAATTCAGTTCTGTAAAACTACTGTGATGGAGCTCCTTGATCAGGAGTAGTTGGAGTAGTTGTGCAAGTCAGGAGTAGGTTGAACAAATTTGTTCACTTTCTTAATGTGATGTTGCTGCTGTACTCCCTAATTCACATTGAAATAGGAGTAGTTTCTTAATGTGATGCTGTTGTTGCTTTTACTCCAGCAGTTTTGTGTAGTTGTACTGAAAAGTTGCAGGAGTATTTTTGTGTAGTTTTGCTTGCATCTGGCAACTTTTGTAGTGCAAATTTTGCTTGTGTTAGGAGTAGTTTCAGTAGTTTTACTGCAGAAGTACTTTTGCCAATTGGCAAGTTTCAGTACTCCTACTGAAAGCAGTAGTAGCTACTCCTAAATGAAACTACACAAATGAAACTTTACTTTAAGTAAAACTAAATGAAACTTTTTTTAATTAAAACTAAATGAATCTTTCCTTTAATTAATGAAACCTTTTCAGTTAATTAAAATTAACTAGAACTTTTCTTTTAATTTTAATTAAATGAAACCTTTTCCTTTCACTAAAACTAAATGAATCTTTTCCTTTAACTAAAACTAAATGAATCTTTTTCTTTAATTAAAACTAAATGGAACCTTTTCAGTTAATTAACTAAAACTTGTTCAGTTAATTATAACAGTTTCAGGTTGCTGGATAGGAATTTGGGATTAGGATTCTTTCCTTTGTGGTTTGCATTTCCTGTAACATATACTCTTGGGATTAGGAGTATCAACTTACAAAGAATTAACAGAAAAGGAACAAGAAAAGCTTTAACCTGTTCCAGCAAGTGAGAACAGATTTTTCTAATCGACACTCAAACAGGATTTTATTAGTAAGAACCATGATCTGGTACAGAAATCTAGACCAAATATTACTGGATTTTCAGCACTATAAAGATAAATGTTATCCAACCAGATCACTTTTGTTTTATCCTTTTCTTTTGGATGTTGTACATCAGAAAATAAATGTTGTTTGTGTTTTTCAGGTCCTCTCTAAATGTTCAGTTGCAAGCTCATCTTTACTCTAATTGTTTTTCACGGTGCAGTACTCCTGGAGTACATTGTTTTTCACTTCAAAATCTACCACATCATTGTACTGTAATTCAGTCAATTACTGCCTGGTTGTGCATTACAGTACAGTACCGTACATTTACATCATTGTTTTTCATGTCTTGGTTCATTGTTTAATTCCAGGATTTGTGAGTTCCTAGTAGTGTTCTATTTATAGACCTAGTGGTCATTTTCACTGTTTCTTAGTTGGTTGTGTTGCTGATCCCTTTGAAACTTTCTATTTATGAATCATTGGACCAGTTCCAGTTATCCTAAGTGCCAGCTCTAATAGGAAAGCATTTTCCTAAGGATCATGTCTAGTAAGCTGTACAAAACTAATAGGAAACACATGGACATGAAGTTGCGGCGGCGGCGACGACGATATCAACATGGGGCTGCGGCGGCGACAATGACGACGACATCGACATCAACACGGGGCTGCGGCGATGGCGACGACGACATCGTCACGGTGCTGCGTCGACGACGACGACATCCACACGGGCTTGTGGAGGCGCCGATGCCGACGACCTATACGCGTGGCGATATATATATATGTATTAATTATCTATATTAGTTATGTATGATTGACTGTATGCATAACATGTATGTATTATGAAATGCATGTATGTGAGTACTATGAAATGTATGTCTAAACTGGAATAGGTAGATTTTTTTTAAAATCCTAATTAGTTACTAGTAGCGTGGGGGTATTATAGACGTGCTACTACTATTCCGTTAGTAGTAGCGCGGGTGTGGAATAGTAGTAGCGTGGGGCACCAGCGCTACTGGTATGTCTGTTTATCAGTAGCGTGGGGGTAAAACAAGCGCTACTGCTAAAAAATAGCTGTAGCGCCGTAGCAGTAGCGTGGGTACCTGTGCTACTGGTAGTCCAAAAACCAACGCTACTGGTAAGCTTTTTCCTAGTAGTGAAATATTGGCTATGATCTGTGAATCATTGAGATGCATCAGCATGCATGTTAGTTTCCTTTGTATTTGATGATGGAAAGCTTCATAGCATTGTAAGTACAATTTTATCTTGATGAGAAATTATAGTAGTATGTACTACTCCTACTACTATTACTAGAGAGCTAGGTGTCGCATGGTGTCCAAGGAATATGGTGATAGTGTGAGGTGGGCCATGTACTACTCACTGGCCTGCCATGTTTCGCACTCCTCCGGTGTAAGAGTGGATAAATTTAGTTTAATCACAGAATAAAAAAAAAGTGCACACGCTCTACGGCACGGTTCCTGGCTCCAAAATCATTCTACCTCCTTTCGTCGAAACGTGGGACATCTAGCATCCGGGTCCACGTGCCATGCACCAAAGTAGAGTGTAGTACTACAACTGACAATCACGATGGTCGTACCGTTGTAGTAATAATGACCAATGAGCCGTCAAATCACATAGACCCGGCAGGAAGTTGGACAGGCGAAGCAATCATCACTCTTCGTTGAATCCGCTTCTCCCTCATGCAGTACAGTATACTACAGTGTTCTTTCAGAAACCAACATTTCTTGTCGATGGATCGTGCCATGGAGCAAAACTAACATTTATATAAATCACGTATGTTGCGTTCGCGTCTCACCCCACACGGTTGCTCGGCACGTCGCTCATCACAAAGCGAGTATACGCAAACTTCCCCGCCCGCGTGTCGATGGATCACGCCATGGAGTACTACTACTAGAAGAGATAGACGAGGGGGGAGAGGACAGCTAGCTGTAGCACGGACTCGCAAAACTTTTTTGCATGCATGTTGTGGCCAGCCGTGGTGTCGTTTGAACGCCGAGCAGTCACGAGCACTCGGAAGCGTGGGGTTGGAGATGAAAGTAGGAATTTTACGTAAACACGAATATGTATGTGCATGTGTGTGTGCGCGCGCACACACATAGTGATGACTCTCGCGACTACTCGTACACACCATCTCTCTGTAGGTCGATGTCTCGTTCTCTCTAACACACACACGCGCGTGCGCACACACACACGCGCGCACCCGCGCGCACACACACACACACACACATAGTTCAGCCTCATTTTGTTCCTAGGATAGGAATATCATAGGAGTGGGAAAAACAATAGGAAGTGAGATAAAAGGAGTAGTACTACCACTTCAAAATAAAATAAAATGGAGTAGTACTACGTACAAGAAGAGAAGAGGTACACGCACGCACTTTGCCTCTGACACACCCGTGAGTACATGATGGAGCGTGTTTGTACACGAAGAGGAAGCTTACGTGATAATTTGACCCTTTAATTTGGTCACTTAATAATGGAGGGCCGGGACCACACGTGAGCGATACTCCTGGAAGCGCTGGTGTGTTATTGATCGAGTTTTCTTTCCTCGTACGTTAAAAAGAGATTCCTCCGCGAGTTTTCGTTTTTGTTTCCGGGAACGCGCGTATTCTGTTTGAAACCATTGCTATGGAGAGATTTTTTTACTCCATTGTATATGTAGGCTTGAGAGGGCTTGGTTGACAGGGTTTCTCGCATCTCACTCTCTCACCCTCTCCAAATTGAAACAAGATGATAGTGTCCACTCTGATATCTCTCCTCACCGGTGGTCATAGATCCGGCCGGATCCCACCCGCTGCGGGAGGGGAGGAAGTGAAGCGTTGACGTGGTCGCCGTCGGTGAGGGAGGAAGCCGACACGCACCATCCTCTCTGAGTCGGCGCCGGCGCAGACAAAGGTCCTCCATGCCCTTGTTCGCTGTTGTCGGGCCATTGGGAACCAGGGTACCCCGGCCCGTCTGCCTGCGGCCCAGGAAACGACGCCTGGCGAAGGCCCAAGACACGGCCCATCTGAGGGCACCGCGAAGCGAAGACATCTCCCGAGGCGCCGGACTCCTGAGGACCCCTCCTCAAGACACAACATGCCAGCACTTAGCCGTGGCAGCAGCAGGGGCCTCGCGAGGCTGCCTCCCGAGGCAGCCCCCAGAGGTGGCCGGCCGAGGCCACTCGAGCCTGACGTTGGCTGCGCGGTTCTGTGCCCATCACGTGGGTGACGCGCGTGGCGACGAAGGGCGGCAGAGGCCGCGCCAGCGGGTGCGGATAGAGAAGCTTTCCTCTTGGGTGCTAAGAGGGCAGCCCCAGCTACCCATCCCCAATGCAAGCCCAAGGACTGCCCGTTTGGTGAAAGAGGACCGAGATAGCAAGGCGCGCAGGGTGGAGGTCATCACCGAGCCCACCGGCGTGTCATAGATCAAATTTTTGCAGGCGAAGACCGCCTTTAGTCAGGATAGGCTGAGCGCATGTCCCCTTTCAAAACCCGCCAAGTGTGGCAACCCTTCCCGCCTAGCTTTTGGGGGAAGAGGACCATGGCGGCTATAAAAGGGGCAGAGCTGCCATTGTAGAGGGGATCGATTCCTCTGCTTCCTACCTTGTACGTGAGAGCATCCTCTTGCCCACAGCAATCCCAACCACAAGCAGGAGTAGGGTTTTACACCGCAAGGTGGCCCGAACCTGGGTGAGCGTCGTGTCCCCTGCCGTGCTCCCACGTAGCGCTCTCGTAGTAGCCTTGCCGTGGTCACCTTTGGTCAGAAAGAACAAGCTCGTCCCCGGTGTTCGAACCTCTAGATCCCCGGAGTCCCGGCTCTGACATTTGGCGTGCCAGGTCGGGGCCCGCTTCGGTTCTTTCCACCTCCTCACCGCCATGGCCGACGCTCGCCGTGAGCGTTAAGCGCGCCGAGTTGCCAGGGTGGCCCAGACGGAGCCCGTCGCCCAAGACGACCGTCGACGTCGCGCTGCCGGCACTGCTACCGACCCTGCTGTGAGGGAATAGCAGGCCTCCTCCCTCCACCCATCCATGCAGGCAGATGGCCACACCGCTACGGCCTCGTCGCTCGCTCGTCGCGACGTGCCGGCCCTGCAGGCCGCACTGCTCATGGCGCGCGAGCTCCTACGCTACCGCCTCACCGACGGCAGCTACAACTCCTGGCTCGGCCGCATCACCAACCTCGTCAATGCCGCTGGCGACGCCCCAGTGCCCTCTCACTCGCTCCGTCCTCTGCCGTCTCGCGCCGGGGATGTGGTGCATGATGCGCCCCCTCCGCCTCCTCTGCACGGCGAAGACGCCCGGTGCCATCGCGGCACGCGGGCGCGCGGGCGCGCGAGCCATCCCGCGATGCGTCCTCTCCGGACCACGGCGAGCCCAGCTGCCAGATCGTCCGGCGCGTGCCTCCTGACGCGCACGTGCTCCTCAAGCAGCAGCGCCAGCGCCAAGACAGGACCATCCAAGAAGTCGCGGCGGCCGGTTGCCAGAACCGCGCCGCCCTCGCCGGCGGCGTCCCCTCCAGCTGCGTGGGCTGCCGCGCCTTCACCCGCGACCTACGCCGTGTGGTGTGGCCCACCAAGTTCAAGCCGGACCTGCCTCCGCGCTATGACGGCACCCCTAACCCCGTGGAGTTCCTGCAGCTCTATGCCCTGAGCATCGAGGCAGCGAACGGCGATGACAAGGTCATGGCGAACTGGTTCCCCATGGCCCTCAAGGATGGCCCGTGCTCCTCGCTCATGAACCTCCCCGAGGCGTCCATCTCTTCGTGGGGCGAGCTCTGCCAGCAATTCGTTGCCAACTTCAAGGGCACGCACGAGCGCTCCCTCATGCTCAATGACCTGCGCGCTGTGCGCCAGTGCCCCGACGAGACCCTCCGCAAGTACATCCAGCGCTTCAGCCAAGTGCACAACAAGATCCCGCGCGCCTCCGAGGCCGCCATCGTCTCCATGTTCTCCAACGGTGTCACGGACGTCCGGATGCATGAGAAGCTTGCCATCAACGACGAGCTTGATTCCGTGCTCGAGCTGTTCGACCTCGCCGACAAGTGCGCCAAGGCCAAGGAAGGCCGCCTCTTCGTCCACAACGACCACGACGCGGCGCCGGACACAGCCAAGGCCAAGAGCAAGGACGCCAAGCGCAAGGGCCCTGCTGTGCTCGCGGCAGAACCCGAGCAGAAGTGCAGCCGTGAGCGTGGCGAGCCCAAGATAGATAACTGCCCTCTCTGCACCTACCACAACTCGCACTCCCATAGGGCTGAGGACTGCCATGAGCTCAAGCTGCTTCGCGATGAGCGCCTTGGCCACCGTGGCGACCGCAACGACCGCGGCACCGGTCGTGGAGGTGGCCGTAACGGCGGCCGCTGGGGAGACCGCAACAACAACGGCAACTTCCGCCAGGGCTGGCGCGACCAGCGTCATGAGGCCAACCCTCTGGCCAATGCTGCCCTTCTGCCACTGCCGCTGCCACCACAACGGAATGATGGCAACCAGCCCGACCAAGACGCCGGGGGTTACCAAGAGCCCCGCGAAGTGGCCTGCATCCTAGGCGGAGCTCAGGCTCCCGCATCCAACCGCCACTTCAAGCTGTTCTCTCACGAGGTGAGCGCCGCTCTCCCGAGGCCTGAGGCCTCTCGCCCCCTCAAGTGGTCCCAATACGCCATCACCTTCGACTCCAACGATCACCCCAAGTCTTCAAGCGCTGCTAGCACGGTCCCCATGCTGTGCACCCCCACCATCAGCAATGTCGCCGTCGCCAAGACACTCATCGACGGAGGCGCCAGCCTCAATGTGATCTCCATCGAGACCTTCGAGCAACTCCAAGTGTGTTGTGGTGAAATCACGGCAGATACCATGAGATGGCTAAAAGTGGGGAGCTGCATGAGGACGCCGGCGGGTTCCAGAAGCGAGGTCAGTATGCGCGAGCGCGGGACGCAAGACGTACCCAGGTTCAGGGCCCTGCCGGATGGGATGATGTGCGCAAAGGCTACAATGGTGCTCCTGGAGCTATTTGGGCGGAGGAGAAAGAAGGAGCTGGTTCTCCCTTCTGCCTTTCCTGCGAGTGATTGCGTGGGTTACTACTGACCTTTGTCAACCCCTCTGCATGGAGGCCTCCTGGGGGGTCTTATAGCCCGACCCCCCAGGGTTACAAAGGTAAAACTGCACATGGGCGGGGCCCGGACATCGGCGTCTGGAGCCGGCTGTGGGGCCCGCCGGCTGCTGGGACCCGCCGGCTGCGGGGCCCGCCGGCTACTCGGCACTGTGGTCCGTCGCCTCGTGTGTCATGGAGTGGTTGGCATCGTGGGGCTACAGTGGCGCGCTGGTGCTGACGTTGGTCACCCCGGTCAGCGGGGTTGGCGGCACTATCGCCGCGCCTTCCCGAGGCGTGTGGCGCTATAGCCACGCTCTCCCGTCGTGGAGAGTCGTCTTGTCGAACGGAGCGATGGGACGGCTGCTGACCCGTCGCCGGCCGGCTAGCGGACAGCCGGACCCGGCGCGGGGACGGGCCCAGCCGGCCAGCGTTGGGAAGCCGGCCGGACGGACAGTCGGTTTGGAGGGGCACGGGCTGCCCCGAAGTTTAAAAAAGGGGTCCGGGTTTGATTGCCCACCCGGGGGTCGTCCCCCCGACAGTAGTCCCCGAAGCTATAAAGGCTCGCCGGCTCCAAGCAGGGGAGGCTTTGCAGCTTATCCCCCCTGAAGGAGAGCGGTTGTTGATGAAGAAGTGCCGGCTCGATGCCGCGAACGTCGGCTGCCGGGAGGCGGGATCGGGATGCTTAGCCGCAATGGACCTCGAACGGTCCGGCCGGCCAGACCAGCCGGCATGGGGGATCGCGCCAGCCACCTGATGAAGCCCCACCACGTGCAGCCCAGCGGCAGATGAGGCCTACCAGGCCACGCGCGCGACGGGACGTCGCTGCGGGCTGGTTCCTACCGGGCCGCGGCCTCGGCCCGTGCGCGGGATTTACTGTGGCCGCGCGCGCCTGTTGGAGTTCTTGGGGCAGTTATTGCACGTCTTAATGTCCCAGCGCATTGCGGGGGAGTGGGGATCGTGGGCACAGACAATCCCACTCTGAAAGCACATTTGCTCCCTTGGTGGTTTTGGTAATTTATGCCAACATACATGTTGTTGGACTAATGCTTTTATCTACTGATTTTCAGACAAGTTCAACAATGGCGTGGCAGGGACAAGGAGAAGTGGAACCCTTCAAAATGCTAAGGACAAGGATTGGCAAAAGATCAAGACTCTACATTTTTGGTTTAGTGATCCAAGATCACATTGAGTCCATAGGAAAGCCTATACTATTAAAAGGGGATGCGGTGTTGCTTAATGGTCTTTTTGCTCAAGTGCTTAGTGACAGTGTTCCAAAACCCTCAACCACTCTACCCAAATATGTCCAAAACCTACTTTCCAACTCGGCCCCACCAAAATTCTCTATCCGGAGCCACCGAGTTCATCTGGACTTAGCCACTGCCAAAACCCTAACAAATCGGATCCACCGATATGGATCTCGGTCTCACCGAGATGGCCTTGCCAACTCTCTGTAATCGTTTGCACTTACTTCGGTCCCACCGAGTTTTGCAAATCGGTCTCACCGAGATGGCTTGCCAACTCTCTGTTGCCTTATTGCTTCACTTCGGTCTTACCGAGTTGATGCAATCGGTGCCACCGAGACGAGGTTTGCCCTAGCCATTGCACTTCGGTCCATCCAAGTTGTCCCAGTCTGTCCCACCGAGATTCCTAACGTTCATATCTTTTACACAGTTCGGTGCCACTGAGATTTCTGAATCGGTGCCACCAAGTTGAGTCAAAAGTGTGTAATGGTTGGATTTTGTGTGGAGGCTATATATACCTCTCCACCACTTCCTTCTCAGTAAGGAGAGCCATCAGAACGTGCCTACACTTCCACCATACATTTTCTGAGAGAGAACCAACTACTCATGTGTTGAGATCAAGTCATTCCAATCCAACCATTTGAACCTTGATTTCTAGCCTTTCTCAAGTTGCTTTCCACTCAAATCCTTCTTCCACCATAGCCAAATCTATGAGGAGTTGTTTCAGTGTTGGGGAGACTATCATTTGAAGCACAAGAGCAAGGAGTTCATCAACAACACACCGTCTATTACCTTTTAGAGAGTGGTGTCTCCTAGATTGGTTAGGTGTCACTTGGGAGCCTCCGACATGATGTGGAGTTGAACCAAGGAGTTTGTAAGGGCAAGGAGATCGCCTACTTCGTGAAGATCTACCCCGAGTGAGGCTAGTCCTTCGTGGACGTAAGCCATGGTGGAATATACAAGGTTGCTTCCTCGTGGACCCTTCGTGGGTGGAGCCCTTCGTGGACTCGCACAGCCGTTACCCTTCGTGGGTTGAAGTCTCCATCAACGTGGACGTACGATAGCACCACCTATCGAAACCACGCCAAAAATCACCGTGTCTTCATTGCGTTTGATCTTCCATACTCCACCCCTTTACATTCCGTACTTTTGCATGCTTTACTATTTCCACTGCTCAATCTGTAGATATGCATGTGTAGAAAGTATTGGAGTGATCTTAACTTGTGCCAAAATCTGCCTTAGTTTCAAGAGAAATTAAAAACTGCAACTTTGGTTGGTTATGTGTCTATTCACCCCACACACTCCCCCACGTTCGTCATGGCCTTTAAATGAGAAGGGAGGGGGAGAGGCCGAGGCACTCGTTCTCTCGCCCCTGCTCGCTGCTTCGTCTCCACCTCCTCGGCTTCCTTCTTGCGCACACCTCCACCGCATGGCGTCGCCTGCAGGAGCCGCAGCTGCGCCGTGCCGCAACCCGCGAGCAGGCCTGCTTTCTTTGCTTTGCCGCCACCGTTCTTTCTTCTTGACCGTGACCCTCCCACTCTCGCCGATGGCACCGCCGAATGGCTCTTGGGAGGAGTCTGGGGTGACCGCCAATGACGTTGGGTTCCTCCGCCGCACACGACGGCTACTGCTGGCGGAGCTGATGGAGGCGCGCGCGCCCGGCGCAGAGACGGCGCCGGCGCCGCGGGACGGCGAGGTGGTGGTGTTCTACACCCACTTCCTCCGCGTGCTCGGGCTCCCCGCGAGCGTCTTCTTCCGGCGCTTCCTCACCTACTTCGGCCTCCAGCTGCACCACTTAGGCCCGAACGCAATCTTGTAGCTCGCGGCCTTCGTGACGCTGTGCGAGGGGTACATCGGCCTCCTCCCGTACGTGGAGCTGTGGTGCCGGATGTTCTACTTGAAGCAGCAAGGAGCGTCGGACGGCATCATGTCTGAGTGGGGTGCGGCCGTGCCGGTTACCCGCACGGCGGGCCCCTTTCCAAAGCTGGCGATCGAGGAATCGGCCAAGAAATGGCAGAAATTTTCTTCTACATGAGGAACGTCGACCCAGCCAACGACCGCATCAATCCTCCTCCCTTCCTTGACGTGCCACCGACCGAGAAGCTGAACTAGGGGCACAACCCGAGGAACCCGTCCGCGGAGATCGTGGGCGTCTGCCGCCGGGTCAAGGAGATGACGGAGCGCGAGGGGCTCGCCACCGTGGACCTCATCGCGGCCTTCATCGGTCGCCGGGTGCTGCCGCTGCAGCGGCGGCCACACCGAATCTGCGATATGTGCAGCCGACGCGAACCCTGCTGGCTGTCGACGAAGGAGCTAACGCCGGCCAAGATCGCCTAGCGCGTGAACGATGTCTCCGCCGCCGAGCTCAAGGTGAAGGAGTGGTGATTCGGCAAGGAGCCGTACAGCCGGGATGCCCCAGCGCCAGCGGTGAGTCCTTGGTCCCTGTTCTTCGCAGCGTCAGCCCTCTTCATGTGCCCTGGCGCCTTGGGCCGGCTGCAGCACTTCCCGAGTCAGCTGGTGTATGATGGCCCGAATCCCATGGTCCTGCAGCCGGATCGGGCCGACTCGGACCCGAAGGAGGAGGGAGACGGCGACGCGGGAGCCGGAGGCGACGAGGAGCGCCTCGCGGACATGGAAGCCAATGGGTCCGACCAAGCCGGTAAGTCCTTAATCCCGGATACTTTGCACGAGTGGCCGGACGATGATGAAGATGACGAGGATGGGGCGGGCGATGCAGCTCCTCCGGATGCGGAGGAGGGCGATGGGGCCGCCCCCAGGGGGCGGCAACGGAGAACGGCCGAGGAGCCGACGGCCCCGAGCCGGCCGCACGGGAAGCAGCCGGTCGAGGCGCGGCCGGCCGCAAAGCTCCCGGCCATGGCGCAGCCGGGCGCCATGAAGAGGTCGGTCAAGAAAGCGCGCCGGGCGGCACCGTCGGCGGGCCCAAAGAGGGCCGTTCCCACGGCCATAGGGTGAGTTTCTCTTTGTTGCTAAGTCATTTCCTTTTTGCTGCTGGTGCTGTTGTTGTTCTTCTTCCTAATCTTCCTCGTGCGCTGTGCAGGAACACGCTCGAGCTAGCGAAGGCGGCCGTGGTAGCAGCAGCCACTTAGGAGGCTGATCGGCGGAGGGGCCAGGGCGGCGCTGTCGGACCCATGGAACCCAGGGTATCCAGACCCGTCTGCCTTTGGCCCGGGGCGCAACGCCTGGCGTGGGCCCATCAGGCCATCGTCACCAAACACCTCACCAGGATTCTTCATGAGGCCTTGGCCTCCTGAGGCCCCCTCGTCAGGAAGTGGCGAGCAAGGCTCGGCATCCTCACCAATGGCCTCGTGAGGCCCTCTCGCGAGGCGGCCTCCCGAGGCTCCGGCCACCCGAGGACCCCTCCTCAGGGAGCGAGCAAGCAGGACTCAGCAGCGGCTCCACCCAAGGCCTCGCGAGGCCCCCTCGCGAGGCCCCCTCGCGAGGCCCCCTCATGAGGCTCCGGCCTCGCGAGGCCCCCTCACGAGGCTCCGGTCTCCCGAGGCATCCTCCTGATGGCTTGCAAGACAAGGAAGACCCAGCTTGGTCGCGCGGTCCTTGCCCATCACGTGGGTGACGCGCGCGATGACGGGCGGCGACAGAGGCCGCGCCACCAGGCACGGATGAAGATGGTTTCCTCTTTTGTGTTAAGGGAGTAGGGCCAGCTATCTACTCCCCAAAGCGACCCCAAAGGTTGCCCGATCGGCGAAGGAAGACCAAGACGGCGGGCGCGCAGGACGGAGGTCATCACCGAGCCCACCGGCGCGTCATGGATCATGCTTTGGCAGGCAAAGACCGCCTTTAGTCAGGATAGCCTGAGCGCATGTCCCCTTTCAAAACAGCCAAGTGTGGCAACCCTTCCTGCCTAAGTTTTCGAGGGGGAAGAGCACCAAGGCTAGTATAAAGGGATGTGCTGTCGTTGTAGAGAGGGGCTCGAGATCTAGAGACCTCGGTTGAGTTCTGCCTCCACCTTGTACGCAAGAACACTCTTGCCCCTTTCAATCCCAACCACAAGCAGGAGTAGGGTTTTACACTTCAAGGTGGCCCGAACCTGGGTAACCGCTGAGTCCACGGTCCGTTCCTCGCTAGTGCGCTCTCGCCGTAGCCTCGCCGTTGCTTAGTCGTGGTAGGAGACGAAGTGGAAGAACGAGCTCACCCCAGTGTTCGAACCTTTGGGTCCCTGGAGCCCGACTTCCAACATTTGGCGCGCCAGGTAGGTGTGCGGTACTGTTCTTCTGCTCCGCCCTCTGCTCCACCAACCCCATGGCCGACGCACGTCGCGAGCGCGCCGAGCACAGGGCTGGACGCATGGCTCAGACGGAGCCAGTGGCCCACGGCAATCGCCGCTGCCCCGAAGCCGAGGCTGCTGCCGCCACCGACCCTGCTGCCCACGAGCAGCAGGACTCCTCCCTGCACCCCTTCGTGCAGGCGAACGGCCACACCGCCACTGCCTCCTCCCTCGCCAACCGCGGACCGCCGAACCCGGAGGCCGCGCTGCTCATGGCTCGCGAGCTGCTCCATTACCGTCCAGCTGACGCCCGCTACGATGCCTGGATAGGTCGCATCACCGAGCTCGTCAATGTCGCCGGGGACGCTCCGACGCCTACCCACTCGCTTCGCCCTCCGCCGTCTCGCGCTGGGGACCTGGCACATGGCGCTCCCCCGCCGCCTCCTCTATGCGACGAGCACGGCAGGCCTCAGCGTGACGCACGGGCTCGCGAGCTGTCCCACGGCGCGTCCTCGCCGGACCGAGACGAGGCCAGCTACTAGATCATTCGCCGCGCGCCCCTTGACGCGCGTGTGCTCCTCGAGCGGCAGCGCTGGCGCCAGGACCAGGCTGTTCAAGACGTTGCGGCGGTTGGGCGTCAAAACCGCGCCGCCGTCGCTGGGGGCATCCCCTCAAGCGGTGTGGGCTGCCGTGCCTTCACTGGCGAGCTGCGTCGCGTGGTCTGGCCCGCGAAGTTCAAGCATGAACTGCCTCTGCGCTACGACGGCACCCCCAACCCCGTGGAGTTCCTCTAGCTCTACGCGCTGAGCGTCGAGGCCCGCGCTCCTGGCTCATGAACCTCCCCGAGGTGTCCATCTCATTGTGGGCCAAGCTCTGCAGCCAGTTCGTCGCCAACTTCAAGGGCACACAGGACCGCTCCCTCACCATCAACGACCTGCGGCTTGTGCGGCAGCGCCCAGACGAGACCCTCCGCAAGTACATCTAGCGCTTCAGCCAGGTGCGCAACAAGATCCCGCGCGCCTCCAACGCGGCCGTCATCTCTGCGTTCTCCACCGGTGTCATGGACGTCAAGATGCGCGAGAAGCTCGCCATCAATGGTGAGCTCGACTCCGTGCTTGAGCTGCTCGACCTCGCCGACAAGTGTGCCAAGGCTGAAGAAGGCCGCCTCTTCGTCCACAACGACCCCGACGCGGCGCTCGACGCCGCCAAGACCAAGAACAAGGACGTCAAGCGCAAGGGCCCTGCTGTGCTTGCGGCGGAGCCCGAGCAGAAGCGCGGCCGCGACCGTGACGAGCCCATGAAAGACAGCCGGCCACTCTGTGCCTATCACAACGTCCGCTCCCACAGCACCGAGGACTGCCAGGAGCTCAAGCTGCTCCGCGATTAGCGCCAGGGCCACCGAGACGACCGCAATGGCCGCGTCGCCGGCCGTGGAGGTGGCCGCGGCGCCAACCGTTGGGACAGCCGCAACGGCAATGGCAACTTCCGCCAGGGCGGGCGCGACCAGCCTCGTGAGGCCGCCTGGCGCGACCAGCCTCGTGAGGCCGCCTGGCGTGACCGGCCTCGTGAGGCAAACCCTCAGGGCAATGCCGCTCTCTCGCCGCTGCCGCCACCATCCCGGAGGAACGACGTCAACCAGCCTGACGAGGGCGCTGGGGGCTACCAGGAGCCTCGCGCGGTTGCCTGCATCCTCGGCGGGGCTCGTGCTCCCGTGTCCTCGTCTACGGAGCTGAGTCGGTCCTTCCATTGGAGCTTAAGCACGGCTCCCCGCGAGTCCTTGCCTTCGACGAGGCGCGTCAGGATGGCTCGCAGGAGACCGATCTGCTGCTCCTCGAGGAGGGCCGCCGCCAGGCCGCTCTTCGCGCCGCGAGGTACCTGTAGGCCCTGCGTCGCTACCTCAGCCGCAACATCCGCCCTCGCACTCTCGAGGTTGGCGACCTCGTCCTGCGCAGGATCCTCTCCAGAGAGGGACTCCACAAACTCTCACCTATGTGGGAAGGCCCTTTCAGGGTTACTCATGTCTCCAGGCCCGACGCAGCCCGGCTGGAGACGGAGGACGGAGTTCCTTTGCCTAACGCCTGGAACATCCAACACCTCCGCAAGTTCTACCCGTGACCCTCATGCGTACAAACGAAATGGGGTTGTACACGCCCCGGAGCCTCTCATTGCGTTAGCCTGATGGGCCCGCGAGAGCTCCAACCCACGCCCATGTGGAAGCCCCATGTTCCGCGCTGGCGGAACGATCGAACCGCGATCATGCCCACGTCCAAGTGGAAGCCCCATGCTCCGCGCTGGGGACGGAGGAAGGAGTTTCAGCGTATAACGCGCGGAACGTCCGACCCCTCTGCAAGTTCTGCTCGTGGCCCCCATGAGTACGAATGAAATAGGGCTGTACACGCCCTGGAGACTCTCATTGTGTAAGCCTGATGGGCCCGCGAGAGCTCCAGCCCACGCCCAAGTGGAAACCCCATGCTCCGCGCTGGCGGAACGATCGAGCCGCGATCATGCCCATGCCCAAGTGGAAGCCCCATGCTCCGCGCTGGCAGAACAATCAATTGAGGGCACCCCACGGGCTGCACCAACCTCAAGCTGACCCGTGCCGGACACGGCAACCGCATCTCCTTCTGGTTGTGTAATCAACCTTATTATTTGGTCAGTTCTTTGATGGCGAGCCGTGTGCGCTCATGGCGTCCCTCCTGAGCTTCACGCGAATGGGGGATGGACATGGTGCCTGTGCTCGGGTCAGTCCCAGCACCGCTGAAAAACCCAAGTGATTGAGCTCTGGCTCGTGGGCCTGCTCCCGTGCACGTCTCCTCACCAAGGTCCTTGGTGTCTCATCTTCTCGCATGATAGGCACGGTGCATGTGCTCGGGTCCGTCCCTGCAGCGCCGCTAAACCCAAGTGATCGAGCTCTGGCTCGCGGGCCTGCTATCATGCACGCCACCTCACCAAGGTCCTTGGTGCCTTATCTTCTCGCGTGACGCCCATGAGTGGGTCAGCAAGCGCGCGCGGCTCCCCCGTCATGAGACCTTGCGCCTTGCAATTGTCTTAGGAGCAGTTCACACGGAAGGCCTCGCGAGCGTGCCTCGCGAGGTAACCCGGCAGGATGCCCCCCGGAGCCTCAGGAGCACGGCTTCAAGAGCCAAGCCCGACAGAGCCACACCAGCCGGAGGCCTCACAAGCGCAGACCTCGCGAGGCACACCCTACAAGTGGCGGCTCGCCCGACGCCGCCCTCCGAAAAAGCTAAGTATCATAAACACCTCACGAGATGTTTTCACTACCCCTCAAGCTCTCCTCTCACCGCTGCCTCGCTGAGCGCTGAGTTTCCTTCTTCTGCGCGAGCCGCTTGCACGTCAAAGGGGGGCTTCTTGAGCATCGCGCCTCAGGAGCTCTTACCCCCTCGCAGTGCCCTACACCTCCTGGCCTTGTCCAGGCATCGCGACCGGACATACCAGCGACGGCGGTAGCCCACCTGGGGGCTGGGTCCTGACGACGTAGAGTGACAAGGCAAGCAAAGAAAAGGAGATAAGCCTAGCGAGGAGGTCTCGTGAGCCGGTCTCGTCATTTTTCAAGTTCTCTCTTTCTTTTTGCGATCTCACCGAGCGCCCACATTTTCTCTTTTGCGTGAGCCGCTTGCACGCCAAAGGGGGGCTTCCTGGGCATCGCGCCCCAGGAGCCCTTACTAGCTCTCGAGCCCCTCACCTCCTGGCCTTGTCCAGGCATCGCGACCGGACATACCAGCGATGGCTGTAGGCCCGCTCGGGGGCTGGGCCCTGATGGCGTAGAGCACCAAGGCACACAAGAAAGAAAAGCGAGGCCCCATGAGAGGACTTCAAGAGGAAATAAGCATGCATTACAACAAGTCATAAGATACTTAATGCAAAGGACATCGTTTTTCCTCACGCCATCAGGGGCTACGTTGACTTGTTACAGGAATAAAAGGAAGAAGGGTGCCTTCGGCGCCGCCTCGCCTTCAATGCGCACAAGGAATCAAGGCGGAACACACGGGCGAGGCAATGATCTCCCCGTGCAGAGCGCGATACGGCTTTATGTCAGCCTGGGCAGTTGTCGAGGTGTCACGGGGAAGTGGAGGCGCCTTCCATCTCATCGTGCGCCACGCATCGCGCCTGGCCGCGGGTAGTTAGGGCCGGCACCGTTTCGCCCCCCAGTAGGCGGGAACGTGCGCGCCGCGGGCCCGGGGGCTACTGTCGGGCCCATGGAACCCAGGGTATCCAGACCCGTCTGCTTTTAGCCCAGGACGCAACGCCTGGCGTGGGCCCATCAGGCCGTCGTCACCAAGCACCTCACCAGGACTCTTCATGAGGCCTTGGCCTCCTGAGGCCCCCTCCTCAGGAAGTGGCGAGCAAGGCTCGGCATCCTCACCAACGGCCTTGCGAGGCCCTCTCGTGAGGCGGCCTCCCGAGGCTCCGGCCTCCCGAGGACCCCTCCTCAGGGAGCGGGCTAGCAGGACTCAGCAGCGGCTCCACCCGAGGCCTCACGATTCCCCCTTGCGAGGCTCCAGCCTCCCGACAGCCCCCTCACGAGGCCCCCTCACGAGGCTCCGGCCTCCCGATGGCTCCAGCCTCGCGAGGCCCCCTCATGAGGCTCCGGCCTTGCGAGGCCCCCACATGAGGCTCCGGCCTTGCGAGGCCCCCTCATGAGGCTCCGGCCTCGCAAGGCCCCCTCACGAGGCTCCGATCTCCCGAGGCTGCCTCCTGAGGCATCCTCCTAATGGCTTGCAAGACAAGGAAGACCCAGCTCGGTCGCGCGGTCCTTACCCATCACGTGGGTGACGCGCGCAATGACGGGCGGCGACAGAGGCCGCGCCACCAGGCGCGGATGAAGATGGTTTCCTCTTTTGTGTTAAGGGAGCAGGGCCAGCTATCTACTCCCCAAAGCGACCCCAAAGGTTGCCCGATCGGCGCAGGAAGACCGAGACGGCGGGCGCGTAGGGCGGAGGTCATCACCGAGCCCACCGGCGCGTCATGGATCATGCTTTGGCAGGCGAAGACCGCCTTTAGTCAGGATTGCCTGAGCGCCTGTCCCCTTTCAAAACCGCCAAGTGTGGCAACCCTTCCCGCCTAAGTTTTCGAGGGGGAACAGGACCAAGGCTGGTATAAAGGGCAGTGCTGCCGTTGTAGAGAGGGGCTCGAGATCTAGAGACCTCGGTTGAGTTCTGCCTCCTCCACCTTGTACACAAGAACTCTCTTGCCCCTTGCAATCCCATCCACAAGCAGGAGTAGGGTTTTACACCACAAGGTGGCCCGAACCTGGGTAATTGCTGAGTCCACGGTCCGTTCCTCGCTAGCGCGCTCTCACCGTAGCCTCGCCGTTGCTTAGTCGTCGTAGGAGACGAAGTGGAAGAATGAGCTCACCCCAGTGTTCGAACCTTTGGGTCCCCGGAGCCCGACTTCCGACAGGCGTGGAGGGGCGTGAGGCGGCGGAGACCACCGAGGAGGCGCTCGCGGCCCGCCAGTCCGGGGCCACCCTGGAAGACGCCGATAGGGACGCCTGGAGGGTGCGGGCCAAGTCCGAGGAGATGGCCGAGGCGTCGGCCAGGGCATGGGGCGACGCCGTGGCTGAGGTCGAGGCGAGGCGGCGGAGGGTTGCGGAGGAGTCTGCGTGGCCGGATTTGACGGCGCCATCGCCACCGCCGTCACCGGTTGTGGAGCATCGCTCCAAATCGGTGCACGACCAGGCCCGCCGGGCGGAGGCGGATGCCCGTGCTGCCGCCGAGGAAGCAGCCGGACGCGGCAAAACCGGAGGTGCCGCCGGCTGCCGACCCGGCCGATGGGGCCGGAGGCGGAGACGGAGGAAGCCGCGAGCCGGAGGCCGCGCCAGGCGGAGGAGGAGTGCCGCCCCCAAGCGTGGAGGCCACACCAGGGGGCTCTCGTGTCGTGGTCACCGTAGAGCCGCGGGCCGCGGGGCACAGCCTCGAGCTGAGGCCGGTCGGCAGCGGAACCAGCGCCGGGTCCTCAGCCCAGCCACAGCGGACCTGGGCGGCGTGCTCCAGCGAGGCGATGAGCGGCGCCCCCCGGAGCGAGCTGGACGCGGCAGTGGACTCCCTGCGGGTGCAACTCACCAACCACCGTGGCCAGTGGCAAAGCTTTGCCCAGGCGGAGAACGGCCAGCTGCTGCAGCTGTAGCGGACCTTCGTGGTAAGTTCGCTTATCCTTCGCGTTTTTTGCGTCTGTTTCTTCTTTCCCTTTCTCGACCGGTTTGGTCGCTTTCCAGTGGGGGCGCGTCAGCGCACTGCTACTTGTAGCTTGCATTGGTATTTTCCCCGAAGAGGAAGGGATGATGCAGCACAGTAGAGGTAAGTATTTCCCTCAGTTATGAAACGAAGGTTATCAATCCAGTAGGAGAATCACGCAACACCTCGTTAGCAGTACCTGCACACAAACAACAAATCCTTGCACCCAACGCAAACGAGGGGTTGTCAATCCCTCGGCGGTCAATTGCAAGATTAAATTGTATGGTGATAGATAGATAGATTAAACAAAAACACAAAATAAAATAAATAAAATAATAGTGCAGCAAGGTATTTTTTAGGGTTTTTAATTTATGATTTAGATAGACCCGGGGGGCATAGTTTTCACTAGGGGCTTCTCTCAACAAAATAGCATACGGTGGGTAGACAAATTACTGTTGGGCAATTAATAAAAAAGCAAATAATCATGACGATATCCAAGGCAATGATCATGTATATAGGCATCACGTCCGAGACAAGTAGACCGACTCCTGCCTGCATCTACTACTATTACTCCACACATCGACCGCTATATAGCATGCATCTAGTGTATTAAGTCCATAAAGAATGGATTAACGCCTTAAGCAAGATGACATGATGTAGACGAAGTAAACTCACACATGAATAAACCCCATCTTTTTACCCTTAATAGCAATGATACATACGTGTTATGTCCCTTTCTGTCACTGGGATTGAGCACCGCAAGATCGAACCCATTACAAAGCACCTCTTCCCATGGCAAGATAAATCAATCTAGTTGGCCAAACCAAATCAATAGATCGGAGAAGAAATACTAAGCTATAATAATCATGCATAAAACAGATCAGAGAAGACTCAAATAATATTCATGGATAATCTGATCATAAACTCACAATTCATCGGATCCCAACAAACACACCACAAAAAGTGATTACATCGGATAGAACTCCAAGAACATCGAGGAGAACATTGTATTGAAGATCAAACAGAGAGAAGAAGCCATCTAGCTACTAACTATGGACTCGAAGGTCTGTGGTAAACTACTCACGCATCATCGGAAGGGCAGCAAGGTTGATGTAGAGCCCCACCGTGATCGATGCCCCCTCCGGCGGAGTGCCGGAAAAGTCCCCCAGATGGGATCTCTCGAGAACAGAAGCTTGCGGCTGCGGAAAAAGTATTTCGTGGACTGCCTGTTGGTTTCCTGATTTTTGGGAATTTATAGTGGTGGAATTAGGTCAAAAGAGGCAGAGGTGGACCCACAAGGCACCAGGGCGCGCCTGCCCCCCCCAGGCGCGCCCTGGTGGCTCATGGCCACCTCTTGGGACTTCTGGCCTTCTCCCGAAGTTTCTAGTGTTGGTTATGTCCAGAAAAAAATCTCCAAAAAGTTTCGCAGCATTTGGATTTCGTTTGGTATTGATATTCTGTAAAACCAAAAACAGGAAGAAAATAGCAAATGGCACTGGGCACTAAGTTAATAGTTTAGTCCCAAAAAAATGATATATAATTGCTGTAAATGTATATAAAAACATCCAAGATTGATAATATAACAGCATGGAACAATCAAAAATTATAGATACGTTGGAGACGTATCAGCATCCCCAAGCTTAATTCCTGCTCGTCCTCAAGTAGGTAAATGATAAAAACAGAATTTTTGATGTGGAATGCTTCCTATCATATTCATCATATATTCTTTTCTTTTGTAGCATGAACATTTGGAGTTGAATGATTCAAAGCAATAGTCTATAATTTGACATGAAGATATAAATACTCAAGCATACTAACAAGCAACTATGCTTTTCAAAATATCAACGCTAAAGAAAGTTATCCCTAGCCCATTATGCTCAATCATTGATCCATTCATGAAACACACTCAAATATTAGCTACACACAATGCACAAGTATGACAATAGTGATCTCTAGTTGGTGCTTTATAAGAGAAGATGGAGACTCAAGAAAATAAAAATTGCATAAAAGTAAATAGATAGGCCCTTCGCAGAGGGAAGCAGAGATTTGCTAATGTCCCAAAGCTCGAGGATTAAATTAGAGAGATTAAAATTTTGGGAGGCATGCTTTTTCCTGTCAACGAAAACGAACGAGAATTCCCAATATCTTCCATGCTAGATACATTATAGGCGGTTCCTAAACAGAAAATAAAGTTTATTCCTTTTCCACCATTCTTTCACAATCCATGGCTAGCCGTATCCACGGGTGCCCTCCATACCAACACTTTCCAAGGAATTTATTATTATCATCATATAAGATTTTTCATTTCATTTCATTTCGGGACTGGGCATCCCTATTACCTGCCACACTCTCGTGCAATGACAAGTGAATAAACACTCATCGTGAGAATAACCCACCTAGCATGGAAAATATTGGCCACCCCCTTCTGCCTCATGAGCGGTACGGGCACACAAAACAGAAAAATTATTTTGAAAATTAGAGTTGGCACACGCAAATTTACTTGGAACGGCATGGAAATACCGCATATAGGTAGGTATGGTGGACTCATCTGGCACAACTTGGGTTTCAAGAGTTTGGATGCACAAGCAGTATTTCCGCTTAGTACAAATGAAGGCTAGCAAATAGATTGAGAAGCAACCAACCAAAAAGCAAAAACGGTCATAAACATGTATTGAACATAACTAACACCGAATAATGCACCATAAGTAGGATATAATTTCGTTGCATAACTATTGACTTTATGTGCATGCATAGGGAATCACAAACCTTAACACTAATATTCTTACTAAATCACAATTACTCACTAACATGACTCACATATCATCATCTCCTTATCGCAAAACTATTGCAAGGAATCACACTTATCATATCCAATGATCTATATAAAAGTTTTTATTATATCCCTCTTGAATATTCATCACTTTGGGACCAAATTCATATCTTGTGCAAATTACCATTACTATTATCAACTCTCAAAAAGATTTAATTGAAGCATGAGAGTGCAAATATTTCTTCAAAAATTCAATCTTATCAACTCTCAAAATAATATAAGTGAAGCATGAGAGTTTATTTCTTCAAAATTTTAATCTTGCCAACTGTCAAAATAATATAAGTGAAGCATGAGAGTTCATTTCTTCAAAATATAGCCACCACCGTGCTCAAAAAGATTTAAGTGAAGCACTAGAGCAACTGCCTAGCTCAAAAAATTTAAGTGAAGCACATAGAGTATTCTAACAAATTATGATGAACGTGTGGCTCTCTCAAAATAGGTGTGTTCAGCAAGGGTGATTGTGACAAACTAAAAATCAAACAAAGCAAAGACTCATATAATACAATATGCTCCAAGTAAAACTCATATCATGTGACGAATAAAAATATAGCTCCAAGTAAAATTACCGATGGTTGGTAGAAGAAAGAGGGGATGCCTTCTGGGGCATCCCCAAGCTTAGACGCTTGAGTCTTCCTTGAATATTACCTTGGGGTGCCATGGGCATCCCCAAGCTTAGGCTCTTGCCACTCCTTATTCCTTCATCCATCGTGATCTCACCCAAAACTTGAAAACTTCAATCACACAAAACTCAACAAAACCTTCGTGAGATCCGTTAGTATAACAAAATAAATCACTACTTTAAGTACTGTTGCAAACCCATTCATATTTTATTTTTGCATTATACCTACTGTATTCTAACTTCTCCATGGCTTATACCCCCCGATACAATCCATAGTTTCATCAAAACAAGCAAGTAGTGCATCAAAAACAGAATCTGTCAAAAATAGAACAGTCTGTAGAGATCTATTTAAAATCCATACTTAATGTTACTCCAAAAATTCTGAAAAATTAGGAAAACGTGGGCAATTCATATACCAATACTTTGTAAAAATTTCAGATTTTTCTGACGCTCCAGTACAGAACCAAAATTCCAGCACTGGACGCAAAACTTTCTGTTTTCCAAACAGCATCAATTATACTATCTTCCAAATCATCCTAAAGGCTTTACTTGGCACAAACACTAATTAAAAACACAAAAACATAATCACAACAGTAGCATAATTGTGAAAACACACAATAACAGAAACAAAAGGTAATTATTTTATTCATTGGGTTGCCTCCCAACAAGCGCTATTGTTTTATGCCCCTAGCTAGGCATCTTGCATAGTTTCAAGTATTGTCATCTTTCAAGTTGATTCCATAAGTGGCCCTCATAATGGATTCATATGGTGCTTTAATTCTTTTCCCAGGGAAATTCTCCATACCCTTTTTTAATGGAAACTGAAATTTAATATTCCCTACTTTCATGTCAATAACAGCACCTATAGTTCGTAAGAACGGTCTACCTAGTATTATGGGGCAAGAAGAATTGCATTCAATGTCAAGTACAATAAAATCAACGGGCACATAGTTCCTATTTGCAAGAATAAGAACATCATTAGTTCTACCCAAAGGCTTTTTAATAGTAGAATCCGCAAGATGCAAATTAAGAGAACATTCATCTATATTGGTGAAACCTAGCACATCACATAGAGCTTTTGGAATTGTGGAAACGCTAGCACCCAAATCACATAAAGCATTGCACTCATAATTTTTAATCTCAACTTTAATGGTGGGTTCCCACTCATCATATAATTTTCTAGGAATTTAAATCTCTAGTTCTAACTTTTCTTCCAACGCTTTCATCATTGCTTCTACGATGTGTTTAGTAAAAGCCTTATTTTGCTCATAAGCGTTGGGTGAATTTAACATGGATTGTAACCAATAAATACACTCAATCAAAGAACAACTATCATAATTAAAATCTTTGCAATCCAAGAGAGTGGGCACATCGCTATTTAAAGTTTTTACCTCTCCAAACCCACTTTTAGCAATATTCTTATCAAGATTTTCATCCTCCGAATTATGGGGACGCTCTTTAGCTAAAGTTGACTCTTCTTCAGTCCCCTTTTCATTAAGTTTAATTTTGCTAAACAAAGAATCAATAGATGAAACACCAATCATTTTAATATCCTCATCATTACTATGTTCTAATGATTCCGGCTTAGCTGCCATTTGATTTACTAGCGTAGCTTGCGCATCAGAAATTTTTTCTAGCAAATTTTCAGTAAGAGCAAATTGAGATTGAAGACTAGAAACTTATTTACTAACATCATCGAGTTGTTTTGCAATAGCATCCAATAAAGTAGAGTGTTCTTTGAGTTCGTCGGTAAAAAAATTGTTGTGCTCAAACTGCGTAGTCATGTAATCTTTAGTATTTTTCTCAATTTCAGACAAAATTTTATAATAAGAAGTATCATGATAATTCTCTTAGGGCATCATGATTAAGCAAACAAGGTAACAAGCAAGCAAACAAGCAAACAAGAAAAAGGCAAACGGAAAATATTTTTGTATTTTTCTAAAAACTTTTTAGAAGTGGGGGAGATGAAAATGAGAGGCAAATAAAATAAATGCAAGGAGACGAGAGTTTATGCAAAGGTACTTGATAGATGTTGATGATGTCTCCCCAGCAACGGCACCAGAAATTCTTCCTGCTACGTGTAGCTTGCATTGGTATTTTCCCCGAAGAGGAAGGGATGATGCAGCACAGTAGAGGTAAGTATTTTCCTTAGTTATGAAACCAAGGTTATCAATCCAGTAGGAGAATCACACAACACCTCGTTAGCAGTACCTGCACACAAACAACAAATCCTTGCACCCAACGCAAACGAGGGGTTGTCAATCCCTCGGCGGTCAATTGCAAGATTAAATTGTATGGTGATAGATAGATAGATTAAACAAAAATACAAAATAAAATAAATAAAAGAATAGTGCAGCAAGGTATTTTTAGGGTTTTTAATATATGATTTAGATAGACCCGAGGGGCATAGTTTTCACTAGGGGCTTCTCTCAAGAAAATAGCATACGGTGAGTAGACAAATTACTGTTGGGCAATTGATAGAAAAGCAAATAATCATGATGATATCCAAGGAAATGATCATGTATATAGGCATCACGTCCGAGACAAGTAGACCGACTCCTGCCTGCATCTACTGCTATTACTCCACACATTGACCGCTATCCAGCATGCATCTAGTGTATTAAGTCCATAAAGAACGGAGTAATGCCTTAAGCAAGATGACATGATGTAGACAAAGTAAACTCACGCATGAATAAACCCCATCTTTTTACCCTTAATAGCAATGATACATACGTGTCATGTCCCTTTCTGTCACTGGGATTGAGCATCGCAAGATCAAACCCATTACAAAGCACCTCTTCCCTTGGCAAGATAAATCAATCTAGTTGGCCAAACCAAATCAATAGATCGGAGAAGAAATACGAAGCTATAATAATCATGCATAAAATAGATCAGAGAAGACTCAAATAATATTCATGGATAATCTGATCATAAACTCACAATTCATCGGATCCCAACAAACACACCACAAAAAGTGATTACATCGGATAGAACTCCAAGAACATCGAGGAGAACATTGTATTGAAGATAAAAAAGAGAGAAGAAGCCATCTAGCTACTAACTATGGACCCGAAGGTCTGTGGTAAACTATTCACGCATCATCGGAAGGGCAGCAAGGTTGATGTAGAGCTCCTCCGTGATCGATGCCCCCTCCGGCGGAGTGCCGGAAAAGGCCCCCAGATGGGATCTCTCGAGAATAGAAGCTTGCGGCGGCGGAAAAAGTATTTCGTGGACTCCCTATTGGTTTCCTGATTTTTGGGAATTTATAATGGTGGAATTAGGTCAAAAGAGGTAAAGGTGGGCCCACGAGGCACCAGGGCGCGCCTGCTCCCCCCCCCAGGCGCGCCCTGGTGGCTCGGGGCCACCTCCGGGGGCTTCTGGCCTTCTCCCGAAGCTTCTAGTGTAGATTATGTGCAGAAAAAATCTACAAAAGTTTCATGGAATTTGGACTTCGTTTGGTATTGATATTCCGTAAAACCAAAAACAGGTAGAAAACAGTAACTGGCACTGGGCACTAAGTTAATAGGTTAGTCCAAAAAATGATATATAATTGTTGTAAATGTATATAAAAACATCCAAGATTGATAATATAATAGCATGGAACAATAGAAAATTATAGATACGTTGGAGATGTATCACGCACCCACTGGGTGTAGCCCCCGAGGCCCGGGCCGGCTACGCAGCAGGCGGGTCGGGCCTTCTCAAGTGTTATGCGCTAACTTTCTTTTCCTGCAGTCCATCTATGACTAGCGGGTGGCGGTGTACAACCATCTCCTGGGCCGGTACCGCACCGCTAGGGACCAGCTGGCGGCCAAGGAGGAGGAGCTTCTCCAGACCAAAGGTACTTCGTTGAGCTTTTTGCATTTCTTCCAGTGGGGGCGCGCCAGCGCACCCACTGGGTGTAGCCCCCGAGATTCGGGCCGGTTGCACAGCAGCCGGGTCGGATCTTCTTGCTTCATGTTTTGCTTTCTTGTCCAGCTCTTGACCGGAATCCGGATCCGGATGCGCAGCTGCCGTCGTCGACCCGGCCGAGATGGAGGGGCTCCGGCGTCAGCTGGTTGAAGCCGGCCAGCTCCGTGACCAGGCGGTCGTGGAGCGCAACCGGCTGCAGGAGGAGGCGGCCCGGGCGGTCCAGGAGGGGAACGAGGCCGCAGCCGCCCACAAGGCCGAGCTGAACCGGCTCGCCGAGGAGCGCCGCCAGGCGGCGGTGCGGCAGGAGGAGCAGGCGAAGAAGGCAGCCGAGGAGGTCGCCCAGCTCAAGGCGGACCACGATCGCAGCGCCAGCGCGTTGGCGGTGAGTGAGCGGGAGGTGCTGCAGGAGGCTCTGTACATCGACGAGCTCCTCACACGTAAGTATTCTTGCTTTTTTTTCTCTTGGTTTCTTCCTGGTTGTGTCCCTTCAATCTTTTGATCGATCTTCTCCTTTTTCCTTTTCCAGGGGTCTTCCTCGAGACCCAAGTGCCGGCCGAGGAGGCGGTGAACGCCCACCGGCAGGAGCAGAGGGCGGCGGGAACCGTCGTCGGGGAGTACGCCGCCTGGTCAGTGGCGGGGATGACCGTGGCTGCCAAGGCCTGCTTGGAGACGGTGGAGCGCGACATGAACCAGCTTTTTGAAGCCGGTTTGTTGATGGTGGCTGCTCTCTGGCCGTGTGCGGTGGTGCCGACCACCGTCAGTCGGCTGGCGCGTTGGCTGGAAGCCGGCGCGGCGGGACTTAGCGCGTGGAGGGCCTCCGCGGCCCGAGGCAGCGTGGAGATGGCGCTCGGGTTCGTGCTGTCCTAAGCATCCGCTTGGACTAGCTGCGTGCACGGAGGTCCGGGGTGGAGGCGGACTTGGCGGAGCGAGCGACGCCAATCGCCGTGCAGGCTAGCGACATCGCGTCGTTCACCCCGCACGACAATTTGTGCCGGAGTGGGCACCAGACGGCACGGAGCTTCCCACCGACAACTTTGGCCTAGCGCTCGAGGACCCGGAGGGTAGCTCGGCCGAGACAGGAGCCGGAGCGGATGACGACGCCGCCGACTTGGACGACACCGCCGCCACGGAGGAACCGGAGGAGAGTGATGCCGACGAGGCCGCCGCCTAGGGCGCTTTACCTTTCTTGTACCTTTGTTTCTTTTGAACTCGAGTCATTCGTTAGTTGGCAAGTCCACCCACTGGGGTGTAAGTTTATGTAATGAACTATTGGCCATGAGCCTTGCTGTGTATATTTGCATGTTTGTTTCCTTCTATGCTTGTGTTTGCCGTCTGGCGGTTCGGTCTTGCTCATTTACTTAGCTGTCTTCTTGTTCCCTCCCCTTCTCGACCTCCCCGCCAGGCCAGGGTCTGAAGCAGGTGGGACCAGTAGAACTCTCCTCCTCAAGGGCCGTGGACCACGTTAGCCGGTCGATGCGATGGCGGGCGTTGTTTTCGTCAAAGGCCCTGAACGCAAATGGAGAGCTGCCGAGGCTGACCCGGACACTTGTATGTGCTGGTGAAGTTGCGTACGAACGCATCCTCGAAGTCCAACCAAGAGTTAACATTGTCGGCTCTCGGGCTATTAAGCCATGTCCGGGCCGAGCCGAGCAGCATGAGGGGGATGTAGCGGACCGCCACGTTCCTGTTGCCGCAGGCTATGTCGACAGCCATGGTGTAGTCAGTTAGCCAGTCTTCCGGCTTGGTGATGCCACTATACTTGGGGGTGTCGCGGGCCAGTGTGAACCCTTTGGGGAAGGGCTCCTCGCGAATGCGGGGTCCGAAGCAGGCGGGACCAACGGAACTCTCCTCCTCAAGGGCCGTGGACCGCGTCAGCTGGTCGATGCGATGGCGGGCGTCATTTTCGTCATAGGGCTCGCGGGGACCCAGCCGGTTCACGACGGTACCGTGCGGCACTGTGCCGGCGGAAGCCGGCCGGGGCCGCCGAGGCGGCGGAGGAGGAAGCTCCGGCTGTCGGACTTGGTCGTTACCGGCAGTCTCGTCAGCGACGCCGTCGCCGGCAGTCGCGGCGCGGTCGTGCCGGCTTCGGCTTGCCCGGCGCCAGCCAGAGCGGCTGGCGCTGCTGGCAGGGGAAGACGCCTGCTGCGTGTCCCGAAGGACTCTCCCCAGGACTGCGGTGTTTCCTAAGGCGGAGGCGGCTGGCTGGGCCGGATCGAAGCGCTTCTGCTGCTCGTTAGCCGCGGTGATGAGATCGCGGACGCGCTGCTGCTGCAGCAGCAGCTCCTCGCCCTCCAGGAACTCGAGATCCGCCATGGCCGCCTGCGCGGCGCGCATGTTCTTGATGGGGGTGTCGTAGGTGGGTCGGCTTGCGCCTAGCGCACGGCCGATGGCTCAGCGGTGCCCGGCGTGAAGCCGTGAACGCTGTCATACTCCCGCTGGGCGGACTCGAGCCGGCGCCGCGTTGCCGCGAGCGCCGTGGCCTCATCCAGCAGTTGCTGGCGGTCCTCGTTGAGCTGAGCCGACGCGGCCGCCGGGTCGGCGTCGTGCGTGATGGGGGCTTGCAGGCTGGGTCGACAGGGCGGGATTGAGCCGCAGCCACGGCGGTGGCAACCGCGGCGGCCTTCTCATTGCTACGTGAGGAGCCGGAGCTGGTGCTGATGGTCAGCACCTCCGCACGAGTGCAGAGATCCACGACATCGCAGGAGATGGCGCAGCCGACGGGGACAGGTGAGTCGATGAAGCTATGTACCTCGCTAGGGTACTCGTCGGGGATGAGCGGGACGAAGACGCGCAGCGCGCCGAAGGGGACGATGGAGCAGCCTGCGGGGCAGGCGGCGTCCGTGCCTGGCGCAGCGTCGCAGCCGGCCGGGTTGGCCATGCAAGGCGTGCGGACCAAGCCGTGCGCAATGCGCTCGCCGGAGCTGGTGAAGGGCCTCGTCCGGAACTTGCCTCCGGCCAGCGCCGCGAGCGGCCCCACAATGGGCTCCAACTGCGTGGTGAAATCACGGCAGATGCCATGAGATGGCTAAAAGTGGGGAGTTGCGTGAGGATGTTGGAGGGTTCCAGAAGCGAGGTCAGTACGCGTGAGCGCGGGACACAAGACGTACCCAGGTTTCGGGGCCCTCCTGAGAGGTTACACCACTAGTCCTGCCGGATGGGATGATATGCGCAAAGGATACAATGGTGCTCCTAGAGATGTTTGGGCGGAGGAGAAAGAAGGGGCTGGCTCTCCCTTCTGCCTTTCCTGCGAGTGAGTGCGTGGGTTGCTACTGAGCTTTGTCGACCCCTCTGCATGGAGGCCTCCTGGGGGTCTTATAGCCCGACCCCCCAGGGTTACATAGGTAAAACTACACATGGGCGGCGCCCGGACATCGGCGTCTGGAGCCGGCTGTGGGGCCCGCCGGCTGCTGGTTCCCGCCGGCTGCGGGGCTCGTCGGCTGCTCGGTACTGTGGTCTGTCGCCTCGTGCGTCATGGAGTGGTTGGCGTCGTGGGGCTACAGTGGAGCGCTGGTGCTCACGTTGGTCACCCCGGTCAGCGGGGTTGGCGGCACTGTCGCCGCGCCTTCCCGAGGCGTGTTGCACTGTAGCCACGCTCTCCCGTCGTGGAGAGCCGTCTTGTCATACGGAGCGATGGGACAGCCGCTGGCCCATCGCCGGCCGGCTAGCGGACAGCCGGACCCGGCGCGGGGCCGGGCCCAGCCGGCCAACGTTGGGAAGCCGGCCGGACGGCCAGCCAGTTTGGAGGGGCACGGGCTGCCCCGAAGTTTAAAAAAGGGGTCTGGGTTTGATTGCCCACCCGGGGGTCGTCCCCCCGACAAAGTGCCTTATGACCAGCTGATGCCAACCAGGCCCTTCTCCGGAGTGACCGATGGCTCCACCATTCCTCTGGGCCAAGTGCGCCTCCCCGCCACCTTCGGCACCCGCAAGAACTACCATACTGAGCTCATCGACTTCGACGTGGCACACATCGGCCTGCCATACAAAGCCATCTTGGGCTACCCAGCTCTCGCCAAGTTCATGACGGCGACCCACCATGCCTACAACGTCCTCAAGATGCCGGGCTACAGCAGCATCATCACTGTCTGCTGCGACGAGAAGGATGCAGTCCGCTCCCTCGAGAGCGCCTACAAGGCCGCCACCACCGCCTACCCTGCTGACGAGGATACCGCCGAGCCTCATGAGGCCGCACCCGCGAAGAAGAAGCAGCTGTTCTCTCAGGACCGTGCCGAGACGAAGAAGGTGTCAGTGGACGGCAGCGGCTCAGGCCCTGCCTTCACCATCGGCACTGGCCTCTCTCCTGCATAGGAAGACGCACTCGTCACCTTCCTTCGGGCAAATTCGGATGTGTTTGCCTGGACGGCATCTGATTTGTCCGGTGTGCCGAGGGAGGTGATCGAGCACCACTTAGCGGTGTGCCCCAATGCATGCCCCGTGAAACAAAAGGAACGGCGCCAGGCGCCAGAGAAGCAAGATTTCATCATCAAGGAAGTTCAGAAGCTCCAAGAAGCTGGAGTCATCCGTGAGGTGTGCCACCCTGAATGGCTCGCCAACCCCGTCGTGGTGCCCAAGAAGTGCGTCAAGGAGCGCATGTGCGTCGACTTCACGAGCCTCAACAAGTTCTACCCTCAAGATCCATTTCCGCCGCCCCGCATCGACCAGATCGTGGACTCCATCACCGGGTGTGAGTTGCTATGCTTCCTAGATGCCTTCTCGGGCTATCACCAGATCAAGATGGCGACCGAAGATGTGGAGAAAACGGTATTCATTACACCCGCGGCATATTCTTCTACATCTGCATGCCGTTCGGCCTCCGGAGCGCCGGAGCCACCTTCCAGAGGCTGATGCGCATCGCCTTGGGGCCTCAGATGGGAAGAAACGCGAGGCCTGTTCCCTCATTGCGGACCTCTAGGAAACATTCGACAACCTGCGCAAGGTCAACCTCAAGCTCAACCCAGACAAGTGCGTCTTCGGAGTCCCCTCCGGCAAGTTGCTCGGCTTCCTGGTCTCCCACCATGGCATCAAGGCCAATCCTGAGAAGATTAAGGCCATCGAGAAGATGCACCCTCCCCAGAGCCTCAAGGAGATGCAGCGCCTGGCGGGATGCATGGCCTTCCTTGGGCGATTCATCTCCAAGTTCGGCGAGCGAGCCCTGCCATTCTTCAAACTCATGAAGAGATCCGGCCCCTTCAAGTGGACTCCCGAGGCCGACGCTGCCTTCGTAGACCTCAAGAGGTACCTCAAGAGCCCGCCCATCATGGTCGTGCCACGCTCTCGCGAGCCCCTGCTCCTATACTTGGCGGCCACTCCCCAGACGGCCAGCGCGGCCCTGATGGCAGTTCGAGAAGAGCGCTGTCGGGCCCATGGAACCCAGGGTATCTAGACCCGTCTGCCTTTGGCCTGGGGCGCAACGCCTGGCGTGGGCCCAGCAGGCCGTCATCACCAAGCATCTCACCAAGATCCCTCATGAGGCCTTGGCCTCCTGAGGACCCCAACTCAGGGAGCGGCGGACAAGACTCAGCACCCTCACCAGCAGCCTCGTGAGGCCCTCTCACGAGGTGGCCTCCCGAGGAGGCCTCCCGAGGCCTCCTCCCGAAGGCTCTCAAGACGAAGGCTGCTCGGCTCGGCTGCGCGGCCTGATGCCCGTCACGTGGGTGACGCGCGTGGCGACAAGCGGCGACAAAAGCCGCGCCAGAAGGCGCGGATGAAGATGGTTTCCCCTTTTGTGTTAAGGGAGCAAGGCCAGCCGTCCACTTCCCAAAGCAACCCCAAAGGTTGCCCGATCGGCGAAGGAAGACCAAGACAGTGGGCGCACAGGGCGGAGGTCACCACCGAGCCCACCGGCGCGTCATGGATCATGCTTTTAAAGGCGAAGACCGCCTTTAGTCAGGATAGGCTGAGCGCCTGTCCCCTTTCAAAACCCGCCAAGTGTGGCAACCCTTCCCGCCTAAGTTTCGAGGGTGAAGAGGACCAAGGCAGGTATAAAGGGACAGTGCTGCCACCATAGAGGAGGATCGATTCCACTGTCTCCAACCTTGTACGCGAGAACACCTTCTTGCTCACGCCAATCAAAACCAAGCAGGAGTAGGGTTTTACACCGCAAGGTGGCCTGAACCTGGGTAAACCGCTGAGTCCATGGTCCGCTCCTCGCTAGCGCGCTCCCGCCGTTACTCCACCGTAGCTTAGCCGTGGTAGGGGACGAAGAGGTAGGAAACAGCTCACCCCAGTGTTCGAACCTTTGGGTCCCTGGAGCCCCACTTCCGACATTTGGCGCGCCAGGTAGGGGTGCGCTACTGTTCTCCCGCTCCGCCCTCCGTTCCACTAGCCTCATGGCCGATGCACGTCGCGAGCGCGCCAAGCGTAGGGCCGGCCGCGTGGCTCAGATGGAGCCGGTGGCCCACGGCAACCGCCGCCGCCCTGTCGAGACTACTGCCGCCACCGACCCCGCTGCCCGTGAGCAGCAGCACTCCTCCCTGCACCCCTCCGTGCAGGCGAACGGCCACACCGCCCCGGCTTCTTCCTCCCTCGCCCCCCGTGGGCCGCCAAACGCGCAGGCCGCGCTACTCATGGCGCGCGAGCTGCTCTGCTACCGTCCAGCTGACGCCGGCTACGACGCCTGGCTTGGTCGCATCACCGAGCTCGTCAACGCCGCCGGGGACGCTCCGGCGCCTTCCAACTCGCTCCGCCCTGCGCCGTCTCACGCTTGGGACCTGGCGCACGGCACTGCCCCGCCGCCTCCTCTGCGCGACGAACTCGGCGGGCCCCAGCGCAAAGCGCGGGCGCGCGAGCCGTCCCACGGCGCGTCCCCGCCAGCCCGTGACGAGGCCAGCTACCAGATCATCCGACGCACGCCCCCCAACGCTCGAGTGCTCCTCGAGCGGCAGTGCCAGCGCCAGGACCAGGCCGTCCAGGAGGTTGCCGATGGTAGGGCGCCAGAACCGCGCTGCCCTCGCCGGCGGCGTCCCCTCGAGCGGTGTGGGCTGCCGTGCCTTCACCCGCGAGCTGCAACGGGTGGTGTGGCCCGCGAAGTTCAAGCCTGAGCTGCCTCCGCGCTACGACGGCACCCCCAACCCTGCGGAGTTCCTCCAACTCTACGCGCTGAGCGTCGAGGCGGCGAACGGCGATGACAAGGTCATGGCGAACTAGTTCCCCATGGCCCTCAAGGACGGCCCGCGCTCCTGGCTCATGAACCTCCCCTAGGCGTCCATCTCATCGTGGGTCGAGCTCTACAGCCAGTTCGTCGCCAACTTCAAGGGCACGCAAGACCGCTCCCTCACCATCAATGACCTGCGGCACGTGCGTCAGCGCCCAGACAAGACCCTCCGCAAGTACATCCAGCGCTTCAGCCAAGTGCGCAACAAGATACCACGCGCCTCCGACGCGGCCGTCATCTCTGCATTCTCCATCGGCATCACGGACGTCATGATGCGCGAGAAGCTCGCCATCAACGACGAGTTGGACTCGATGCTTGAACTGTTCGACATCGCCGACAAGTGCACCAAGGCTGAAGAGGGCCGCCTCTTCGTCCACAACGACCCCGACGCGGAGCTTGAGGCCGCCAAGACCAAGAACAAGGATGTCAAGCGTAAGGGCCCTGCCGTGCTTGCGGCGGATTCTGAGTAAAAGCGCGGCCGGGACCATGATGAGCTCAGGAAAGACGGCTGGCCGCTCTGCGCCTACCACAACGTGCGCTCCCACAGCACTGAAGAATGCCAGGAGCTCAAGCTGCCCCGCGACGAGCGCCAGGGGCGCCGAGACGACCGCAATGGCCGCGGTGCCGGTCGTGCAGGTGGCCGCGGCGGCAACCGCTAGGACGGCCGCAACGGCAACGACAACTTCCGCCAGGGCTGGCGCGACCAGCCTCGCGAGGCCGCCTGGCGCGACCAGCCTCGTGAGGCCGCCTAGTGCGACCAGCCTCGCGAGGTGAACACTCAGGCCAATGCCGCTCTCCTGCCGCTGCCGCCGCCACCTTGGAGGAACGACATCAACCAGCCTGATGAGGGTGCTGGGGGCTACCAGGAGCCTCGCGCGGTCGCCTGCATCCTTGGCGGGGCTCATGCCCCTGAGTCCAACCGCTACTTCGAGCTGCTCTCTCGCGAAGTGAATGTCGCCCTACCGAGGCCTGAGGCCGCGCGGCCCCTCAAGTGGTCATAGTACGCCATCACCTTCCACACCAAGGACCACCCCAAGTCCACGGCCTCCGCAGGCGCACTCCCCATGTTGTGTACTCCCACCCTCAGCAACTTCGTGGTCACCAAGACCCTCATCGACGGAGGCGCCGGCCTCAACGTGATCTCCATCGAAACCTTCGAGACGCTCCAGGTGCCCTACGACCAGCTGATGCCGACCAGGCCCTTCTCCGGAGTGACCGATGGCTCCACCATCCCTCTGGGCAAGTGTGCCTTCCCGTCACCTTCGGCACCCGCAAGAACTACCATACCGAGCTCATCGATTTCGACGTGGCGCACATCGTCCTGCCTTACAATGCCATCTTGGGCTATCCGGCCCTCGCCAAGTTCATGGCGGCGACTCATCACGCCTACAACATCCTCAAGATGCCTGGCAGCAGCGGCATCATCACTGTTGCCTACGACGAGAAGGACGCGGTCTGCTCCCTCAAGCGCGTCTACAAAGCCGCCACCGTCGCGCATCCGGCCGACGAGGACGCGGCCGAGCCTCCTGAGGCCGCGCCCACGAAGAAGAAGCAGTTGTTCTCTCAGGACCGCGCCGAGACGAAGAAGGTGTCGGTGGACGGCAGCGGCTCCGGCCCTGCCTTCACCATCAGCGCTGGCCTCCCTCCTACATAGGAAAGCGCGCTCGTCACCTTCCTTCGGGCAAACTCGGATGTTTTCTCCTGGAAAGCATCTGATTTGTCCGGTGTGCCGAGGGAGGTGATCGAGCACCACTTAGCGGTGTGCCCCAATGCACGCCCCGTCAAGCAAAAAGCACGGCGCCAGAGAAGCAAGATTTCATCGTCAAGGAAGTTCAGAAGCTCCAAGAAGATGGGGTCATCCGTGAGGTGTGCCATCCCGAAAGGCTCGCCAACCCAGTCGTCGTCCCCAAGAAAGGCAGCAAGGAGCGCATGTGTGTCGACTTCACCAGCCTCAACAAGTTCTGCCCTCAAGATCCATTTCCGCTGCCCCGCATCGACCAGATCATGGACTCCACCGCTGGGTGCGATTTGCTATGCTTCCCAGATGCCTTCTCAGGCTATCACCAGATCAAGATGGCGACCGAAGATGTGGAGAGGACGGCCTTCATCACCCCCTGCGGCATATACTGCTATGTCTGCATGCCCTTTGGCTTGAGGAGCACGGGTGCCACCTTCCAACGGCTAATGCGCATCACGCTGGGGCCTCAGATGGGGAGGAACACAGAGGCCTACGTCGACGACATCGTGGTCAAGTCTTGCGAAGCTGGATCCCTCATTGCGGACCTCAAGGAAACATTCGCCAACCTGCGGAAGGTCAACCTCAAGCTCAACCCCGAGAAGTGCGTCTTCGGAGTTCCCTCCGGCAAGCTCCTCGGCTTCCTGGTCTCGCACCACGGCATCGAGGCCAACCCTGAGAAGATCAAGGCCATCGAGAAAATGCGTCCTCCCCGGACCCTCAAGGAAATGCAGCGCTTGGCGGGATGCATGGCCTCCCTGTAGGGTAACGCAGCAGAAAACAAAAAATTTCCGACCTACGCACCTGCCCAGGACCACTATGGAGACTGCATACAAGGTTTGATCTCTTTCGTTACCGACTCGTAGCGCAGCGGAAGTAGAGTCGATGACGAACGGCGGTGCAGATCCCCGCAGCTAGGATTTTACAACCTCCCAACCGCGAGGATGTATACCCTCATCTGCCCCGCAGACAGCCCTCCGGGAGGCGGTCGCACAGTCCCCCGGACGGTGTCGCGGACAGCCCTTCGGGAGGACCTCCGAAACTCGGACTGTCACTCGGACAGCCCTTCGGGAGGACCTCCAAAACTCGGACGGTCACACGGACAGCCCTTCGGGAGGCACTCTCGAACAAAGACCGAAACTACGATCTCTCTACAGAGTTGCACACATACGGTGTCATCTATCCGGCAGGGCTTCGCCGTCCAGAACTAGTTCCCACCGGAACCCAGACAGCCTTTCGGCTCTACGAAACTATTTCGTGGGAGGGAGAGAAGAAAGGCAGATCATGCATGCCATGTGTGTGAGACTTAGAGTGAGTATGGAGAGCTCCTCTCCACCTCCTTATATAGTGGTGGAAGGGGTGAGGGGGGGGGGCTGAAATTTCAGCCCACAAAACAAGCACCCACCAAACAAGGAAACATGTTCCCACCAAACATGGAGAAAACATGTTCCCTTGTCCATGGTGTTCCCCCATGGGGCCCCACCTTCCTCCCAACACTCTCCACCATTTGTGGGGGCTGCCCCCCACCATGGGGGGTGCCCCAACACTTTGTCCAACCACAAGGGGGCTGTCCCCTAAAGGGGGCGCCCCCAAAAACAGCCCCCACGATCCGTGGGATCTTGTCCCCTCTCGCTGGGACATGATGTTTTCCGAAACTATTTCTTCTGAAAAATTTCGGAAGGTCCCAGAACATTTCCGGCACCCTCTAAAATTATCTGGACGCGCTCCGGAACATTTCCGGTATGGTGGTTTAATTTAAAACCATCTTCGTTTACCCGGTAAACAATTCCGGCAGCTCCGAAAACCTTTTTCGGTTTTTTCTCCGGAAAAATTCCAGAAATTACCAGACCAATCTGGCAACCTCCAAAACATTCCCGGTGCTTGCCGAAACCTTTTTGGATCAATGGTTTTATCCGAAACAACTTTTCGGTTTTACCAAAACTTTTCCGGTGTTCTCTCCGGAACTTTTCCATCGTCTCTGAAACCTTTCCAGTGACTTTCTATCGGACTCCTCGTCTAGTATTCAGAAGATAGATGACCCTTAAGCGTGTGACCCTATAGGTTCGGTGAAGTATAGACATGACCGGAACACTTTCCAACCAATGATCAGCATCGGAGCCGTGGACACCCATATTGACCCCTATACCCACACGAATGAATATTCGAGTGAACCTCCAGTTGCCGTGTGCTATTCCTGTTGCTTCGCGATATGTTACAATTACCCGAGGTGAGAAACATCGGCATCCTCGTGGATCAACACTTGTCCACAATGCCAGTTACCTCGTTGCCGGTATTGTTCTCTTTTCTCGTTCCCGTGTTCCGGCATCCCTGTGATCAAATCACCCTGTGTCTGGCCAGACGATGATGGATACCGTAACACCGAGAGGGCCCAGAGATATCTCTCCATCGTCGGAGGAGCAAATCCCAATCTTGAGCTATCAAGTTACTTGACATACTTTTCCATGAACCCGTAAGCCGCCGTAATAGCCACCCATTTACGGATGACGTTTAACAAACCCCAAAGTTCATGAAGCAAGCATGAAGAAACTCGATACTCTCATGGTCTAAGGAATTATGCAAACATTAACTTCCTGTGTTATTAACCATTAACTTATGACGAATGTATCTCATAGCATAACATCAATATTGGGTCGATTCAACACAAGTGTTCTACCAACAATTGTGCCCTCAAAATTGCCGGCATAGCCATGCCCATGATCAGGAAAACAGGATCATCATGCAATACTTGAGCCAGTCATAGAGGCTTGACTAGGAATACATTTTACCGTTTATTATCCCACACGTGCAAATGAGTCTTCCTCCGAGCCTCGTGGTTATTGCAGACTCGAGAACCATAGCAGTTATAGCATGGAACATAAACCTAATTATGAACAGGGAGATAATCAATAACATTTATTATTGCCTCTAGGGCATATCTCCTACAGACTCCCACTTGCACTAGAGTCAATAATCTAGTCAATGCTAATGCACTTTACACCTATGGCATACTGGTGTAAAATATGCTTCGCATGTGGTATAGCCTGATGTCCAACGGATCTGACGACTTCAGCTCCGTGTGTAACTTTGCATATCCTCGCGTTTTCACGCTTTCACAAACTTCATATTTTGTGTGGACTTGGCTTTGCATATGTGTGAATCATTGCTCGAAACCTGATTCCTCAGACTGAGCTATGGAGCAACTATCTGCAATAGTGTCCCATAGACAAAAGCCATCTTGGAACCATACTAAGTTCATGAATGAACTATATGATTCAACAACTTCTTTGTCGCTTCTTAAGCGTCAACATACTTAGCCTCTGTTATAGAATTCGCCACAGTATCTTGTTTGGAACAATTTCCAACTACCGTGCCACCATATTATGTATTACACAAAACCCGTAACTTAAATCGAAAATCGCATGGAGCATTGATGAAGACTGTATCGATGTAATTACTTACAATGAGCACTCCATAATCTCTGCTTGCGAGAAAACATGTCATCACTACTACTCTAGTACTTTAATGACATCTTTCACTGTTGTCCTACGATCAGTACTTTGATCACTTTGGTATCCATACTCTCAACAACTTTGGAGTATCGGACATATCTGGTTGCTTTACATACCATGGAATACATGATTAATCCAAACACAAGAGTGTGTGGAATCTCCATCATGTATTTTACTCATCAGTGTTTTGGGACACCGAGTCTTGCAAAACTCTTTCCATGTGACTTCGGCAAGAATCACTTCTTGGCATTTTAAATGCTAAAAGGTTTTAGCATCTTGTCAATATGTATTCATCGCTTAGCCCTATTAGGTAAATCTATCTCCATAGATCATCATGCCTAATATTGAGGCTATTTAGCCCAAGCACTTCATCAAAAAACTATTTTCAAATGAAGTCCTTAATTCGTGTCAAGAAATTTATTTCCAATTAACAATGTCTCAAGCACACAACATTTTTAGAAATATTATTATGCTCCCACTTAATTTCTTGAATTACAAGCATCTTCGTTACCCATTGATGAAGTCAAACCCCTTTGGCCAATTCCAACTCCACTTTGCTCTCTTCTGTCCATCGCTGGAACTCTGAAGTTTGCATACTTGCTAGCATCCTCTGGATTGACAAATTACTTTGGACTGTATCACATACAAGTCCTAGGTTTCATTTCCATGAGATGGAAATCCTTTTGTCATCCATGTTTCATATCTCATGATTGATATATGAATTAATTGCTAGTTCAACCCGAACCGACCTCAAGCATCGCTACGGTGAAACAACCTCATCGTAGTCAACTCCTTGAACTTGTTATTTCAACAAGTCGAGCTTTATGGATAAAACATTTTTATCCGTATCAGTTTTTAGTTCCATAAATATTCGTTTAGACTCTAAGTCTTCCGAAAGGTGTATCAAGGTTCTAATCTTGAATTACTTATATGGAAACTATCTCGGATTGTATTGGCATTTAGCCAATTCCTGAGTCAGGGCCCATCATCGCTTCCTTGTGTATCGTAGGTATACTGTTGTCCAACAACAATATCTCGTTTGCGCACCTGAGAGGTTTGCACGAGCCTTGCCTACGAGGTTCAGCTGCAAGTTCGACTGAAGTCAATACATTTTATTGTAGAGACTTCCATATCAGTCGCAGTAGGAAACTCCGGAATCACTTCCAAGGTTCCTTTCCTTTGACCTGATGACGAAGATACCGGTTATCTCGTCGAGTTGCACTGTCCTCCCACTCACCTTTTGTAAGAACTATTCTCTTTAAAAGCATACCGTTTTGTGGCAATCCTATTTGCCTCGGTATAGTGAGGGAGGAATACCCAATGACTTGGGATAACCTTACAAAGTAGCATTTGTCTGATTTGGAATAGGTTTGTAATCTTTTACACAAGCCCCATATTCCAAATGTTAAGAAAAGATATAACATGGTTGGGCGTACCATACCATGGCGTCATTTCAACAGACCCGATGGAGCTCTTTTCAGTGTAAAAGCCGTAGTCTCTAAAGCATCACCTTAAAAGGGATAATGGCAAATTTATTTAAGTCATCTTTGATCTTACCATGTCATAAATGGTTTGATTACAGCTTCACGGACTTTCCACTTGCAGTGGTGTTCCAGGAGGTGCAAGTTATGAAACCCCTTTCATAACTCATCAGACATTCGCTAAAGTTGTAACTCAAATATTCCTTTCTGCAATCAAATTGTAGAAACATAATTTTCTTGTTACAATAACTTCTACTTCATTTTTGAAAACCTTATGAATGAATTCAAAAGATCCAGACTTACGTCTCAACAAGTAAATATCCATATATCTACTTGAGTCATTTCTGAAGATAGACAAATCCAGTACTTGCAACAACATTTGTTGGACTTTCACACATCATAATGTATGATCACCAATATGTTCTTTGCTCGTTCCTTATGGCGTGTGAACGGTATTTTAGTCACTTCACTTTTCAGAGGAAAGTTGCAAGTGTCAGATGATTCAAAATCAAATGACTTCAAAAATCCATCATAATGGAATTTTCCATGCGGGTTTCTCCAATGTGACCAAATGCAGTGCCACACTTGTGTGGTATTCTTTTAGTCTTGCGACATTTAGCGTCAGTGTTATGGATGTATCATATTACCATCAATATTCATAGCATACATCCCATCCTGTATGGAAGCATGGCCCTTCATGTTATTCATAACACCGAACATCAAAAGTTCTCTTAGGAATAACCTTCTTGCAAAATACCTTATGCAAAGGGCTAGAGTGTATGAAACTCTAAATGAATTATGAAAGTAAATACAGAGGCAATGTATTAATATCAATATTCATAACATACATCTCATTCATAATGAAAGTATGGCCCTTATGTTATTCATAACACCGAACATCAAAAGTTCTCTTATGAACAACCTTCTTGCAAGATACCTTATGCAAAGGGCTAGAGTGTGAAACTCTAAAATGAATTATGAAAGTAAATACATAGGGAATACACCTATGGAAGGCATAGTAACATTTACTATGTTCCCTGCGCGTATCTAAACCTCATTCCTGGCTAGTCTTTCAGACCATAGTAGTTCTTACATCGAGCTGCAACAGAATGCAATTGAGCGGGTATCTTTGTGATTAACTCACAATACCCAAGAATTAGTGATTAACATGTTTAACCATAATTGCCAAGAACTATATCTTTGACCAGCCTTCTATACATCAAAAACTTGTATGACATTCATACATGAGCTGGATATTCCAGTCTTCTTTCCTTTTGCCATTATACTTCTAACAGTTTAACTTTTAGTATTTCTCCTACTCTCAGAAGAAGCACCCAACTTTAGAGTGGCGTTAGCCCCGGATTTCCTAGGCGTGAAAGTTTCACTAACACCTTTCGGACACTTCCTTTCTCTTTAAGTTGTTGTTTTATTCACCATCATCATATGACAGGCGTTCTTCTGGATCCCTCTTTTATCAGTCTAATGCATAGTAAACTCCTTTACTAATAGTTTGCAAACAAACATTGCTTTGGATATCTCATATCTTTTAGCCTTTATCTGTCTCTGAAAATGATTTTTAGATTCCATGAATATCACATAACTATCCAAACTTTTGAAGTTCGGGTCTCATGGAAGCAAACGTATTGCACTTGACTGAAACAGAATTCTAGCTTTTGGATCGAAGGACGAGAGTCACATGATCCATAGCATTAGCGGGAGAATACCGAAAGTATGCGATAGGACAAAGTCCTTCTCGGCACTCTAGAGGACAATCCTCACATTACGTTACCAACCGTAAAGATTTAACCAGATATTTAACAGCTATTCAATTTTTAATAGGGAAGGTGGAAACGCGAGCCATTATCCTACAACTATTATGAAAATCACACTTAGACAGAGTTCATAATTAATTGCACTGAGAATTAAACAAGGTAATTCTACAGTGCGCTCCCACTCAAATCAATATCTCTCATAATTGATTGTGAGTGATGCAAGATCCAACTTTCAATTCAGCGTCAAGGATGTAACCATCTCAAGTGACGAGAATTTCAATTGGTAGGCCAACTTGCCAATCACATCTCTATGTGACTCTTGTTCATCTTTCGATGCTTGTGTTCCGAGCTCATGACTTTCATGCCTGAACGTCAAGACAACCAAGTGATCTTGCTGCGAGGTCTCAACTCACCCGTCTCACACTTCTCTAATCGTTCGTACCCATGTAACCATGTGATACCCCGAAGAGATAGGTGCCGTGACGGTGCTACACTTGGGAGAACACTAACTACTTGATATTTTTTGTGAGAGATCACCCTAATAAAAAGCGACTACCACGCAATCAAGAAGGGTGCATCATAAGGGATAAACATCTCAGGCAATTCATAATAGCAAGATATGGTATAGCCCTTTCTGACGGAGAAGTCTTTCATTTCTTCGTCTTCGGCATTCGCGTCGGTGTTCACCTTCGCGAAGATTGCCACCACCTTGTCGATGCACCAAATAATATTGCTATCTCTATAGCTAATAAAATAAGTGCATTACATAAGGTTGACACGCAGGTCATTAAAGTGCAATCATATCGCTCCAGCCATCATGCCGAATCATGACACGCAGGTCATGTTAATCAATTTACATCATATAGTCATCTCATACATAATCAAATTATTATGAACACTGCTATACCACATCACATGCACATGCAAACCATCCTGCAAAACCAAGTTAGACGCCTCTAATCGGTTCATGCGAAATTTTATTTTACGTGGCTTCTAAGGTTTCGAAACAAACCGAAGCTACCAACGTCCATCATCAAGCATGATAATCCAAGTCGCTAGATTAACATTCCAGGGTGTATGAAACACGAGATAATAAAATCTCGAGCCCCATACTAAACTTCGTCATATGCGTGACCCCCGTGCAGATCACATCTGCATTGCCCTTTCGTCTGCAAAATTTCATCTTTCTTTTTAACTACGGTGGAATTCAATGAACTGTTAGCACTTCGTTGATCAATCAGGATCGCGGATTGCCAGAACATTGAAACTCCACCATACTGTTATCAAGATCAGAAATATGCAAATTCGAGGGAAGCAACAAGAACATCGGGTAACAGACTTCATCTGCTACCCGCACAAATAATTTTCAGCAATAGATCTCATCTACTACCTAATTATATTGTGCAACACCCATACATCTCTATGTATTCTAGATCGCAACCTGCATCTACGCATAACCTGGCTCTTGATGCCACTGTAGGGTAACGCAGCAGAAAACAAAAAATTTCTGACCTACGCACCAGCCCAGGACCACTATGGAGACTGCATACAAGGTTTGATCTCTTTCGTTACCGACTCGTAGCGCAGCGGAAGTAGAGTCGATGACGAACGGCGGTGCAGATCCCCGCAGCTAGGATTTTACAACCTCCCAACCGCGAGGATGTATACCCTCATCTGCCCCGCGGACAGCCCTCCGGGAGGCGGTCGCACAGTCCCCCGGACGGTGTCGCGGACAGCCCTTTGGGAGGACCTCCGAAACTCGGACTGTCACTCGGACAGCCCTTCGGGAGGACCTCCAAAACTCGGACGGTCACACGGACAGCCCTTCGGGAGGCACTCTCGAACTAAGACCGAAACTACGATCTCTCTACAGAGTTGCACACATACGGTGTCATCTATCCGGCAGGGCTTCGCCGTCCAGAACTAGTTCCCACCGGAACCCAGACAGCCTTTCGGCTCTACGAAACTATTTCGTGGGAGGGAGAGAAGAAAGGCAGATCATGCATGCCATGTGTGTGAGAGTTAGAGTGAGTATGGAGAGGTCCTCTCCACCTCCTTATATAGTGGTGGAAGGGGTGAGGGGGGGGGCTGAAATTTCAGCCCACAAAACAAGCACCCACCAAACAAGGAAACATGTTCCCACCAAACATGGAGAAAACATGTTCCCTTGTCCATGGTGTTCCCCCATGGGGCCCCACCTTCCTCCCAACACTCTCCACCATTTGTGGGGGCTGCCCCCCACCATGGAGGGGCCCCCCAACACTTTGTCCAGCCACAAGGGGGCTGTCCCCTAAAGGGGGCGCCCCCAAAAACAGCCCAAAAACAGCCCCCACGATCCGTGGGATCTTGTCCCCTCTCGCTGGGAAAAGATGTTTTCCGAAACTATTTCTTCTGAAAAATTTCGGAAGGTCCCAGAACATTTCCGGCACCCTCTAAAATTATCTGGACGCGCTCCGGAACATTTCCGGTATGGTGGTTTAATTTAAAACCATCTTCGTTTACCCGGTAAACAATTCCGGCAGCTCCGAAAACCTTTTTCGGTTTTTTCTCCGGAAAAATTCCAGAAATTACCAGACCAATCTGGCAACCTCCAAAACATTCCCGGTGCTTGCCGAAACCTTTTTGGATCAATGGTTTTATCCGAAACAACTTTTCGGTTTTACCGAAACTTTTTCGGTGTTCTCTCCGGAACTTTTCCATCGTCTCTGAAACCTTTCCAGTGACTTTCTCTCGGACTCCTCGTCTAGTATTCAGCAGATAGATGACCCTTAAGCGTGTGACCCTATAGGTTCGGTGAAGTATAGACATGACCGGAACACTTTCCGATCAATGATCAGCATCGGAGCCGTGGACACCCATATTGACCCCTATACCCACACGAATGAATATTCGAGTGAACCTCCAGTTGCCGTGTGCTATTCCTGTTGCTTCGCGATATGTTACAATTACCCGAGGTGAGAAACATTGGCATCCTCGTGGATCAACACTTGTCCACAATGCCAGTTACCTCGTTGCCGGTATTGTTCTCTTTTCTCGTTCCCGTGTTCCGGCATCCCTGTGATCAAATCACCCTGTGTCTGGCCAGACGATGATGGATACCGTAACACCGAGAGGGCCCAGAGATATCTCTCCATCGTCGGAGGAGAAAATCCCAATCTTGAGCTATCCATTTACTTGACATACTTTTCCATGAACCCGTAAGCCGCCGTAATAGCCACCCATTTACGGATGATGTTTAACAAACCCCAAAGTTCATGAAGCAAGCATGAAGAAACTCGATACTCTCATGGTCTATGGAATTATGCAAACATTAACTTCCTGTGTTATTAACCATTAACTTATGACGAATGTATCTCATAGCATAACATCAATATTGGGTCGATTCAACACAAGTGTTCTACCAACAATTGTGCCCTCAAAATTGCCGGCATAGCCATGCCCATGATCAGGAAAACAGGATCATCATGCAATACTTGAGCCAGTCATAGAGGCTTGACTAGGAATACATTTTACCGTTTATTATCCCAGACGTGCAAATGAGTCTTCCTCCGAGCCTCGTGGTTATTGCAGACTCGAGAACCACAGCAGTTATAGCATGGAACATAAACCTAATTATGAACAGGGAGATAATCAATAACATTTATTATTGCCTCTAGGGCATATCTCCTACACTCCCTGGGTCGCTTCATCTCCAAGTTTGGCGAGCGAGCCCTGCCTTTCTTCAAGCTCCTGAAGAGGTCCGGCTCTTTCAAGTGGACTCCTGAGGCAGACGCCGCCTTTGAAGGCCTCAAGAGGTACCTCACGAGCCCACCCATCATGGTCGCGTCGCGCTCTCGCGAGCCTCTGCTCCTGTACTTGGCGGCCACCCCTCAGACGGGCAGCGTGGCACTGGTGGCGGTGCGAGAGGAGCGCGTCTGTGCTAAGGAGCAACCTTTCGCACCTCCCGAGCCTCGTGAGCCCTCCGAGCCTCGTGAGCCTCCTCAGCCTCATGAGCCCTCCGAGCCTCGCGAGCCTCCTGAGCCTCGTGAGCCCCCCGAGTCTCGCGAGGCGCCTGGAGTGCAAGCTGCCACCACAACTACGCGCCTCGTCGAACACCCCGTGTACTTCGTCAGCACCGTGCTAAGAGATGCGCGTGAGCGCTACCCCATGCAGCAGAAGCTCCTCCTTGCGCTCCTCGTCGCCTCCAGGAAGCTGCGCCACTACTTTTAGGGTCATCCCATCAAGGTCATCTCTTCCTACCCCTTGGAGCAAGTTCTGCGCAGCCCCAACGCTGCCGGCCGCGTCGCCGAATGGAACATCGAGCTGCAAGCCTTCCAGCTGGAGTTCTCCACCACCAGGGTCATCAAAGGCGCGGCTCTGGCCGACTTCATGGCAGAATGGATGAACACGTACGAGGAGGAGCCTCACGAGGCCAAATCCCTTCTGCCAGGGGACAAGGCGCCTGGTGGCTGGACCATGCACTTCGACGGCGCCTTCTCCCGACAGGGCGCGGGAGCTGGAGTCATGCTCACCTCGCCGATAGGAGACAAGCTCTACTACGCCGTGCAACTCTGCTTTAGGCACACCGACAAGGTCTCCAACAACATCGTAGAATATGAGGGCCTCATCGCCGGCCTCAGGGCCGCGTTCGCTCTGGGCATCAAGCGTCTGACCATCAAGGGCGATTCCCAACTTCTCGTCAACTTCTCCAACAAAAGCTACAAGCCCAAGGACGAGCACATGGCCACCTACCTAGATGAGGTACGTAAACTTGAGAAGCATTTTCTTGGCCTGGAGCTCAAGCACGTCCCCCGCAGCGGCAACAAAGAAGTTGACGACATCGCAAAATGAGCATCTCGCCGCGAGCCTCAGAGCCCCGGCGTTTTCGAGGAAATGCTCCTCAAACCATTAGCCGCACCTCCTACCGCGAGCACCGCGCTTCTTCATGAGGAACTCCTGCCTGCACCGCCCACGGGCGCGCCAGACTGCGGCCCAGCCTCAGGAGTCCGCCTGCTGCTGGCGCTGGAACCTCAAGTGGATAGCTGGGCTGCGGAGTTCAAGGCTTACTTGCTGCACGGCACCCTCCCGGAGGAGGACTCAGAAGCAGAGCGCGTGGCCCGGCAGGCCACAACTTAATGCTTGCAGGATGGTGAGCTGTACCGCAGGCGCCCCAAAGGCGTCTCGCTGCGGTGCATCTCTGAAGAACAAGGGCGTGAGTTGCTCGCCGGTATCCATGGAGGGGACTGCGACCACCACTCCTCGTCACGCACCCTCATTGGCAAGGTGTTCCGCATCGGCTTCTACTGGCCCACTACGCTGCATGACGCCACCGCGCTGGTCCAAGCCTGTGAGGCCTGCTAGTTCCACGCCAAGCAGATCCACCAGCCGGCGCAGGGCCTCCAGGCGATCCCCCTCTCATGGCCCTTCGTGGTCTGGGGGCTGGATATCTTGGGGCCCTTCCCTCGTGCGACTGGCGGTTACCGCTACCTCTACGTTGCCATCAACAAATTCACCAAGTGGGTAGAGGTCAAGCCTGTACGCACCATCCCGGCAGGCTCTGCCGCCAAGTTCATCAAGGGCCTCATGAGCCGCTTTGGAGTTCCCAACCGTATCATCACCGACAATGGCTCCCAGTTCACGAGCGGCCTCTTCAGGTCCTACTGCGCCAGCCTCGGCACGCAGATCTGCTACGCCTCGGTGGCGTACCCGCGAAGCAATGGCCAGGCCGAGCGCGCCAACGCCAAGATCCTCAAGGGCCTCAAAACAAGGAGCTTCAAGAAGAAGCTCTAGGCCTATGGCAAAGGCTGGCTCGATGAGCTGCAGTCCGTGCTATGGTCCATTCGCATGATGGCAAGCAAGCCTACCGGCGAGACCCCCTTCTTCCTCGTCTACGGAGCTGAGGCGGTCCTTCCATTGGAGCTCAAGCATGGCTCCCCGCGAGTCCTTGCCTTCGACGAGGCACGTCAGGATGGCTCTCACGCGTACGAACGAAATGGGGCTGTACACGCCTCGGAGCCTCTCATTGCGTTTGCCTGATGGGCCCGCGAGAGTTCCCGCCCATGCCCAAGTGGAAGCCCCATGCTCCACGCTGGCGGAACGATCGACCCGCGATCATACCAACACCCCTGTGGAAGCCCCATGCTCCGCGCTGGTGGAACAATCAACTGAGGGCGCCCCACGGGCTGCACCAACCTCAAGCTGACCCGTGCCGGACACGGCAGCACCCTTTTTCTCATTTTGATGTGTAACCGAGGGCGCCCCATGGGTTGCACCAACCTCAAACTGACCCGTGCCGCACACGGCAGCCGCATCTTGTTTTGCTTATGTAATGGGTTGCTATCTTACTTCAGTAAAGATTCGGTTTCTCTACATGGCATTTCGTTTTGTCTTTGCCTCACGAGCCTCGCACGCTCACGACATCCCTCATGAGCCTCACGCGAGTGGAGGCTGGACATGGTGTCTGTGCTCGGGTCAGTCCCAGCAGCGCTGAAAACCCCAAGCAACCGGGCTCTGGCTCGCGGGCCTTCTCCCGTGCACGCCACCCCGCCAAGGTTCTTGGTGTCTTGTCTCCTCGCGTAACACCCATGAGCGAATCGGCGAGCGTGCGTTGCTCTCAAGAGCAGGTCCCCTGAAAGGCCTCACGAGGATGCCTCGCGAGGGGGGCCCCTCTGGTCCTCAGGAAGCCCCGCATGCCTCACCTCGTGTGAAACCCTGGTTTTTGGCAACTTTTTCTTTTCAAAATCTTTCTGGCTCTATTTGCAATTTGGATGGTTTTTGAATCTTTTCAGTTGACTTTGGACTTAGGAACTTTTGAATCTTTCTCTAAGTGATCCAAAGCCCTCCTCATCTTACCAAAATCTTGTCACACACCTTCTGGATCAATATCCAATTCTCAATCTTTCTCAAATACTCATTTTCTTCCTTTGGGAAAAATATGTCATCACTATTGGTTATGAAGCAACCTATAGCTCTGATGATCAAAAAAATCCCAAATTAATACCACACCTTCTTGTCATCATCTACTCCCACAATCTTCAAAAACATCTCATGGCCCAGTATAATATTTTGTCCAGAAAACTCCATTTGTCTTCTGGACAGTACTGTCCATTTATGAAGCAACTCATATTTTTCCAACTCAGAAAACTCTCAGATAATTCCCTGAGATACTAGGGAACCTATATTGCCACAATATTCAAAAATATCACCTTGCCCAGTACAAATTTTCATCAGCAATATTCTGACTAGTTTCTGCTCAAATGGAACCTCTGTGAAGGAAGTACCATCTAGAGGTATCCAATTGAGCTAAAAAATTTATGACAGCATCTATCCACCAAATAACCCTCCCACACCAAATTTCAGCCCCAGTAGATCAACCAGATGAGTGCTACAAGCTCATCTTGTTTCTGTTCCAGTACTTGTAGTTGTACATGAACCCTATTCAAACTTTGATGAAAGTTTCTCAAACTTGGCCAGCTTATAGTCCTTCCAAGATAGATCATCCCAGACATCTCCATTGGCTCCATCTCCAGCTCACCTCTCCTCTAGATATCTCCCAAAGTTTCTGTCAGAAACTGTAGCTGAAGCTACACTTTGAATCAGAGTGTATCTAGTCGAACCAGTGGCACAGAGAGGCTAAGTGGTCGAGGGTCGACATGTTGGACAAGATGCGCCAGCCGTGCGTGGCTTCCAGACACCACTACCCATGGTGAGCACGGCATTGGCATGCCAATGCGCGCGCTCTGCGCCGCGCCCGTGTCTGATGAGACGGATCCGGCTGCCCCGCGTCGCCGTACCTTGTCCCCGTGCGCCGACTAGCTCATCTTCGTACACCTGGCCACCCTAGATCCTTCCCCCTCACTGGAGAAGCCCTCACCAGCCGCCACGCACACGGGCACTGTGGCGCCCGTGTGGCCACAGTGGCCCTGCTGCTCGTCGCCTTCCTCCGCATGCCGCCACAGCTGCATTAAATCCTCCTGCCCTCTCCTATCCCGTCGCCCACGTCAAGCCAGCCAGCGCGGCGTCCTTGCGCCGGCGACCTGGCTCGAGCTCCGCCCAATCCAGAAGCTCCGCCTCTTCCTATATAAAGGCCTCCCCGGCCTCTCTTCGCTCCTCACCCAACCTCCTCCATCTCCAATTGAGCCCCTCGAGCATTGAGCCAAGGCCGAGAGGCCCTCTGGTCTCGCATCTCGCTGGCGACCCGCCGCCACCCGAGCTCCACTCCCTCACTAATTTACTCCACCCCAGCCTCAACCGACTGCCCATGCGAGCTCACCTCACTCTCCTGACCCCGCCCAAGCTCTTTCCCGGTCGAAACCATGCCAGAAACGCCGTCTCCGGCGACACCCGAGAGCTGCCACCGCCGGAGAGGAGGGGGGCGACGCCCTCCGGCCATCTCTCGCCACGCTATGGGTACATACGTGTTCGTCTCGATGAGCTCGTTCCATCCCCGTAGTCGCCGGACCTCGCCGCCGTCTGTATCGCCGGCGACCGTCGCCGGAGCTCCGCCGATCTCTGTTTCCCTCTCCCCCTTTTAAATCTGACAGAGGGGCTCGCTCGTCAGTGGCACGCCGTAGCGGTAAGTGGAGGCGCCCTGGCAAAGTACGCCTTCGACGTGGCCCCCTGTTGATTTTCTGATTTTCTGATTTTAATTAATATTTGACCAGAAACTTTGACCGTCCATAACTTTTTATCCACTGATTGGTCAACCACAATAATGATAATAATGATGGAAGAACTTGTCTCATGTTCAGAGGTACTCTATGGCTCATGAATATTTCGAGGGTTCTGGAATAACCCCGAAGAGAGTAAGTTGGTATCCGGTAGCCGTAAGCACCCAAGCACTTAATATGATTATTGCCATGCTATTGTTTGCTGCATTGTTATGGTTGCCATGAGCTTGCGAGTACATTCCAAGTACTCACCTGGCGTATCATGCCAGATGCAGGAGAAGCCAGGGATGGAGGTCCCGATGGTTCGTGCTACGCTAACTAGGCCGTGTCCCTAACAGTGTCCCTATGGATGGAGTTTTCCGCGCTATGTTCCGCTACGCCGTAGTTCTACCCAGTAGTATCGAGACCGTGCTATGTTTCATAAATAATGTAGATATTGTCATAGCACGTGCAGTGCTTCTGGCCTCGCTTTCAATATAAATTATGAGTTTGTACTCGAGATATATCAATAAAGTTCAGTTTAGTTCTGTTCCAAATTGTTGTGTGTTTCCAGAAGACATGATCTCTGGGTTGGAAACACTGGGTAAACCGGTCCTCTGAGCCGGGGTGCCACAACGCTTGGTATCAGAGCCGCGATGACTGTAGGACACCCTAGTTAACCCTGCGCTAGAACCGCGACTAGTTTAGAGTCTTGGCGTGTCTTTCTTGTTGCATCTGATTGCTGCATGGCATGCATATAGTTTTTTTTGTTGTGCTAACCGCTGGTTTAATGAGTGTAGATGGCACCAGTTCCGTACCACTACAACCAAGAGACGGCACCGTTCACTTTTCCGGTACTGCTTCGTAATGTCTGGCTTCGGCTTTATCCCCACGGCGAAGACCCAGTATATCAGGTGTTCTGAGAGAAGCTTGCTGGTTCAGTGTACGAGTATCACGCGGAGGCCTTTCTTACTGCGAGTTCAGATATTGGCAGCTACTCCCGTTCTTCCACGGGCGGAACTGCTTCTACTCCGGATTTGGCGATCCAGTTTGCTGCGATGGAGGCTCTTACTGACTTGCGCTTCCACGAGGTCGAGATGCAGACTCATCCAGGTTTCTTTCACTACCACACCCTGTCGCCTGCGTCAGGGCGAGTGCTTTTCGCACTTGTTGACCCGGCGAGTGATCGTGCTACTGGTGTTTTATCTCGTTAGTTGAATGCCAGTTGCCGTATGATCACTTCACTAGCTGAGGAGCTGACTCATGCCCGAGGGGCACTTGCAGCTGTTGCGGCAGCACAGTCTCCTCCTCCACCTCCGTTTTCACATGTGTATACTACACCCGTTCCACCTTCTGAGACTCCTTCTAGCTCGTTCGGACCGCCAGGCTTTTCATCTGGTAGCCGATGTGAGACCCCGGCAGAGTGGGCCTCACTTCGAGCTACCCCAGCTGCTCCGATGCTGCGGCGTCGTGCTCCTTCTCCTTCAGAGGGAGAACCTTCCCGTCAGCGTCGTCGTGTTTCCTTTGATCCGGAGGCCGAGATTCACATCATCAGCTCAGATTCCAAGATAGGGTCAGACGAGGAGGAGTCTTCAGTTTGCCAGTGTTCGTGCCACCCGCGTTACTAGAGTGGATGCTTGAGTCTCAGTGCATGCATCATAGCATCTATGCATATGTCAACTGCTGTATGAGCAGTCCAGTCATGATAATCCCCCTACTAGCTTGTCATGTATGATGTTGGGTTGCCTTGTATAATTATGTTGTTTTCTTTAATTTCTCTTTTTATTTGGTTTCTTTTCTGGTGTCACACTGTCATGCTTTCCGTTATGGATGTTGCTCATCGATTCGGTATTTTGCAATGGGAACAAATATAGGATGAAGAGGTGTAGTAACCAAGGCGGCGATGGAACTCCCGTTCGTCGATCCGCCAGACAAGCAGGACAGTCACCAGAAGATTTACGACCTCCACCACCACAGTCACCGACTACTGATCAGATTATGAGAATGTTTGAAGAGAAAAGAAATCAAGATCTCATGGAATTTCTGAAAAGTATGCAGACTATGGTGGGTCAGAATAACAATAATGGGACACACTCTAAGTTGTCTGATTTTCAGCGTACCAAGCCACCCAGATTTGGTCAGGCTGTGGATCCTATGGAAGCAGATGATTGGCTGAGGACCATGGAAAAGAAACTGGACATAGCCCGTTGTGATGAGTCAGACAAGGTTCCTTTCGTTACACACTACCTGGAGGGACCAGCAGCTATATGGTGGGACAACACAAAACTAATGTGGTCCCCTGGGGAAGACATTTCTTGGGAGAAGTTCAAAGAGGTATTCCGCAAGTATCATATTCCTATCGGCATAATGAAGGTGAAGCAGAGGGAATTTCTTGCCCTTACTCAAGGAAACATGTCAGTGGGTGAGTATCTGAATAAGTTTAATAATCTGGCACGGTACTCCACTCATGACGTATCCACGGAGGAAAGAAAAATTGATCGATTTCTAGGAGGACTCAATCATACCCTCCGCTGTCAGCTTTGTATGCTTGACTTCCTTGACTTCCAGACTTTGGTGAACAAGGCTTTTATAGCCGAACGAGAGCATAAGTTAGGATATGATGATCGCAAGCGGAAGTTTGAACCCAAGAAGGACAACCGTGAGCAGTTTGTGCAGAAGCCACGTATCTAGCAATCAGGTCCATCTGAATACAAACCTGCCAGGAACAATAGTAACAACAACAATAAGCCTGTCAGCCAAGACAAGACCTTCGGCAAACAGCCAGTGCTGGAGGACTGCCGCCGCAACAACACATGCTTTACTTGTGGCCAAAGCGGGCATTACTCCAAGCAGTGCCCCGCAAGAAATGGGAAGCCATCATTCGACTACAAGCCACAAGTCAACAGTGTTGGACGCCGCCCCAATACGAACTTCTATTGCGGCCAAGTCCATCATATCTTTGCCGAGGAATCCCGCGAAGCACCAGATGTGGTCCTTGGTATGTTTTCTGTTAACAACATACCTGCAATAATTTTATTTGATTCTGGGGCTTCTCATTAGTTTATTTCGCGGAGTTTTGCCACCTTGCACAAATTTTCTCCTTCTCTTTTGGACAAAACCATGGTGGTACAATCCCCTGGCTCCATGCTCAGAACGAATGTGATATACAAGAATCTAGAAATTTTGATACATGGCGTCAAGTTTCCAGCTACTCTTGTTGCCATTGAATCCCCCGAACTGGATATAATATTGGGAATGGATTGGTTGGTACCACATCAGGTGTGTATCAACTGTTCCACTAGGAAGGTGACATTGGTTAATCCGGCAGGCCAAACAGTGCAATTCACTGCTAGCAGAATGATATCAAAGAAAGGAATGGCATTCAAAGCCACAGCTACAGACATAATTCTGATTCCAGTGGTCAGTGAATTTCCGGACGTATTTCCGGAAGAATTGCCAGGAATGCCACTAGACTGGGAACTAGAGTTCGCTATTGAGGTTGTTCCCGGAACAGCTCCAATTTACAAGAAGTACTACCGCATGCCTTCACCAGAGCTGGTGGAACTAAAGAAGCAGTTGGATGAATTATTGTAAAAAGGGTACATTCGTCCGAGCACTTCACCATGGGGATCACCTGTGCTGTTTGTTAAGAAGAAGGATGGCAGCCTACGGATGTGCGTGGACTACCGCCAGTTGAATGAGGTCACCATCAAGAATAAATATCCGCTTCCCCGCATTGAGGATCTATTTGACCAGTTGAACGGGGCCCGGGTATTTTCCAAGATTGACCTTCGAACGGGGTATCATCAGTTAAAACTCAAAAAAGAGGATATCCCCAAAACAGCCTTTACCATGAGATATGGCCTGTATGAATTTACAGTCATGTCATTTGGGCTGACAAATGCTCCAGCCTATTTCATGAGCATGATGAATAAGGTCTTCATGGACTTTTTGGACAAATTTATGGTAGTCTTCATCGATGATATTCTGATCTATTCAAAAGATGAAGAGGAGCACACACAACATCTCCGTACTGTCCTGGAAAGGCTAAGGACCCATCGCTTGTATGCCAAATTTAGTAAATAAGAATTTTGGTTGAAAGAGGTGGGATTTCTGGGAGATGTTCTGTGAGAGCAGGGTGTGGCCGTCGACCCCAGCAAAGTGACTGCTGTATTAAACTTGAGGACACCAGCCACAGTAACGGAAGTTCGTAGCTTTCTGGGATTGGCAGGCTACTACCGTCGCTTCATTGAAGGCTTCTCAAAAATAGCCAAGCCATTGACAGAATTGCTGAAAAAGAACCACAAATTTGCCTAGACGGAAGAATGTGACAGCAGTTTCATGGAATTAAAGACGAGGCTAACTACAGCCCCTGTCTTAGTTCTCCCAGATATCCACAAGAGCTTTGACATATATTGCGATCCTTCCAGAAGTGGAATCGGCTGCGTTCTAATGCAAGAAGGAAAGGTTGTAGCATATGCATCCAGACAGCTACGACCCCATGAAGAGAACTACCCTACGCATGATTTGGAATTGGCAGCCGTGATTCATGCATTAAAAATTTGGAGGCACTATCTCATTGGGCAGCGATGTGAAATATACACAGACCATAAGAGTCTCAAGTATATTTTCACTCAACCCGACCTTAATCTCAGGCAGAGAAGATGGCTTGTATTGGTCAAGGACTATGATATCAGAATTAATTATCATCCGGGAAAAGCAAATGTGGTAGCAGATGCTCTTAGTGGAAAACAAGGCACCATAAATGCCATAATGGAGGGTATCCATCCGAGGCTACAGGAAGAGTTTGCTAAGCTAAACATGGTGCTATGCGGCCCAATTAGCCCGGATACCTTGGAAATTACTCTGACACTTATGGAATAAATTAAGGAAGCTCAGAAATCAGATAAAGGAATACAAGAGATCAAGGAGCATATTCCGCAAGGAAAGGCTAAGTCCTTCCATATTGATGATCAAGGCACCCTATGGTTTGAGAACCGAATATGCGTGCCTGATCAAGACAGCTTGAGACAGCAAATACTTAGAGAGGCACATGAATCCGCCTAATCTATCCATCCGGGAGGAACAAAAATGTACCAGGACTTGCGAGAAACCTTTTGGTGGCCAGGAATGCAAAGGGACATAGCATACTATGTCGCCTGTTGTGACATCTGCAACAGAGTCAAGGCTGAACACCAGAAATCCGCTGGGCTACTGCAACCTTTACCAGTTCCCCAGTGGAAATGGGATGACATATGCATGGACATCATTGTTGGACTACCCAAGTCCACAAGAGGCAATGATGCTATCTGGGTCATCGTGGATATACTTACGAAAGTGGCTCACTTTATTCCGGTAAAGACCACTTTCAACGCTTACCAGCTGGCACAGCTCTACATGTCCCGGATAGTCAGCCTTCATGGAGTACCCAAGTCTATCACATCGGATAGGGGCTCCCTGTTCACTTTAGCATTCTGGCTGCGATTGCATCAAGCCCTGGGAACCGTACTAAAGCATAATACGGCATATTATCCACAGACAGATGGACATACCGAACGTGTGAACCAGATTTTAGAAGATATGCTTCGGTCCTGTGCTCTCACCTATGGACCCAAATGGGAGGATAGTTTACCCTATGCAGAATTCTCCTACAATAATGGTTATCAGTCGAGTCTCAAGATGTCACCATTTGAAGCTCTGTATGGACGAAAGTGTCGCACTCCTTTAAATTGGTCTCAGACAGGAGACAACCGTATCTTCGGCACGGATTTGATGCTCGAGGCTGAGAAACAAGTCAAGGATATTCAGGAACGTCTTCGAGCAGCCAAGTCCCGTCAAAAGAGTTACTATGACCCGAAACACCGAGAAGTAACTTTTGAGCCCGGAGAGTATGCTTATCTCCGAGTTACCCCCATGAAAGGAATAAAGAGGTTTCACACTCGAGGAAAGCTTGCACCGAGATATATCGGTCCCTTTCCTGTAATTGCTAGAAGAGGTAGAGTTGCATATCAGCTAGAATTACCAACGGAGTTGTCTGACGTTCACGATGTCTTTCACATATCACAGCTGAGAAAGTGCATTGCACCCCCGATCAAACAGGCTGATATGAGTGAGCTAGAGCTGACTAAGGATTTGTCCTACGAGGAAAGACCTATCAGAATTTTGGATGAGATGGAAAGGACTACTAGGAGCAAGATAATTAAATTTTTCAAAGTATTGTGGGATCATCACACTGAGGAGGAAGCTACTTGGGAAAGAGAGGATTTTCTAAGATCAGCGTATCCACACTTGTTCCCTGAGCAACCGAATCTCGAGGACGAGATTCATTCTAAGGGGGTAGGTTTGTGACACCCGGGTTTTTGGCAACTTTTTCTTTTCAAAATCTTTCTGGCTCTATTTGCAATTTGGATGGTTTTTGAATCTTTTCAGTTGACTTTGGACTTAGGAACTTTTGAATCTTTCTCTAAGTGATCCAAAGCCCTCCTCATCTTGCCAAAATCTTGTCACACACCTTCTGGATCAATTTCCAATTCTCAATCTTTCTCAAATACTCATTTTCTTCCTTTGGGAAAAATCTGTCATCACTATGGGTTATGAAGCAACCTATAGCTCTGATGATCAGAAAAATCCCAAATTAATACCACACCTTCTTGTCATCATCTACTCCCACAATCTTCAAAAACATCTCATGGCCCGGTATAATATTTTGTCCAGAAAACTCCATTTGTCTTCTGGACAGTACTGGCCATTTATGAAGCAACTCATATTTTCCCAACTCAGAAAACTCTCAGATAATTCCCTGAGATACTAGGGAACCTATCTTGCCACAATATTCAAAAATATCACCTTGCCCAGTACAAATTTTATCAGCAATATTCTGACAAGTTTCTGCTCAAATGGAACCTCTGTGAAGGAAGTACCATCTAGAGGTATCCAATTGAGCTGAAATTTTTATGACAACATCTATCCACCAAATAACCCTCCCACACCAAATTTCAGCCCCAGCAGATCAACCAGATGAGAGCTACAAGCTCATCTTGTTTCTGTTCCAGTACCTGTAGTTGTACATGAACCCAATTCAAACTTTGATGAAAGTTTCTCAAACTTGTCCAGCTTATAGTCCTTCCAAGATAGATCATCCCAGACATCTCCATTGGCTCCATCTCCAGCTCACCTCTCCTCTAGATCTCTCCCAAAGTTTCTGTCAGAAACTGTAGCTGAAGCTACACTTCGAATCAGAGTGTATCTAGTCGAGCCAGTGGCACAGAGAGGCTAAGTGGTCGAGGGTCGACATGTTGGACAAGATATGCCAGCCTGCGTGGCTTCCAGACACAAGTACCCGTGGTGAGCACGGCATTGGCATGCCAATGCGCGCGCTCCGCGCCGCGCCCGTTTCTGATGAGTAGCATCCAGCTGCCCCGCGTCGCCATACCTTGTCCCCGTGCGCCGACTAGCTCCTCTCCGTCCACCAGGTCGCCCTACATCCTTCCCCCTCGTCGGAGAAGCCCTCGCCGGCCGCCACGCACACGGGCACTGTGGCGCCCGTGCGGCCATGGTGGCTCTGCTGCTCGTCGTCTTCCTCCGCATGCCGCCACCGCTGCATTAACTCCTCCTGCCCTCTCCTATCCCGTCGCCCGCGTCAAGCCAGCCAGCGTGGCGTCCTTGCGCCGGCGACGTGGCCCGAGCTCCGCCCTATCCAGAAGCTCCGCCTCCTCCTATATAAAGGCCTCCCGGCCTCTCTTCGCTCCTCACCCAACCTCCTCCATCTCCAATTGAGCCCCCCGAGCTCCACTCCTTCACCGATTTACTCCACCCCAGCCTCAACCGACTGCACACGCGAGCTCACCTCACTCTCCTGACCCCGCCCAAGCTCTTTCCCGGTCGACACCCTGCCGGAAACGCTGTCTCCGGCGACACCCGAGAGCTGTCGCCGCCAGAGAGTAGGGGGATGACGCCCTCCGGCCATCTCTCGCCACGCTGCGGGTACATACATGTTCGTCTCGATGAGCTCGTTCCATCCCCGTAGTCGCCGGACCTCGCCGCCGTCTGTATCGCCGGCGACCATCGCCGGAGATCTGCCACTCTCTATTTCCCTCTCCCCCTTTTAAATCTGGCAGAGGGGCCCGCTCGTCAGTGGCACGCCGAAGCGGTAAGTGGAGGCGCCCTGGCCAAGTACGCCTTCGACGTGGCCCCCTGTTGATTTTCTGATTTTCTGATTTTAATTCATATTTGACTAGAAACTTTGACCGTCCATAACTTTTTATCCATAAGTCCAAATCAATTGATTCTTTTTGCATTGGATTTGTCTTGAGCTCGTTTATTTTCTGGAAAAATTTGGTATTTTTCCCATGCTCACAGAATTTCTGGTGAACAGAGCAGTAATATGTGACCTTTTACTTTGCTTTTTTTAAATATTTTCAGAAGGAAATCCTTTTGACTTTGAAGCCCAGGAGTTTGTGGACAACCCAACAGAGCAAGGCAAGCCATGTCATCCATTGCATGAAGCATTTCAGTAGTGTTGGTTATTTAATTGAATTATATGCATTATTTTTTTAACATGTGAAATTTATAGTAAATTATTTGGATGCCTAGCTACTACCATGTTAAGTTATTCATGACAAATACCCATGCTTGTTGGATACTTGTTAAAACTAAACCTAATTGGTTGATCAAGTGCCACCTATCCGGACTTATCCGTGCAGCCACATTTGCCGGTATGGGACGACCTTGACTTGGTCTGGCTTTGTGCTCTTTTATCGATACCACCACACTAGGGAGGGTTATGCGTGCGTGCTGCCCTGATCAGGTAGACGACGATAATCCTGTGAGCCCAGTTGAGTTATTTTGCCGGTGTCCCCGTTTGGGACAGTTAGTTGGCCACGACGGTGGCAGGTGTCATGGGGTGACACAGGGGCCACCCAGGACATGACCCTGGGAGGGTATGATTGTCGGTGGTACGATGGGAGAGTCACGGGTCAGGCAGGTTTCGTTGGAGCAGCACCGGTCCACCCGAATGGGAACCCGAGGCCAGGAGCTCCATAGTGTGGGTAAAGTGCGCAACCTCTGTAGAGTGTATCAATCTATTTGAATAGCCGCGTCCAAGGTATTGGACAGTCCGTACTAGGCCACTGATTGGTCAACCACAATAATGATAATAATGATGGAAGAACTTGTCTCATGTTCAGAGGTACTCTATGGCTCATGAATATTTCGAGGGTTGTGGAATAACCCCGAAGAGAGTAAGTTGGTATCCGGTAGCCGTAAGCACCCAAGCACTTAATATGATTATTGCCATGCTATTGTTTGCTGCATTGTTATGGTTGCCATGAGCTTGCGAGTACATTCCAAGTACTCACCTGGCGTATCATGCCAGATGCAGGAGAAGCCGGGGACGGAGGTCCTGATGGTTCGTGCTACGCTAACTAGGCCGTGTCCCTAACAGTGTCCCTGTGGATGGAGTTTTCCGCGCTATGTTCCGCTACGCCGTAGTTCTACCCAGTAGTATCGAGGCCGTGCTATGTTTCATAAATAATGTAGATATTGTCATAGCACGTGCAGTGCTTCTGACCTCGCTTTCAATATAAATTATGAGTTTGTACTCGAGATATATCAATAAAGTTCAGTTATGTTCTGTTCCAAATTGTTGTGTGTTTCCAGAAGACATGATCTCTGGGTTGGAAACACTGGGTAAACTGGTCCTCTGAGCCGGGGTGCCACAACGCTTGGTATCAGAGCCGTGCTGACTGTAGGGCACCCTAGTTAACCCTGCGCTAGAACCGCGACTAGTTTAGAGTCTTGGCGTGTCTTGCTTGTTGCATCTGCTTGCTGCATGGCATGCATATAGTTTTTTGTTGTTGTGCTAACCGCTGGTTTAATGAGTGTAGATGGCACCAGTTCCGTACCACTACAACCAAGAGACGGCACCGTTCACTTTTCCAGTACTGCTTCGTAATATCTGGCTTCGGCTATATCCCCACGGCGAAGACCCAGTATATCAGGTGTTCCGAGAGAAGCTTGCTGGTTCAGTGTACGAGTATCACGCGGAAGCCTTTCTTACTGCGAGTTCAGATATTGGCAGCTACTCCCGTTCTTCCAAGGGCGGAACTACTTCTACTCCGGAGTTGGCGATCCAGTTTGCTACGATGGAGGCTCTTACTGACTTGCGCTTCCACGAGGTCGAGATGCAGACTCATCCAGGTTTCTTTCACTACCACACCATGTCGCCTGCGATAGGGCGAGTCCTTTTCGCACCTGTTAACCCGGCGAGTGATCGTGCTACTGGTGTTTTATCTCGTTATCTGAACGCCAGTTGCTGTATGATCACTTCACTAGCTGAGGAGCTAACTCATGGCCGAGGGGCACTTGCAGCTGTTGCGGCAGCACAGTCTCCTCCTCCACCTCTGTTTTCACCTGTGTATACTCCACCCGTTCCACCTTCTGAGACTCCTTCTAGCTCGTTCGGACCGCCAGGCTTTTCGTCTGGTGGTGAGGGCGCTTTCCCGCGCGAGGAACGACTGCGCCTGCTCGGCATGTTGATCCTGGAACTCCTTCAGGCGGGCCTCCGCCTCTTCCCGGTGCGCGACGGCCGCTTCGGCCTCCCGAAGGGCGCTCGCATGAACCCCCTCTGCTTCGGCAGCGTCCTTCTCGCCCTGTGCGCGAGTGCGTTTGTTCTGGCACTGAGCCATTTCGACGGCGACGCCAAGCCGAAGCCACCCGTCAGCAAGCTTCAGGCGCTCCTCGGCAAGGCACACTTCCGCATCCTGGAAGTCTGTCCCGAGCCGAGCGAGCGTGGCCTTGGCATCGCGCAAGGCTTCAGGCCTGAGCAGGGCATGGCCGCTCACGAGTGCCAGGGGCCAGTCTGGGTCGGGCCCCCTGCCATTCTCCGTCGCCGAGGTCAGGGAGGACTCGGCGCTGCTTGCCTGGAGCGGTGGGTTCATCGGGCCCTCCCCCGCGTTCGGCTGCGGCGGCGCGCTGTGGGGGCTCGCCATGCCTGCGACGGCGCACCCCACGATTCCTCCCCCCGCGCTTGGGGAGGCCCCTGGTGGGGGAGTGGGTGTTGAGGCCTCCCCCATCGCCACTCCTTCCCTCGCGGCGGGGTCAAGGGGCGGTGCGTCCCCGCCTCCTGAGGCTGCCTCCCGAGTCTCCTCCGTCTCGGCCTCATGAGACGTGCCCGCATGCGGCTCCGAGGGAACGGCCGGCTCCCTCTCGATTTTTGCGTGCTCCGTCTTGGTGTCAGAGTGGCAGGCTGCCTCCTCATGCCCCCCAGAACCCGCAGCAGGTGATGATGCCCCATGCGGGTTGCGGGTCGCCTTCGCCTTTGTCGTCGTCTTCTTCTTCTTCCTTTGGTCCCCGGCGGGCCTCCTGCGCAAGCGGCGGCTCAGCTCCGAGCCCGGACAAAGAGCAAGGGCCTAAAACGCTAGGAGGAGTCGGGGGGACTTACTCGTCACTAACGTACCATTTCTCTTCTTCTTCCCCGCGGGGGGCTGGTCGTCGCTCCCGCCGTCAATCGTCGCCCTGGCTCCGCCGCTCGGGCCCCCGGGGTGTGCGCAGTAGACCCGGACGCGTCGTCGCCTGCCTCTAGGCCCTAGGAAGTTTCGGCCTCTTGGCGGGCCTCAGGCGCTGGGGGCTTGACTGCCCCCCAGCCAAGAGCCCCCTCCGCCACATGCGGTTCGCTCTCGGCATCGTCATCCTCGATCTCACCGAGGAGCTGACGGCGGGTGCGTGGTGGTGCCCTATTGGCGTCCTCCTCTGTGGCCTCCTCCGAGTCCTCGCCGCCACCGCTGCCTGCTGAATCCAGCTCCACCACGAGGGGCGCGAGTGCCACTGGACTGGTGCAATGCGCCGCCACAGGTATTCCCTGACGACCGTCGCCCTCGATAGCTTCGCGGCCTGGTGCGCGGCCATCCGCACCAAGACGGGCTCCATCCTCGGGTCAGCAAGTTTCTCGTGCCCCCACACAGAGATCTTCTCAGCCGGGTCCGCCGGCTGGTCCGGCACGCGTCCATGTAGACCCAGCGCTGCCGGTAGCCCTCCACCTTCTTCGCAACCCTCAAGTTGATGATGTTGTTCTCCATCCCCTTGACGGTGAGGAACGACGCGCATCCGGAGCGCTGGTCTGTCGCAGTTAGCCGTAGGCAGAAGAAGTGGCGGAAGAACGCCACCGAAGGCATCACGCCCACGAAAGCCTCACAGTAAAAGGCAAACATGGCCAGGAGGAGAATGGAGTTGGGTTGAAGGTGGAGAGCATGAATCTGATGATGGGAGAGAATGGCATAGAAAAAGTCCGAGAATGGCGGCACCAACCCGGCATAAACGCTGTGGAGGAAGAAGGGCTAGGCCGTTGCCCCCAGGTCACGCCGCGCGCGCGACCCCGGCCAGATCTGGGTCGCCTGATTCTTGTTCTGATCACCGGCCACAAACGGGAGCACCTTGTCCAGGCCCTCCCCATCGACGATGAGGGAGCGCTGCAGCGCCGCCCTGATGACGAGCGCGCTTGGGGACGGAGCCGCCGCTTTTCCCCTCTTGCCGGCGGGTGCCATCTGCGCGGCGGGGGCGCGGATTGAGGAGTGGGAAGAGGCGGAGCATGGAGATGGGTCGCGAGGAGCTGCACGTGGAGAGGAAAGCTCAGGAAGTAGCAGCAATGCGCGAGGGAAGGCAGTGATGGTCTTGCGTCGCCCGCGGCAGGCTTTATGTCAGCGCGGGCGGTTACCGAGACGTTGTGGGAGAAGTGGGGGCGTCCCCCGTCACATCGTGCGCCACGCGTCGCGCCTGGCCCGCAGGCGGTTAGGGCCCGCGACATTTCGCTCCCTACTAGGTGGGAACGTGCGCGCCACGGGCCCGGGGGCTACTGTCGGGCCCATGGAACCCAGGGTATCCAGACCCGTCTGCCTTTGGCCCAGGGCGCAACGCCTGGCGTGGGCCCAGCGGGCCGTCATCACCAAGCATCTCACCAAGATCCCTCATGAGGCCTTGGCCTCCTGAGGACCCCTCCTCAGGGAGCGGCGGACAAGACTCAGCACCCTCACCAGCAGCCTCACGAGGCCCTCTCGTGAGGTGGCCTCCCGAGGCGGCCTCCCGAGGCCTCCTCCCGAAGGCGCTCAAGACGAAGGCTGCTCGGCTCGGCTGCGCGGCCTGATGCCCATCACGTGGGTGACGCGCGTGCCGACGAGCGGTGGCAGAGGCCGCGCCAGCAAGCGCGGATGAAGATGGTTTCCCCTTTTGTGTTAAGGGAGCAAGGCCAGCCGTCCACTTCCCAAAGCAACCCCAAAGGTTGCCCGATCAGCGAAGGAAGACCAAGACGGCGGGCGTGCAGGGCGGAGGTCACCACCGAGCCCACCGGCGCGTCCTGGTTCATGATTTTGTAGGCGAAGACCGCCTTTAGTCAGGATAGCCTGAGCGCCTATCCCCTTTCAAAACCCGCCAAGTGTGGCAACCCTTCCCGCCTAAGTTTCGAGGGGGAAGAGAACCAAGGAAGGTATAAAGGGACAGTGCTGCCACCATAGAGGAGGATCGATTCCACTGTCTCCAACCTTGTACGCGAGAACACCTTCTTGCTCACGCCAATCAAAACCAAGCAGGAATAGGGTTTTACACCGCAAGGTGGCCTGAACCTGGGTAAACCGCTGAGTCCATGGTCTGCTCCTCGCTAGTGCGCTCCCGCCGTTGCTCCGCCGTAGCTTAGCCGTGGTAGGGGACGAAGAGGTAGGAACAAGCTCACCCAAGTGTTCGAACCTTTGGGTCCCTGGAGCCCCACTTTCGACAAGCGCGTCTGCACACAGAAGAAGCCCGCCGTGCCGGCGCCTCGCGAGGTCGCGTCGTCGCCTAATGAGAACCCACCTCAAGAAGCCTTTGGCGCGTCGCCTCCCGAGACCACACTGTCACCTGCCGAGGCCTTGCCTCGGGAGGCCTCCAGTGAGCCGCCTCGTGAGCTGCCTGCCAAGCCTCTTGAGCCTCATGAGCCCCTCGGCCCCCTGAAGACCAAGCTGCTGCAACAACTACCCGCCTCGTCGAGCACCCCATGTACTTCGTTAGCACGGTGCTGCGAGATGCGCGCGAGCGCTACCCCATGCAGCAGAAGCTCCTCCTTGCGCTCCTCATCGCCTCCAGGAAGCTGCACCACTACTTCCAGGGCCATCCCATCAAGCTGATCTCGTCTTACCCCCTGGAGCAGTTCCTGCGCAGCCCCAACGCCGCCGGCCGTGTCGTCGTGTGGAACATCGAGCTACAAGCCTTTGAGCTGGAATTCTGCACCACAAGGGTGATCAAGGGCGCAGCCCTGGCCGACTTCATAGCAGAATGGATGGACCCGCCCCAGGAGGAGCTTCGTGAGGCTGAATCCCTCTTGCCTGGGGATGAAGCACCTGGCGGATGGTCCATGCACTTCGATGGTGCCTTCTCCCGACAGGGCGCACGGGCTGGCGTCGTGCTCACCTCGCCAACGGGAGACAAGCTCTACTACGCCGTCCAGCTCTGCTTCAAGCGCGACGACAAGGTCTTCAACAACATCGCAGAGTACGAGGGCCTCATCGTCGGCCTCAAGGCCGCCTCTGCCCTGGGCATCAAGCGCCTTACCATCAAGGGTGATTCACAGCTCCACGTCAACTTCTCCAACAAAAGCTACAAGCCCAAGGACGAGCACATGGCCGCCTACTTAGAAGAGGTACGTAAACTCGAGAAGCGTTTCCTTGGCCTAGAGCTGCAGCACGTTCCTCGCGGAGGTAACAAGGAGGCCGACGACATCGCCAAGCGAGCATCTCGCCGTGAGCCCTAGAGCCCTGGCATCTTCGAGGAAAGGCTCCTCAAGCCATCAGTTACTCCGCCAGCCGTGAACCCCACGCTGCTTCACGAGGAACTCCCACCCGCACCACCCATGGGTGCACCAGATTACGGCCCAGCCTCAGGAGCCCGCCTGCTGCTGGCGCTCGAACCCCAAGCGGACAGCTGGGCCGCGGAGTTCAAGGCCTACTTGCTTCACGGCACCCTTCCAGAGAAGGACTCAGAAGCAGAGCGCGTGGCTCACCAGGCCACTGCTTACTACTTGCAAGACGGCGAGCTGTACCGCAAGTGCCCCAATGGCGTCTCGCTGCGGTGCATCTCTAAAGAACAAGGGCGCGAGCTGCTCGCCGACATCCATGGAGGAGACTGCGGCCACCACTCCTCGTTGCGCACCCTTGCTGGCAAGGTGTTCCGCAGCGGCTTCTACTGGCCCACCGCGCTCCACGACGCCACTGAGCTGGTCCAATCCTGCAAAGCTTGCCAATTCCACGCCAAGCAAATTCACCAGCCAGCGCAAGGCCTCTAGACGATTGCCCTTTCATGGCCCTTCGTGGTCTGGGGGCTGGATATCTTGGGACCCTTCCCTCGCGCAGCTGGCGGCTACCGATACCTCTACGTCGCCATCGACAAGTTCACCAAGTGGGCGGAGGTCGAGCCCGTGCGCACCATTCTAGCAAGCTCCACCGTCAAGTTCATCGAAGGCCTCGTGAGCCGCTTTGGCGTTCCCAACCACATCATCACCGACAACGGCTCCCAGTTCACAAGTGGCCTCTTCAAGTCATACTGCGCCAGCCTCGGCACGCAGATCTGCTACGCCTCCGTGGTGCCCCATGAAGCAACGGCCAGGCCGAGCATGCCAACGTCAAGGTCTTCAAGGGCCTCAAGACGAGAAGCTTCAAGAAAAAGCTCAAAGCCTGCGGCAAGGGCTGGCTTGACGACCTACAGTCTGTGCTGTGGTCCATCCGCACAATGGCAACCAAGCCTACAGGCGAGACTCCCTTCTTCCTCGTCTACGGAGCCGAAGCAGTGCTCCCTTCTGAGCTCAAGCACGGCTCTCTGCGAGTCATTGCCTTTGATGAGGCTCATCAGGACGTCTCGCGAGAGGCCAACCTGCTGCTCCTCGAGGAAGCGTGTCGCCAGGCTGCCCTCCGCGCCACCAGATACCAGCAGGCCCTGCGTCGCTATCATAGCCGCAACATACGCCCACACACCCTCGAAGTCGGCGACCTCGTCCTGAGAAGGATCCTCTCCAGAGAGGGACTCCACAAGCTCTCACCCATGTGGGAAGGCCCTTTCAGGGTTGCTCATGTCTCCAGGCCCGGCGCCGCCCGGCTGGAGACGGAGGACGGAGTTCCTGTGCCTAACGCCTGGAACATCCAACACCTCTGCAAGTTCTACGCATGACCCTCACGTGTATGAATGAAGTGGGGCTGTACATGCCCCGGACCCTCTCATTGCATTTGCCTGATGGGCCAGCGAGAGCTCCCGCCCATGTCTCAGTGGAAGCCCCATGCTCCGGGCTGGCGGAACGATCGAACCGCAATCGTGCCCACGCCTAGTGGAAGCCCCATGCTCCGCGCTGGCGAAACAATCACTTGAGGGCGCCCCACGGGCTGCACCAACCTCACGCTGATCTGTGCCGAACATGGCAGCCACATCTCTCTTTTTGTTGTGTAATGAACTTATTACTATGTTTCAGTTAAGCTCTATTTCCTAAGATATCCTATGTGTTGCTAAGTTGCTTGCCTCAGGAGTTGTGCACGCTTGTGATCTTCCTCCTGCGCATCTCGCGAGCAGGGGCTGGACACGGTGCCTGTGCTTGGGTCAGTCCCAGCAGCGCTGCAAAAACCCAAGTGATCGAGCTCTGGCTCGCGGGACTGCTCCCGTGCACGCCACCTCACCAAGGTCCTTGGTGTCTTGTCTCCTCGCGTGATACCCACGAGCAAGCTAGCAAGCGAGCACCGCTCCCCCCGTTTTATGAAATCGATGTAAAGTTATCATAGGAACAAGGCACTCAAAGGCCTCGCGAGCGCTGCCTCATGAGGTGACTCATGACAAGATGCCTTTGTAAACCCCCAGGGAGCCTCGCGAGCGCTGCCTCACGAGCCAACCAACGGCGACCGTCTCCGCCAAGTGCTAGCGGGAGGCCTCACGAGCAGGAGCCTCACGATGCGTGCCCCGCAACCACAACACGGCAATCGACACTCACAAGAGCTAAGTACAAAAATACCTCACGAGCCGCTCTCAACGCCTCTCAAGTTTCCTCTCCCCGCGACCTCGCTGAGTGCTGATGTTCTCTCCTCCGTGCAAGCCGCTTGCACGTCAAGGGGGGGACTTCCTGAGCATCGCGCCTCAGGAGTCCTTAGCGCCTCTCAGTGCCCTACACCTCCTGGCCTTGTCCAGGCAACGCGACCTGACATACCAGCGACGGTTGTAGCCCGCTCGGGGGCTTGGTCCTGACAACGTAAAGCACTAAGGTGAACCAGGAAAGGGAAACAGGCCTCACGAGAGAGCCTCACGAGGAAACAAGCATTGCAATGAGTCATAAAATACTTAAGACAAAAAACATTGTTTTTCACGCCATCGGGGGCTGCATCAACCTATTATAGGAACAAAGGAGAGAGGGGCCAAGGGGGGACACGGCGCACCTTCAAGATCCGACACGGGCGCCGCCTGCGCCTAATCAGAGTCTTCGTCCTCGATCTTGATGCGCGGGGAGCCTTCGCCGCTCTCGCCCCCACTGCTGGAGTCTCTGCTGCTACCGTTGACGCTCCCGCCGGAGGAGTCGGAGCCGCTGTCATCCATGCTCTCCGCGCAGCATTCCAGGCGAGCACCAGAGGCCCCAAAGAACTTCAAGAAGAGGGTGGCGGCTCCATCGTACTTGAATTGAAGGAGATGCCCCCACTTCAGGCCGCAGGCGAGGGCAAACGACTTCCACCCCCGTTTCAGGAACATGAAGCCGGTGGGGGTGAACTCCATCGCCACCCAGGAGGGCCCGTTGCAGCAGCTGTCTGCTTGCACCCACAGCCCCAAGGGCTCTTTGCCCTCCATTGTTCTCGCAAAAGAGTCGGGGAGCCGGAGCCAGCTGCAAGGCTGGCGATGCATCCCCACGATGAACTCGTGCGCCGCCTCTCCCGTGTGAAATCCCACCCGGGGAGGACGGGCGGACACCCCGCCACGCCCGCCTCGGCCGAGGGCGCCGCGCCCTCCACGGCCACAAGCACCAGCCCGTCCACGAGTGCTTGGGCCTGCTTCGGTGGCCGCCGAGGGGCGCCCACGGCCCCAGGGCGGAACCCTCATGGCGGCGGCGGACGCACGAGCTCGCCCACTGCCCCTCACCATCGCAATAGTGGCTCCGGAAGGACGAGAAGTGGAAGAAGGGAAGGAGCAGAGGAAGAAGATGGGCGAAGGATCTCTGCTTTCCGTCCCCCCCCCCCCTTTATACCCGATGGAGGCGCTCTCCCTATCGCTCCGCCTTCTTCGACGTCGGGAATCGAGGAAGCAATGATGGCCTGCGCCCCACGCGGGCAGGCTTTATGGCAGGCGCGGTCGGTTACTGAGGTGGAGTGGGAAAGTGGGAGCGTCCCACGTCCCGTCATGCACCACGCGTCGAGCCTGGGCCTCGCAGTCTGTTAGGGCCCGCGCCGTTTCGCTCCCAACGAGCGAGAACATGCACGCCACGGGCCCGGGGGCTACTATCGGGCCATTGGGAACCAGGGTACCCCAGCCCGTCTGCCTGCAGCCCAGGAAACGACGCCTGGCGAAGGCCCAAGACACGGCCCATCTGAGGGTGCCGCGAAGCGAAGACATCTCCTGAGGCACCGGACTCCTGAGGACCACTCTTCAAGACACGACCTGCCAGCACTTAGCCGCGGCAGCAGCAGGGGCCTCGCGAGGCTGCCTCCCGAGGCGGCCCCCTGAGGCGGCCACCCGAGCCTGACGTCAGCTGCGCGGTTCTGTGCCCATCACGTGGGTGACGCGCATGGTGACGAAGGGCGGCAGAGGCCACGCCAGTGGGCGCGGATACAGAAGATTTCCTCTTTGGTGCTAAGGGGGCAGCCCCAGCTGCCCATCCCCAAAGAAAGTCCCAAGGACTGCCTGTTTGGTGAAATAGGACCAAGACAGCAAGGCGTGCAGGGCAGAGGTCATCACCGAGCCCACCGGCACGTCATAGATCAAACTTTTGCAGGCGAAGACCGCCTTTAGTCAGGATAGACTGAGCGCCTGTGCCCTTTCAAAACCCGCCAAGTGTGGCAACCCTTCCCGCCTAGTTTTTGGGGGAAGAGGACCAGGGCGGCTATAAAAGGGGCAGAGCTGCCATTGTATAGGGGATCGATTCCTCTGCTTCCCACCTTGTACGTGAGAGCATCCTCTTGCCCACAGCAATCCCAACCACAAGCAGGAGTAGGGTTTTACACCGCAAGGTGGCCCGAACATGGGTAACCGTCGTGTCCCCTACCGTGCTCCCGCGTAGCGCTCTCGACGTAGCCTCACCGTGGTCACCTTTGGTCAGAAAGAACTAGCTCGCCCCTAGTGTTCGAACCTCTAGATCCCCGGAGTCCCGGCTCCGACAGCTGCCGTCGTGTGGGCAGATCCCGCCGCCCGCCTAAGCCACATCTCGCCCATCTGAGGTATAACTTCTTTTGGATTTCATGCTTTGTTCTACTGGTCCAGCTTCCCACGTCGCTGCATGCGGGTTTTGTATGTACTAGTACTGCCCAGCTCGCCATGTACAGTAGCTAGGCTTCGTCTGCTGGTCCAACATCACCTAAATTTCTTGGTTACAGGAAAGGCCACTCCAAAAGTTGTCCTGGTTTTTCCGTCAAAAAAAAAAGTTGTCCTGGTTTATGCCTCGGTGGAGGTACATGATGGTTGTGCACTCACTGTCCATATGCCCCTATTGCTGCTGCTAATCTAATATCACTGGTAAAATGAAGCAATGCCCATGTTAAAGTGACGTCCCTTTTAAGCAATGTTGTTATCAATCTAAAGGCGTCGATAAAGAGAAGCAATGCCACCGTTTTAAGAAATGCTTCTGTCCTGCTTTAGTCCGCATGAAGATAATCATGATGTTTCTATTTGTGGGGTACATTTCTTTAATTCTTATTGAAAATTTAGATGCCGCTGTTAATCTTGTACCACTACCAAAACAATGTAACGACACTACTTAAATATCCCTTTTTTATATTTTTGCAAACAGGGATGCATATCTCCACACCAGGGCATGTCTTCCTCAATTTTAGTGGAACTGCACAAAATTGGATGGCCACTGTTGCTCCGCCTCATTGTCCTCTGCCACGTGGTTCTACCTTTCTCGAGCTTGATTACCGAGAAGAAACAGACCACAGTGAGGATTTATCAAACCTCAGTGGTGCCGCACCCAAACTTGATGCCAAATGGATGATGCATAACCACGATGACCTATCGATGCTCATGGTTGAGTATCATGGTTGCATCAGCTGGTGAAGCTGATCGATGCTCGATGAAAAATGAGCTATCTTCCATCAGTGCTCTTTACTGGGTAGCCACGAAGACAAAGATATCATTCATCAGTGCACCTTGGTTGCGTTGGAGACGCAGCCGTCTTCCACCTTGGTGGAAATTTGTCTTTCGCTATGAACCAAATGTTTCCTCCGAGAAGCATCGATGTTGGTACTAAGAACAAAAGATTTGTATTGGTTTCTAAGCCTTCTCACAACTTTGTCTTCAGCTCCCCTATATTGGTTTCTAAATGTTGGCTATGATCTTTGAATCATTGAGTTGTATATAAACATTTTATTTATGAGTTGGTTCTGAATTTTTCTGACTAGTTAATTATGTTGCCAAACTTTGATAAAATATATTACTCATATAACTACATAAGAAATATGAAGCCAATTGTTGGCATGTATTAGCCGTTTGCTAGTTAAATATGTGGTCAAACTTTGATAAAAAATATGATGTGTAGTAAAAACCCGGACGGAGGTACCACACGTCAACGATAGAAAGTGTGACCAGGACGCGTGGAGCGTTAGTTTGATCGTAGTTTTCTTCACTGGTACGTTAAATAAAGAGTTTCGTTTCGTACACAATTTAAAACGATTGTTATGGAGAGAAAAATAAAACCACTCCACCATATAATACTATATAAGCTGGAGCCTCAGCCTTTGTTTGCTAGTGTTTGCTCTCTTCACACTCTGTCTCTCCACTATATATATTCACGCTTGTCGGGCCCATGGGATCCGGGGTATCCCGGTCCGTCTGCCTTTGGCCAAGGGCGCAACGCCTGCCGGAGGCCCAGCCGGCGGCCACCAGCAGGCACCTCAGGCAAGACCCCTCATGAGGCCCCGGCCTCCTGAGGACCCCTCCTCAGGGAGCGGGCAAGCAAGACTCAGCCGCTTCACCGAGAGCCTCGCGAGGCCCTCTCGCGAGGCGGCGCCCCGAGGTTGCCTCCCGAGGCACCCTCCCGAAGGCGCGTTAGACAGATGCTGTTTGGCTCGGTCGCGCGGTCTTGTGCACATCACGTGGGTGACGCGCGTGGCGATGAACAGCGACAGAGGCCGTGCCAGCAGGCGTGGATGGAGAGGATTTCCCCTTTTGTGCTAAGGGAGCAAGGCCAGCAATCCACCTGCCAAAGCAACCCCCAAAGGTTGCCCGATCGGTGAGAGAAGACCAAGACGGCGGGCGCGCAGGGCGGAGGTCATCCCCGAGCCCACCAGCGCGTCATGGACGGTCGCTTTGCAGATGAAGACCGCCTTTTGTCAGGATAGACTGCGCCCCTGTCCCCCTTCAAACTTGCCGTTGTGTGGCAACCCTTCCTGCCAATGTTTTTGGGGGAAGAGGACCAAGGCAGGTATAAAAGGAGGGAAGGGTGCCACTGTAGAGAGATCCGAGCTGATCCGATCGGCTCCCATCATCTCCTACCATGTACACGAGAACATACTCTTGCCCCGAGCAATTCCAACCAAGCAGGAGTAGGGTTTTACACCGCAAGGTGGCCCAAACCAGGGTAAACCGCTGAGTCCGTGGCCTGCTCCCGCTAGCGCGCTCTCGCCGTAGCTCCGCCGTAGATCAGCCATGGTACGGGACGAGGAGGTAGGAACGAGCTCACCCCAGTGTTCGAACCTTTGGGTCCCCGGAGCCCCAACTCCGACATTTTGGCGCGCCAGGTAGGGGATACGCTACCGTTCTTCCACTCTGTCCTCCGCTCCACCAGCTTCATGGCCGACGCTCGCCGCGAGCGCGCTGAGCACAGGGCTGGCCGCGTGGCTCAGATGGAGCCGGTGGCCCGCGGCAACCACCGCCACCGACCCTGCCGCCCGGGAGCGGCATGACTCCTCCCTGCACCCCTTCGTGCGGGCAGAGGGCCACACCGCCATGGCCTCCTCCTCCCTCGCCCACCGTGGGCCGCCGAACGCGCAGGCCGCGCTGCTCATGGCGTGCGAGCTACTCCGCTACCGTCCAGCTGACACCGGCTACGACGCCTGGCTTGGTCGCATCACCGAGCTTGTCAATGCCGCTGGGGATGCTCCGGTGCCTTCCCACTCGCTTCGCCCTCCGCTGTCTCGCGCTGGGGACGTAGCGCATGGCGCTCCCCCGCCACCTCCTCTGCGCGACGAGCTCGCTGGGCCCCAGCGCAACGCGCGGGCGCGTGAGCCGTCTCGCGGCAATTCCTCGCCGGTCCGGGACGAGGCCAGCTGCCAGATCGTCCGCCACGTGCCGCCTGATGCACGTGCGCTCCTCGAGCAGTAGCGCCAGTGCGAAGACCGGGCCGTCCAGGAGGTCATGGCAGCTGGGCACCAGAATCGCGCCACACTCACCAGTGGTGTCCCCTCGAGCGGCGTGGGCTGCCGCGCCTTCACTCGCGAGCTGCGTCGGGTGGTGTGGCCCGCGAAATTCCAGCCGAAGCAGCCTCCACGCTACGACGGCACCCCCAACCCCGCAGAGTTCCTTCAGCACTATGCGCTGAGCATCGAGGCGGCGAACGGCGACGACAAGGTCATTGCGAACTGGTTCCCCATGGCCCTCAAGGACGGCCCGCGCTCCTGGCTCATGAATCTCCCTGAGGCGTCGATCTCGTCGTGGGCCGAGCTCTGCAGCCAGTTCGTCGCCAACTTCAAGGGCACGCAAGACCGCTCCCTCACCATCAACGACCTGTGGCATGTGCGGCAACGCCCAGACGAGACCCTCCACAAGTACATCCAGTGCTTCAGCCAGGTGCACAACAAGATTCCACGTGCCTCTGACGCGGCCGTCATCTCTGCGTTCTCCACAGGCATCACGGACATCAAGATGCGCGAGAAGCTCTCCATCAACGACGAGCTGGACTAGGTGCTTGAGCTATTCGACCTCACCGACAAGTGCACCAAGGCTCAAGAAGGTCGCCTCTTCGCCCACAATAACCCCGATGCAGCGCCCGACGCCACCAAGTCCAAGAACAAGGACATCAAGCGCAAGGGCCCTGTCGTGCTTGCAGCGGAGCCCGAGCAGAAGCGCGGCCGCGACCACGACGAGCCCAGGAAAGACGACCGCCCACTCTGTGCCTACCACAACGTGTGCTCCCACAGCACTGAGGACTGCCAGGAGCTCAAGCTGCTTCGCGACGAGTGCCAGGGCCGCGGAGGCGACCGCGGTGCCGGCCGCGGAGGTGGCCGTGGCGGCTACCGCTGGGACGATCGTAACAGCAACGGCAACTTTCGCCAGGGCTGGCATGACCAGCCTCGTGAGGCAAAACCTCAGGCCAACGCCGCTCTCCCGCCGCTGCCGCCGCCACCCTGGAGGAACGACATCAACCAGCCTGACGAGGGCGCTGGGGGCTACCAGGAGCCTCGCGCGGTTGCCTGCATCCTCAGCGGGGCTCAGGCTCCCGTGTCCGGGAGGCCGACCTGCTGCTCCTTGAGGAGGCCCGCCGTTAGGCCGCTCTTCGCGCCGCAAGGTACCAGCAGGCCCTGCGTCGCTACCGCAGCCGCAACATCCGCCCTCACACTCTCAAGGTCGGCAACCTCTGCGCAGCATCCTCTCCAGAGAGGGACTCCACAAACTCTCACCCATGTGGGAAGGCCCTTTCAGGGTTGCTCATGTCTCCAGGCCTGGCACCGTCCGGCTGGAGACGGAGGACGGAGTTCCTGTGCCTAACGCCTGGAACATCCAACACCTCCGCAAGTTCTACCCGTGACCCTCACGCGTACGAATGCAATGGGGATCTACATGCCCCGGAGACTCTCAATGCATTTGCCTGACAGGCACGCGAGAGCGCCCGCCCACGTCTCAGTGGAAGCCCCATGCTCCGCGCTGGCGGAACGATCGAACCGTGATCATGCCCACGCCTAGTGGAAGCCCCATGCTCCGCGCTGGCGGAACAATCAACTGAGGGAGCCCCACAGGCTGCACCAACCTTAGGCTGACCCGTGCCGGACACGGCAGTGGCATCCCTTTTTGGTTTCCATACATGGTGTATTTCGTCATATCTTCGCCTCACGAGCCGTGCGCGCTCGCGGCCTCCCTCATGAGCCTCACGCGAGCGGGGGCTGGACACGGTGTCTGTGCTCGGATCAGTCCCAGCAGCGCTGAAAAGCCCAAGCAACCGGGCTCTGGCTCGCGGGCCTGCTCCCGTGCACGCCACCCCACCAAGGTCCTTGGTGTCTTATCTCCTCGTGTAACGCCCATGAGCGAGCCGGCGAGCGCGCGCTGCTCCCCTGTTGTATGACTTTCTACATGCAGTTATCACAGGAACAGGTTACCTGGAAGGCCTCGCGAGGCAGCCCAACGGCAAGACGCCCCCTTGAGTTCAGGAAGGTTCGCAGGCCCCGCCTCGGGAGCCAATCTATGATGGCCACCTCAGCAGGAGACCTCGTGAGCGGAAACCTCGCGAGACACACCCTTCAAGTGGTGGCTCGCCCGATGCTGCTCTTCACAAGAGCTAAGTCTAACTACCTCGCGAGCTACCCTCGCCATCTTCCAAGCTTTCCCCTCTAGCAACCTCACGAGCGCCAGCGTTTCTCCTTCCGTGAGCCGCTTGCGCATCAAAGGGGGACTCCCTGAGCATCGCGCCTCGGGAGCCCTTACTAGCTCCCGGTGCCGTCACCTCCTGGCCTTGTCCAGGCATCGTGACCTGACATACCAGTGACGGCTGTAGTCGCTCGGGGGCTGGGCCCTGGCGACGTAGAGCACAAAAGGCAAGCAAAAAGAGAAAACCAGGCCTCAAGAGAAAGCTTCACGAGGGCACAAGCGTTCGTTACAGCAAGTCATAATGTACTTAAGCAAAAGTCATTGTCTTCACACCCACACGGGGCCACGATTAACTATGCGCAGGATAATGAGGAAAGGGCCTAAGAGGACGCGTCGCCATCACCGCTGTTGCTGTCGTTGTCGTCTTCACCTTCCTCGGCTCCGCCTGAGCTCTCGCTGCTGCCGTGGGCAAACTGCGCGTGCGACACATCCACGTGGTCCTCCACCGCCTTCCCGAGGTCACCGCGGAGCTCCTCCGGGACGGGAGCTGTCACCTTGTCGAAGTCGAGGTTGGGGTCGGCGTGGAGAAGGTGGCTGAAGATGCGCGTTGCTGCCTGCCTGCGGCGGTCGCCTAACCGGAAGGCCTCGCGAGCGGAAAACTTCGAGGGCCAAGCCTCATGAGGCACTCCAGATGTCGTGAGCCACTTGCACCCCTCGTGAGCTGTGGCTCGCCCGACGCCGCTCTCTGCAAAAGCTAAGTCTAACCACCTCGCAAGATGCCCTCACCATCACTCAAGTTCCCTCCTTTCGCGATCTCGCTAAGTGCTAGCATTTTTCTTTCGTGTGAGCCACTTGCACGCCAAAGGGGGGCTTCCGGAGCATCGCGCCTCAGGAGCCCTCACTAGCTCCTGGTGCCCCTCACCTCCTGGCCTTGTCCAGGCATCGCGACCTGACATGCCAGCGATGGCTGTAGGCCCACTCAGGGGCTGGGTCCTGACGGCGTAGAGCGCCGAGGCAAACAAGAAAGAAAAGCAGGCCTCGCGAGAGGGCTTCAGGAGGGAACATACGTTCCAAACTACAAAAGCATTAAGTTAAACACAGAAGCCATCATTTTCACGTCCCAGTGGAACTGCATTGTTCTCATACCGGGCAAGGAAGATGCGGGGAATCGGAGTGCGCGAAGGAAGGCAATGATGGTCTCGCGCCGCGCGCGGGCAGGCTTTATGTCAGCACGGGCGGTTACCGAGGCATCGTGGAAGAAGTGGGGTGTCCCCCGTCACATCATGCACCACGCATCGCGCCCGGCCCACGGGCGGTTAGGGCCCGCGCCGTTTCGCCCCTAGTAGGCGGGAACATGCGTGTCGCGGGCCCGGGGGCTACTGTCGGGCCCGTGGGATCCAGGGTATCCCGGCCCGTCTGCCTTTGGCCCAGGGCGCAACGCCTGGTGGAGGCCCAGCCGGCAGCCACTAGTAGGCACCTCAGACAAGACCCCTCATGAGGCCTCGGCCTCCTGAGGACCCCTCCTCAGGGAGCGGGCAAGCAAGACTCAGCCGCTTCACCGAGAGCCTTGTGAGGCCCTCTCGCGAGGTGGCCCCCTGAGGTTGCCTCCCGAGGCACCCTCCCGAAGGCGCGTTAGACAGATGTTGTTCGGCTCGGTTGCGCGGTCTCGTGCCTATCACGTGGGTGATGCACGTGGCGACGAACGGCGATAGAGGTCGTGCCAGCAGGCGCGGATGGAGAGGATTTCCCCTTTTGTGCTAAGGGAGCAAGGCCAGCAATCCACCTCCCAAAGCAACCCCCAAAGGTTGCCCGATCGGTGAGAGAAGACCAAGAAGGTGGGCGCGCAGGGCGGAGGTCATCCCTGAGCCCATAGGCGCATCATGGACGGTCGCTTTGCAGATGAAGACCGCCTTTTGTCAGGATAGACTGAGCCCCTGTCCCCCTTCAAACTTGTCGTTGCGTGGCAACCCTCCCGCCAATGTTTTCGGGGGAAGAGGACCAAGGCGGGTATAAAAGGAGGGCAGGGTGCCGCTGTAGAGAGATCGGAGCTGATCCGATATCGGCTCCCATCATCTCCTACCTTGTACGCGAGAACATCCTCTTGCCCCGAGCAATTCCAACCAAGTAGGAGTAGGGTTTTACACCGCAAGGTGGCCCGAGCCTGGGTAAACCGCTAAGTCCGTGGCCTGCTCCTGCTAGCGCACTCTCATCGTAGCTCCGCCGTAGTTCTGCCATGGTAGGGGACGAGGAGGTAGGAACGAGCTCACCCCAGTGTTCGAATCTTTGGGTCCCCGGAGCCCCAACTCCGACAACGCTGGAGCCTCAGCATTTATTTGCTAGGGTTTGCTCTGTCACACTCTCTCACCCTCTCCAGATCTAAACAAGACTGTGGTGGCCTCTCTCTCTCCCCTCACCGCTGGTCAAAGAGCCATCCAGATCTCGTTGGCCGGGGAAGGTGAGGAGGTACAGCATTGACTCTGTTACCGTCGGCGAGGGAGGGAATCCACTGCCGGCGGCGCTGTTCTCTTTCACCCAGCACCTACGCGGGAGGGCCTCCGACCCCGTCTTCACCACTACCATACGTAGTGTGGGCAGATCCGGCCTCCCACCACCCACCTAGCCACATCCTGACGACCCTAAGGTATAACTTTACTTTGAAACCGGCATTACTCTAGCTTCATGTGGATCTTTTTCGCTTCTGCAGTCTAATCTAGGTCTGGTTCAAACAGGAAAGAAGGGGGGGTGAGTTTTATAGCATGAATCTAGGACGTGGTTCAAAGAGGAAAGGAAGGAGGAAAAGTAGTACATACTGGCTATCCAGCCGCTCCGTTGGTCAAAAAGGGAAAAGGAGAAATCGCAGTACACACATCTGTAAGGAACTGATCTCTTTCTTGAAAAAGGAAAGAACCCAGGGGGTGGGGGACAAGGCAGTAGAGTTTTTGCAGGACTAGATTTGCTGCCCTCACATAGGAAAAAGGTTGAAAGAGAACAAATATGGGACCAACACAGATATGCTGCTTGGTTCTTTGTTGCAACAGACTCCGCATCACCCATTTATACGTGTGGAGGCACATGGTGCTGGTGTGTTCCCTGTCCCATACAACTGTTTAGCTATTGTTAATCTCATAATGCCGCTGGAAAATTGAAGCAATGCCACTGTTAAAAGTAAATTACATGTATAACGAATGTTAATTTTAAGAGAATGTCTCTGTTCATATGAATCAATGCCACTGTTTTAGAAATGCAACTGTCCTTCTTTGTTTCCCATTAAGATAAGGTAGATGCTTCTTTTTGTGGCCGTATGTGTCATCCTCCGTTATTGGCCAGTAATTGTTTCCTTTTTTACCTCTGTGCAAACAGGGATCTCTTTCACCTCGTTGCTATTGCGACCTTTTGGTGCACTGCGCAAAACACTTTTGATTGAAGACTATTTTGTGCAGTTCAACTAAATGTCACACCGGCAACGTTGCTAGATTTAGTGGAACTCACACAAAAGGAGATCGGATTTCCTATCCGTGTTGGCAGATTGGTATTTGATCTTGAGGTCTTTCAAGTCTGCCTCATGAAAGGTCAGTACCGGCCTTCATCCACATGATTGTGCAGTGTGCTTTGAGATGTTGTGCTACTTGTATTGGTACTGTTTTGAATAAATGTTGAATTGAAGCTATTGTATTGTTGTCTTCTCCCATTAAGTGAACAAAAATGCTACCAACCTAGATATGCTACTTGTTTCTTTGTTGCTACAAACTCTGCATCGGCCCTTTATACATCGATGGAAGCACATGGTGCTATTGCACCCACTCTGCCATGCAACTGTTTAAGCTTTTTGTTATTCTAATGCCACTGGTAAAATAAAGCAATGTCAGTCTTAGAAGTAACTACTGAACCTTAGTTCAGAACTGCAACACTTATTACGTATCGGCGGGAGTACATGTTGAACCAATGTATTGTTAAGATGATGTCTCTGTTAATATGAATCCGTTACACTGTTTGAGAAATGGTACTATCCTGCTTTGTCATTCTTTCTACATGTTTAAGCAAGGTATTGTTAAGATAATGTCTCTGTTAATATGAATCAATGACACTGTTTGAGAATTGCTACTGTCCTGCTTTGTTTCCGATTAAAATAAGGTAGATATTTTTTTCTTGTGGGCGTATAAGTCATCAACCGTTATTGGTAAGTCATTGTTTCCTTTATACCTCTTTGGGAAAACAGGGATATCAAAACTTTTGCTCGTTGCTATTTCGATTTTGATTTCAGTTGAGCTGCACAAAAGGAGCCAATGTATTTAAGGCAAACTGTTGCATTCTTGGGCCCAGTTGATCCTTCCACTTTGCAGAAAGAAGCAGTCACTGGTTGCGGTACATTATAGAAGGAATAATCGAGAAGCTTTATAGAGTATTAGTAGACGCTGGTGACATGACCAGTCTGCGGAGCTCATGTGGCAACTCAACAACATGTGAAGTGCAAGATTCTAGAACCAGGAAAGGTATGACCAAGTCACTCGTGGACGCAGCTGTAACAAACGAGGTTAGCATCGGCCTTCATCCACATGATCGTGCTTTCTTATGTTGTGCTACTTATATTGTGGTACTGTTTTGAATAAATGTTTAATTGAAGCTATTGCATTGCTATCTTTTCCTGTTAAGATAATGAAGATGATTATATTTGTGAGCGTATGTTTCATCAACTAGTACCACTATTATAGTAATCACACTTTTTCTGTATTTATGCAGAAAGGGATGCTCAGCTTGATTTCAGTGGAACTGCACAAAATGTTCGGATGGTTCGTGCCCTCCATAATACTTCATCATGCACAATACATCGAATGGTTCTCTAATCATTCATTGTCACATTGAGCCACTAAACTAGCTACATGAAAGGAGCTGCCAACATGTTCAAGGCCTTGCAACATGTAAATACGAAATCCACCAAGCTACGCATGACATTGCTCGATTTCAGTGGAACTGCACAAAAATATCAGCTGGTTAGTCCAGCAAGAGGTTCCATGTCAATGTGCAAACTGATGACAAACACCTCCCTTTCCACAATCGTAGGCATTTGATATTTTGCAATGGGAAAACCTTCTCAAAGTTTGCTCATTGGTGTTTGCAAGAAGACATGCATTTGATATTTTGGAAAGGGAAACCTTGTCAAATTTTGCTCATTGATTGTTAGCAAAAAGACATACATTTGATATTTTGGAATGGGACGCCCTTTACTGTCAGCAGCATCGATCGATTTTTCTTTATTTGTGTCTTTAGTTATGAAGTAAAAATATTGGCTCTGGTCGATTGTTGTGAATGTTATGAATTGCCAGGCCTATGAGTTTGATTGCAATGTACAGCCACGCTAAAAAAAATTATGGTACGTGTGAAACTGCGGCAAACAAAGTGATCACTGTGCGTCCTGACAACAAATCCTACTCCCTCCTTCCCAAAATAATTGTCTCAAGCTTAGTACAACTTCGTACTAAAGTTAGTACTCCCTCCGTACCGGTGCATAAGTCACATTACGAAAACCAAATAATCCCAAAACTACCCACCTCGTTTTCTGTTTTTTGCCACGAAAAAAGAAATTAGCCAATAGGACACGTGGGGCGTGTATGCATTCAATTACTTGAGATGACTTAGCACAACATGCAGTGGTTAATTCTCTGGATGCAATGGCATTAATTAGCAAATAAACATCAAGTTCTCTCGTTTTTCCCTCACCTTGGTCGTGGTGCACAATCTAAGATGACTTATACACCTGGACAGAGGGAGTATAAAGTTGACACTTATTTTAGGACGGAGGGAGTAGTACGTATTGTTTCGCATGTTTGTCTAATGCCTCTGATACTACAATTCGAACTAACCGAACTAAATTCATTCAAACACGGCCGGATTTCAAACATGCCCAGATCTCATTACATTTTGGACATTATTCAACTAAATAGCGGTGCTCATCCGGCTATGGATGTATAATTAATTAACCTAATCTATGATCTCCGGCGCCCGTTCCCCATGTCTGGCAGCGCCGGCGAAGTCCTCCGCTTCATTGCCGGCGGGGGGGGGGGCCTCGACGGAGCCGGCGATGTCATCCGCCCGGCGGGGCGGGTCCTTGGCGGAGCCGGAGAAGTCCTCCGCTTCGTTGCCGGCGGGGCGGGGCCTCGGCGGAGCCGGCGATGTCCTCCGCCTCGTCGTCTGTCTCACCAAACAGCGCCTCGCCCTCCTTGTAGGAAGCCGCAACCTCTGCCACCCGCTGGCGGTACCGCCAGCGCTCGAGGCGGTTCTCGCGGGCGGAGCGGTAGGACTTGAGCAGCGCCGCCTGCTCTGCCAGGTCCGCGGCGATCTGCTCCTCCGCCTGCAGGTGCTCCTGGAGGAGCTGGTGGTTGTAGGCGGTGTCGGCCTGCGCCTTCCGGAACTGCTCCTCCCGCTGCTCCCGCACCATCTCCATGTATTGGGCACGGGCCTCACTGATGGTCATGGTGCAATGCACCGGCGAGGATGGCGCGGAGGAGGGTGGCGCCGGCTTGTCGACGACCACGTCCTCCATTGGGACGTCGTCGTCCTCCGGCTGCCTGCCGGCCAGCCAGTCAGCAGCAATAGCGGTCATCTCCTTCTTCTGGTCCACCGTCCGCCCATCCCGGAGGGCGGTGGAGCGCGAGGAAGCCATGGTGGAAGTGGTGTGGAGAGGAGAAAGGAAACGGAGGCGGATCACTGCGGCTATGGCCGGGGCAGCACTTTATATAGCAATGGTGGGCGGCAGAGGGGCGGACGGGTGGCGCCGGAGTAGCTGCCTCAGCAACTGCGTGTCATTAATGTGGGCGGTAGAGGGACGGATGGATGGCAGTTGTGTCGTTTGAACGCGGAGCAGTCGCCTGCTCCGGGAAGTGGCGCGGGAGGCAATGACCGTTTCGGGTGAGAAGCGCGCGCGGGCGAGGGAGGGGGTTTGGGTGGGCCAGGGCATTCAGACGCGGGCTTGGCAATGGTCCGGTGCAACAGCCGGACATGCTGGCTCACCAGCGAACTCGCCGAGCTTAGCGACGACGACCAAACGATGGACGAGGCTTCCGACCAGGAGCCGGCGCCACCGCCCGCGCTGGTTCATGCCGTGTTCACCATAGAGCAAGTGCGGCCGCACTTCGATGCCCTAATGGCGGAAGAGCTACCAATGCCGCCGGTGTCAGCGTTCCGGCAAGCGCAGGAGGACCGGTGCAACAACCTCTGTCTCCTCAACGAGCATCGGCTTGCGAAGGGACAAATCGCCGGTGAATAGGCGAACGACAATGCCGTCGCGGACATAGGGGCCGATGATCCTTGCTTCCTGGATGAGCAGCGAGCATTGTACCAGACCATCTGTAGGGCCCGCGAGGCCCTCTCCGTCATCCTTTGCCTTGTTGCGCTCGCCGTGGCGCCGCCGTCTCGCGTTGTCAGCATGGTGAACAAACAAGAGGAATCAGGAGATGAGTGTACATGGTGAGGATGACAGTAGGAACCCACCAGGGCCATGGCCGTACTCAGGAAAGTGCCTCCTTATTACTACAAGAAAAAAAAACTTCCCCCTAATGGTTTGCTGACATCTGGGTCCGGCGCCATTGTCAACGTACTCAATAAAGGAGAGAATTGCACAAGGAGCTGCTGACAGGAGGGACCCAGCACATCATGCATTTTTTTAGAGATGTTTTTTTGTTGTTGAGACACAGCAGGGTATCAACTGGTCTGTGCGGGGGCTGTGGCCCGTGTAGCCCAGGCTATTATTTTTTGTCTACCAAATAACGAGCCCAGCTGTTTTTTTCCTTTGTGAAAATGGCTAGCCCAGTTTTTTTTTTTTTTTTGACGAATACCCAACGCAGGCCAACTTGTTTTTCTCCGCCCGGCTGGGTTGCAAAAATGAGGAGGGGTGCATTCGGCTTGCCCAGAAAATGGGCTTTAAGTAATAATAAATGGGATGTAAATAAAAAAAACACATCGAACCAGCAATTAGTTTGAAAATTAGTTTTTTTCGGATTTTGAGATTTTTAATTTCATTACATTTTTTTGTTGCGCGCGCAAAATTTCATTGGATTTTAACCTAATATAAAATCATTTTGAAATTAGATTGAATCTGAATCGAAATTTCGGGATAAATATAATTCAGACCCCACCAAAATGTGGGAAGTTTGGTTGAAATTTTTAACCCTGGCCCTGGCTAGAAAATGGGCTGTACTGTTAGAAACAGTAAATGGGCTGTAGTAAATTCCATAGGAATTAAAAAATGGGCTATAAATTATTAAAAATACTAAATGGGTTGTATACTGTCCGCCACTGATGTGATGCTGATTTGTTGGCCTACTAAGTTGACGCGAACGCAAGGCTTTGTCAACTTATAGTCAACACACGATTCTAGCAGTAGAGGCCGTTGGATGGACATCCAACGGCTGTCGTGCTTCTTTAATCTCAGATCTTCTTGCTTCAGCCGCCCAAACCACCGCCGGCGGGACCGCCTGCTCCCGCCGCCCGTGGCCGGCTGTGCTACCGCGCAGGCCTCACCGCCCCACCCTACTCGCATCGCAGGCCAGGCCATCCCTCTACTTACCCACACCTCCTGTTATTCTCCGGCGACGGCAGCCTCACACCGCAGCCGAACCAGTCAACCCTCGTACTCCCCTCCACATTGGCATCCACTTCTGTGTCTTCGCCAGCTACCGGTTGTTCCTTCCTAGGACTCGCCATCGTCCACCGCGTTGGTTCTATCGGCGCGGCGTGGTCAACGTGGTCAACAAATGACAGCCATCGGAAGAGGGATGTACATGGAGACGCTGACAGTAGGGACCCACATGGTCCATGGCCGCACGCAAGCAAGTGCCTCCTTATTACGAATAAAAACATGATTCCTCCCCCTGACAGCTGGGACCCACCTGCTATATATTCGCACGGAAGGAAGTGCCTCCTTATTATGTGAAAAAAAAAGATTCCACCCCATGACAGCTGGGCCCCAGCAGATTTGGAGGTTGACTTGTGGGCCTACTAAATTGACACGTACGCAGTGCTTTGTCAACTTAGTCAACAAACAATTCTAGCAGCAGTGACCGTTGGATTTTAATCCAACGGCCGTGCTGCTTCTTCAATCTCTGATCTTCTTGCTCCAGCCGCCCAAACCAGCGACGGCGGGACTGCCTGCTCCCGCCTCCCGTGGCCAGTTGTGCTGCCGCGCAGGCCCTACCGCCCCCTCCTACTCCCACCGCTGGCCAGGCCATCCCTCTACTCACCCACACCTCCTGTTATTCTCCGACGACGGCAGCCTCACATCACAGCCGAACCAGTCAACCCTCATACTCTCCTCAGCGTGGGCATCCAGTGATGTGTCTTCGCAGCTCCGGGTCATTCCCTTCCTGGGTCTCGCTGTCGTCCACTGCGTTGGTTCTATTGGTGTGGTGTGGTCAATGTGGTTAACAAACGATAGCCATCGGAAGCGGGATGTAAGTGGAGAGGCTGACAGTAGGGACCCACATGGTGGATGGCCGCACGAAAGCAAGTGCCTCCTTATTACGCGAGAAAATAATGATTCCTCCCCCTGACAGCTGGGCCCCACCGGCTCTATCGTCGCACGGAAGGAAGTGCCGCCTTAATATGCAAAAAAAAAGGATTCCTCCTCATGACAGCTGGGACCTACCAGATTTAGAGGCTGACTTGTGGGACTACTAGGTTGACGCGTACGCAGGGCTTTGTCAACTTAATCAACAAACGATTCTAGCAGCAGTGACCGTTGGATGTTAATCCAATGGCCGTGTTGTGCTTCTTCAATCTCTGATCTTCCTGCTCCAGCCGCCCAAACCAGCGCCGGCGGGACCGCCTGCTCCTGCCTCCCGTGGCCGGCTGTGCTGCCGCGTAGGCCTCACCGCCCCACCCTACTCCTACCGTTGGCCAGGCCTTCCCTTTACTCACCCACATCCGATGTTATTCTCCAGCAACGACAGCCTCACACCGCAGCCGAACCAGTCAACGCTCGTACTCCCCTTGGCGTGGGCATCTACTGCCGCGTCTTCCTCGGCTCCGCGTCGTTCCCTTCCTAGGCCTCGCCATCGTCCACCGCCTTGGTGCTCTCGGCGCGGCATAGTCAATGTGATCAATGAATGACAGCCATCGGAAGAGGACTGTACGCGGTGAGGCTGACAGCTAGACCGACCAGTTACATCTTCGCACGCAAGGAAGTGCCTCCTTATTACGCGCATGATTCCTCCCCCTGATAGCTGGGACCCACCTGTTATATCTTCGCACGCAAGGAAGTGCCTCCTTATACTCCCTGACAGCTGGGACCCACCCGGTCGAAGCGTACGTAGTGTTGTCTGTCTAGTCGCGAATGTGTACGTACATACTGGTCGATCGGTCTCTCTGCAACGATGAACCGTGGGCTTGTAAAGAGCGGCACGTCACATCAAAAAAAAAGAGCGGCACGTGTCGTAGTAGAGCCCCATACGTAACAGTTCAGGCAGTCCCATCTAAATCGAGTACACGTACGTAGAGCCACGCTACAAAAAATACGGCCACGTACGTACATACGGGCGGGGTCTCGAACGCGTACTCACGCATACATACGGCTAGGGCTCGTGTACATGGAGAGAGGCAACGGACGGCAGCAACAGCCTCCTGTTCATCGGCAGCCAACCGGCTGGGTCAGAACAGAGGAAACAACGTCGGGAGCTAAGCGACTGGGTCGGAACGCGTCCTGTTCATCGGGAGCCAACCTGCTTGGACGGAATAGCCGAAACGGGGTCCTGTTCATCGACTCGGGGTCTGGCATACCGCAAAACAGAGGAAACGGCATTCTGTTCGACCGCCTACGGTCGAAACAGGGTCCTGTTCATCGGCTGGGGGTCTGGCGTACCGCAAAAACGGAGGAAACAGACTTCTGTTCAACCGCCTACGGTCGAAACGGGGTCCTGTTGATCGGGAGGGGTCTGGCGTACCGCAAAACAGAGAAAACGGACTTCTACCCAACTGCCTATGGTCAAAACGGACTCATGTTCATCGGGAGGGGTGTGGCGTACCGCAAAACGGGACTCCACGGGCTACTGTTCATCCACGGTCGACCTCCTCCAGCCTTCACCAACTACTGTTCATCCACCATCGACTTCCTCCAGCCTCCACCTGCTACTGTTATTCCAGCCTCCACGGGGTCCTGTTCATCCACCCCCAACCGGCTGGGGTGTGGTGGCCTCCTCTCGGGGTCCTGTTCATCCAGCGCTAACCACCTTCACACGGCCAGGGTACTGTTCATCCACAGCCAACCCACCGGCTGGGGTGGAGCGTACGAGCGGGTGGCAGCAATAGGAACTGTTCATCCACAGCCAACCAACCGGCTCGATCGATGCAAGTCTCGACTCGTTCTACGTGTATCGCGTTTGCGGCAGCAACGGGCATTGTTCATCAAGAGGCAACCCAGCACCAGCTGGCTACGTCTCGCACGGGGGTTCGATCGGCTTCAGTAAGTAGCGAGAAGGATCGATCGGGTTCAGTTAGCAGCGATGGAATCGCTCGGGTTCAGTTAGCAGTGAAGGGATCGCTCGGGTTCAGTTAGCAGCGAAGGGATCGATCGGGTTCAGTACGTAGTGCGAGGGATCGATCGCTCGTGTTCAGTACGTAGTGCGAGGGCGATCGATCGCTCAGGTTCAGTAAGCGAATGTACGCCTTGCTCGGGTTCAGTTAGCGAGCACCTCGCACACACGCGCACGTACGAGAGAAACGCGCAAACCACACTGCATCGCTCGGCCCCGACCACCCACCGTAACCGGGAACTCCCCGAAAATTTCCTCGCCCTCACTTCTACCATGATTTTTTACGTCATGGACAGCCGAAAGAATGTCATGCGGGTGCGTCTCCGGCCTGCACAGGATGAAAAGCCCATTTTCTGTCATAATGTTTTATCATAGAAGTAGGAGCCCACCACATCTATGATGATACATGTTTTGTCACAATTATTGTCATAGAAGTGTCACAACCATGACAAAAAAAGTTTTCGTTCGAGCCATAATGTCATGGATGTGTCTTTTTTTTGTAGTGAAGCTCAGTATTATCAACTGGCTCGTTCAGTGTCTCCGGGTTGACTTTGGGGGCGTCTTGAGGAGGGTTCTCTTCAGTTTCTGGGGCAGCGGCGCCACTCTGTTCATCAACTTTCTTCTTGGTAAAAGCCTTTGCACTGGGTTTACAAAACAAGTGAGAAGCCATAAAAGGAAGGATGATGATAAAGACATAAGTTGTGTAAAACTTACCCACGGTTGATATGAAACGCCGGCAATTGGGTAGCACTGGATTCATCCGATGACAGGGATGTCATATGATAGTCCGGGTCAGAAGGATGTAGCGGCTCTTTGAATTGGCCGGCTTGAGGAAGCGAAGGAGTGGGGCTATGAGGCACTTCAGTTCGGGCTCTTCGTGAATATGTCTCATTTTCCAACCCGTCACTTAACTCTCCAGGGCTGCTCCGGGTCTTGCGCTTGGAGGTTCCGGCGTGCTGAGTTTTTTTCAAAAGAAACCGTGGGTCTAAGTGAGCATCTGGGTGTGAAAATGGAACTTTACGGACCGCAACCCGGATTTTCTTTTGGACAGGAATTGTTGAGTCTGAATCGGAGGAAATCAAGGTTACCTCTGCCTCGCCAGCTCGACTGGATTCGACTTGTTCCTGAGAAGAGGTGGCATCAGCAAGTTGGTTAAATAGACGGCCGAGAGAGTCGAATTCTACCTCATGTTCTTCTTCATCTTCCGGCTCTTTTCCATTATCGTCTTGGGGAGGAGTGGGAACTTGAGGTTCAGTTTTCCACCATTCAGCATGTTCCTGGACAAATGACAAGATCAGTAAGTTAAATACAAAAGCAAGGCAGTTATAAGCAAACCAAGAGAAAGACAAAAAAGGTGACTTACTTCGGGCGCCGGGTTGCTAGCAAAGAAGGGAGCTAGCCCCACCAGTTCAATTGCGTCCTTAGTCTCACCAAGAAGCTTCTTGGTAGATTTTATAAGTTCCTTCAGAGGGAGGTTAACCCGGCTGAACCGTAGTGTGTCTTCCGACTCGCCTGAATATGTGTGCATAAGCCGGTTCCTCAGGCTGAGGGGTTGAATCTGCCAGTCCATCCAAGACCGGGTTAGATCAACTCTAGTAAGGCCATGAGCAATCAAGGTATTTATCTTGGAGTATAAGGGTTGCAAGGCTTCCCTTTCGGCCCTAGAAGTGAAGCCTGGGAATGTGGTGGAAGCGTCAAGCCGGTCCAATCTGTAACCCAACAGTTGGTGTTGCTGTGCTGGAGAAGTGTCCTTGCAGTAGAACCAGGATTTGTGCCATCCCTTGGGATGACTCACCAATTTTACTTCAAGGAAAGCAGAGTTTTTCCTCCTCTGAATAGTGACCCCGCCAAGCTCTATGTTCAGTCCTCCTTTATGCTCAATCTGATGGTTGAGGTAGAAAAACTCTTGGAAAAGGCTGATTGATGGCTCAATCTGAAGGTAAGCCTCGCAGAACACTTGAAATTGGCTAAGGTTCAGAATGGAATTAGGACCCAGGTCCTGAGGCATGACGGCGAAGTGGTGGAGCACATCACGGAAGAATTTTGAGCCGGGAGGACGGAAGCCCCTGTCCAGATGATCACCAAAAATAACTATCTCGTTTTGACCCGGCTGAGGATGGATTTCTTCTTCGGGAGCACGCCATTCTATTTCATCCTGGGCTGGAAGCAACCCGGAATCTACTAGGCTCCGTAACCTGAGTTCAGACATGTTGGATTTGGTCCAATTGACCGCCTTGTTGGTTTTAGGGGCCATCGACTCAGTTGCCAAGAATTCAGCTGCAAAATATGGGAAATGGGTATAAGCCGGCAATGCAGGTACACCATACAGAAGGTTTGGAAGTATTCTAGATTGTCGCAGTTGAGAGTTGAATTGTAAGCCGGCTCTAAACGCCAGGGTTGTGACAATTAAGTGAGTAGAGGTCTACCCTATGAAGAAATTTCTATGGATTACTACAATTGGAGAGCCGGCAATTGTTTAAGCCGGCAAAAGATACCAGTACAGTTCACAATTTGACAAATGGTAAAGCAATATCCGAGTCAAGGCAATCACAAACAGGAAATGTTCAGGTTTGATTACAACTACAGATCTGAAAAACGTCTAAAAAGAAAAAGAAAACCCTAGTCATGGCGGAAGTTGCAAGGTAAAGATGCAGTAGTGAAGATTACTAGCGCAACAAAGGGGATCCAAGATGTGATGAATTACACGGAGGCAGTGGTTAAATGCTATATAGGCGGCAGTTTGATGATGGATTAGATCTGCGGTCTCAGTTTTGGATGAACTCCGATGAACTCGTGATGAACTACAATGGCATAGATGAAGAGCAAGTACTTACAGATCTGCGAAGCAAGATGAGAAAAATGTTGAAGGTCGACGGTGCAGCCGCGGAGTCCACGGTGAGCTCCAGTGACGATGACCTTGCTGATGTTGTCGCTGTCTGGGAATGGCGGCGAGCTCGAGGTGGTGTTGCGCGTCGGAGGCGAGAGGAAGAAGAAAGGCGAGAGACAGAGAGGGTAAAATGAGTCCTGGGGGCCCATTGCGTTGTTTATAAGAGGAAGGAAACCCGAAGCGACGGGCGTGAGACCCCAGGGGATATAGTAAATTTTGGCTAAAAAGGCTCCTCGATTCTCGCGACTAACAAGACAAGTCGTATCCATTCAAAGATCCGTTGTGATGTTATGCATAAATTTCAGAAATCAAGTGAATGATGTCACGATGTGATATGGCAAGGAAATGCTAAGTGTGAGAAAGGTTTTGCGACCCGGTAAAAGATTGACCTGGTCGAGATGTTTAAGGGAGAAAACAAAGATTGAAGGGATGAAAAGGTACCAGCTCAGAAGATAGACCCAGAGCATAACCCGTCACATTTCCTGTTTGCTTTGTTTTATTTTTCAGGGCAAAGTTCACCATGGATAAATCCAAGCTAAACTGGGGGCTAATGTTCGGAATATTCCCCACGACCAAGACCCGGTTTAGGGTATGACCCGGCACTTGTGCCCTGAAGCACTATGGGCCATCCTATTTTCCGGGTCATGGAGATGCAACAAGGAAGAGACCAATGGCCCGTAACAAGACCCGGCCAAAGGCCGGATCGTGGAGAAGCTCGATGGGCCGGCTTGATGGGAAGGATCAGATGGAAACTTCTTAACTTGGAGAGAAAGATGAATAGGAGTTAGAGTAGAATACGGGTTGATAACACGGCCCGGAATCTCATGTAAGCCTTGGGACTCAACTTGTTATATAAAGGGGGAGACCCTAGGACGAAAAGACTAAGTTGCAATCTCTCGAGAGCTAGGTTAGCGAATCCGCACCCATGTAATCGAGATCCAAAGCAATATCAATCAAGCAAGAGTAGGCTTTTACCTCCACCGTGAGGGGCCGAATCTGGGTAAATCCGTCTCCCTCTTTCCGTTCAACCCCGTTCAAGCTTCCACGCAACTGCGATGGCCTCACGACTAAGTCCTTTCATGAGGACATCTGCCGTGACAAAACCACGACAGAGCCCGCGACATTGACCTCGATGATCATGGTGATGGCCGAAGCGTCAGGCGCGGAGGGGCAACCACCAGGGCCGTAGATGAGAACGAGCGACACGGAGAGCAGAGAGGAGCCCGCGGGACTGTTCGGCATGAAGCATAGGTGGAAGGACAAGAGCGCCAGAATGACCGTAGCTAGGGACGTGCAGAGGTCGGCCGTGTCGTGGCGGTGAGTGAGGCGATGGGGAGCTTCGTGCGGAGCAGCAGTCTCATGTCGTCCTAGAGCTTCAACGAGGCCTTCATCGCTCCGTGGACGAGCACCGCATGGCGTGCCATGTCGGTTGGTCGGTTCACTAGTCGGTCAATATGACGCACGCGGCTTGCTGTTTCATGGTTGTAGCCCATGACATGCTTGTGATTATGTGCATCACCCCTGCATCTTCAGCGATCCTCGCCGACACCGTGCTTATGTGCATGCTCCGGTGTGTCGATGCCAACTGCCAAGCACGCTTCCCATTCACCTCTCCCGCTCTAAGTGCTCACCATCTTTTCTTCCCCGACTTTGGTGACACCCTGTGACGCCACGTCTCTTCGTGTGTAGAAGATTTTTAGGATAGGGTATCTGCTAGTTGCGGAATAGTGATTTCCCTAACAAAAATAGTAAAGTGTGATAGGGAGCACTTTTGATAGTTTTAGTATAGGGGATCCGCTAGAGATGTCCTAAAGGGGTATTTGGTTGTCTGCAACACCATGTAGGTTGTAGGGGGGCAAATCTGAGTTGTTTGGCTGTCTGGCTCACGCTAAACTCAAAGCACCCCTCAGCCAGGCTCATTAGGAATGCTCAAATAGACTGTTTCCTCATATGTAGGACTGAATCATTGCAATTTACACAGGGGGGTGGCTGTTGGCTGGGATTTTTGGGGTGGTCAAAAAAGATGTAGAACATAGCCCTGAGCCTGCATTATCTCAAACAGACTCCACTGGGCCATACTCTAGGGAAACGCCAAAAGTGCACGGGGAACCAAACACACCCAAACTTGTCATAGCACTCTCCCTAAAAAACTTGTCCCATCACTCACTTTAGTTCACCTACTCGAAAACGCCACATTTAGCACTCTGAACTCGTCCAACACGCTCCGTCTAGTATAAATCAAGCCGAAACCAGGTGAGGTCAAGATGTGTGGCATACTGAGCCAACATTTTTTTTCACAAAACCCCATGTCCATTGTGCGTGCTCCCTCACGTGGCTATGCTCTTTTGTTTTCCATAAAGGACCCCATAATCTACTGAATTGTCGACCCATAGTCATATATTTTTTTCTTGTTCTCTCTCAACATCGATCCCTAGTCCAGTGATTTGAGGGCGACGATGTCGTCATAATGGTCTGGCCCGACAGTGAAGACTTGTGTGCCCTTGGCAGCATTTAACATAGGGCTCTCCCTCGTTCTTCATGGGCAAGCTCAGGTGATGGCTCATGGTGATTAGGTGCTCGTGGCAGGGGCCTCGCCGGCGATGGGCTCGGTCAGGGGCGGATCCAGGATTGGGCCTCGCCCCGGGCCCCAAGCTTTGCTACAATGTCAGCACAGTGCTAAACAGTGCTGACGGAGCTACAGTATATGAAGGAATTGCTCCTCACACCCCGGGCCCAGGCCCCCCCCCCCGGCCTGGGTCCTGGATCCGCCACTGGGCTCGGTGGATGACGGCTCATGGATAGAGCATACTTCGGTAGTGACTAGGACAGACTCCAACAAAATGGTCAGATTTGCCTATTTTCTCATCCACATATGCCATGTTTTGTCCCATACCACCGAAAACCACATACTAGTAGATCTTAACTAAATGCATGATCAGGATAACATGAATTGAATAATTAAGGGGTGGGTGGGACGTAGGGGATAGAATTTTCATCCAATGTCCACACACCCTAACTTTTTGATTAGATTCGTCGTTGCTTCCTACCATCCCAAGTGTATACCAAAGATTAAGCTGCCTCATCACATCCAACAACAAAATTTGCATATTTCTAACAAAAAATGAGCACTACAACCACTCCAAAACCCTATCCACCGCATAGCCAACATCAATCAAAATCGGCAAAAATAACTTAGAAGAATGAGTACTAACCACAATTCGGAGGCTCTCCGTTGCGTGGACGAAGCTCCGCCAAAGTACGGTGCCGTCGTCGCTTCGTTTTGTTCGTTCTAAACTGAGAGAGAGAGAGAGATAGAGAAGAGAGAGAGAGAGAGAGAAGTGAATGATGTGAATTACTATAAATGATGAGGTCAATATTTTTAAAGCCACACCTCCTTGCATCCCCATGTGACCCTCAGGTGCCACTTTAGGTGTTTTTTTGCAACAAAACAAACTTCCGTCCAGACCGGCCTGTGCCGACTCAGCAAATACCCCATTTATACTAAATTGAGCGTGTCGGGTGAGTTTACCATACCAAATGTAGTGTTTTCAAGTAGGTGGACTAAAGTGAGCGTCCGGCACAAATTGATGTATCAATTTAACTCGTATCTTGTAAAGTTTTGTCCGTTCAATGGAGGTGTCTAATAAAAAAAACTTTGTGAGAAGAGTAGTCAATTTTTTCGCAATCATAGTTTTATCTCCTTTTATTTGATCTTGTAGCTTTTTTAGAAGTACTAGTGAAGTACTTTCATATCGGTTAATCGTGATGATAGTTCAAACAAAAATGTTTGTCATCACCACCACATAAGTACCAGGGAGAAGCCCTCCACCCACCACCATACTCTCTCCATGTGTTGTCGCCTTCTTTCATGCTACCATACCAGCGTGTTGCTCACCTTCGTGAGTCAATTGTCCTCACCACCGCTCAACATGGGCAACCATCCTAACTCTTTGAAAGGTATCCTTAGAATCTTTCCTCCAAATTTTTGAAAGCTCATCCAAAAGAATCCAAAATTCCTAAACTTCCAAATCCACCGCACTGAATTCAGTCACACGAATCAAGTTGAAAGTACATATTTTCGTAATTCGACACCTTCTTTATTTTGCATGGTAGGAGTAAGCTTAGTTGCATGGAGATGAAACCTAGCTACCAAAACAGGAAAAGTGAAGAGTGACACCTAGACACAAATGAGAAATGTAGTCAAAACTAACTATGCAAGATGTATGTTGGTCTATGAAACCTTCAGTAGTCCCCATAGGGTGGTGCACGATCCCGAAAGTACCCGAAGGAAAGGCACACAAATCTTTTACCCAGGTCCGGACCTTCATGGTGGAAGTAATACCCTACTCTTGCTTCATTTGATAGATATATGGGTCGCCTCGTGGACAGAGTTACAATGAAGGTGGTAGTCTCTAGCGAGACTCTGAGGTGATTATGAGATGATCGAAACAAGCCCATGGCCTCTCCTTGTAAAGGCGGGCGAAGCCTACGGTTACAAGAGTCCTACTACGATCCGACTGGCCTAAGAGTCCAACTGGATCTTGGAGTCCTCGCCTTGCTCTTGAAGTTGAGAGTTCTTTTAAAAGTTGGCCTATCGGCAGGGTGAACGGCCTGGGCCACAGGGTGGCCTGCTAGGCCCTGAGGTCGACCTGGTGAGCTGAATTTCTGTTCTCCGGGACACCCCCGGTACAAGGAAAATCCTATTCGCCGCTCGTTGCGTCGAACTGTCGACGCAAAGGCGAACCCCCCGCAGCGCTAGAAATGGGCCGGCCCATTTTACCACAGCTAGGCACCCGGTTTTGGGAACCTTCTAGAGGGTTCCCTGAACCGGTTTTCCTGTTTCTTTCGGTCTTTTTTTTTCTTTTTTTTTCTGTTTCTTTTTCTTCTTTCTCCTTTCTTTATTTTTCGTTTCCTGTTTCTTTTCTTTTTCAAGATTATTTTTCTTTTAAAAAAGTTCATGTTTTCGAAAATTATTTGGAAATTTCAAAAATTGTTCGTGCATTTAAAAAATGTTCCAAATTTTAAAAATGTTTATGTTTTCAAAAATTGTTCGTAAATTAGAAAAATGTTCACATTTTTTAAAAATTGTTCAGTCATTTCCAAAAAATGTCTTTGTTTTTCAAAAATTGTTCGGCATGTTTTTGTTCAAAATTTTAACAACTTTCAAAAAAAGTTCCAGATTTCAAAAAATGTTCCCGTTTTCAGAATTTGTTCACAAATTTCAATGTGTTCTGTTTTTTCATTTTTTTCAAGAGTTTCAAAGTATGTTCCGGTGTCAAAAATTTCTCACAAATTTCAAATAATGTTCATGTTTTCAAATTTTATTCGGGACATTCAACATATGTTCACGTTTCCAAATTTTGTTTGAAATTTTAGAAAATGTGCCCGTATCAAAAAAAATTGTTCATGATGTTCAACAAATGTCCATTTTTCGAAAATGTTTCAGTTTTTAAAAAAACACAAATTTGGAAAGTGTTTCGTTTCCCAGAACACTCGGTTTTTTTCAAAAATTGTTCATAAATTAGAAAAATGTACATTTTTAAAAAAAAAATCGGGTATTTCAAAAAATGTCTTTATTTTTCAAAAATTGTTCGGCATGTTTTTGTTCAAAATTTTAACAACTTTCAAAAAATGTTCCGGATTTCAAAAAATGTTCCCGTTTTCAGAATTTGTTCACAAATTTCAATGTGTTCCGTTTTTCATTTTTTTGAGAGTTTCAAAGTATGTTCCGGTGTCAAAAATTGTTCACGAATTTCAAATAATGTTCATGTTTTCAAATTTTATTCGGGAGTTTCAACATATGTTCACGTTTCCAAATTTTGTTTGAAATTTTAGAAAATGTGCCCGTATCAAAAAAAATTGTTCATGATGTTCAACAAATGTCCATTTTTCAAAAATGTTTCCGTTTTAAAAAAAAACACAAATTTGGAAAGTGTTTCGTTTCCCAGAACACTCGGGTTTTTTTTCAGAAACAATTTACTTTTCAAATTTCCAAAAATAATTTTAATCTGCGCTGCTGCTTTGTTCTTGAGGTTTGGCGTTGCAATATGACCAATGGCGACCGCTAGCTCAGCCGGTAGTACCTTGTTGTGAATACCCTGAGATCCTGTGATCGAATCCCTCGACCGAAGGTATTTTTTTGAGCTACAGTATGCGTACCTTGATGGGCCGGCCCAGTCGGAGACTTGCCTGTGCGACGTGCCGACTCTTTGCCGCAGAGAGCGTTATATAGGAGGTCTCCCGGTACAACGCCAATTGAGCAGCAGGTTCGACATCTACTACAATAGAGACAATTCACTTTAGGTAACCATGTCTCTGCCAGGCAGCGTGTGAAATGACTGAGAGCGGACTAAATTGATGAGTAATCCGAGACAAGAGTGGAGCGTGCAATTATATGCCAACTAGTGTATCGTATGATTTTTTTTTCAAACATGCACCAACATATGTGTCATTTTTATATTATAAGAACAAGACGATGAGATGGCAGAAATTTAAAAGTTGCCCCGTAGCTAATAGACATAAATAGTATTTAAACAACAAATAGAACGAGAAAACATGCTAGTCTACACTAACCAACACACAATGAAGCAACAATTGAAAAATTGGCCGCCGCAACGTGAGCACGGGCCAATTTTCAAACACTTTGCCATTTCTAGCACTGAGGTGATGACCGTAGATCAATTTGGACGCAAACCCTCAAATATATGGTGATGTCAGCTATAAACTAGCAAATCATGCCCACTGCATGCTTGATTAGAAAAGAAGGCCATGATATCGGGGCATCCTTTGAGTACATTGACATAGAACAAAATCATCAAGCACACTATGTAGCTAAATAAGCTTTGAAGGAAGAGGAACCATTTGTATCTTGCTCTTATGTACTACCTCTTTTTCTAGATATATAAGACGTTTTGGCATTTCACAAATTGAACTGCCAACACATCCTATATCTAGGAATAGAGTGTCTATGTCATAATTCTCTAACGATCCGGCCTGGGCCATAGTCCTCGACTTGGTCGAGGTGATTAGTCGAGTCGGCGACGAACGAGATCGCGCCAAAGACAAAGATCTGTCCCGGTGCGCTAATCATGTTGGATCCGATCTGAACTCCCATCGTACCGTGGCGGTCGCTTGTGTAGCTCCCCGAGCTGCTACAGTTTCTCTTTGAGCAGGATCTGCTGAATTTAGCTCCGTTAACTTCATAGCGACTGCTTGGAGCTAAAGAAAGACAACAAAATGACACGAACGCTAATCATTGTCAATCTTGTTAACTTCATCAACCTTGAAGGGGTTTTTCCTTCCATAAAAAATGACATGAACGCTATGTGTGCCATCGATGCGCCACGACATAAGTTGGATGAGTGACCGAATTTCCTTCATCATGTCCCCACTTCTCTTCGCAACCAACTCAAGCCACAAATAGAAATTCCCGTTGGCTGTTGGTGTGATTATATGTTATGAATGTTTGCACCTTGTGATGCAAATGTTAAGTTTGTTTGCTCCAGACTCTCATCTAACTATGGCGGAGGCGCTTGCGAATTAGAGTCTGGGACATTGCCATATATATTTCTTTCCCATTGACTAACACATCGCGACTGCTTGGAGCTGAAGAAAGACGAAAAATTCTTAGTGAGCACATACCGCCTTTTTCTTCATGGCAAATACTCATTTCTCTTGCGCCAAGGCAATTTGGATGTCCAAAGCTCCTTCCAAGTGCAAGTTCTTCATGTGGATGGTGATCCATCGTCACTGCCTCACCGATGTATCTCAAACACCGCGGTTGGCCATGCAACACATCATGACCCTTCCTCTGGTGGCTCCGATGGATTGCACCCACTTATTCGTAGATTGTCGTTTCACCTGGTGGGTTTGGCAACACTTCCACGACTGGATGAACATCGATTTCCCCATCCCAAGTGATGACTTCCTAAATTCTGAAGACTGGTGGCTAAAAGATAGAAGGATTACTTCCAAGAGCTTGCATCGTGATTTTGACGCCATCACGATTTCGATACACTAGAGAATCTAGAAGGGGATCATTTCCATGACCCCGCGTCACCCCTTCCCCCGGGCGGCACGAGCGATGGCGGCTCCACCCTCCCGTCCCACCCCTTTACCTCACCTTACCCCTCTCCGTTGCTGGCATACTCCACCGAGCAAAGCTGACGGCAGAGGGACTCGCTATTCTCACCTCCTGGGGCAGCTTGCTCACGCTCGGGGGAGCCCGCAATAGTTGGTGGTTCGGGCGGCGTGCGGTAGTGTGCACGTCGTGGTGGTGGGCAGCCCAGGATGCGTCGGGGTGGCTCGACGGCAACGACGGTTGCCCTTGCCCACAGTAGCACTGGCTCAGGGGCCCAGATCGGGGTGGCGCCTGATCTGTCCTCTCCGGCGATGATCAGGCCACCGGGGCTTGTGGCGAGGTGAGTACATGTTGCTACTGCTAGTGGTGTAGCGTGGAGGCATGCGGTTGCCGTCACTCTGGGTCATGATGGGACACCATGCATGTCTGATCTGGGCCTGCGGCATTGTGACGCATATCTGGATGGTGCGGTGCGCTAGGATGATGGTCCCAGGAAGCGGCGATGTCGTCTTCCCTCTTGTCCTCGTGGTGGAGGTGCAGCGGCGTGCTGGGTGGCGGAGGATTGAGGCCTTGCACTCGGATTCATTGGGCGCGGCTGTCGACGTGCTGCGGCGGTCTGGTGGTGGCGCTGGCCGCACTGGCCATGTGGGCGGCGGAGTGGCAGCGAGTGGTGTGGCATTGTGGCTTCCTGAGCCCTCGTTGCAGTGGTTGTGGTGGTGCTGACGTCAACACATGCAGTACATCATGGTGATGAGGTGACCATGGCGTCCTTTCATTCCTTCTGGTTTGGTTCACCACTACGGAATTCGAGCGGAGCCATGGCACGGTCTCGCAAGGTTCACTGCAAAGTGGCTCCTACCATGGGTTAGATTGCGAGGCATAAGGCTCTGGGCGGAAGCCTTGTTCTTCGACGGTGGTCGTTGCCGGCGATGTTCCTTTGAGGGCATTGTCGAAGAGTATTTTCCTCCCACTGGGTCGTGGAAGGTCGGATGGGAAGTGGCATTTGGAGGTTGTTGGCTTGGCCGGACCTGCCCCGTGTTTCGGTTGTGCAATCGTGCGCGGGTCTGGGCGAAAGCCTTTTGATCGACGGGGGTCGTTGCCAGTGATGTTCCTTGGAGAGCATTGTCGAAGAGTACTTCCTCCCACTGTGTCGTGGCCGGTCGGAAGGGAAGTGGCATTTGGAGGTTGTTGGTTTGGCCGGACCTATCCCGGGTTTCCGTGGTGCGATCGTGCGCGGGTCTAGGGGGGAAAGCCTTTCGATCAACGGTGTCGATGCCAAGGACGGCGGTGTCTTGGGCATCGTTACCTTCTCGAAGGCGTCTCCGAAGATGTTGCTTGCAATCGCTCCGAGATGTGGTCACGTTAGAGCATCTCCAACAGGCGCGCAATCGCGCCGCGCGCTAAAAGTTGTTTACAGCGCCGAAATAGCGCTTTTGCGCATCGCGCGCGGCAGCGGCTTCACCAGCCGCCCAAAAAATATACAGCGCCAGCGGGCCGCTCCAGCGGGCGCGGCAAAATAGAGCGCGCGCGCCCAGCCGGTGGCACAAACAACACATATATATATGATCTCAAACATTCAAAATATGCAATTTCACACAAATAAAGATGCTCTCAAACATCAATGAGAAACATAGCATAGTTCAAAATACGCAAAGTTCACACAAAACGAATTAAACATCAACAATCATTCTTCATCTTCTTCCTCCACTTTTGCGTCCTCTTCTTCCTCCGTTTCTTCTTCGGAGTCTTCATCTTCTTCTTTGTCATCTTCATTGGAAACTCGGACGGTGTTGACACTATCAACAAAGGCATCATGCGAAGGCATGTGAGGCACACTGGAAGCTCCCATGTCACCCATGCCTCCCGGAGGTGCTCCCATGCCTCCCATGAGAGACGCAAAACTCATGCCACCCATGTCTCCCATGCTTGTTCCCATGCCTCTCATGGTAGCTCTCGTAGGTGCTCCCATGCCTCCGATGCCACCCATGAAAGCTCCCATGCTTCCGATGCCACCCATGGAAGCTCCCATGCCTCCCATGGAAGCTCCGATGCCACCCATGGAAGCTCCGTTGCTTCGCGGCGGGTGGCGGCGCGACGCCACCCTGCGAGCTCGTCCGGAGCGGCATGAAGAGCCCGCGCGCGAGGCTTGTGTTGGGAGCGGCGGCGCCGGCGGCAGTGGAGGCGGAGGTGAAGCCCGCGCTAGGGTTTGCGGCGGCGGCGGCGGCGGAGAGGTCGCGCGTGTAGGGGGGTCGGGGGGATGTCCGTGCGGCTGTCCATGGCAGTTGGTCGCCGGCGGCGGCGCGGGCGGGCGAGGGCGGGGCGCGGGCGGGCGAGGCGGGGCGGTTGGTCTCTTTCGCGCGCGTTTTCGTTCGGTCGCGCGCGCGGTAGCGGGCGCCCGAAATAACCAGCGCGCGATGCCGTTCTTCTCCGCGCGCGGGATGGTTTTTAGCGCGCGCGCATTTTGTGCGCGTCTGCTGGACGCCGGTTTCGGTCCCGCGCGCGCTAAAAAGTCGTTTTATTGGGCGCGCCGCTTATTTAGCGCCTCTATTGGAGATGCTCTTAGGTGGTGATGGTCAGTTTGGGGTGGCTTCGACAATTATTTGTTTTTTCCTCTTTTTGCGTGTTGTTCAATGGTTTTCGGCCTACTTTTCCTTATAAACCGGTTAACTTTGTATTTTTTTTCTTCTCTTAATGAAATTGATAGAGCTCCTGCCTTGCTCATAACAATAAATAAAAGAATCTGAAAGGAGCACAACGCTATAATTTTTTAGCACTCCACAACAGTAATGAGCGTATTTCCGACCTCATCTAGGAGGACGGTGTTTCTTTCCTACTTATGGCAGGAGCTTTTCTAATTTTTTTGTAAAAGCTCTCACTCTGTTCGCCGTCAGGTCAAGCTTATCTGAACTGTTAGTGGTTTTGTACTTGACCCCTAATCTTAATAAAGTTCGGCCTCCGGCACTTTGATAAAAAGTTGTACTAAAACTTACATTTCTTTGGTACTGGGAGTACAAGCAATGATCTCATCCTAACTTTTTTTTTGCGAGATGATCTCATCCTAACTTGAATGAGTGAGCTTCAAATATTCTTCTCTTGGCTTCAAAAAAAGCGTGTAAAGTTGGAAGGCACACCCAAATTCAGTCGAATTCTTCAAAATTTCGTTCTATCATGAAATAAACAAAAACAAATCATCATCATGAAACTAAATTACACTGAGCGTGAGCAGGTAGTTTCCTTTGCAGCGCAGGGGTTAATAAAACGGGACGCTATGAGTCCTCGTTGCTGCGAACCCTCGAGGCATTAGCATCCATCAGATCGTCGATCAGGCGGTGTAAATCGCGCCACGACGACCCGTTCTCACTGACCGCGGCACGCGCCCTATCAGCCAGCTCCCCTGCTCTGGCCCTCATCTTCTCCCACCGCTCTCCGCCCTCCATGAACCCGGCCACTGCCCGACCGATCGCCTCCGCCGGCACGGTTTCCGCGTCCTCCACTCTCACGTTGCGCTTGCCGCCGTCCCACAAGCGCCCGCCGAACGTCGCCACCTCGGTGACCAGCCGCTCGTTGATGAACTGCTCGAACACCAGCGGCCACGTCAGCACCGGCAAGCCTGCCGACGCGGCCTCCAGCACCGAGTTCCACCCGCAGTGCGTCAGGAACGCGCCCACCGACGGGTGGGCCAGCACCGCCAGCTGCGGCGCCCACCCTCGGACGACCATGCCGCGGTTGGCAACGCGCTGCTCCCATCCCTCCGGCGCCCACAGGCCATAGGAGTCCTCGGAGCGGACCACCCACAGGAATGGCTTGTTCGAGGCCTCCAGCCCCAGCGCGAGCTCGCGGATCTGGCGCGCTGAGAAGCAAGCCCAGCTGCCGAAGCAGGCGTACACCACCGATCGGCTCGGCTTGGTCGATAGCCACTCTAGACAGTCCACGTTGCCATCGCCGCCCCGGTGCACGGCGGAGTCCAACGGCAGGCTGACGGGGCCGACGAAGTAGGCGCGGCGCGCGTCGACGCGTCTGTACTCGTCGCAGTACGGTTTTTCGAGGTCGGCGAAGGTGTTCACGATCACTCCGAAGCCGGCGAGCTGGGCCGCCTTGATGTTGTCCCACTCCATAGAAAGAACGGCGTCCTGGAGGAGGAACTCCGGGAGCTCCGACGGCGGGATGGCGATCTCCTTCCCTGGCATCCCCGGCACGATCACTGACGGGGCGGTAACGCCGTCCCGGATTATGTCCGAGCGGATGGCGTAGAGGTTGTTCATGGCGAGTTGCGCGAAGATGCCGACGGGGTGGAACGTGAGGCGCGGGACGCCGATCTCCGCGGCGATGTCCGTGACCCACCAGAAGGGCACATCGGCGACAACGGCGTCGGGGCGGTGCTCCAGGAGCAACTTCTCGTGAATCGGCTGCGAGAGGTCGACGGCGCGGAACACCCGCCAGGCGTCGTGCTGGGCGGCGGCGCCGAGGCACTCCACCCCGCTCTCCAGGCCGACGTCCGGGAAGGGGTAGCGGAGAAGGTGCACCACGTGCCCCGCGTCCACGGCGCGCGTGACCGTGGTGGCGATCAGCTTCGCGTTGGCCGGCGTCACCACCATCGTGGCCTCCACCTCCGCCGGCCGCGCCGCAGCCATGCGGCATGCCAGGTCGGTCAGCGGGATGAGGTGCCCCCGCGCGAAGAAGGGCAGGAAGAACACCCGCAGCGGGCGCCTCCCGCCATCACTGCAGGCGCTCACACCCGCAGCAGCCTCCATTGAAGGAGAGGTAGAATAGGCAACTGCGCTGCGCGGACACAATTTCACGACCGCTCCCAGATCCATGAATATCTCCCGAGTTCGTTATTATCGCGGCGGCATGGACGCGTGGTCGCAGGCGTGCTGCGTGCATGTGTGGCGGCCCCTAACAATCTGTGGGTTCAGTGGTAATTTTTTTCTATTTTTCTCTTCACTATGAACAGTAATTGAACAGTGTTTTACGGCTGTTTTTCACAAAAGCTGTGGGGTCAGCTGACCCCACAGCTAACACGTAGGTTCGCCACAGTGTGGTGTGGACATCTCTGCACGCATGCATGTGTTTCGATCTGTGACTAAACTACTTACGAGTCGACACCTCTGCACGCATGCATGTGTTTCGATCTGTTGCTAAACTACTTACGAATCCAGTTAAGAAAAACTACTATGGATATTATGAAATTTGCTTTTAATTTGCAGAACATACCTGATAATTTCATGACTTGTTTTTTTTTTTTTTTTGCGAAAATGATCCAGATCTATTATTATCAAAGTTCACCAGAAGTACAAAACATCTCAAACATAATAAAAATTACACTGAGATTCCAACACACCCAAACAACCAGTATTGCCGCCAGAATGACCCGCCGATGCGCCACTGTCACCGCTCCCCTACCGGAGCCGGCTTGACCTTGTCGATGACAGTCAGGAAGTCTTCGTGCACGTGCCACTAAGGACCAGCGCCCTGGAGCCGTAGTCGTCGCCGTTGAACCCTTGCATAGATCGGCAGCACCTGACACCAAATCTCGCCACATGACGAGAAATCCTAACCTCACCGCCCCAAGGAGACGGCAGGAATCTACGCCGGAGCTCCGTTGACTACATCCAGACGAACGAACTCGAGGTGGATCGGAGCCTGGAAGACAAACTTGAGGAATTAGCGCCGCCATCCACCCGAGCACCGCACCTGCTGCGAGGACTAAAAAACCCTAACCTAAACTACTAACCGGAGCGGAGGCACCGGGATTCCCCTCCCCGCCACCGGCCGCCGAAGCGACAAGCAGAGGGGAGGGGAATCCACGGGCTCGCCGGCGAAGTTTGGAGGGAAGAGTTTGCCTTAGCTGCCTAGGGTTAGGGGAGAAGGAGAGGAAGTGACTTGTTTAATGTGAGGTTGAAGTGCTTTAGTAAAATGATAGAGATTTATCGGTTGTTGGTATTTCTACTATTTTTTGGACAAATTGGAAATTGAGAAATAGAGCTATTTTTTATAACAACAAGGTTGGTGATCCTTGTGTTCCAGTAAACTTGATAATTAAAATACTTCATGTCTTGTTCATTTTGCAGAGAAAACCAGAAAAGCGAGAAACAATGAGGCGGGCCGTAAAAAAGGTTGAGGTCATTACTGGCGTTCTCTTGAGAGCTGGTCTTGGATGGAGGACGATTTGTAGGGTCACTGCAGTGTGAAGGTGGAGGACCTCCTTTCAGGCTGAAGCTCTTCGAGATTTCGCCAGCTGTTTCTTTCTCTCTTTACCTGGTGGTTACTGTTGCTTTAACTAGTGTTCGAAACTTGATTATATTTTATTTGTCCCCTTAACATCTCCCGGAGATCCGACCTGTGGACTTCCTAGGATGATGAAAACTTGGTGCCAGTCTTAGTTTCTTGGGGTGATCGACATATATGCTGATATAGCCCCCCCCCCCCCCCCAACCCACCAATGGCCCTGATAGACAGATGAGAATAGCTCAGCCTGTTTTATCTGATCATGCATCGTGTGGTACATGCCCTGCTTCGTGCTTGGCTATTAGTAATTGTAAAATGACAATGTGTTTTTTTAATAGAAATCGGAGAGAATGCTCTCTATAAAAAAAGCGTATCGATCTGGATCTTTATTCTGATCTTTGCCCACGTCCTACATAATCAGTCATGCACTCATGTTTTTTTTTTCCGAAAAGGAGGATATCCCCCGGCCTCTGCATTAGGACGATGCATGCAACCATATATTATTAATAATGCAAAATCCAGTAGCCGAACAACATCGACCCGGAAATAAAGTGGAAAAAATCTGAGGCCGCATGCCTCGCGACAGTAACTCCACCAGATAGCTACTAACACTATGTTACAAGACACATCAGAAATGAAAAATACACAACTTCTAGGCTACGCCTTCGAGAAGGAATCGCCGCACGTGCGCCGATGATGGCGAGTCAACCACAAGGTTGAACTTTGGATTCTCGTCCTCAAAGTCAAGCTTCAATCCACCACCTTCAGCAAGGACACGACGTAGACGCGCGTCGACATAGCCCGATCAGAGATCTTGTGTTTCCACCGGAGTGCATAAACTCGTCGTTGAAGCCGTTTGTACCGTCCGCCCTTATCCTGCTACCGACGCCTTGATAGCCGGATACCTCTGAAGAAGACAACGGAAGACAAAGACGTCCCATACCACCTGCCTCCCGCTACTGTCGCACCACCTTCGGTCCAACAGCAACAGGCTAAGCATGACACCTCCGCCAGAGCCACCGTGCAGCACCTGGTTGTAGCAGACACGACTTGACGTCTCCCCATAAGACGTCGTGCGTAGCATCCGCTAGCGGACTCATGTGATTTGAACTAGTTTATATAAGCGGATTTGCTAATTTTCGTCAATATGAGAATTAACAAAGTCTCATTTAACTCCTACATTATTTGATTAACTAAACAATAAAACAAAAGAAAAAATTCCCCCCAAATCTCCGTGTAAAATCTATATTAGAGTCACTAGAAATAACGACCATATTTGCACCAAATCATACGCCCAAAAGTTGATAGGAACTGAGGATAAACCTGAGGTTATCATCTCTACTCCCTCTATATATAGAGTGTAATATGTATTTTGCGATTTACGTTTACCATGGGTAAACTCACTAATATATGAGATGTATGTTGTATTGCTGTAAAAATTATAACATTAGAAACTCCTTATCGAATACGAACTTGGCGACATACTTTTTGTGACACACATGTCATGTATTATTTGACTAAGTGATGGTCAAAATAAATCTCATATACGCATTAGGCCCTATATTTCAGGATGCAAGGAGTATTGGTTTTGCTAAAATTCGAGATGGTCTCATATGCAAAGAAATATTAGGGCCCCACATACATATATTACATATTTAATTTATATAGGTCAAGCGACTAGGGGAAAATCTGGCCAATAGACACACTTTAACACAGCTTAGAGACTCCTGAGGGGTTAGCTCAGAAGCACGGTACAAAGCTAAAGGTGGCAACTTTTGAATGACTCGGATGGTACGACCGAATATCATTCGGAGGCTTCGAGTGGACTGTCGCAACTATGGCACACTCTCTATAACCACTTTGGAAATCCCGAGTGGAGGGCAGTCGAACGTTTAGTCACATTGGTGGTTCCAAGTGAAGTACATGGCATCTACGAAGTGATAGGCTTTGCAACGACTATATCTGGATGCACTGCTCGGCGGTCTCGACTATAAGAGCTTGGAAGCTCCGAGGTGTGAAAGTGTAGGAAGATATAGTCGAGAAATGACAACTTTTTTAGGGGATTGGAGTTTTATGTTTAAGCACAAATGGAAAGAAACACAACTTAGCAACCTCATTCCCCTTTTGATATTAGTACTGGCATGCCTATGCACTGAATTTGATCTTGGATCAGTTAAAATGATAATGGACAACCCCTGGATTGGGCAACACTTGTCTTCAGGATAATTTTACGGGGTCACCTTCCATTTCATTCGTTGCAATGTAAGGGAACTTTCCTGAAATAAGCTAGTTAAAGCATTAGTCCTTAAGATATGTTGGCACACTACTGCAGGAATGTCTAGCAGTGGCGGGCGGAAAAAGCCTAGCAGTGGCGGGCAAGGCTCTTAGGGGCGTCCGCCACTGACCTCCCGCCACTGCTAACAAGGCATCAGTAGCAGGCGCGCGCCCGCCACTGGTAAAGACCTAGCAGTGGCGGGCTTTACCTAGCACCCGCCACTAGTATAATCCACTAATGGCACTAACGACACAAACTAGCAATGGCAGGCGTTAATATTCAGCCGCCACTGGTATGATTTTACAAATTAAAAAAATATGCACATCCCGGCGGCGCAGCGGTGGCACTCCACGGTGCGGCCTTGCCCCAACTCTGGAAGCTGGCACACATACACGCGCACGCAAAATCTATGGTGGCAACATCGCCGCGCGATGGATCCACCGGTCCATGCCGTCTCTGTGCGCCCTTCCGCACTCCATCCGTCGGGCGCTGCTCCACCTCCACAACGTCGACGCTCCCGTGGTCGAGCAGGTTGCACGTGACCTCGGCACCGCCATCGGAGCATCATCACCCGCACGGACCGGCGCCTGCCGTTGAGCTTGCATACATGGACCGGATCACCATCGCATCTGCACGGACAAAGGTGAGTAGGGTTAGCCGATGCAACGTGGAAAGGAGACAATCGATGATTCGGTCTGGTGGGGAAGAGAGAGAGAGAGGAGAGGAGAGCGAGGCGTCGTTGGAGCGTGCTTGGCGCCAGAGGAGATGCCCGGAGCCGACCGAAATCGGCCGATGAAGATGGAGGCGAAAAGGGGATCGAAGTTTTGAGCGAGCAAGAGAGAGAGAGAGAGAGAGAGATCGAGGGAGAGAAGTGGATGTGACCGGTGACCTGTGTGGCTCCTCCCCCCTCCACCGTTCAGAAGAAGCACAAATGGGTGTGGACGAGCGGATGCGAGCCACTCATTTGAGTTCACCTATAAGGCTTTTTCCACTAGTGACATTACTTACCAAAATCCACCAAGGTGATTACATGCACTTTCAATTGTTCCGAATCAGAAGGAGAATTTATTCTGAGAATGCCAGTCAATTCATCTTCCTGCGTAAACTTCGATCTCCGTGTATCCTTGTGTGTCCTCTTGACCTTCCTGGCTCTGAGGCTATATAAAGCAGTGCAATGAAGAAAACTCCCACTGCACCATAGAGCTCTGCTCTCGCAATTCTCTCTCGCACATGAGCAAGATACTTCTAGTGCGCCACTTGTAAGCTATCCCATCCCGGCGAAAGCATGCACAACCATCCGAGACAGTTGGACTCTGAAAACCGCGTTCCTCGAGAATCTACATCGGTGAGGGCGATAAGGTTTTTGAAGATTGTATTGGTGAGATGGTTCGCTCCATTGCATGTTTCACCTTCAACGACTCCGTCAATTGACTCTTACAACATGGCCTCTTTGATGATTGTTTACTTCATGCACGACCACTTCCCTAGTCGAACTACTTTGGCTACAACCATTTATTAGACCGGACCATTGCTTCAAGGACCACTACCACCATGAGCACTTATCTCCCGCTACCTTGTATGTCGAAGGGTCGTCGCCTTCGAGCCTAGCGAGAGGTGATAGGGTTCCCCTCTACAACTATAGTGGTGCAAGTTTGGTTCCGTCTGCAGCGTGTTTGTCATCCTTCCCGTGACGTGTCTCCTCTGTTTCGTTGACTTCGCCGAAAGTTTGCTTCCGCTATGCGGCGATGCATTGGGAGAGTGCTTGGTCAAGGGTGGAGCTCGAATTGTGCAATGGGCGGTCAGGTTGGCCGCCCTCCCCAAGCGTCTTTGTCGCTCATTCAGGTTCTATGGTGAACTTCTTTCTATGCCGACGGTGCGGTGTCCTTCGAGCCAGGACAAGACGTAGATTTCCTCTTTGGCGACGGAAACAAATAGGTTCAAACCCATGTGTTCCTTCAGAGGCCAATATCTTGTTCCAAGTATGGTCGAGCCTCACCCTAGCCTAGCGTGGTTCCTTTGGTGTTGTTGTGCTGGTGGATGACGCCTTCGACGATGCTAGCGGTGTTTCATTTCTGTCATTGGAGTGTTCGTTATGTTGTGGCCTCACTATGTATTTGCCGTTTTAGTTTCTTGCTTGTTGTAAGTCGATGGACGATGCAATTCGTGGTCGGTTGATGGCTTTGTTAATTTAAAGTCGGGCTCTTCTTGAGCATTCCTTCTTAAAAACCCACCATGAGCACTGACAACGAGAAAGTTCCTGATATCTTAGCCATAGGCCGTTGATACTTCTATTTGATTCATATGCAAATGGTGGTAGATATGCTAGTTTTATTCCTCGTCACGAACTTGTATGTTTAGTATCTCATATATGTTCGGTTCTCTTATCATACTTTTCATGATATTAACTTGATTAAACTCATTGAAAAATCTAAGAAAACTCATTCAAAACATAAAAAACAATATTCGAACATTCTCAAAACCGGGCCTTTTTTTTCCCTCGTCCTCGGTAATCATTTGGGTGAGTATCTACTATCTATCACTAGGTGTAAGTGAAAAAATGGAAGACTTTAACCCCTAATTTTTCATCTACACTGCATATATGGACAAATGTTGTCGGGAATTTGCATGATTATATGTACAATTATTGTTGGCACAGTAACATAATTGTGACCATACGGGTCTCGTCAAGTGTTTCCTGGTCCAAAATAAATCAAAATTGAGTAGTACGATTGTTTTTAGTATTCATATGCAAACCTAAAGCCCGTTGTGGTTGCAAACTTCTGCAGTGGAGTTTGTAAATCTTAATAAATTTGAAGTTTGATACAATAACACCATGACCATGAATGTCTAAACTCCCAAGATAAAACCTTCAAAACTACAGCAATAACAACAAACACTAGCAGTCGCGTGCACATTACAACAGGGAAGTACATCAAAATCATTCGAAGGCATCACCATCAAACTAAAGCGAACATATAGTGAAACCGTTAACAGCAGCAGTTTTTATAGGCCGTGGATCCTACTGTGCCTTGGCCCCAGTTCCCACTTTGGGCCCAGCCACCACCTCGGCGCCGTACCGGAGCAGCTCGTCGTCGCGGCAGATCCTGGCCGTCGCCTCCGCCGGGAGCGTCACCACCACGTCCCTCGCCGCGTCGCCCTCGGCTGCGGGCATGACGATCACGATCCCCTCTCCGGTCGCCCCGCCGACGCGGCACGCCACGCGCGCCGGCGGCACCCCGGCCACGAACTCGGCGCCGTACATGGGCACGTGGTCCAGCGCCATGCAGGTGAACTCTGGCCCGTACATCTGGAAGGGCTCGCCGCCTTCGGCCTGCCGCGCGTGCAGCCACTCCACGGCGGCCCACAGCTCCTCCTCCGGCACGCCGGCCACGCACCGGTCCAGCGCCGTCGCCACGGCCGCGAGCCCCGACGCCAGGCAGCGGCGCGTGCATCTTCTTGCGGAAGTCGAGAGCGAGCGTGAGCTCCCTCTCCTCCTCGGCGCCCGCGACGCGGAGCCAGAAGAGCGCGGCGAGCGCCACGAAGGGGGTCGTCTCGGGGTCGAGGGAGGACAGCAGCGCGCGCATAGCATCGGCCGGGAAGTGGAACGTGGCGGATGACATGGCGTCGGCGGCGTCGGCGCTAGGCGGAGCGGCCGCGGACTTGGCGGCGAGCAGAGGCGGCGCCGGGGGCGGCGAGGCGGCCGGGGACACGGCGAAGGACGGCGAGTGGAGGAACGGCGGGTAGGGGCTGCTGCTCCGGCGGTGGGCGGCGGCCCAGCCGTGGAAGAAGAGCGCGGCCGCCGTGGGGTCGTTGTGGAAGTGCGTGCAGCTCAGCCCCAGCGCGTACGACTTGTCCGCGAACTCCGTCAGCTGCATCCACATCGCCATGCACGGCCACGAATGTTAATGTTGTACCAGTGAATAAATGCAGACATGTGACGCATTCATTCGACCTGAGAAAAATTGACGGGCAACTACTCCACGAGCAATTCAATTCTTGGAGCTGTCCTACCGCAACATTATCGCTGCAACAGCACTGCAACGCCCGCCCGCAGAATGAAAGCTGGGAGCAACGCTGCTACTGTATTATACAAATTTACTAATTTAATGGAAGGTGTTCATGCTGGATCGGTGGAACTAATTGTCAACAATGTCGATGGTCATGAAGCATTGAACAGAAGAATTAGTCTGAGATTAGTAGGCACCTGGACGTAGAAGGGAGACCAGATGTAAGCCTCGGACCCCATGGGCTCGAAGTAGGCGAGGTCCATCTCGTCGTCGGCGGTGGCCGTGGCGAGCCACTCGTCGAGCGTGACCGCCGCCCTCGCGTCCACCGTGCGCACGCCGGCGTCGTTGCATTTCACGATCCACCCCGAGCCGGCCGCGGCGCCGCCCTCTCCTTCGGCGCGGGTGAGCCGGCCGACCATGGCCGGGTAGAGCGAGAGCGCCTCGGAGAGCGACTCCTTGAGCGGGTCCCGGTCGACGCCCGGCGCGGCACGGCAGTAGAGCACCAGGTGCACGGCGTGGCGCCCCATGGCGTTGTCCAGCGCCGAGAGCTCGTGCGTCTTGCCGGGGCGGACCGGTGTGACCGACGCCGCCGTCGACTTGGCGTACCGCGTCACGCGGCTGCCCGGCCCAGTCGCCAGGCCCGGCGCTGTCGCCGTCGCCGTCGGCATCTCCGGTCACGGTGCGCGCGCAGAGGAAAGGAGAGGGAGACGAGTGAGGATTCGGGGGCGCAGTCAGGTTCCTGGCGCTGTGGCAGGGGAGGGGATCCGGAGCATAAGTAGATCGGGGGAATTAATATGGCGGGAAGGGGTTGGCGGGGTTTAGCTGTTGGTAGCTGAGCGCACATAACTGTCTGTTCAATTCGCCGGGGACGTGGCCCGGCGTGATTGGACAGGCGGGCGCTCGTGGAGTGTCCGGTTGGTGCCCGGAGCACGGCGGTGGCGTCATGGGCTCGTGCCGTGCGCGCCGGGGAGCTCCCGTGGATTGGCCTCAGATCTCCTCCGGCCATGGAGCGATCTCTGCAACGTTGGATCTGCACACGAAATAGACGGCACGATCCAGGGATGGGTTGTATGATCCAAATACAGCTGCATCTTCTACGTACTACTCCTGCGAAGTTTGAAGCAGCTTTCCTTTGCGATAATCTCTGAAATCCGATGGGTTCTTTAGTCTGTTGAAGAAGCTGTACTCCGGCTGATCCACTGATCCGACATTGCGAGTAGTCGCTGCAAAGTTGCCTTATCGAGAGTGTAGTGATTAGTGAACTAGTGCATTGATGAGTACTGAATGCGTGGTTTCTTGTACCAATAGCTGTTGATTTGGAGTAAGTGCCATGACAAATACAATGTCAGATTTTTAGGCATGACAAATCAAAAGTTTTCATGACAATTTATATTGTCTAAGGATGGTAAATTTAGTTTGCAAGCACGACAATTTTCTAACAGAAATTAACTAAAGCGGATTTGCTGTGCTCGCCAACTAAACTTGTCATCCTCGGCAAACATAATTTAGGGCATCTCCAACGCTGACCCCCAAATTTCCTCGCGTATCCGTTCGCGGACACGGATGCGGGAGCCAGCCATCTGATGCTATCTGCATACAATTCAAACCGCCTTTCAACAGACCGAATGAAATTCATGCAAACCGGCTGATTTTCATACAAACCGGATAAAAACATTTACATTTCAGACATTTCTTCATTAAAAAAAAGCGGCCAGACCTAAACCTATCCTACGGCGGCGCTCGTCGCCCACTTCCTTTGTATTCTGCATCGGCGACCACGTCCTCCATCTGCCGTCTCCATGAGCGGCGGGGTTCAAGAGCCGTGAAGTGAAGGTGCGGTCGTCGACGAGGAAGAGTAGAACATGTGAGACGGCCCGGCCCACTTGAGACTCAAGCCCCCGCCGCCTCCCATGGCCTCCTCATCCTCGTCGGAGTTCGCGACCTGCCCGTCGTTGGTGCCGGTGGACGTGAGGTCGATGATGGATGTGGACGGTCCATCACTGTCCACCTGCCACATGTGCCCCCGGAAGTTGGATGGCGGCGCGTAGGACGCGCAGCTGGCGGCGTTCTTGTCCTCGACCGCCAGCGCCGCCACGTGTGCGGCGTTCTTCTGTGTCGCCTTTGCCTTGCGAGCGGCGGCATGAGCACGCGCGGCCTCGTAGAGCGCCCGTTGCTTCGCGACGAAGTTCGGGTTCACCGTGACCATGGCGGCCACGGCCTCCTCGCTTGTGCGCTCGCCGTAGATTTGGCCATCCGACGGCCGGTGCTGCTCGAGGATGCATGGGGCATTATGAATATTGAATGGGCATATTTCCCTCTGCATAAAGCTGCTATTAGGCCTCCTCTACAAGACTCCCTGTATAAACCTCTTAACCTCGGAATTTCACGTTTTTGCTGCATTTTGGATGACATATGGGTTCTCTTTGCTTGACACGCTCATGTACTGACACAGGTTTTATCTTCTTTATCAGACATGTAACCCTAGTTGTTATAGTTTTTTTTTTCACCTCGCTGCAGTGGCGGAGACGGGGGGACCAGCAGGGGCCCTGGCCCCCCCTAACATCACTGATTTGCTACTAATTTAAAGATGAACAGTGTACAATTTAGAAAAAAAACATGGATTAGTGTAGTTTGGCCCCTGTAATCAAAAGTTTGTGTCATTTGGCCCCCCTAATCTTTAATTCCTGGCTCCGCCACTGCCTCGCGGTCTCCTCTCCCATGCTATCGGGTGTGGTGCTGGGTGTTATCCGGTCGCCCAAAGGGAGTTAGACTAGACTCATGAAACCAGGGGAGGCGACTCGGGTAGGTGCCCACGCCCCCGATCCCGGCGGTCACAGGCAAGTTGGCGGCTGGTTCTGGGCCCTGGCGGAGGGCGTCGGAGATGACGACGAGGAGGACGATGGGTATCCGGCCGCCGTCTCGCCGGAGATCGCGTCGCCGACGCCTTCGGACATGATCTGCGAGGCGTTTAATGTGGGGTACTCCGAGGAGGACGTCGCCAAGCTGGTGGATGCGACGATCCCTTTCGACGATCCAGCAAGACAAGGATTACAGGAGGCGGACAGGGTGGAGGTTGCTCGTCGGGTCGTACATCGAAGGACGGCGGCGACGGCGGTCCGGCCATGGAAGGGGCCTCTTCCCAAGGTATGTCTTCCCAAGTTAACCTTGTCAGATTTCTTCAACCCGGATTCTTGGACGGTGGTTTCTAGAAAGAAGAAGAGAAGGCCGGTGGTCGTGGCCGCGCCCGCGCCGGCGGCCGGCGTGAGCTGCGAGATCCGGGCGGTGAGGGCAGCCCGTTTGAAATGCTTGTTAGGCCAAGATGGGCCGGATGCAGGCGATGTAGTGCTGGGCTCAGTGCGTACTGGGTATGTGGCCTAGTACAGAGCCCAGACTACTGGCCCGACGTGCGACGAGACGGCCCCGGGGCATGTTACGTCGATCGATCGCGGCTGTCCTCTCGGTTCGACTTTTCCTAGGTTTAGACCTCGAGTGGCGAGACCTGGGTTCCCGTCGCTGCGGCAGGGTCGTGCTGCGAGGATCTCCCCGACCCCGTCTGTTCAGCCGGCGGTGATGGCCGGCCGCGGGAACGGACCTCCGCCACCGCCCAGACCTACCCTCCCCCAGGCCAGGGCGGATGGAGCCCAATATCCTCCGCCTGCTAGGGACGGGCGGACGGTGGCCATGGCTGCCGCTGCACAAGGAGCCGGCAGCGGCCGCGGAGACTACGGCGTGGGCAGAGAAAATTCCCGGCACGCGGACGGCGGGCGGAATTATGATCCGCGAGGGCAGTGGGGTGACGATGGTTACAATGCATATGGCGAAGGTCAGCATCGCGGTTCTTCCTCGACAGGCGGAGGCCGTGGATATGGTTGGCAGAACGGTGGTGATGATGGCCGTGGCTACAATGGTCCCCCTGGCACTTTCGTTGAAGGGGCTTCGGGACCAAATTTCCGCCAGCGCGGTTCCTTCCGAGCCAACCGTGGAGGAAGGGGGGTGGCAGGCGGCCTCCTCCGCCGTGACCGCCACCACCACCTGCGCCTGCACACGGTCCTACACCCCCGGTGGTGACGCCGGCTGCCGTGGTTCAGGCGGAACCCGTGGTGGTACCGGCGGCGGCTGCTGTAACCGTTGTGCCGTCCTTGTTAGGCGAGGCAATGGAGACGGTGCGTGCTTTGGCGGCCGTGAAGGTTCCTGCTGCCAAGCAAGTCGCGGCGAAGCCTCGGGATTCTTCTTCAGACAAAGGGTCCGATAAGTCAGACGGTGAACGAGCTACGAAGTGGGCTCGCAAGAAAGATAAAATGATTTGTTATCGTTGTGGGGAGCCTGGACATTTTATTGCTGAATGCACCACAGAGCTATGTGATACTTGTCTCAAACCGGTGCATGGGTCTGGAGAGTGTCCACTCCTCCTAGGGCCTAAGCCAGTGGTTACGATCTATGGTGTTTGCTGTCCCGAATTGATGTTCTTTGAGTCACCCAGTGTTGCCGTGCCCGCACACACGACGGAGCGTTCGCGAACGGGTGTGGTCAAAGTGACTAATGGGTCTATGACTGAGGCGCAAATTGTGCAGCAGCTACGTGAGTTGGCCCCAGGTCATTTTCAGTGGGAGCTTGTCAAACTTGAGGATCAGTCATACAAGGTGGACTTCCCGACGCCGGAAGATCTAGCACGTTTACTCAAGTTTGGCATGTGCAGAGTACATAGCAGCAATTGCATTCTTGAGTTCGATGAGTGGAAGCAGAAGGAGCCAAAGGGGACCCCGTTATCTCAGATTTGGGTTCGTTTTTCGGGGGCTCCACCTAAGCCTCTCATGGACTACTCGGTGACATGCAGTCTCGAACCTCTTATTGGCAAGACTGAGAAAGTGGATATGCCTTTCACTCGCACACATGGGGTGGCGCGTTTGCTTGTCAGTGTGGTTGATATTGAGTTCGTGCCGGACGTGGTACGATGGACTTATGCAGGAGTTATGTATGATTTGGATGTGGACATTGAAACACCTCCGATTTTCCAAGAGGCAGATGGGAAGAATGATGTTGATATGACTGAGGGTGATGGTGGCACAGGTTCACGAGATAAACGTTCTGAGCATAATAAGCGTAATGACGCTTCGCGGGCCCACGGTCAGTCTTCTTCGACGTCTGAGCTTGCCAAGGAGGCAGCTCCGTCGTCTACACCGATGAATACGCTACGGTTTGGATCTTTTTGTGCATCATCGGCTCCCAGTCGACTTTGGAGTCACAGAGTGGAGATGGAGGACACCTCGGAGTGTGTATTGCCGTCGTTGTCGGCGACACCGAGGGAGGATCTGCGGGCGGCCCCGGCTGTCGCGGTCGATGATGGTCGCTACGGGCGCCCGGTGGCCCATGCCGACGGGGCAGACGGGGTGGGGAGATGCGGGAAGGAGGCCCTCATCCGCCATCCTCTCCCACTGTCGCCGCTGGTGTCCGCGCCGGCACCCGCGTCGTTGATGCCTGGGCCGGCCGTCGAGTCTATGGCCAAGGGGGTGGGGAGTCAAGGGCAGGTGGCCCTTCGCTCGCACTCTCCTTCTCCCCCTCCGGCCTCTCAGTTGCGCGCACCGTCCCCCTCTTCGCCGACTCCTGGGGTGGCGCGCTCGGCGTCTCCTAACAGTGCGCGGATGGAAGCACCGGTGGGGGGTGCCTCGCCGAAGGCCACGATGGTTGACGCGGCACCAGTTGGGCACACGGCAGGCGCCGCGGTCCAGGCTGGATGGACGATGGAGGAGGTGATTGCCTATGGAGGGATCGTGGACCCGACTTCAGGTGATAGACGTGTGAGTCACCGGATTCAGGCCCAACCTGATGCTGACGATCTGCAGTTAGGGCGTGTTATGCGGGCCGCCAAGCTTCGTGACATCGAAGCAACTACAGGTATGTCTGTCAATACGAGTTGTTCCATTCTGCATTTTTCTGAGCATGATATAATAGATAAGGCGGGCAACTTAGGGATATCTCTAGGTTCTAATGAGAAGGAAATTGCAAAATCGGTCAATGACTTATTAGACTTAGAAGCTGAGAGAACTTTAGAAATGATCCGAAATATTGCAGCGGTAAAGCCAATGAATAATGATGAAATTAGTAACTTGGGAATAACGGCGCTAGAGAGCTTGTGCGATGATCTCATACCACCCTCGGAGCCCGAGGATGTGGTAGAGGATACGAGTTCAGAGGTGTATGAGGCACCTCTGCAGCCTGTTAGCACTGAACCGGCCTCTTCCGGTCCTTTGGATGCGAAAGAGATGCATGATAAACCGAAACGATCCTGGACGAGGAAGGTCTATCCTGCATCGGCGGTTCGTAGAAGCGCGAGAGTCAAATTCAAGAAAAAATTCCACGATGACAAATGAAAGGATTTTTTTGGAATAGCAGAGGTCTAGCAGACTTGGCTAAAAAAAGATTTCTTGCGGAAGCGTCACTAGAACATAAACTAGATTTCATTGCCCTACTCGAAACGGGCAGAGACAATTTCACCTCGCAATTTCTTGGCACCTTATCAGGTGGTATAGACTTTGATTGGCACTGTTTACTCCCAAGGGGACGATCCGGAGGGATTCTACTTGGGGTTAAATGCGAAACTTTAGAAGTAATGGATGTTATACAAGGGGAATTTGCCGTTAAGTTTCAAGTTAAGTCCAAACTTGACGGTTTTCGATGGGCCTTGGTGGCTGTGTATGGTGCAGCTCAACCGGAGCTCAAACCTGACTTCCTTGCTGATTTGGTGCGAATTTGTGGGGCGGAAAGGCTACCGATACTAGTTGGTGGCGATTTTAATATTATTCGAAGGAGAGAAGAAAAGAACAATGACAACTTCGATGGAAGATGGTCATTTATGTTCAATGCTATTATCGAAAGCCTTAATTTGAGGGAGATAGAACTCACCGGTAGACAGTTCACATGGCCGAACTCGTTGCCGGTTCCAACATACGAGAAGTTGGACCGAGTGCTCACTAGTATTGATTGGGTACAAAAATTCCCTCTGGTAACGGTGCAGGCGTTACAGAGGGCTATTTCAGATCATACACCTCTACTGGTTGATTCAGGGGACGCGACACATCTCGGGAATAAGAATTCCTTTTCCTTCGAACTTGGCTGGTTCGAGAGAGAAGGGTTTCTTGATATTATTGCAAGGAAGTGGGCTAAAGATTGTGGGGGCCGATCGAATGTCGAAAGATGGCAGAATAAGATTAGACATCTGCGACAATTTTTGCAGGGTTGGGCCAGAAATGAAAGTGGGATATATAAACAGGAAAAGGAGAGATTGCTCCATCTAATTGAAGTCCTTGACCTCAAAGCGGAATCTACCCTACTTCATGTAACTGAACGGGCCGCAAAATCTAAGGCAGAGAAGCAACTTCGAGATCTTCTTAGAGAAGAAGAACTGAAATGGGCTCTGAGGGCTAAGACGCTCAAAGTTGTCTAGGGTGATGACAATACTCAGTTCTTCCATATGATTGCAAATGGCAAACATAGGAAGAAGAAAATTATTCAGTTAGAACAAGATGAAGGTACGATAGTGGGGCATAAAAACCTCAAGCTTTACATCTCAAACTACTATAAACAACTCTTTGGGCCGCCGGAGGATAATTTTGTGTCGCTCGACGAGCTCGCAGTTGAGGACATTCCTCAGTTACAGGCAGATGAAAATGAGATTTTGTCTGCACCGTTTAATGAGAAGGAGGTGTTTGAGGCCATTTCACAAATGAAGCCTAATAAGGCACCTGGACCAGATGGGTTCCCTGCCGAATTCTATAAGAAATGCTGGCACATTATCAAAGATGATCTTATGCCGATGTTCCATGACCTTTTTAACGGCCAGTTACATCTCTTCCACCTCAACTTTGGAACTATCACGTTGTTGCCAAAGAAGGAGGAGGCAGTACGGATTGAGCAGTTTAGGCCCATCTGTCTCTTAAATGTGAGTTTCAAAATCTTCACGAAAGTAGGCACAAACAGATTGACAAGGATTGGCCATACGGTGGTAAAACCGAGTCAAACTGCTTTCATGCCAGGAAGACATATACTTGAAGGGGTTCTTGTCTTACACGAAACTCTACATGAAATTCACTCGAAGAAACTCGATGGGGTGATCTTCAAGGTGGATTTTGAGAAAGCGTACGATAAGGTCAAATGGCCCTTTCTCCAGCAAGCCATGCGTATGAAGGGGTTCAATGAGACCTGGAGGAACCAGGTGGACTCCTTTATTAAACAGGGTAGCGTGGGGATTAAAGTGAATGATGATACGGGTCATTATTTTCAAACATATAAAGGCTTAAGACAGGGAGACCCGATGTCTCCTATTCTGTTCAACATAGTGGCGGATATGTTGGCAGTGCTTATCGGGCAGGCCAAGGAGAATGGCCAGGTAGGTGGTCTCGTCCCTCATCTGGTTGATGGAGGGGTTTCTATCCTACAATACGCTGATGACACGATCATATTCATGGAGCACGACATCGCAAAAGCTAGAAATATGAAATTAGTGCTTTGTCTTTTTGAGCAATTGTCGGGATTGAAAATTAACTTCAACAAGAGCGAACTGTTCTGCTTTGGAAGGGCTAAAGAGGAACAAGACGCATATAGACAATTGTTCGGGTGTGAAATGTGATCCTTGCCATTTAGTTATCTTGGAATCCCAATTCATCATCGTAGACTCACGAATAAAGAATGGAAGTGTATTGAGGATCGATTTGAGAAAAAGTTAAGCTGCTGGAAGGGCAAGCTTTTGTCTTATGGAGGCCGTCTTGTGTTAATCAACTCAGTGTTGACTAGTATGCCGATGTTTCTGCTATCTTTCTTTGAAGTACCTATAGGGGTACGGAAAAGGCTTGACTTTTATCGATCCCGATTTTTCTGGCAAAGCGATGATGTTAAGACAAAATACAGATTGACCAAGTGGGACATCATTTGTAGACCCAAAGACCAAGGGGGACTTGGGATTGAGAACTTGGAGATAAAAAATAAGTGTTTGCTAAGTAAGTGGTTGTTTAGGTTGTCCACGGAAACGGATGGTATGTGGGCACAGATTTTGCGTAACAAATACTTACAAACCAAGACGTTGGCTCAGGTGACCGGTAGGCCTAATGACTCGCCGTTCTGGAAGGGGCTCATGCGAACGAAGGATACATTCTTTCGCAGAGCAAAGTTTGTTGTAGGCAACGGTACAACAACAAGGTTCTGGGAAGATACTTGGCTAGGGGAGATGCCTCTAGCCTTACAGTATCCCTCTCTATATAATATTGTACAGCGTAAGGAGGACTACGTTGCTACAGTATTACAATCGTTGCCATTACACATCCAGTTCAGGAGGTCTCTCGTGGGGGAACGGTGGACTTCCTGGCTGCATCTAGTGCGAAGATTGATGGATGTGCACCTTTCGGACCAACCTGATGCGTTTAGATGGAAACTCACTACGAACAGTGTGTTTACGGTGAAGTCCATGTATCTTGATTTGATTAATTCTGGCCCACTCCCGAGATCGATACACATTTGGAAAATTAAAGTTCCACTCAAAATTAAGATATTCATGTGGTTTGTCCACAAGAGAGTGATTCTCACCAAAGATAATTTACTCAAGCGAAGATGGGTAGGCAGTCCACGATATTGTTTTTGTAACAACGACGAAACGATTCAGCACCTATTCATTGATTGTCCGCTTGCTAAGTTGCTTTGGCGTTCGATCCATATAGCCTTTAACATAACCCCTCCAGCCAGCATCGACATGTTATTTGAGACGTGGCTTGCTGGAGTGGAACAAGTGACTGCGGGACATATTCGGATAGGAATATGTGCATTACTTTGGGCTATATGGAACTGCAGAAATGATATGATCTTTAACAAGCAAAATCTGATAAACTTTTTGCAGGTAATATACAGGGCTACAGCTTGGATCCGTTCGTGGTCGCCACTCACTCATACGGACTCTAGGGAGCATTTGGCTACTGGGTGCAACCGATGGGAGACGGTCGCACGGGTTATCTACAACCGATTTGGATGGCGGTCCAATGATAGGATAGATGTGTAGCCATCTAGTCTTTTTATACCGCCGGTTGTGGCATTACTTTTTGTTCATCTTTCTTGCTCTTTTGCGAGCTGTACCACACTGCGTACTTTGTTTGGATTTTAATAAGATGGCCGTATGCATCGTCCTGATGCAGAGGCCGGGGGCTTGTTCCTCCTTTTCAAAAAAAAATAAAAATCCGGTCGCCCAAAGCATTTCCGCGTAACCAGTAACGAGTTGCCTGCTTCTGTATAATTCTTCTATTTTTTCTTCCTCTTGGTTTACCGGCTGTTGTTCCTCTGGTTACTGGTTGTGCTCTCCTCTGCCCCTGCTGGCCTGCGCCGGGCTGTGCACCTGCTTCTGCTGGTTGAGCTTGCTACTCGCCAACTCGCGCAGGCACACAGCTGTAGAGCTGAGCTGCTGCTCCTCCTTGCTCCTGTCTCACTTCAGGTAATTCCTAATTTATCGTCTTATCATTTCTCCTTTTGTATCTGTCGAACTGAACCTTAAATTGGTGCAATTTGCTATGAATTTCATGTCATAGAAATAGAAGATGAAGAGATATTATCCATCAGTGCCCAGCGTCAAAGCTGTTGGTTTTCATATTTGCATCAATTATGAGCTGTTCTCTTTAATGTTTTTTATGCCTTGATTTTGCATGTTATTTAGTATTGTGTTCTTTATATTGTTCTAGTCGTAATTCTTGCTTGTCCTGCTCTATATAATAAAAGTTTCTGATATTGTTACTGTTGTAATTCCTGTCCTTCTCTTTGTAATTATTTGTTTTGCCATGCTAGCCTTTTCAAGCAAAATGAGACACTTTCATCTGAATTTGAAGACAAGCAAATATTATCTTATCTAGTTTTTTATCGCTATAAAAGGGAAGATCCTTGCAGCATTCTGGCACATAATTTAACTATGTGTCCAAGTGACTGGCATCACCAAAAGGAAGGCCTTGTTTAAAGAACTAGCTGCTGCTTACCATGCTGAGTATGTAGCACGCTGTAAAGAGCTTCTGCTCCTCCAGAGAAAGTGGGAGGAGGTCTGCATCCCGCTCTTCTCCAAGATTTTCAGATGTTTTTTTTTCTTCTGTATTTGAATAATAACATTACTCGCATGCCTGTAGCATTGTTGATTGTTCAAATAATTTCTGGGGATGCAGAATTTGTTCCGTTAGGAATTGGCACCCATTTAGCACCTAGCTCGCGCATCGCTGAATGCTACACACTTCTCACTTGTCAGATCGTGTTCAAGTCATTGAGCTGGTCTTGTTCTGCAGGAGCAACATACTGAGGCTAAGACGCCCGAAGAATTAAAGATATCGGCGCGAGCCATTGTGAAAACATAGCATGCTACGACATCTTGCTTTGAAAGGTTTTTTTTTTTTTTTTTAAGGAGGATCACCCCGGCCTCTGCATCAGAACGATGCATGCGGCCATGCTTTGAAAGGTATGCAGTACTTGACATAGTAATCAGAGCACTTGTGCAGTAAACGACGGTGACCCAAGACCCATAGCTAGCCAGTCTTCTAGCTATGTAAATAGTCCTCGATCTTTGTGTTCTTTTTACTGTAGCCTGCCTGATTCTGTGATACAACTGTTTTTCTACAATTTCGATGAAGATGACGAAGGTGAATGAAAAACACCACACCACAAACCTGTACACACACATATTTGCTAGGTCTCATTGTATCTCCTCTGCCCTTAGTGTGGCCATCTAGTACGCTTGGCAAGGAAAAGCTAATATCCAATCTCCAAATAGTGTGACCATCTCCTCTTTTTTCTGCAATAGTAGTGTGTAAACTCACCCTGCAATTGGAGCACTTAGTTACAAGATTCAGTTTTTAATAAATTCTTGCCAAGAAATATATTGTGAAAGATATTTCCTTCTTGCCACTTGGATAGCCATGTGAAAACATTATCATGTTGTTCCACAATAATTCCTTCTGACATTTGGCTTTGAAAGGTATGCAGACATGCTGTACCTGCTATATAGTGGTTTAGACCCAAGACCAATTACAGCGGTCAACCCATGAGTCAAGGTCATGACAGCGGTCAGCCCATGAGTCAAGGTCAAGTCTAGACATCCAGCAGTGTAGTGCACCATGCCAGCAGTGCAGTCCAGCGTAGGCTTATTTGAGCTGCGTGGTGCTCTGTCAACCAAGATTTTTGCAAAAACGCCAAGTCCTTTGAAATAAGCCAATGTGATTGGCGTTTCTATGTAGTTCAAAAACGCCAATGCCATTGGCGTTTCTAGAAAGGGCCATAACTGGTTGAAAGTTTCCTGGGGGGCATTGATGGGATTTAGCTTGCTTAAGGGCCATTTAGGACAAACTAGCGCCGAAGAAGCGCGGCGCACGCCGCGCTCGTGACCGATTCCGTCTGTATTTTATGAAAATAAGCAAGAAAACAACATGTATCACGCGAGAAAATAAAATAAAAATAAGAATATTAATTCTATCTTTACCCCATGATCTACGTAGGTACGTAACAAACATTAAATAATTTAACAAATTAGGTAAACTGGCTGGTCTTTTAATATTTTTTCATAAGAACGTACTTTCCTCTTTCGTAAGTAAAAAAAAAAGTGATGGGCACGGTAGTAATATGTATTTGAATTCATTCTCATATGGCATGTTTGATCAATAGTGAGATCGAATGGGATTGCTACCAATGTGTTGACCCTATAGTAGGGAAATATTTCTTGTCCTGTTTGCGCATCTTTTTCACCTACATTTCATATCTAGTTCCTAGTCGGCATTCTTTCATTCTCTCTCAAATGTGGATATATTTAATAAAATTCAAATTTCAAATTTTATAAACCCCAAATTTGTCATAGTGTAAAAATGGATAGTAATTGGCGAAAAGCTTATTTTAACGCACTATTTATGAACGGCTAACCTGATAATAGGACGTTCAACCCAATGCGCTTTTTAAATTTTGGCGGCTAAGGAATAACTGGTTCTACAATAGTTTTTTGAGCAAACACCACCCTCCACGGATGATCTATTGTCTTGTCTTTTTTTTCTTTTTCCTTGAATCGGTCAAAGAAATAGAATAGGAAGTGGAGTGGAGTGAAGAGGTTAGTCGAGTGACAGTTTTTAGTTTCATGTTGCCTCTTGTTGTTGGTTGCTTATAGACTGCCGTGATGGGGCGCGTCATAGAGGTGGCTTCAGTAATCGCATTGTGGTTAAAGCATCGATCTGGTTGGCCACAGGGAAGGAGAAGGCGAGGTAGACGACGGCAACAACACCGGTTATTCTCCTTGCGTAGGTGAACGCACCGAGGGAGAAGGAGTCTTACTTTTTTTGGGATTTTTTTCCTGACATTTATTCTGGATTATTGTTCACTTGAATGCATGGTGCTGATTTATTGTTTTTATTGTCCCGGTTTATTTGGGTGTATTGCTCTGGATTACAATTCGGGTACTGTTTTGGTTTATGGTTTGGATGGGCTAATGTTTCCGGTGTACTCAGGTGTTGTTCCGTTTCACTGGTTTTACTGTTCTGGGTCGAGGAAGGAGGAGCTCAAAAAAAATTGGGTTTATTGTTTTGTTTTTGGTTTTCCTTCTCGATTACTATTCACATGAATGCATAGTGTTGGTTTACTGTTTTTATTGTCCCGATTTATTCGGGTGTATTGCTCTGGGTTACAATTCGGTTATTGTTTTGGTTAAAAATATGTTGAAACCCCTTAAACCTTAAAAATAAAAAAGAATGGAATCTCATAACGCCACCCATTATTATATGAAACTCGTGTTAAATTATAGTGTATGTATGTGTGTTATGGTTCATATTTAATGTTGTTAAATATGTTGAGACAGATACACACTACAGGAATCAGCTAATTTGCCGTCTGTGGAGCTCTTTGCCGTCAGCTTTTTGTCGGGGCTGACGGCAAAGGCCACTTCGCCGTCTGTAAAAAAACACAGACACCAATTGCGTGTAAATCCCCATGAGGCATTTAAAGAATAAAAAAAGGAAAAAACAAAGCCTTGTTGGTTAACCCTTTACGTAATTCTTCAATCTAAGCAGCACAAAAATAAAATAAAGAGACCAATCCACTGCCGGCTTAGTATATGTGTATGTGTATATGTAAAAAAAAAATTTGAACTGATATGTATATTTTTCCCTGAAGCTGCTGTTCAAAAGTAAGTAATGTTCAGAACTAATTACTGTTCATACATGGTTACTGTTTGAACCCGGTTACTGTTTACATATGATTACTGTCCATGGGAGGGAAACTGTTCACTGGAAGGGGACGTGGCACTGGGCTCATCAGTAGAATGTACACTAGACAGCAAAAAAATTCAAAAAAAGAAGAAAAAGAGAAAACTTCCCGCTTTAGTATTGTTACTTATTATACTCATAACTAGTTGGCCGGCCATGCATGTTGTGAAGCAAATCAGTGGTCGCACGGCAGTTCCAGCATGTCAACTTGTCAATTGGTATCTTACCGTATTACTTGTTTATGTACGCTAGCTTACGAAGAACTTTGCTGTCACCGTGCGTGGATGCAGTGCATGTTGGAGCAACTTGCAACGTTAGGTGTTGCAAGACATTATTGCCGTGTGCATTGCATGGAGCAAGAATGGGTCGTCCCAAACCTAGAGTTGACTCACTTCTAACGCTAAACCTCCACAAATGTTAGTTTGCAAGACATTATAACAAAAAAAAAAAAGTTGCCCTTGTGTCTTTGGAGTGAGTGATCGACATACAATGAGAGTAAGGATACATATAGAGGACAAACAGAGACACTGTTTGGATAATTTCATAATATCATGCCTCCATGGATCCATTAGCCAGACTGTTTGGAAAGATTAAAAACTACTAAAACATCCATTGCCACCAAAGTGTACATACTGTCATTTCAGAACCGGTAAAATAAACATGGTTTTGACTAAGACATCCATAGCCACAAAAATGCATTACAATTAAGATACAAATAATAACTCTACATATACGACAAAGAGCTTAGGGAAAGTAGTGGCTACACCCCAGCATACTACACCCCCGCTACACTATACGATATCAAAGTAAAAATAACATTGATACGAAGATAAACTATCTAGGAGTTATCGTAGATATCGTCACATCATTAAAACTACAAGACTTAGTAGCAGCGGATGCTTCTTTGTTGCCTACACTTATGCTGTAATATGCTGGGTGCTTAGGCGTATTTAAGATCATAGTCTTGCTGCTTAGCATTGCAACAACATCCAACATGGTCGGTCGATCAATTGCATCTTCTTGTACACACAACAATGCAATGTTAATGGACCTCATCATTTCTGACGAATCACCGTTGGGAATCAATGCCGCATCAACAAGTTCGATCCATCTTTCCTCTTCAAATAATTGCCAAGCCTATTTTAAATTTCATCAAATAATTAGGTAGGAAACATAATAAACAAATAATATTATCTTGTTATGTGGATGTGTAAATATGCACTCACATATCCAATGAGGTTGATGAAAGCTCCACACTCATGGGAATTCTTTTTCCTGCTAATGATCTCGAGAACTAAAACACCAAAGCTGAATACATCTGATTTGACAGAGAAGAGGCCATGGGAAGCATACTCGGGTGCCATGTAGCCACTAAAATAAGGCAACAATGTATGTCCAATTAGTATATGGTTGAGTTATAATAAAAATATTCATACGTGGAGTAATTCAGAGGAAACTTACTATGTACCAACCACCTTTCTCGTTTTATTTCCTTCATTGTTATTTGAGCTAAATATTTTTGCTAGTCCAAAATCTGAAATTTTGGCATTCATCGTGCTATCCAAAAGAATGTTGCTTGGTTTAAGATCCCAATGTATAACACGCAACCTAGAGTGCTTATGTAGGTAAAGAAGTCCTTCTGCTATTCCTACAATTATTGCAAGACGTTTCTCCCAATCTAGTAGAACTTTTCTATCTTCATCTGCATGTGAATTAAATGTTAGCACAGCAGAGGAAAAAACATCTAAATCATCATTTGAGTAAATTTTTAATGTACCATTATGACAAACAATATCTAGCATGTGAGTCTAAAAATGCAAATATATATGTACCAAAGATGAAGAAGTCCAAGCTTTTGTTTGGCAAGTATTCGTAGACCAGTACTTTCTCTTCTCCTTGAGAGCAACATCCCATGAGCCTAACCAAATTTCTGTGTTGAAGTTTGGCTATGAGCTCAACTTCATTTTTGAACTCGATGAAACCTTGATCTGAATCGGAATCAAGTCTCTTAACTGCTATCTCTATTCCCTCAGGAAAGTGGCCCTGGGAAAAATAAATATTTTGTATCAATATGCAACAATAATCTGGGTTGCTTTATGATGCACAGATTAATTCCTGTCTCCCTAGTGCCGAGCAAAAGCACATTTACACCACCTCGGATCAATATTCTTCCTCTTAGTCGTTTTGTATTGGTGTGCAGTTTGTATTGCCTTGCCTAGAAAACGTGGAGTACATAATGCATGGTGTTATATATGTACCTTATAAACCGGGCCGAATCCACCTTCGCCAAGTTTGTTTTCCTCAGAAAAATTACTTGTAGCCTCTAATATCTGATGAAACTCATATACTGAAAATTCAGACAACTCTGCTTCCATTTCCCAAACTAGTTCATCTCCTTGAAACTGGTGAGTACTTTTTTCCTGTAACTTCACTTTATCTGAAAATTGTGAACTGGCACTATCAATATCGATCGATCTCCGAAATTATGAGTCTATATTTTTGTTGAGCATTTTAGTAACTACCCACCTTTTTTTGTGTGCCTTTTTCTAAGCCGACAACAGTAAACGATGAAGCAGCAGAGAGCAACCAGTGCTACAGGAGTAGCTACTGATAAGGCTATTACCCAAGGTCTGATTCCATGTCCTTCATAGTTAAACATCCATGGACGAACTAATTAGCATAAGTAATTCATAATAACATGCCAACTAATTAACCAAGAGTGTGTCTTTTTATGGATCATCGGCATATATATTTGAATTGTTTGCATGCATGCGTGGACAAAAAAATGTAATCTTATGGATCATCGGCATATATGTGTTGCCTGTGGGGGCCGGCGCCGGTGCCGGAGCCATGGATGATGGAGATGGAAATGGAATCCGCCGCATGTTTTTGTCGTCGTAGAACATAAAGGCCTCGAACCTAATGTTGCAGCGGAGCACAAAGATCCGTCCTCCCATGCGCACGGAGTTGGTGGCGTTGACCGTGCCGACAAGACGCCGGAGGCACGCCAGGCAGTCGCGGGTGGACAGGTCCGGCATGCATTGCGCCAGGGAGTAGAGCGTCGGGGCGGCACCGCCAATGGAGTCCATGCACTAGTAGAAAACAGGGCATTGGTTTTTGCCAGATCAGAGCAACAGTCCCGGTCGACTTACGAACCGGGACTCATCCGTGCATCAGTCCCGGTTCGAGCGGCCAGGACGCCGGCCGGGCCTCGGCAGGCACCAGTCCCGGTTCGGCTGGGACCTTTAGTCCCGGTTCCAGCCACAAACCAGGACTAAAGGGCCTCGCTCCTGGCGCAACCCCTTTAGTCCCGGTTGGTGTCTGGAACCGGGACTAAAGGCTGACCTTTAGTCCCGGTTCCAGACACCAACCGGGACAAAAAAGATGCATATATATATGTCGCCCCTGCGCGCTCACTCCTCTGTTTTTTGGCCGGCCGGCGTGTGGGAGGTGTGTGCTACTCTGTTCTCACCTCCTATGCACATGAGGTGTTTGATGAAATGCCCGAGCCACACTTAAGCTTTCTCCTCTCTAAGCTCGACCTCCAAGCTCCATTTTCCCCAAGATTTGTCTAGGTTTGGCGGTGCACCAACTATCCAAGTGTTCTAAAATGGTTAGCAACTTCATCCTTTCATCTCTCACTGCTAGTTTAGCTCATTTCAAATGCTCTAGAAGTAGTGTGGTTTGTGGGTTTAGTGGAGGAGTGTATGTGTGAGTTTATTTGATTTAGATGCACAATTTGAGCTCAAAGTAACTTCTTAGTTTGCACATGTGTAGGGTGCCGTCCCGTCCCCGTCCCCGTCCTCACCGCCGTCGATCGCCCGCGCCGATCTCGTCGCCGGCACCACCGTGGTGAGCCTCTTGTTCTTATCTTTTTTTTAAAGAAAAAATTCTTACTTGTATGATTTATATAGCTACTTGTATAATTTTCTTACTTGTATTATTGTTTGTTATTATATAGTGCCATGGTTTTGGTATCAGCTCCCGTCGGCTCTCGTCCGGTCTATGATTCGGATGTGGTATATTATCTTTTATAACTATTTGTTTCATTTAGTGTTTATGACAATTATGCCGACCAACTTGACATAGATGTCTTTATCTAGGAGGTATGTGAACCGGAAATTCCAACCGACCCTCTTGTCGAGAGGTTAAATTTAGTTGAAAAAGAAAACAATTATTTGAAGCAAAAATTGAAAATAGTTGAAGAAGAGAAGATGAAATTGGAGTTGCATGTTGCCGATGTCGTCGATCTACACAAGATCCAGATGGATGCAATGCGCTTGAAGATTAGAAAGATTAGAAAATATGCATTTGATAATGAGGCTTGGTATCATTATGATGTTGGATCAATTGTTACCTTAGTTGCGATTTTGATCGCATTTGTTGTTGCATTTAAATGTTTTACATAGTTGTATGTTAGTTTCAATGTATGTTTTAATTAGATGCTCTAGAGAGCTGTATGTTGTTCTATGAGAACTATGTATGAACTTTATGTATTTATTTTTTCAGTAATAACATTTGATCACTACTGTACTTTGGTTTTAATGTGATGATGAACTTGTATTAATTTGGTCATTTCTCTATTCATGATGTTCTGTAATGGTTTTTGATATACTTAATTATATAATGCACGCAGATGAACCGGCAGTGGATGTACGGTGACCGACGCACCTCCGACTATATTATGGGCCTGCATAATTTTCTCGATGTGGCTGAGGCAAACAAGCAGAATGGTTTTATGTATTGTCCATGTACTGTCTGTGAGAATACGAAGGATTACTCTGACTCGAAAACACTTCACTTCCACCTGCTTAAGAAGGGTTTCATGCCACACTATAATGTTTGGACCAAGCACGGAGAAAGAGGGGTTATGATGGAAGACAACGAAGAAGAAGAGGATGATGACAACTATCCTATGTTCCCTGAATACGGTGATACTGCGACGGGGGAAGCTGAAGATCAAGAGGCACCAGATGTGCCCGATGATGATCTTCGCCGGGTCATTGTTGATGCACAGAGAGGATGCGAAAGTGAAAGGGAGAAGTTGAAGTTCGATCGCATGTTAGAGGATCACAAAAAAGGGTTGTACCCAAATTGCGAAGATGGCAACACAAAGCTCGGTACTGCACTGGAATTGCTGCAATGGAAGGCACAGAATGGTGTATCTGACAAGAGATTTGGAAAGCTACTGAAAATAATGAAGAAGAAGCTTCCAAAGGATAACGAATTGCCTGACAGTACGTACGAAGCAAAGAAGGTTCTCTGCCCTCTAGGATTAGAGGTGCAGAAGATACATGCATGCCCTAATGACTGCATCCTCTACTACGGTGAGGAGTACGAGAATTTGAATGCATGCCCGGTATGCGGTGCATTGTGGTATAAGATCAGACGAGATGACCCTGGTGATGTTGAGGGCGAGCGCCCCAGGATGAGGGTTCCTGCCAAGGTGATGTGGTATGCTCCTATAATACCACGGTTGAAACGTCTGTTCAGAAACAAAGAGCATGCCAAGTTGTTGCGATGGCACAAAGAAGACCGTAAGAAAGACGGGAAGTTGAGAGTACCCGCTGATGGGTCGCAGTGGAGAAAAATCGAGAGAAAGTGGCCGGACTTTGCAGGTGACGCAAGGAACTTATGGTTTGGTTTAAGTGCAGATGGCATTAATCCTTTTGGGGAGCAGAGCAGCAATCATAGCACCTGGCCTGTGGCTCTATGTATCTATAACCTTCCTCCTTGGTTGTGCATGAAGCGGAAGTTCATTATGATGCCAGTGCTCATCCAAGGCCCTAAGCAACCCGGCAACGACATTGATGTGTACCTAAGGCCATTAGTTGAAGAACTTTTACAGTTGTGGGACATAAAAGGTGTACGTGTGTGGGATGAGCACAAACAACAGGAATTTGACCTACGAGCGTTGCTGTTTGTAACCATCAATGATTGGCCTGCTCTTAGTAACCTTTCAGGACAGACAAACAAGGGATACCACGCATGCACGCACTGTTTAGATGAGACCGAAAGTATATATTTGGATAAATGTAAGAAGAATGTGTACCTGGGACATCGTCGATTTATTCCGACCAAGCATGCCTTAAGAAAGAAAGGAAAGCATTTCAAAGGTGAGGCAGATCACCGGAAGAAGCCTGTCCTCCGTACTGGTGATGATATACTTGATATGGTCAAGGATTTACAAGTAATCTTTGGAAAGGGTCCTGGCGGACAATCTGTTCCGAATGACGCTGACGGACACGCACCCATGTGGAAGAAGAAATCTATATTTTGGGACCTACCCTATTGGAAAGACCTAGAGGTCCGCTCTGCAATCGACGTGATGCATGTGACGAAGAATCTTTGCGTGAACCTGCTAGGCTTCTTGGGCGTGTATGGGAAGACCAAAGATACACCGGAGGCACGGGAGGACCAGCAACGTATGAACGAAAAAGACGGCATGCATCCAAAGCAGTATCAAGGTCCTGCCAGCTACGCTCTTACCAAAGCAGAGAAGGAAATCTTTTTTGAATGCCTGCTCAGTATCAAGGTCCCGTCTGGCTTCTCGTCAAATATAAAGGGAATAATAAATATGGCAGAGAAAAAATTCCAGAACCTAAAGTCTCATGACTGTCACGTGATTATGACGCAACTGTTTCCGGTTGCATTGAGGGGGCTTCTACCAGAAAATGTTCGATTAGCCATTGTGAAGCTATGTGCATTCCTCAATGCAATTTCTCATAAGGTAATCGATCCAGAAATCCTACCAAGGTTACAGAATGATTTGGTCCATTGTCTTGTCAGTTTTGAGTTGGTGTTCCCACCATCCTTCTTCAATATTATGACGCACGTCCTAGTTCACCTAGTCGACGAGATTGCAATTCTGGGTCCTGTATTTCTACACAATATGTTCCCCTTTGAGAGGTTCATGGGAGTCTTAAAGAAATATGTTCATAACCGTGCTAGGCCAGAAGGAAGCATCTCCACGGGCCATCAAACAGAGGAGGTCATTGAGTTTTGTGTTGACTTTATTCCTGACCTTAAGCCGATTGGTGTTCCTGAATCGCGGCATGAGGGGAGACTGGATGGAAAATGCACGCTAGGACCGAACTCAATAATATGTAGGGACGGGCATTCTTGGGCGCAAGCACACTACACAGTTCTACAGAATTCTACCTTGGTGGCCCCGTATATCAATGAACACAAGAATATTCTACGCTCCAAACACCCGGAGCAGTCTGACGACTGGATTACACGTGAACACATGGGGACTTTCGGCGGTTGGTTGCAAACACATCTCATGGGTAACACCAATGTTGGAGATGAGCTGTACTTGTTGGCCAGGACACAATCTTTGACTGTATTGACTTTCCAAGGGTACGAGATAAATGGGAATACATTTTACACGATCGCCCAAGATAAAAAGAGCACCAACCAAAACAGTGGTGTCCGCTTTGATGCAGCAAACACCAATAGGGCAAAGGACACATATTATGGTTACATAGAGGACATATGGGAACTTGACTATGGACGTGATTTTAAGGTCCCTTTGTTTCGGTGCAAATGAGTCAATCTGTCAGGAGGCGGGGTACAGGTAGACCCGCAGTACGGAATGACAACAGTGGATCTCAACAATCTTGGGTACACAGACGAACCATTCGTCCTAGCCAATGATGTGGCGCAGGTTTTCTATGTGAAGGACATGTCTACCAGACCGAGAAAAAGAAAAGATAAGGAAGCGAATACATCATACGATGAGCCAAAGTGCCACATAGTTCTTTCAGGGAAAAGAAACATCGTGGGAGTGGAGGACAAGACAGACATGTCAGAAGATTATGAAAAGTTTCATGAAATTTCTCCCTTCAGAGTGAAGACTGACCCAAGCATCCTGTTAAATGATGAAGATTATCCATGGTTACGGCGCAATAAGCAAGGGACACACGCGAAGAAATAGTTTTATACCCCAAGATCCCACTCTGGGATGTCACCGGCTTCACCGCCATCACTTTCTCTCTAGTGTGAGTTTCCGGACTTATAGCTGGAAAGTGCCACTTCGGACAAACCGGAGGGAATCTTTGTAAGAGCTAGCTAGGCCATTTTGGCATTTGAAACATGATTTTATAATAATTATTTATTAAGTTAAGAAATTTCAATTATTCCTATCCTTTCAGTCACATGTTTTGCAAGGTTGATCATACGCGGTTAGTCCCGGTTGGTGGCTCCATATATAATAACAAGGTTAATATCGACATGGCTTAAATGTCTTGACATAGATGAATACAGCAGAAGCATCGGAGATGATAAGAGAGAAACGTTGTATGACATAAAGAATTAAAACCAAAAATAGGCATGATCTCTTTCATTAACACAGAAAGAATATGAAAGTTTTGCATTTTTTAGAATTTCATATATTTTGTTGTAATTATTTGATAATCATGTGTATTACACATAAATGAGTACGTATAAAAATTAGGATGTGATTTGAAGAAGGTCAAAAAATTGACATAACATATGCAAAAAACTATAATATTCTAGTTATGATCAACTAAAACAAAACTATAATATTCTTCAATAGCAAAAAGAATCAACTAAAAAGCTTTTATAAAACTCTAGTTATGATCAAAATAATATTAACTTAAAAATAACATAAAAAATAAAAAAACATAACATATGCAAAAAATTAAAATTGCCATAACATAAAAAATAAAAAGACATAATATGTGCCATATATTTTATAGTGGTTATGAAAGAATATTAAAATTGACATAACATATGCAAAAAATAACATAAAAAATTAAAAAAACATAACATATGCAAAAAATTAAAATTGCCATAACATAAAAAATTAAAAGACATAACATGTGCCATATATTTTATAGTGGTTATGAAAGAATATTAAAATTGACATAACATATACAAAAAATAACATAAAAAATAAAAAAACATAACATATGCAAAAAATTAAAATTGCCATAACATAAAAAATAAAAAGACATAACATGTGCCATATATTTTATAGTGGTTATGAAAAAATATTAAAATTGACATAACATATGCAAAAAATAACATAAAAAATAAAAAAACATAACATATGCAAATAAAATAAAATTGCAATAACATAAAAAATAAAAATACATAACATGTGCCATATATTTTATAGTGGTTATGAAAGAATATTAAAATTGACATAACATATGCAAAAAATAACATAAAAAATAAAAAAACATAACATATGCAAAAAATTAAAATTGCCATAACATAAAAAATAAAAAGACATAATATGTGCCATATATTTTATAGTGGTTATGAAAGAATATTAAAATTGACATAACATATGCAAAAAATAACATAAAAAATAAAAAAACATAACATATGCAAAAAATAACATAAAAAATAAAAAAATACCCGCCTACTAGTAGGCACCACGGCCTGCATACGACTAGAAACCCAACTATATATGGGCCAGGATGCAGGCCTGCGTGGCTAGTAGGCCCAACAGGGCGGAGGTTAGGCAATTTATGCCTGCTTTAGAGAGGATCTTGGTAGAGAGATCGCAGCCGCGTATATAAACCGGTGCGATCTCCTCTCGCTTGGCGAGGTGGGACTAAACTTTCACCACCCCACGGCTGTGCTACCCTTTAGTCCCGGTTGGTGGCTCCAACCGGGACTAAAGGCCCCCGTTTAGTCCCGGTCCGAGCCACCAACCGGGACTAAAGGGTTGGGTTTCCCGCCCTTTGGGCTGGTGAAAACGACCTTTAGTCCCGGTTGGTGGCTCGGACCGGGACTAAAGGGGGGCCTTTAGTCCCGGTTGGAGCCACCAACCGGGACTAAATCTCGGGCTATATAAGCAGGACTTAGAATTCTTTTCCAAACACCATCTCCAGTTTCGATCTCCCTCTCTCCCCCGACGCCGAAGACCACCTCGACGCCGCCAGGCTGCCGGACCTCGCCGTCGCCTCCGAGCCGTCCCCGAGCCCTCCTCCCCGTGCATCGCCGCCCCCGAGCCCGCTCCTCGCCGCCGCCCCCGAGCCCGCTCCTCGTCGTCGCCCCCAAGCCCGTCCTCGTCGTCGCCGCCCCCGAGCCCTCGTCGCCAACGCCTCCTCGCTGTGAGCGCCGCCCCGATCCCCTCCTCCTCCTCCTATCCCCCCCCCCAGCTGGAGTGCATGGCATCGATTCCCCCCTCTGTCCGAATTTTTCTGAATTTACTGAATTTTTTGACAGTGCTAAACAGTGCACATCAAGTGTATGATGAAATGCCAGAGGGCTCTAGGAATTTTAGGAATTTTTGAGAATTTTTGTGTTGAGGTGTTGATGCACAAAAGAGAGTCTGGCAAAGTTTCAGATTTTTTGGAGCAATTTAAATTGGGCTTTGACCATGGAGTTTGAATCTGGTCCAAATTTGAACTGAATGAAATTTGAACAATTTTAACTATGGAACCAAATGTTTTTGGTGGAATGGGTTGTGGGTACTGTCAAATAGATGGAGTAATTTTTGTGGGTGCAAAAAAATTGGGGAGAATATAGCTCCTTTGCAAATCAAAGGAACTATGAATAATTGAAATTCCAACTTTGGAATTTATTAAATATAAGAAAAATATTTACATAGTTAGAGATATTCATGATCAAAGTCATTTTTTTACAGAAATTTGCATAGGTCATTAATCAAAGTTAGAGATATTTGCATATATAGGTTATTATCAAAGTTATTCATGATCAAAGTAATTTTTTTTAGAGAAATTTGCATAGAGAATTTTTTTTAGAGAAATGGTGGAGTTCACAACAACAAAGTGAGGCCGAGATATACTATAACCAGAAGAGATTTTTTTTAGGTTTTTTTAGATAGAGAAACAAATGTTAAAATTTGCATATGATGAGTGGTTACTTCATCATGATGATCTTGCTAAAACAAATTGAAGAACAAAATTGTCGTGACCTAATTTTTTTTCACTCGGTGGAATTACAGGATTTGTGGTGTTGCATCTTCGTGGAGTGATCGTCGACGTTGGAGTTGTTGGTCCCTGATCGTCCCTCCGTTGTTCGACAAAAGGTGTCCATTTGTTGTATAAACATAACCCCGATAACTTCGGTATAACTTCGGTGCAACGCCGCCCCCGCTGTGTATAAATCTTGTATTCATCTTGTACAAATATCGTCGTAACTTCGACATGAGGGGGGGGGGTCGTTAAAACATAACCCCGATAACTTTGATTTTGAGGCATATGAAAACCTGATTTGCACGTCGGACAGGCATGAGAGAGGCGGTCCGCAAAGTATCCTCTCCCGAAAGATAGGACGACTCATCAGATATGATTCTAGATAATGTCCAATGCCTCATATCGCGAACATAGTTATATTGGGTAATTGATCTTCATATAAATGAAGCATAAAAGTTTAGCAATCACTTACAAATTTTCATGTTGTTCATTGACTTCGACATGAGGGGGGGGGGGGGGGGGGTCGTGTTAAAACATAACCCCGATAATTTCGGTATAACTTCGACATGAGGGGGGAGGGGGTCGTTAAAACATAACCCCGATAATCCACTAATCCATTGCTCATATGCATATGATTCCTTGTTGTGATTAGGTCTATGTTTGCCACTAATCCATCTCTCATGGTTGTATATTACCATGTTGTAATATTTGCAGAAACTATGGAACACGACAGAGACTTAGAACAAGAAAAGGCGTTGGAGGAAATAATCCGCGAGGTAGATGATGATATCATGACCTCACAGTTTCTCAACGACTCCGATGGTGAGGGAAGAGAAGATGACGGCTCCGCCAGTGTTGGAGCCTTAACTGTTGCAAAGTCCGGCGAGGTATATATATTAATTAAGCCTCTGCTGACTAGATGCATTAATTGTTTTGTATGTACATATATTAACACTTCTTTCTTCTTTTAGCCCTCCGGATCGAGCCAAACTTCTATAAGGAGACGAGGCCCGAAGAAAAGGTTGGGCGAGAATGAAAGGTTCACGATCGAAGAAGTCGATCCAGATGGCAAACCGACTGTTCCCAAGCGGACCCAAGACCGATTTATACATCAGTGCAGAGTTGTTGTTAGGGACAGCGTCCCGATCAGCATCCAAGAATGGAATAAGAAGAAGGACGATGGAGTTTCTTATGTCGACGATAGATGCAAAGATCAGCTTTGGAACTCGCTCATGATAAATTTCAGCCTACCGCCAGAGGAGGATCCAAATAACCCAGTTATACAGCGAAAAGTCAAAAAATGGGCTCTTAAGAAGATGGCAGAACAATTCAAGAACTGGAAGAAAAGATTGAACGAACAGTTTGTCGAGAAAGACGAGACTCCAGAATTCACCGGTCAATATGCGAAGATAAAAGATCACTGGCCCGCATTTGTGGCATACAAGAAATCGGAGAAAGCTAAGAACAGGTCACAGACAAATAAGCTAAATGCTACAAAGAAGCAGTATCACCATGTTACGGGGTCAGGTGGCTACAAGGTTGCCCAGCCTACGTGGGACAAAGCTGAGAACGACCTGCTTGCTAAAGGGATCCAACCAGCGACATTGAACTGGCCCGAACGGGCAAGGACTTGGTTCTTCGGGCATGGGGGGACTTTGGACCCAGAAACAGGGAAGTGTGTTTACACGAAAGAACAACTTGAAACACCCGTCACAAAGATTCAGGAAGCAATCAAGGACGTGCAGGAAGGGAGGTTCCATCCCGATAGAGAGAAGGACGTGTTGTCACGCGCCCTCGGGAATCCTGAACACCCTGGACGAACACGAGGCACAGAAGGCTCCGTTCCGTGGGTGCATGGGTTTCCCGACAGCACTGGTTATAGAAGCCGAGGGGGAAAGAAGAAAGAGGAAGCAAACTGGATGTAGAATGTAGAACAAAGATTAGCGTTGCAGGAGAAGAAACTAGAGGCACTTACCAGTCAGCGAGCTACCGACCCACCATCTCAGCAGCACGAAGATCCTTCATTCGATACTGCCCACGAAGCTACCCCACCATCTCAGCGGAAAAGCAGTGTGGCTTCCACGGAGCTCGTTCGGCCTGATATCATGGCTCCTCGCTACCCCGTGGATTATATCACAGAAAGGGAACATTGTGAGCTAATGGTGAAATGCATCAACCTAACCTTGAAGGTGGCGGTCGGCTATGTCTTACCTCCTAGACCTGATGGAACTTTCCATTGCAATCCGATTCCAGATGGCTTTGCTATTATCGGGGTGGATGAAGTTACCAACGGATTCGAGGGGCTAGAGATTGAGTACCCTACAGGTGAAGGGGAGACTCATCTGGTAGATGCCGTAAGGACTACCATTCTATGGAGAAAGGAATACATCGTGCTTCCACAATGGACGCCGCGTCAGCAGACTCAGTCGGAGGAGGCCCCTCAGCAGACTCCTCACAGTCCAGCTCTATCTCCGCTGCCTCAGTCGTCTCCGCCGCGTCAGCACACTCCGCCGCCTCAGCTGTCTCCGCCGCGTCAGCGGACTCCGCCGGAGGAGGGCCCTCAGCAGAATCCTTCGCCGCCTCAGCTGTCTCCGCTGCCTCAGCGGACTCCGCCTCCTCCGCCGCGTCAGCTGACTCCGCCTCCTCCGCCGCCTCAGCAACGGCAGAAGAGACCCGCCGCCGCTCCGGCGGCTAGCAGTACAAGAACGAAGAAATCTAGAGCAGTTCCTGTAGGGGAACGCGACAGAAAATAAAAATTTCCGGTATAGCGAGCACGCCCAGGACCACTATGGAGACTGCATACAAGGTTTGATCTGATCCGTACCGACTCGAAGCGAAGCGGAAGAAGAGTCGGTGGAGATCGTTGGTGCAGATCCCCGCAGCTAGGATTTACAACCTCCCAACCACGAGGATGTACTCCGTCGTCGGACAGCCCTTCGGGAGGCGGTCGGACAGTCCCTCGGATGATGTCACGGACAGCCCTTTGGGAGGACCCTCGAAACTCGAACAGAAACTCGGACAACCCTCCGGGAGGACACACGAACAGCCCCTCGGGCAAAAGATCGAAACTACGACCTCTCTACGGGGTTGCACACATACGGTGTCATCTATCCGGCAGGGCTTCGCCGTCCAGAACTAGTTCCCACCGGAACCCAGACAGCCTTTCGGCTCTACGAAACTATTTCGCTGGGAGGGAGAGAGAATGCCAGATCATGCATGGCTTGTGTGAGAGAGTTGGAGTGAGGATGAGAGCTCCTCTCCACCTCCTTATATAGTGGTGGAAGGGGTGAGGGGGGGCTGAAATTCAGCCCACAAAACATGCACCCACCAAACAAGGAAAACATGTTCCCACCAAACATGGAGAAAACATGTTCCCTTGTCCATGGTGTTCCCCATGGGGCCCCACCTTCCTCCCAACACTCTCCACCATTTGTGGGGGCTGCCCCCCACCATGGCGCCCCCCCCCCCCCCCCAACACTTTGTCCAGCCACAAGGGGGCTGCCCCCTAAAGGGGGCGCCCCCAAAAACAGCCCAAAACAGCCCCCCACGTAACGTGGGATCTTGTCCCCTCACGCTGGGACAAGATGTTTTCCGCGACTATTACTTCTGAAAAATTCCGGAAGGTCCCAGAACATTTCCGGCACCCTCTAAAATTATCTGGACACGCTCCGGAACATTTCCGGTATGGTGGTTTAATTTAAAACCATCTTCGTTTACCCAGTAAATAATTCCGGCAGCTCCGAAACTTATTTTTCGGTTTTTTCTCCAGAAAAATTCCAGAAATTACCAGACCAATGTGGCAACCTCCAAAACATTCCCGGTGCTTGCCGAAACCTTTTTGGATCAATGGTTTTATCCGAAACAACTTTTCAGTTTTACCGAAACTTTTCCGGTGTTCTCTCCGGAACTTTTCCGTTGTCTCCGAAACCTTTTCAGTGACTTTCTCTCGGACTCCTTGTCTAGTATTCAACAGATAGATGACCCTTAAGCATGTGACCCTATAGGTTCGGTGAAGTATAGACATGACCCGGAACCCCTTCCGATCAATGATCAACATCGGAGCCGTGGACACCCATGTTGACCCCTATACCCACACGAATGAATATTCGAGTGAACCTCCAGTTGCCGTGTGCTATTCCTGTTGCTTCGCGATATGTTACAATTACCCGAGGTGAGACATGTAGGCATCCTCTTGGATCAACAACTTGTCCACTATGCTAGTTACCTCGTTGCCGGTATTGTTCTCTTTTCTCGTTCCCGTGTTCCGGCATCCCCGTGATCAAATCACAAAGTGTCTGGCCAGACGATGATGGATACCGTAACATCGGGAGGGCCTAGAGATATCTCTCCATCGTCGGAGGAGCAAATCCCAATCTTGAGCTATCAAGTTACTTAACATACTTTTCCATGAACCTGTAAGCCGCCGTAATAGCCACCCATTTACGAATGATGTTTAACAAACCCCAAAGTTCATGAAGCAAGCATGAAGAAACTCGATACTCTCATGGTCTAAGGAATCATGCAAACGTTAACCATCTCTGTGTTATTAACCATAAACTTGTGACGAATATATCTCATAGCATAACATCAATCCGGGTCGATTCAACACAAGTGTTCTACCAACATTGCGCCCTCAAAATTGCCGGCATAGCCATGCCCATGATCAGGAAAACAGAATCATCATGCAATACTTGAGCCAGTCTTAGAGGCAAGACTAGGAATACATTTTACTGTTTATTATACCACACGTGCACATGAGTTTTCCTCCAAGCCTCGTGGTTATTGTAGACTCGAGAATCATTGCAGTTATAGCATGGATCATAAACATTCATTACAAACTCGGAGATACAAAAGTACCTGTTATTACTGCCTCTAGGGCATATCTCCTACAGACTCCCACTTGCACTAGAGTCATAATCCAGTTACATGGCTTCCCTAACACCAATGGCTATCCGGTGTTGCTCATGCTTTGCTCGTGGTAGAGGCTTTGTCATCGGGTCTGACACATTCAGATCCGTGTGAACTTTGCGTACTTTCACTAAACCTTCTTCGACATGATGTCGAATGAGTTTATATTTGCGTTGAATATGCATTGTCTTATGGTGCGAACATGGCTCCCTTGCCTGAGCCATGGCGCCACTATTATCACAATAGATCTCCACCGGGTCCAGAGCACTTGGAACCACACCAAGGTCTTCAAGAAATTGCTTGATACTAACAGCTTTCTTGGAGGCTTCTGAAGCAGCAACATATTCCGCCTCCGTCGTAGAATCCGCCACAGTCTTTTGATTGGAACTTTTCCAATCAACTGCGCCGCCGTTCAATAAGAAAACATAGCCAGATAGAGATTTGAAGTCATCTGGGTCAGTCATGAAGCCTGCATCAGTGTAACAACTTACAATGAGCTCTTCATCACCTCCGTATACAAGGAGTAAATCCTTGGTCCTTCTGAGGTACTTAAGAATACCCTTGACTGCGGCCCAGTGTTCCAATCCTGGATCACCTTAGTACCGGCTGCTAACACTTAGCACATAGGAAACATCCGGTCTTGTACATAGCATGGCATACATAATAGAACCAACTGCCGAAGCATATGGAATATCATTCATTTGTACTCGCTCATCGAGGGTCCGAGGACACTGATTCTTGCAAAGCACTGTGCCAGGTGACATGGGGAGTAGGCCTTTCTTGGAGTTCTCCATGTTGAACCTTTTCAACAACTTGTCAATGTACGTGCTTTGGCTAAGCGCTATCAGGCGTCTTGATCTATCTCTATAGATCCTGATGCCCAATACATATGCCGCTTCGCCCAAGTCTTTCATTGAAAAACTCTTCTTCAATGAGTCTTTTATTTCGCTAAGAAAATTCACGTCATTTCCAATCAACAATATGTCATCCACATATAAGATTAGAAATGCTTTTGCGCTCCCACTAAACTTCTTGTAAACACAAGATTCTTCATCGTTCCTGATGAAGCCAAACTCTTTGACCACTTCATCAAAACGAATGTTCCAGCTCCTTGATGCTTGCTTCAGACCATAAATGGCTTTCTGAAGCTTGCATACCTTTTCAGCATTCTTAGGATCGACAAAACCTTCTGGCTGTATCATGTATACATCCCTTTCAAGGTTTCCATTTAGGAAAGCCGTTTTGACATCCATCTGCCATATTTCATAATCGAAATAAGCAGCAATTGCTAGTAATATCCGAACAGACCTAAGCATAGCTACGGGCGAGAAAGTCTCGTCGTAGTCCACTCCTGGAACTTGCGTGAACCCTTTCGCGACAAGTCTAGCTTTGTGGATAGTAATGTTACCATCCGCGTCCGTCTTTCTTTTGAAAATCCATTTACAACCAATGGGTTTTACGCCATCTGGAAGTTCTTCCAAGTTCCAAACTTGGTTTTCGTACATGGATTCCATTTCGGATTTCATGGCCTTGTGCCATTCCCTTGAGCTAGGCCCCGCCATCGCTTCCTTGTTGTGCGCAGGTTCATCGTCTTCAAGAATGAAGATTTCATTATGAAACCACTCAGGTGGCTGGATAGCCCTACCTGATCTGCGCGGTTCAGTTACAACATTGTTTGAAGTCTCCGCATCACATGCGACAACTTCCAGCTCGGTTGTAGGGATAATTAGCGGAATTTCTTCCGGTTCCTTAGCCATATCAATGGTTGCCAAAGATTCACTAATCTCATTAAGTTGTACTGTCCTCCCACTTAATTCTTTAGCGAGAAACTCTTTCTCGAGAAAATGTCCAAACCTTGCGACAAACACTTTGCCCTCGGACTGGTTGTAGAAGGAATACCCAATGGTGTCTTTTGGATAACCTACAAAGTAACAATTGTCCGATCTGGGATCAAGTTTGCTTGGTTGTAAACGTTTTACATAAGCTTCACAACCCCAAACCCTGAGATGCGACACACTGGGTTTCTTCCCATACCATAATTCAAATGGTGTCGTCTCAACTGACTTAGACGGTGCTCTGTTAAGTGTGTGAGCAGCAGTGAGTAGTGCGTGACCCCAAAAGGATATCGGTAGATCTGTAAGAGACATCATCGACCTTACCATGTCTAACAGGGTTCGGTTACGTCGTTCCGACACTCCATTTCGCTATGGAGTTCCGGGAGGCGTAAGCTGTGAAACGATTCCACGGTCACTCAGATGTTGGCCAAACTCGTGACTAAGATATTCGCCTCCGCGATCAGACCGCAGAAACTTAATCTTTTTGTTACGATGATTTTCTACCTCATTCTGAAATTCTTTGAACTTTTCAAAGGTTTCCGACTTATGGTTCATCAAGTAGATATATCCATACCTACTTAAATCATCAGTAAAAGTTACGAAGTAGAAATACCCACCCCGTGCGATTGTGCTCATTGGACCACATACATCACTATGTATTATTTCCAATAATTCACTCGCCCGTTCAGGATGACCCGTGAACGGCGTCTTGGTCATTTTTCCCATCAAGCAAGCTTCACATGTGTCAAATGATTCAAAATCAAAAGACGGTAAAACTCCATCTTTATGGAGTCTTTGCATGCGTTTCTTTCCGATGTGGCCAAGCCGACAGTGCCACATGAAAGTGGTGGTGGTATCAGCCTTCTTAAGGCATTTAGCATTCACGTTAAAGACATCATTTTCACATTCAAGATTCAGTATGAAAAGTCCCCCAACAATGGGTGCAAATCCATAAAACATATCCTTACAATAAAGTGAACAACCATTGTTCTCAGACTTGTAGGAGTACCCATCGTGTACTAAACATGATCCAGAGATAATGTTTCTACACAACAAGGGAACAAAATAACAGTTACTAAGTTCCAAAATAAATCCTGAAGGGAGACGTAGAGGCATAATGCCGACGGCTTGAGCGGCGATCCCAGCGCCATTCCCGACACGCATCACGACTTCATTCTTTGCCAGCTTGCGCACCTTCTGAAGCCCCTGTATCGAGTTGCAAATGTGAGCAACCGATCCGGTATCAAATACCCAAGACTTAGAATTTTCGCTAGCAAGCAAAACGTCAATGACATTAACTTGTATAACAATTATACCTTTTCCGGTTTTCCCGGACTTCTTATCTTCCAGATACTTCTTGCAGTTTCTCTTCCAGTGTCCTGTGCCCTTGCAGTAGAAGCACTCAGTTTCATTCTTGGCTCCGCCCTTAGATTTGCGTTGGAAGCCGGTCTTACTGGCGCCCTTGCCCTTCTTTGGCTTGCCTTTCTTATTGAAACTGGCAGTTTTATTCACAAGCAACACTTGCTTGCGATTTTTCCGCAGTCCTCCTTCAACAGTTTTCAGCATGGCAAGCACCTCATTAGGTGTTTTGTTCATACCATTCATGTTGTAGTTCATGATAAAACCACTATAAGACGGGGGGAGTGAACCTAGCAACAAGTCCATAACATGCTCTTCTGGAAGTGGAAATTCCAGGGTTTTAAGCCTTTCAGCGTAGCCAATCATATTGACTACGTGCTCGCCAACTGAACTGCCCTCAGCCATCTTGGTCTCCGCCATCATTTGCATGATATCAAAACGTACAGACCGTGCATTAAACTTGTACAGAGCATCCAGATCCTTGATCATATCAAAGGAGTTATGGAATTCAAAACGTTTTTGAAGCTCTGAACTCATGCAAGATAGCATGAGGCACTGCACTAAGTTGAAATCATCATCTTTAGTGGCCCAGACATTTTGTATGTCTGCCGCGGCTGTTGCCGCCGGCTTAGGTGGAAGAGGTCCGTCAAGCACGTACACTTTCTTAGCACTCCTGAGGACAATCCTCAAGGTACGGACCCAGTCCGCATAGTTGTTTCCATTCGCAGCTAACTTCTCTTTCTCTAACATCGGGCCTAAGTTGAACGTGCTGTTGCGAGCCATTTGATCTACAACGGAAAACACAATTTCACTTAGACTTTGTTCATAATGATTTTTGCACTAGTGAATAAACAGTTTTATTCTAAAGTGCGCTCCCACTCAAATCAATATCTCTCATAATTGATTGTGAGTGATTCAAGATCCGCATTTCCATTCATCGTCATGGTTCGAGATGAACTCAAATGGCGTGAACTTCAATCGGTAGGCAAACTTGCCGATCACATCTCTATGCGATTCTTGTTCATCTTTCGATGCGTGTGTTCCGAGCTCAGGACTGTCCTGCCTGAACGTCAAGACAACCAAGTGATCTCGCTGCGAGGTCTCAACTCACCCGCCTCACACTTCTCTAATCGTTTGCACCCATGGAGATCATGTGATGCCCCGAAGAGATAGGTGCCGTGACGGTGCTACACTCGGGAGAACACTAACTACTTGATATTTTAAGTGAGAGATCACCCTAATAAAAAGCGACTACCGCGCAATCAAGAAGGGTGCATCAAGAGGGATAAACATCTCAGGCAATTCATAATAGCATGATATGGTATAGCCCCTTCTGACGGAGAAGTCAAGTATTTCTTCGTCTTCGGCATCCGCGTCGGTTTACACCTTCGCTAAGATTGCCTCCACCTTGTCGATGCACCAGATAATATTGCTATCTCTATAGCTAATAAAATAAGTGCACTAGGTTGACACGCAGGTCATTAAAGTGCAATCATATGGCTCCAGCCATCATGCCGAATCATGACACGCAGGTCATGTTAATTACATCATATAGTCATCTCATACATAATCAAATTAATATGAGACCTGCTTCTACCACATCACATGCAAACCATCCTGCAAAACCAAGTTAGACGCCTCTAATCGGTTTATGCAAAATTTTAATTTACGTGGCTTCTAAGGTTTTGACTCAAACCGCAGCTACATACGTTCATCATCAAGTATGATAATTCAAGTTGCTAGATTAACTTTCCAGGGTGTATGAAACACGAGATAGTAAAATCTCGAGCCCCATACTAAACTTCGTCATACGCATGACCCCCGTGCAGATCATATCTGCATTGCCCTTTCGTCTGCGAAACATCCATCTTTCTTTAACTATGGTGGAACCCAAAGAACTGTTAGCACTTCGTTGATCTGTCAATCAGCATACTCAGGAGCAGCATGAAAGGATCGCGGATTGCCAGAACTTTGTGAGATTCCACCATGCCGTCAAGATCAGGACTACGCAAATTCACGGGAAGCAACAGAAACATCGGGTAACAGATTTCATCTGCTACCTGCACAAATAATTTTAAGTAATAGATCTCATCTACTACAAAATTATAATATGCAATACCCATACATCTCATGTATTCTAGATCATAACATGCATCTACGCATAGCCTGGCTCTTGATGCCACTGTAGGGGAACGCGACAGAAAATAAAAATTTCGGGTATAGCGAGCACGCCCAGGACCACTATGGAGACTGCATACAAGGTTTGATCTAATCCGTACCGACTCGAAGCGCAGCGGAAGAAGAGTCGGTGGAGATCGTTGGTGCAGATCCCCGCAGCTAGGATTTACAACCTCCCAACCGCGAGGATGTACTCCCTCGTCGGACAGCCCTTCGGGAGGCGGTCGGACAGTCCCTCGGACGATGTCACGGACAGCCCTTCGGGAGGACCCTCGAAACTCGAACGGAAACTCGGACAGCCCTCCGGGAGGACACACGAACAGCCCCTCGGGCAAAAGATCGAAACTACGACCTCTCTACGGGGTTGCACACATACGGTGTCATCTATCCGGCAGGGCTTCGCCGTCCAGAACTAGTTCCCACCGGAACCCAGACAGCCTTTCGGCTCTACGAAACTATTTCCCTGGGAGGGAGAGAGAATGCCAGATCATGCATGGCTTGTGTGAGAGAGATGGAGTGAGGATGGAGAGCTCCTCTCCACCTCCTTATATAGTGGTGGAAGGGGTGAGGGGGGGCTGAAATTCAGCCCACAAAACATGCACCCACCAAACAAGGAAAACATGTTCCCACCAAACATGGAGAAAACATGTTCCCTTGTCCATGGTGTTCCCCATGGGGCCCCACCTTCCTCCCAACACTCTCCACCATTTGTGGGGGCTGCCCCCACCATGGGGGGCCCCCCAATACTTTGTCCAGCCACAAGGGGGCTGCCCCCTAAAGGGGGCGCCCCCAAAAACAGCCCAAAACAGCCCCCACGTAACGTGGGATCTTGTCCCCTCACGCTGGGACAAGATGTTTTCCGCGACTATTACTTCTGAAAAATTCCGGAAGGTCCCAGAACATTTCCGGCACCCTCTAAAATTATCTGGACACGCTCCGGAACATTTCCGGTATGGTGGTTTAATTTAAAACCATCTTCGTTTACCCAGTAAATAATTCCGGCAGCTCCGAAACTTATTTTTCGGTTTTTTCTCTGGAAAAATTCCAGAAATTACCAGACCAATGTGGCAACCTCCAAAACATTTCCGGTGCTTGCCGAAACCTTTTTGGATCAATGGTTTTATCCAAAACAACTTTTCGGTTTTACCGAAACTTTTCCGGTGTTCTCTCCGGAACTTTTCCGTTGTCTCCGAAACCTTTTCAATGACTTTCTCTCGGACTCCTTGTCTAGTATTCAACAGATAGATGACCCTTAAGCGTGTGACCCTATAGGTTCGGTGAAGTATAGACATGACCCGGAACCCCTTCCGATCAATGATCAACATCGGAGCCGTGGACACCCATATTGACCCCTATACCCACACGAATGAATATTCGAGTGAACCTCCAGTTGCCGTGTGCTAATCCTGTTGCTTCGCGATATGTTACAATTACCCGAGGTGAGACATGTAGGCATCCTCTTGGATCAACAACTTGTCCACTATGCTAGTTACCTCGTTGCCGGTATTGTTCTCTTTTCTTGTTCCCGTGTTCCGGCATCCCCGTGATCAAATCACAAAGTGTCTGGCCAGACGATGATGGATACCGTAACACCGAGAGGGCCCAGAGATATCTCTCCATCGTCGGAGGAGCAAATCCCAATCTTGAGCTATCAAGTTACTTAACATACTTTTCCATGAACCCGTAAGCCGCCGTAATAGCCACCCATTTACGGATGACGTTTAACAAACCCCAAAGTTCATGAAGCAAGCATGAAGAAACTCGATACTCTCATGGTCTAAGGAATCATGCAAACGTTAACCATCTCTGTGTTATTAACCATAAACTTGTGACGAATATATCTCATAGCATAACATCAATCTGGGTTGATTCAACACAAGTGTTCTACCAACATTGCGCCCTCAAAATTGCCGGCATAGCCATGCCCATGATCAGGAAAACAGAATCATCATGCAATACTTGAGCCAGTCTTAGAGGCAAGACTAGGAATACATTTTACCGTTTATTATACCACACGTGCACATGAGTTTCCCTCCAAGCCTCGTGGTTATTGTAGACTCGAGAATCATTGCAGTTATAGCATGGATCATAAACATTCATTACAAACTCGGAGATACAAAAGTAACTGTTATTACTGCCTCTAGGGCATATCTCCTACAGTTCCAAGCGTCAAGAAGGCCCCTCCCAAGTTACCATACGACATGACTGAGGAGGAAAACAACAAGATCGTGGCTGCCGATGTGAAACGCCAGCTTGCACCGAAACGTCCAGATCCAAAGGAGAAAATAGATCCGGTAAAAGCGAAGCGCTGTCTGGATGCCCTTCAGCGACCACCATCTCCTCCGCCGCTCTCACATTATGACCGCTGTATTGTAAAGACATTTCATGAAGCGAAAAGGTCGGGAAGTACTAGCAGCGCTGCAAGAAGTGGGAAAACAATTCTCCAGCTCGGCGAACAGGAAAAACAATCGTGCCCCCCGCTCAAGGTGTTTCCCGATATCGCTAATGATCCGGGGGTAGCGGCCGCTCATCCTGGTTACACTCTTCGTGATTACTTAGGCGATGAGGTACAGTTCGAAATGGCTGAGGTAGCCTTTAGATACGAGCACGGGAAGCCTCTCGTCAGACCTGAGCAGCTCCCGCGTCTATCAACGATGATGCGAACATTGCATAACTGCTACCTGAAAGCCTGCAAGGAAGGGACCGACAGTATCTTAGTGGGAATTAAAGATGAGCACTACTTCAATGGAGTCGAGGCGTTGTACATTGAATTTGAAGAATTATTTCAGTTATACTACAAGACGCCCTCGACAAAACTATCGTCAGTTGCTATTGTCTGTAAGTATTTTTTTTCTGTAATTAAGTCTCTAGCTCAGCTCGTTCATTGCATGTATAATTATCCTCACACTATATTATGCAGATTGAAGATCTGCGAATGCAGAGGAAAAATCTATGACATTGGGTTCATTAACCCAAATACCGTAAATGAATATACGGTACAAAAAAAACCCGATGATACAGAGAGTTACTTGCTAAAGGCGTTACTTGGACAACAAAACAAAAGGGAAATACTATTTCCTTACAACTTCAAGTGAGTGTTACTGTCTTGTGCACATTCTGTTTCACTTACTCGAGGTTAAGTATAATTGATGAGTTATGAGTGCTCAGGTTCCACTTTATTCTGCTAGCCATTCAGCTTGACGCGGGACTAGTAGTTGTCTTGGACTCGAGACGTAAAGAGGCTAAGGAGTGGGCGGACATGCACTAGTAGAAAAAGGACCTTTGGTTCGGCACATTAGTCTCGGCTAGAGTTGGAACCGGGACTAATATGAGCATTAGTCCCGGTTCCAAGTTTCATGGGCGTCAAAGGACCCTTTAGTCCCGGTTGATAACACCAACCGGGACTAAAGGTCCTCCATAGGCTAGTTCAAAAGGAAAGCATCCCATCCAAAGACACATGTGTTGTGTAGGTGAGGTGGTAAGCTGCGTGCGATGCAATACATGAGGTCTTGAGTTCGAATCCCACGGGAGGCATTATTATTTTTAGCGCCTGGAGGACCTTTACTCCCGGTTGTAACACAACCTGGACTAAAGAAAAGGAGCTTTATTCCCGAATCCATAGTCCCGGTTGTGACAACCGGGACTAAAGGGGGTTGGCAACCGGGACTAAATGTCTTTTTTCTACTAGTGATGAGTCAAATGCTCCAGAAGTAAGTTCAATCATTATCGCACCATATCGGCAACTTTCGTTCATTTCCTGATATCAAGTAATCATTTTCTTTGCCGGGCAGGGTTTGGAAAAAGTTCACCAACCAGGTTAGGGGTGAATGGAAAAAGGAGCTGCGATTTTCACACCCCAAAGTAAGTACTACTAGCTAGTTCCGCGCATCTCTCATTGATTCTAGTTTCAATACCATTATCATGCTTGATTATCATTTTGATTGAACTCTATTCTCGTAAAGTTCTTGTGGCAGGAACCCGGGAATAATTTATGTGGATACAACGTTTGCGAGTACATTCGCCACAAGACCTCTGAGCGGGGCAGATCTGAAGAACAATTTGAAGTATGTAAACAATATTCACATTTTTATTTTATTACCATCAATTGTGTTGAGTTTCATTCATATATATATATATATATATATATATATATATATATATATATATATATATATATATATATATATATTGATCCCCTTATTTAAATTAGATCCGGCGGAAGCGGGACGAACTCCTACCAACTGATCGCATACGAGCAATTCAAGAGGAATTGGCGGGATTCTTTGTTGACCATGTCATACCTACAGACGGAGAATACCATCGGGAGTGGCAATGCGATTTTGGTAATTAAATATTAGGGATCGTAAGAGATGTTATATTGTATATATGCATGAACGTGTACTATATGTAGTAGCGTCGAATAGATATACGAAAACTTGTTGTTCGACCAAGCACGGAGAAAGAGAGGTCACTTCTCTCTATATATTGATCATGACGATGTTGTGTAATGGTTCCTTCATTGCTATATGTAGTAGCTAGCGTCGAGTTGAATGAAAAGCATAAAATAAAAATGAAAACCCTAAATGTAAAGGAATTGAATGGTAAACACAAAAAGAAAAGGGGGAAACACAATATGAAACCCCTAAACCCTCCAAAACCCCTAAACCCTAAACCCCTCCTTTCAAAAAAAAAAAAACAGAGGCGGCCTTTTAGTCCCGGTTGGTGTTACCAACCGGGACTAAAGGTTCTCCTGCCTGAGCGCTGCGCAGCGGCCACGTGGAGACCCTTTAGTCCCGGTCGGTGTTACCAACCGGGACTAAAGGTCCTCCTGCCTGGGTGCCCCACAGCGGCCACGTGGAGCTCCTTTAGTCCCGGTTCGTAATACAACCGGGACTAAAAGTGGGGGCCTTTAGTCCCGATTGTTCAGTCCCGGTTGCAAAACCGGGACTAAAGACCCTCTGAAACCGGGACTGATGCCCTGTTTTCTACTAGTGATGAACGCCGTGGCAAAGCCCCTCGGCGCGGCGGCCGCGTCGCGTGCCGTCTCGTTGATGAGAAGCTCACGGACGGCAGCAGCGATGACGCGGGCGTTGCCAGGGAGGTTTACCGGGTTCCAGTACTGGAAGAAGGTGCCGTTCCCGGTGACACTTGATGCCGGGCTGAGGAAGCCGCCGTCACCGGAGAAGCCGAGGATGCAGCCTGGCTGCAGGGCGTTCACCTCGTCGTAGTCGTAGTAGACGGTGGCACCGGTCTTGCGGTTCGGGCACATCTTCTGCGCGTACTTGAAGGAGGAGGCGAGGCAGTCTGTGCACGCGGTGGTGTTGACGGTGTCGCGGCGGCAGAGCGCGAGCGCGCGCACCACGCCGGCGGTGGCGGTGGCGAAGAGCTGCGGGGAGGAGGAGGCGTTGCCAGGGAGGGTGGCGGCGAGCATGGCGAGGCTGGACTGGAAGGTGGTGTTGGTCGTGTAGTTGCGGCCGCTGCCGCAGGTGATCCCGATTGCCGTTGCCGACGCCGGCATGAGGAGGAGGAGCAGCAGCACGCCCACCATGCTGCTAACCGTACGTGTGCGTGGGACTGGGACTGAGAGGACCAACACCAAGGCCTCCTATAAGTGACTAATTGTCTTTGTTTGTGGTTGCTTATTTCACTTGGAAAATGCAGAGGAAGTGCAGGTGATGATTTATCTGCCCTCCGGTCTTTCTCGGAGAGTCAATAACGAAACGTTGCAACAAATCAGCCGTCTGCATGCCCTAATTGTTTTTTGTTTGTCGTTGCTTTCACTTGGAAAAATGCAGAGAAATTGTGATTATCTATATATATATATTTACTGCTTGGTCTTTGTCCGATATGATTGTGAATAACTAATAACAAGCGTGTTTGGCACGATGTGGAAAAGAAATGTTGCTTTCAGGTCGCCGTGGAAATGCGTTGGAAGAATGTGAAGAAAGTGTATGCAGTCTTCTGGGCGTTGCTTTCAAAAGGCCCTTTGCAGAAGAAGAGAAGTTGATTCATATCGCACAAGTATTTTGGATAGCTACGCACATTACAAATTTGACGTCAGATTTTTGACCATGACAAATCAAACGTTTTTTCTGGCAATTTGTGTTTCCCGAGGATGGCAAGTCTAGTTGGCAGGCATGGCAAATCAGACTCACTTCATTTCTTGTGAGGAAATTGCCGTAAACTAAAATTGCCATCCTCACGCCAATTAAATTTGCCATGAAAAATATTCGATTTGCCATGCTTAAAAATCATACGACTGTATTAATATATCTCTGTATCAAAATATAAGATGTTTTTTAGACTAAACATACATATGAAGCCTAATTTCTCAAAAAGCAAGACTGAAGTTGATAGGCTTAGCGTTGGAAGTCAGTCAACTCTAGTCTAGGTTTGACCATTCTTGCTCCATGCACGCACGCACGCACGCACGCACACGGCAATAATGTATTGCATGCAAAAGTACAAGTTTATCTAGTCCTCACCTAACGTTGCAAGTTGATCCAAAATGCACTGCATCCACGCACGATGGCAGCCATGTTCTTCAAAAGCTAGCTTACATATACAAGCATAAATTAGAAACGATGAGATGACATGCTGCTGGAAACTGCGGCGCTACCACTGATTTGCCTCATGACATGCATGGGCGGCCAATTAGTGATGAGTATAATATGCTTATGGAAAAAGAACACCAAGATCAGGTGGACTATTTAATTAGATCGAGTACATGGCTAGAAGACTGACTTGAGTAGCAGCTATGCATGGGTCTTGGTTGGGTCATCGTCGTTTACTGCACAAGTGGTCTGATCACCATCCAAGCTGCCTGTACGTCCGGTCTCCAGTCCACCCTCCAATAATAATGCACCTTACAGGAAATCCAAGGCCAGCTGAGCGGGGGGTTAGCATAATTTTGGGTAATTTGATGATTGATTTGTCCTTATTTACAGTTTTTTTTCATCCAGATTACTCCATTTACTTAAAGTAGTATAGTCAGCTTTTACCTGTTCTAAAACTTTGGGAGCAATCTGAAATGTGAGCCCACATCGTTAGGTACACGTGGCATGCCACCTTGTGGTTTCTCTCCGGTAATTTTTTCTCGGAAAACTCTTAAAATCCACCGGTTGATTTCTACCTCACTTAAACCGTCTCCTCCGCTCAACACGTGTCCTTGTGGACCCTGCCCACCGCACGCCTCCCAGCCTTATCTTCTCTACGCGTCTTCTCCTCCGAACGTTTTATTCTTCTTATTACTCTTTCATGTTCCTCACACCGGCCATGGGAGACGCTCCCAAGTCCCAGCGGCGACTGCCACCACCCCCCACTGCCGCGAATCAAGAGGGAGGTTTGACGCCAGCCACCTCTGCACATCCTCACCATAATAGCCTGATGCAACATCTTGCGTTGCGATGAAGCTTCCAATGGAAGCACCACCGAGGTTTATGGGTGCTGCGATGGAGAGATCCGCATGGCCGCGCGGTGCTGCTATTGAGCATGGCGAATGGACGCCGGTGCTGCTATGTAGAATCGCCGGCACTGCGACGGCCACCGCAACACGCCGCCGACGGGCGCTGCAACTTTGGTGATTTTGCGTATCAACTGCGGACCCGACGACGGCAACCACCGTGTGCGGTAGGCGTGCTTATCCAGTCTACTGCCGCCGCTGCACCCGATGCTGCAAAAGGCGGGAATGGGTGGAGGTGAAGTGGTGGCGCTGCTGCGATGCTACAGGGGAGTGATGTGAAGAGGATGGGGGTTGCTGCGGGGGGGCTCTGTCGTGATGTGCTAGCTGTTGATAGTGATGCAATGGAGCATCGCCGGGCACCGGCGTAGCTGCAATGGAGCATTGTCGGGCCACCGTGTGGTGCCAAGGAGTGTGGACAGTGCTGCATTGGAGCATCGCCGGGGACGCTGGAGCATCGCCGGAGCTGCAATGGACCATCGGCGGTGCTGCATTGGAGCGTCGCCTGGGCCGCCGCGAGCATCGCTATTGCTGCCATGGAGCATTGCCGGGACGCCGGGGATGCGCGGTGTTACATTGGCGCATTGCTGGGGCCGCACGGTGCTGCGTTGAAGCGTCGCCGGACAGGGTGCCATTCCGGCCAACAGGGGCGGTGCTGCAATGCCGAGGGTCGCCGACATCGATGCAAGCTGGGCAAGGTGTTGTTGCGGGTTGCTGGAGGAGGCGCTGTTGTGCTGGTAGGAGGAGGACGTGAGGCGCTCCAGTGCCAGAAGGATCACGGTTCGTGATGAAGAGATCAGACGGTGGGCGAGCCGACTGATTTTCTGCGCCAAATCAGTCGGCTGATTCGTGTAGCAGGCGCCTTTTTTCTCCGCATCCAAACAGGCCCGAACAGGTCACACGAAGCCTGCGACTCAGACTAGGTTTGGCCAGGGTTAGGGGAAGCAAACCGGCTTGGACGTGCAAAAAAGGCCAAAAGTCGCGCGGTTTTGTCTCGGCCGGTCTAGGTCAAGGGAGGAGAACCTATTCACACCAGAAGGAATAGGGCTATATTTGTCAAAAAAAGAAAGAAGGAATAGGGCTATAAAAAGGAATAGGACTATTATCCCAAGGGATACTTGGATTTGTCTATATCTTTGTATCCTGATGACTCGCTCGGCATGACCATGACTACCCCCTCTTTGTTATACTAATGTAATCCTACAACATAAGATCACTCCAGACATTGTAGTTTGTAATTTTGTGGTAGATACAGTCTACATATTGTAGTTGTAATTTCTTCGTAGTGTCTAGATATTGTAGTTGTAATTTCTTCGTAGTGTCTAGATACTGTAGTTGTAATTTCTTCGTAGAAACCCAACCATTATTTCTAAAACGGCTTAATACAATAGAACCACATTTGGGACCATCCATTATTGTGTTTTATCATTCTGTATGTTGCCATGCAAAATGTGTTCCTATGCTGGACAAAAAAGGTAGTAGAAAAATATACTACACAACACGTTTTTTTATAAAGAAATATATTAATATCAATATTATACGAATTACACCCGGCCTCCGCCCTAACACGATATCAAGAGCTAGTCAAATACTACATGCACATATGTTGTTAGGTAATTTTTTGCAAAAATTAAGAAGGAAAGGAGAATCAAAGGTCTGGAAAAACATCTAATTATGTACTCCTCCTAGTTTGGAAACCTTCTTTATACTCTTTAGGGTACAGAATCTCACATTTGAAACAACACTTACTTACGCATTATACAAAATCAATGTTTTGTGAATGCTACAACATGACACTAAAACATAACACGGGGAATTTTTTTTATCTTGGAGTTGTGACAGATATAGTCATATCCTTAATACTATCTGACTCGGGAGTAGTTGACGTATCTTCATTTCCATCTCTTACATTGATATATGCTGGCTGCTTAGGCTCATCCAAGATCATAGTCTCACTGCTTAGCATTGAAACAACATCTCCCATGGTTGGTCGATCGACTGCATTCTCTTGTACACACAACAATGCTATGTTAATGCATCGCATCATCTTTGCCGAGTGACTATGGGGAACAAATGATGAATCAACGAGATCGAACCACTTTCCATCTTCCCATAATTGCCATGCCTGTTTGCAATTCCATAACACAAATTAGGTTGTGTAGCAAATGAAAAGTACAATTTTATAATATTAAGTTTGTGTATAAGCTCACATGTCCAAGCAGATTGATGAATTCTCCACATTGTTGCTGACCAGAATTCTGTTTTCCGCTAAGGATCTCCAAAATGATTACACCAAAGCTGAAGACATCGGATTTAACAGAGAAGATGCCCTTCGAAGCATACTCAGGGGCCATGTAGCCACTAAAATGGTATATGATACATGTCAAGACTACTTTTTTTTTTCTAGTTGAATTGTAATATGTATAATTGCAATTGGATTTTTTATGTGAGGAACTTACTATGTGCCAATCACTCTTCTTGTAGTGTTTGCTTCGGTGTCATTTGAGCTGAATATTTTTGCTAGCCCGAAATCTGAAATTTTTGGATTCATTTCGCTGTCCAGGAGAATATTGCTCGGTTTAAGGTCTCGATGTATAACAAGCAACCGGGAGTGCTTATGCAGGTAAAGAAGTCCATGTGCTATTCCCTCAATTATTGCTACAAGTTTTGACCAATCCAGTAAAGCTCTTTTATTCTCATCTACGTAACAATTAGATATATTAATATAGCAGGATAAAACACCTAGACAAATGAAAATAAATCGTAGAGTTGAATTGACAAGGGAATGCAGATACCCACGGGCCACGGCCGTGGCTGACAGAAACAAAAGTATTTGGTATTATGTAGCAATGCATTCTGATGCATGGAAACGACAATTAATGTAAATTAAGAAATGCAAATGCATACCAAAGATGAAGTAATCCAGGCTTTTGTTGGGCAAGTATTCATAGACCAATATTTTCTCCTCCTCTTGAGAGCAACATCCCAAGAGCCTAACCAAATTCATGTGCTGGAGTTTGGCTATGAGCTGGAGTTCATTTTGAAACTCTATGAAACCCTGTCCTGAATGTGAAGCAAGTCTCTTAACCGCTATTTCCAATCCTTCTGGAAGTTGGCCCTGGGAAAAATTATCTATTCAAAAGTTAGGCTCTTCCCAGTCCTGTCCCATTTACTAGTTATTAGCTGCAGGCTCCTAAATAGGCCACAATAAATAAAAGATGAAAAATCTTTATTTACCTTGTAGACAGTGCCAAAGCCACCTTGTCCAAGTATGTTTTCCTCTGAAAAATTACTTGTAGCCTCCAGTAGCTCTGCAAAGCCAAACAAAGAGAACTCCGAGTTGTTTTCCCCTTGCCTCTTCCTCCTTGCATATCTTGATCCTAGCTTGTGTAACATTATAATTAGCATTAGATTACATACTCAGTAGAGTAGTAATATTATTAATTACCACTAATTAATTGTGAAGAATACAGCATGATGGAACATCATTAATCAATTCAACTATAATAAGAGAATAATTAGCGTACGTACCTTTTCTCCGCCGATAGTAACAGATGAAGAGGAGAAATGCAGCTGCAGCTAGAGGAACTACAACTACGGGAATTACCCATAACATGCTCCCTGATGTCATGTAAACAATAATGTTGATTAGCGATGAATTGAAGGGCCTCTTACTTACTCACATAGTCACATGTGAGTATTTTAGTTATTTGCTACTCCGACGACTTACTCGTGTGGCGTTTGTTGAGACTCGGAGCTGCCGCCGGCGCCGGCAGACTTAGCAGTGGTTGGCCAGAGTAGAACTGAAACGCGTCGTACCTGAAATAACAGCGCGTGACACCCATCTGTCCACCCATGCGCGGGGACATGGTGGAGTTGACCATGCCGAGGAGACGGCGCAGGCACACCGAGCACTCGTCGGCGGGCAGGTCCGGCGTGCACTGCGCCTGCGAGTACACCCTCGGGTACGTCGCCACGCTCGCCATGTCCATGACGCCGGTGGCATACCGGCTCAGAGCCTCGCCGGCCGCCTTCTCTGCAGTGGCTGCCAGCAGCTCGCGGGTGAGGCCGACGACGAGGGGGACCGCGCCGGCGCCGGCCAAGACCGAGACGTTCCTGATGCTCCAGTCCTCGAAGGGCGGCGTGTTGTCGCCGGACCCTCCCGTGGCGTTGGAGGGCGCCGCGAGGATGTTGTCGGCGGCGCCGCCGTAGTCGATGATGCAGTCCCGGTAGTTGGAGCCGGCCCTGGCGCACTGCGTCAGGTTGAGCGCCTGCTTGTCGAACCAGCTGGTGATGCAGCCGGCACAGGCGGAGCCGTCGAGGATGTCACCGCCGCAGAGCGCGAGCGCGGCGACCACGTCGGGGGCTTGGCCGTAGGTGGCGCTGACGAAGTGCACCGGCGAAGCGGATGCGTTGTTGGAGAGGATGGCTGCCACGGCCTTGACGTTGTCGCAGAAGTCGTCGGCGGCCACCAGAAGCAGAGACGGTGTCGATGTGAATAGGAGGAGGAGCAGGATGATGATGGCCGCCATGGCAAAGCTAACACGGCTAGCTACAAGAGAGACTGCAGCAAGTTGTGGTTTTTCTTGTGCCAATGAGACGGTCAACAAAGTGCGCTTATGTATCATCAATGGTCACTTGGAAAAAATAAGAGGTCACTGGAACCTTTCCAGCGGCAAAAATCACTGTTTTGATCATTTTCGGTAATGTTAGCACAGAATGAAACCGTTGTACACTTTAGCACGATTTAACCTTTTTTAAAAATGCCAAGCATCATGATGTTTTTGCTACATAGCGCAACGCAGGTAAGTTTGGCATTTCTGCCTAACCACGGCCTAGCCAAGCGTCCTACGTGGCAGGGCAGAAACGCCATGGCCCTTGGCATTTCTGTCCTAAGAATACTTCATGGCTTATGGCGTTATCAGTAACGCGTTCTCACGGTCATCTATCTATTCGGATAAGAAACACTTGCAAGTTTGGCGTGTCTAGATAGGGCAGAAACACCATGATTTTTGACGTTATTAGAAAGATCAATCAGACCGTGAAATAAAATCTGAAAGAGTTCATTTTATGTTAAAGTTATCAAAAATGATCAAAACAGTGATTTCGGGCCTTTGCAGCTGCAGATGCAGATACGTCATATCAGTTGCTTTCGGAACTCCCTGTGAAGGAGTACTAGTACATTATTATTGCGTTGGAACGATCCATCGCATCAATCAGACTTAATTTCTTGAATAATACAAATTCACTTGGTCTGGAGCAGGTCAAGCCGGCTCTTTTGTTTTTCTTACGAGGGCACTGAAGTTTTAGAACTTCCACTTGCGAGTCCAGAGTGGCATGCTTGATTTTTGAAAAGAACAACTGCAATAGTGCATGACAATTAATTAATAAAGAATCTGATAACGCCCGAACGTCAGGTACGAGCACATGGCAAATCGAATGTTTCTGACGACAAGTTTAGTGACGCGAGGATGACAACTTTAATTTGACAAGCATGATAACTTTGTGCTTTAGTTTATTTTTTGACAGAAAATTATCGTGTGTCAACTAACTTGCCATCTTTGCGTCAATAGAGTTGTCATAAAAAACATTTGATTTGACATGTGCTCATACCTGACGTCAGATATTTATCATTTTGGATTAATAAATGATGTCCACGTAAGAACAGCACAAGTTGCCGGCAAGATGCATGCAGCATGCATGCATGCATATTATTGACCCATGTCGTTATGTTAGTCAACACAAGCTGTCAGCATCGTACACATGGTTGAAAACGCCCAGTATCGATCGTGTCCTCCACTCCATTCATATATCTGCTAACGTTGTTGTGGGCCAGAATTCGTATGTCCATCCTGGGCGGATTGATGATGCGAAATATATAATTCAATACTCCTTTTGATCCATAATAAATGACGTCACTTTAAACAAAGATTCAACTAACCTGAGATTAAGAGCATAATTGGTTTGGTGCCAAAAATTGGCATGCTACAACTTGGTTGGTTATCGAGTTGTCTTGCCTATCTCACATAAAGTTACCAATAGTTGGCAAGTCTTGATATTGCCAATATTTGGCAATGCCAACATTTGCCTAGCCAAATATTGGCAGCAAACCAATCATGCTCTAAAACTTTGACACTTATTTCGGATCGGATGTAGTACAAAAACAAAGGCAAATACGGCCAAGCAACTGATCAGGAGACAGAAAATGGAGGTTTGGCAGGTCCTTATTTTCTTTCTCTTTTCTTTCGAGAAAGAATTGCACTTTAACTAGCTAGGTCTTGTACTTACTCGTTTGTATTGCACATTAATTGCACTTTAAAGTGAGTAGCATCAACCATCTAGTGTTGCAGACTAATTGCAGCAGCATGTTGGTGCAAGTAGAATATCCGTTGACTGGTGATCGCTGTATAACTTCAGCACACTTACGTTGGTGCACACAGCAAGAAGAAAGGAGCTCTGGCAAGTAAAACTTTTATGTGTTCACTGTTCGGGAGTCAGCACACTTATAAAAAAAAATACGCAGTTGAATCAATGTATAACTTCAGGACTACTCATCTACAACTCCAAGGATCGTCTCTCAACCAGACAAGGAAACATAGGCATCAGACATATATGGAGATATTTGGTTCAGCCTGAACCTACCACAAGTCATGGGTGCAAACAACAACACAAGTCGTATGTGCTCTCAGCCCGAAAGTGCAGCAGCAAGTATCAACATAGAGACCAAATTTTATGTCGAAAAGCCCTCAACCTGAGGAGAAAAATCACGGGCCTGAGCTACCCAAATCTTCTTTCACTATTATCCAATGTGAGATAGAACAAGTTCTTCACTAGAGAGCACTAGAGGATCTCATACGTCAAGATATCACAGATATTTGATGCAACAACAATGTTTGGAACACAAGAGCTAGGGATTGGAACAATCTCACCAAAGATGATGGAACCACAACTTGAAAGAAACAAGGTAGTGGATCTAGGCTTCACAACCTTGCGGGGAACACCCAGTGCTTGGTCTCAAGCTCTCCTTCAACTTTCTCCTTCCTTTCTCTCTTGGTTTTCTTTCTTTCTTCTCCAATGAAGGCTTAACACTCCCTTCCCTCATGTCCAAAGTCCAAACTTTACCCTTGGCCATAACCCTAATGGGTAGTTGGTTCTTGCACCTGTTTCGCCCGCCTGAAGGGCTTAAAATAGTCATCTCCTCACATCCCACATGAGGAGGATACCCCAAAAATCTCCCCCTTCGACTCATAAGGGGAGCACCGCCATGCACGCTACCTTGCAACATGCATGTAGCTCCTCTGTCATCATATTCAAACCATTTTTGTCGGTATGGACCTTCTCAAGTTGTACCGACTTGGAATTCACAACATCTTGAATCCAATGATACCTCACATCAATGTGCTTGGTTCGAGAGTGTAGATAGCTAGCACTCCGATATCACAAAACAGACTGTCATTGTCTTGCTTCATGCTCAACTCTTGCAAGAAGTTCTTCATCCATAACACTTCCTTGCAAGCATCGACCACTGCTGTGTACTCAGCATCTGTGGTTGATAATGAAACGCATTTCTACAACCTTGATTGCCATGACGCTGCTCCATGCATAGGTCACGAGGTATTCAGAAGTAGACTTCCTATAATCCGCATAACTAACATAATCTGCATCTATATAGGCTTGCAATACAAGATCATCGCTTCCAAAGCATAAGCATGATCTAGAAGTTCCTTTGAGATACATGAGTCCACTTCACTATATTCCAGTGAGCTTCACTTGGATTTGTCATGAAGCGGCTAACAACTCCAACTGCATGGCAATATCAGGCATAGTGCACATCATGACATACAACAAACTGCCCACGACAGATTGGTATGATACTTTACTCATTTATTTATTTCTCCTCCTTGTTGCTAGGGCATTGTTCTGGACTCAGTTTATGATGGCCTGCAAGTGGAGAGGTAACAGACCTGCGTCTTGCAAATTGAACCTTTGAAGTACCTTCTTAGTGTATCTTTCCTATGAGAGCCAAATCAGCTTCTTTGATCTATCATGGGGGATCTTCATGCCAACTATTTGCTTAGTTGGTCCTAAATTCTTCATGGCAAATGATTTACTCAATGCTTTCTTGAGGAGAACAATCCACTTTGTGTCATTTCCAACAATCAGCATGTCATCAACATATAGCAAGAGAATAAGAAAGTGACCATCAATGTCCTTCTTCATAAAGTTAAATGGACAAATAGTGGCTTGACAAATACTTGCAACTTTTTTCTAATAAAAACACTTGCAACTTTTGCTCGTAAAAAAGATTCGACCAGGGCTATATCTCTGTCTCGCAGTAGGCGAGTGCTAGATGGGAGCAGGTTTTCCTCGTAGTTTTTTTCTGGCGTTTTCTGTGGCGATTTAATTCTGTTTTTCGTTTTCTATGTTTCTCTTTTGGGGTTTTTCCTGTTTTCTTTGGATTTTTTTTAAAAACATTTTTTAACACATGTCTAATTTTAAAATACACATGTACATTTTTCATATACTTGTGGAACATTTTTTTATACACGTCAAACTTTTTCCGCACACATGTTTCAAACATTTTTTCGAATACATGTTAACCATTTTACAAATACCCGTTGAATATTTTCTAATGGCATGAAACATTTCTTCAAAACTACTCGAACATTTTTTACATTGAACAAACATTTTTCTAAAATATCAGAACATATATTTGAAACGTGTGAACATTTATGTTTAAAATGTCACATAAATTTTTTGAACGGTAAAAAACATTTCTCTAAACTACACGAACATTTGTTTTACATTGCATTAGCATTTTCAAAAATGTTACGGACATATTTTCGAGAAGCATGAACGTTTCTTAAAATGTCATATACCCCCTCTGTATATAAAACCTTTTAGATCAATAAAGTAGTTATCTAAACGGTCTTATGTTACTTTACAGAGGGAGTACATTTTTTTTAATGCTATCAACTTTTTGAAAAGTTACGCTGACAATAAATTTACACTAAGTTAACATTTTTCATTTTCACGGTGGACATTTTTAAAGTTTTTAAGTAAATTAAGTTTTTGAAATATATTAATCAAAAACATTTTCGAAAATACAAACAAAAGCAAAAGGAAAAAGATCGATCTAATCGATCAGGTGCTACCTATATGTACATAACTACGTGAGAAGTTAGCCTCCCGAAAGAAACAATCAAGGTACTTGAGCCCGTGTACTTGGGTCTCGCCGGAAAGCAATCCCTAAAGACTGCGTGTACGTGTGTCTTGTGGTGGAAAGAACTCATCATAGCAGCGACTTTCGATCGCGCCTAAAGCAACACAGTCGGTCGCGCGTGTCGCCGAGGTCGGCCATCGCCGTTGCATGCGAGTGCGCCCACAAACGTGAAGTAGTCGACGGCCTGCTGCACCCACGCGTACTCGGCATCCATCAGCGGCGGGATGTCGTACTTGGCCACTGCAGCTCACGCTTGGGAAGAAGTGCTGCTTGCATGGCAGGTGCAATGACGGCTTCTCTAGCAACACGATTGGGCACATTGCGTATGTGTTCTGTGCGGGGCTTTGATGAATTCCACAATGTTGGACGGGCCGAGCAAGAAGTCACGGTAGTTTGCCTCTGGCCTGGCGGAGCTCCGTTGCAACGCACGAGCATGTTTGCTAGTAATTCTAATTAGAATAAACTGTTTATAGATAAATTATTGTACAAGTTATCTATAGTAAGCCGCATCGTAAGTGGCATACATGATTATTACACACAAAAATTGGTCTAGACTGTGGCATTCAGTACAATAGACTTACTTCCGACTAGTCTGAGCGATGATCTAGTCTAGATTCTAGAAACATAAAATAGTCTTTGCTAGCTCGGAACACCTCGTTTCTCCCATGGGTGTGTACTACCCGGCCCCACATCCGTCACACCGGAGTAGACTGTCGACACTCGGTAAGCGAATCAGTACGCGTCTAAACTAGACCGCGTTAGCGATCGCCGGTAACTCGGTTGGAAGCCGTATAAGAGCGCCACGAACTTCGGACCTCGGTCAGCCATGGATAAATCATGGAACTGTTCCATGGCATACACCTCGCTTCCAACATCGGTTGCGTCAAACTTAGCTTTGAGCACATCCCATAAGTCCTTGGCAAGCTGCATATGTAAATATGCGTCAACCAACTTGTCTCCGATCACACTTAGAACGGCTCCAATGAAGACGGTGGTGACCTCCTTAAACGCCTTCTCCTGTTCAGGAGCAATCGTTCGTTGAGGAGTACCACCAGCGACCCAGAACACATTCATCGCTGTGAGCCACAAGGTGGTTTTAGTCTGCCAACGCTTAAAATGCGTACCTATAAACGGGTTCGGTTTCAATGTTGCAGCAAAGCCATGAATCGAAAATTGCCTACAAACATTAGGTTTTTGGATTGTTGAGTATATTAGCAATTTTTTTATTAATCTAATCAAGGATTAAATCATGAATATGACATTGACAGTATTAATCACATACTGATATCTATTCACGTAAGCACACGTACTAGACAATTAGCAGCAACATCTACGAAAATAGCTAGTATGGCTAACACAGAAATAAACAGGAGCGGGATAAACAAGTTATACCCTCCGGTCGGCCAAGTGATAACCGCCGCGGCAGCGGTGGCAGTCTCCGCGGCAGCCTTGTCCTCGGCAGCCTTCCTCTCGGCTTCAGTGGACATGATGATGACGAAGGCGACGAGGATGTAGTCAAAGTAGCGGACGAAGATGAACAGCGGCGAGCAGTCGCGTCGAAGACGCTCCCCAAAAACCTTATCGCCCTTCTCCCAGTGCAGGATCATGAAGGACGGGGTTTCGGAGGCCTGCTCTCCCGTACAGCCGTGCACGCGGTGGACGGGGTGGGATCGCCGGAAGCAGCAGCAGCGAGCGGAACGACGATGGGCTTGTGCACGAGAAGGTAGAGCAGATGCGATCTGATCTGGGTTGGCGGCTAGGGTTGCCGACGCCTCCAATATATAGGCACAGTCGGGTAGGGAGACGTGGTAATGGACCCACGTCCGAGTCGGCAACAGCCCACGATCCGACGTCTCAGATTCATGCCGCGTCCGTTAATGACTCGTAATTAATGGTCAATCAATTATTCGTTCTTGACCGGCAAAAATTAAGCGCACGCATGACATAGGTCTGAGCTCGGCTCGGCTCATTCACGAAACAAGACGCGTGCGCGCACACGCGCGAGGCTTGGCGGGCGGCGGAGGAGGAGCGCACAGGAACTACTCCTCTTAGCAAGCTCCAATAGCATGTAGAAGAGGATCCCTTATAAAGGGGTCCAAAACTTCCTCCACTTCCGGGGTGGTACTAAACTTCCCACCACCTAGTCATGTTACCCACATGGGCCTTTAGAGATTTTCTAAAATTGTTATATGGGCCAAGAGCCCATCCTATATTTCAACAATATATATTTATATATCTTAGTCACATTTTTGGGCCTTTGGATCAATATCCAAGCAATTATAATCTTATCTAGATTCATATATAAGCTATGGATTAAAACTTGCATTAAAGTTGCTTGATTTGAAAAGTGCATTTTTTATGTGTTGAAAAGTGCAAGTTTAGGCTAACCAAGGTACATTTTTAGGTGACTGAGATCTAACAATTTATAAGTAATTGATAATTAGCAAATCCCACAAAGGGATCCTGGCTGGCGCACAAGAGGCCTGGAGCCGTAGACCAATCGTAGGATTCGGTCTCGATACGATCAACATGATCCCATTTCTCTATTTGGTAGGTCGTCCATATCATACCACGATGCCACCATGTATACGTATGTATCGTGCGCTTACTCGTGGTCCCGGCCATTTGGCACGTAAGATTTGCGGGGAGTAGTACTGACTAAGGGGTCATTCGGTTGACATGATTTCCAAATCGAAAGAATAAGAAAAATGAAGGATTATAATGCCCTGTCCACTCCAATCCTCTGGATTTTTTTATGAGGTCTCACTTAATGTTAAGAATACCAAAGAATCTGACCGATATTGACACAATTCTAAGAAATCTAGCACATCTGTTCATGTGAAACGAATGCTATGTATAGGACAAAATCCTGAGGGAGGAAATCCTATAAGAATCCTCCAAAAAACTGCAAACTGGATGAGCCCTGAATGGATTGATATCATCGTCACTAGGACGTCCCTCGGTTGAGAGATTCGCGCATCAACGACCACCGTCGTAGTACTACATGAACTTGTCACTAAAATACATGCATCGAACCTAGACGACGATGATGATTTACTGGCTATGGCGTCGACGGAGGCATGTCTCCTCTATCGAGCGGCTTAGCCGCGTTGGAGGTTGGAGATAGCTGACGGTTTCGGTGTATAGTGACTTGCTTGTATTTTCATTTCTCATAAGGTCTTTACGGGTCTTGCTCGAGAGATTGGCGCATCAACATGAACATGTCTCTGAAATGCAAGGATCAAACCCATACTTTTTGCTAGCCAACGTATGGCCTGCTACGTGTAATTCCTGTCAGTAACTTTCATGAGTAGTCATGTAATCTTTTTTACCGACCGGTTGTGGTCTTTCTTTTTTTCCCCTTTAGATGACTTTGTGGACAACTCGAACTACTTTCTTTTGTTTAATAAAGATGGTTGTGTGCATCGTGATGATGCAGAGGCCGGGGCAATCCCCTTTTCAAAACAAAAAAAAAGTAGTTTCCTGCTGTGATTAATCTTCACCTAGTATGTAGTACCTTAAGACGAGTTTTCAAAAGGGGGAGAAGACGAGGAAAAGACGTGCAAGTCAACTCCGAGTAAGCTTTAATTATTTCATAAGAACGTATGGCACATGTGGATGTATGAGAGGAAGAAGCCGGTCAGCTATGAGAAACTACCTGATTTCTGTTTTTTTGTGTGGATGTATGGGACATGTGGTGGAAGAATGTGGAGATGGTGTGCATGATCCTAGCTCATGCGAGTGGGGTGAATTCCTTCACTGGAATTATGAACCGGGAGGAGGAGGAGGTGGTGCAGGTAGAGGAGGGAGATCTGGTGGCAGAGGAGGAGGCGGTGTCTCGGGCAGTCAAGGCAGGGAAGGTGGAAGAGGGGGTGGTAGTGGCAGAGGTGATGGTAACGGTGAGATGTATAATACAAACCATCTTGAGAGGAGGTATGGCCCTGTTAATACTCAAAACGAGATTGCACATGATAAAGATGTGATGGCTCAAGGCGAGGGCAATAGGACTCGCAAAAGATTAGTTTCTATAGATGGTACACTTAATGTGAGAGGGCAAGCTGTACCTATTCTGGTGGGCAAAGTCTCAAATACTGTCATGCTACTTGAGAATGGAGCTACTACTGTTAATGATGATGGTGGGGAAAAGGGGAATAGCACACCAGGCAAAGTGCCAATTGTTAAGAGAAGGAAGCAGGGAGAGGAAGGAAGTGAAGTGTATACTGACATGATCATAAAGGCGGCCTCCGAGAGTGAGGACCGCCGGGCCCAATGAATTTCATAAGTTGGAAGTGCCGGGGAGGGGGGAATTCCCGGACAGTTCGAGAAATTGCGACATTGTCTCAGTCGCATTCCCCCACTTTTGTTTTTTTATGTGAGACAAGGCAGAAAGAAAGTAAGATGAGGAGGATACGTGGCCGGCTGGGATTGAAAGGATTTGAAGGGGTAGATAGTAACGGGATAAGCGGTGGTCTTGCATTTTACTGGCATGAATCTTGCCTCGTGGAGATCTTGGACAAAGAGGAAAGATACATTGACGCTCTAGTCAGATTGTATGAGGGTGGTGAGCAGTGGAGAATAACATGTGTTTACGGTGAACCTCGGACAGAGAATCGTCATATTATGTGGTCAAAGCTTCGGAATCTTAAAAATACGAATGATCTCCCATGGCTAGTAATAGGGGATTTCAACGAAGCTCTCTGGAGTTATGAGCATATGTTTGCGTCCCCTAGAGCTGAATCGCAGATGGTTGCTTTTAGAGACACTTTGGACGTGTGTGGTTTGATTGATCTGGGCTTTATAGGTGTACCTTTCACATATGATAATCTGCGTAGTGGACAAAGCAATGTACGTGTCAGGTTGGACAGGGCAGTAGCAACAAATGCTTGGAGAAATATGTTCGCATTTGCTTCAGTCCGGCATGTGCCGTCGCCGTGTTCGGATCATGTGGCCCTGATCTTGAAAGGGGAGGCCGAACAGCGTAAGGTTACAGGAGGTTGTCGGCGTTATGAGCTGTTCTGGGAGAGAGATCCCGCATTACCAGAAATTGTGAAGGAGGCCTGGGAGTCTATTGGTGCCGTAGGAAACATGGCGGAACTTCAGCTTGCACTTGGTAAAACTATGTCAGCCCTAAGGACGTGGGGCAAAAAGTTTGGTAATGTAACTAGGGAGCTTGCAAAGTCCCGTTCACAGTTGGAGGAATTGATGAATATGAATGCTGATCGACAAGATATCAGGAGAATAACTGATAAGATGAATGAATTGCTTTATCAGGAGGAGATGATGTGGCTCCAGAGATCGAGAATCACATGGCTCAAGGAAGGTGACAGAAATACCAAATATTTTCAGAGTAAAGAAATTTGGAGGGCAAGGAAGAACAAGATCCGTGAGTTAACGGACAGTATAGGAGTTGTGCACTCTGATTTCTCGGCTATGGGTAATATTGCCAATGAATACTTTCATAACATTTTTATGGCAGACCCTAACATTGATCCAAGTCATGTTGTTAATCTTGTTGCTCCGCTGATTTCGGATGAGGATAACATGAAGCTTTGTGCGCCATTTAGTGATAAAGAGATTTCTGATGCCTTATTTCAAATCGGCCCCTTGAAGGCCCCGGGTCCGGATGGCTTCCCGGCCCGGTTTTTCCAGCGCAATTGGAGTGTCTTAAAAGGACAGCGTGATCACGGCCGTTAGAGAGTTTTTTCATACGGGCATCATGCCGGAAGGTGTGAACTCTACTTCCATTACTCTTATTCCTAAGGTTTCTAACCCCGTCAGTATGTCTGATTACAGGCCAATAAGCTTATGTAATGTAACTTATAAGGTGATCTCCAAGTGCTTAGTGAATAGGCTTCGACCTTTGTTGGATGACCTTATTTCACCGGAGCAGAGTGCCTTCATCCCAGGGAGGATGATAACTGACAATGCTTTAGTAGCATTTGAGTGTATTCATTATATAAAGCAAGAGAAAGACCCCGCGAAGAGTTTTTGTGCTTATAAGCTAGACCTCTCAAAAGCGTACGATAGGGTGGACTGGGTTTTCTTGAAGCAGGTGATGCAAAAGATGGGCTTCTCAGACCGATGGGTGGACTGGATAATGTCATGTGTCACATCGGTTAGGTACTCTGTTAAATTAAATGGGACCCTCTTGGATTCGTTTGCACTGACGTGTGGGCTTCGGCAAGGTGACCCGTTATCACCGTTCTTATTCTTGTTTGTGGCTGATGGTCTATCTTCAATTTTAAGGCAGCAAGTGATGTCTAATGCAATAACTCCAGTCAGAATCTGCCGGAGAGCTCCAGGGATCTCACACTTACTCTTCGCAGATGATACTCTCCTATTTTTTGAAGCATCACAGGAGCAAGCTTTGGAGGTGAAAAAGGCCTTGGATCTGTACAATTTAGCCACGGGACAAAGCCTTAATTACAACAAATGTTCGCTGTTCTTTGGCACCTCATGTCCGGACACAATACAGGCTCAGGTGAGGTCTACTCTTCATGTGACCAGTACAGTTTTTGAGGAGAGGTATTTGGGGCTACCAACTCCAGAGGGCCGTATGTCGAAGGGGCGGTTCCAAAACTTGCAAACCAGCTTGACAAAAAGGCTGATTCAGTGGGGGGATGGACATTTAGCACAACCGGGCAGGGAGACTTTGATCAAGTCGGTGGCTCTGTCGCTGACAACATATATTATGGGGGTATTTAAACTACCCTACTCGTTATGTGATGATCTTACTAGAATGATCCGAAACTTCTATTGGGGTTCTGCGAAAGGTAAGAGGAAAGTACATTGGAAAGGATGGGATCATCTTCTTCAGCCGAAATCAAAGGGAGGGGTGGGCTTTCGTGACCTCCGCCTGTTCAATCAGGCCTTATTATCACGTCAAGCATGGATACTGATAACTAGACCGAACAGTCTGTGCGCTCGAGTTCTGAAAGCGAAGTACTATCCAAATGGAAAATTAGAAGATACCGTGTTTACGGGTAATTCTTCCTCTTCGTGGCAGGCTATTAGTCATGGACTTGATCTATTGAAGAAGGGACTGTTATGGAGGGTCGGCAATGGAAGAAGCATAAGGATTTGGTGAGATAATTGGATACCGAGGTTGTTTTCGTACAAACCAATCTCACCTCAAGGGAGGTGCCGAATCCGGTTTGTGGCTGATTTGCTGAATGATAATGGATCATGGAAGTATGATCAAGTTTCAAAATATTTCGCCGCAGCTGATGTATCTGAAATCCTGAAGATACGGGCCTCACCAAGACAAGAGGAGGATGTGTTGGCTTGGGATCCCGGTCGTTTTGGTCAATTCACTGTCAAAAGTGCATATGATATGGCATTTGAGGAGGCACATAGGAGCAGTGCGGTAGCGAGCAGCACAAACCCTGGTGGAAATAGATCGTTATGGAAGTTAATTTGGTCAACGGAGGTGCCCCCTACTGTCCGGAATTTTGCATGGAGATTGGTATCGAACAGTTTGCCCACTTGGCAGAATAAGCACAAGATAGGACTTGAAGTTTCACCGCTATGTCCAATCTGTGCGCTGGAATCGAAGGATAACTTTCATCCAATGATGCGCTGCCCACTAGCTGGGTATCTGTATGCTACCATGGCCAAGGTCTGGAGATTACCGCCGATTGAATCCATCAAGTACTCAGGCAAGGAGTGGCTGTTCCAGGTTCTGGAAACACTGGATGAAACGCAGCGATGCATGATCTTATTTACTTTCTGGAGGTGTTGGTATGTTCGCAATGAAGTGGTGCATCAAAAACCGGCCCCCCATGTGGATGTCTCATGTAGATTTCTTCAGAGTTATTTGGACTCCCTCATTGCAATCAGAACAAACTCATCCGCTGACCCTAGGAAAGGGAAGGTGAGTTTATCATATGAGAAGAGGGCGCCGAGTCCCTTGCCAGTTGTGAACGCCGTGAGGTGGACTCCACCTGCTCATGGTTGGCTCAAGCTCAATACTGATGGCTCGTACAATGTGGACGGCACAGCGGGTGCCGGAATGATCTTACGCAATGAAGATGGCGCAATTATTTTCTCGGCGTGCAGACAACTGTTCTCGTGTCGGGACGCGTTGGAAGCTGAGCTCTGCGGCTGCATGGAAGGACTATCGCTAGCTATTCAGCGAAGTGATTCCCCCATTATCATCGAAATGGACTCGCTTACTGCGGTCTCCATGATTCAAGAGGAGGAGGTGGATAGATCGGTCTATGCTTCCCTGGTGAAGGAAATCAAATTCCTGAGAGGTCTTAGAGAAACTTGTGTTACTCATGTAAGTCGTAGTCAGAATAATGCTAGTGACTGTCTTGCTAGTTTTGCTAGAGTTGAGCATAGAACTATGACATGGCTTGCTTCTGGCCCACCTAGGGTTTTGGATGTGGTACAAGCCGATTGTAATGATACTATGAATGAGTAATACAAGTTTTCCTACCACAAAAAAAAATTACTATCCATTTTTACACTACGACAAATTTGGGGTTTAAATTACTTATAAAATTTGAAATTTGATTTTTATTAAATATATCCACATTTGAGAGAGAATGAAAGAATGCCGACTAGGAAGTAGATATGAAATGTAGGTGAAAAAGATGCACAAACAGGACAAGAAATATTTCCCTACTATAGGGTCAACACATTGGTAGCAATCCCATTCGATCTCACTATTGATCAAACATGCCATATGAGAATGAATTCAAATACATATTACTACCGTGCCCATCACTTTTTTTTTTTACTTACGAAAGGGGAAAATACGTTCTTATGAAAAAATATTAAAAGACCAGCCGGTTTACCTAATTTGTTAAATTATTTAATGTTTGTTACGTACCTACGTAGATCATGGGGTAAAGATAGAATTAATATTCTTCTTTTTATTTTATTTTCTCGCGTGATACATGTTGTTTTCTTGCTTATTTTCGTAAAATACAGACGGAATCGGTCACGGGCGCGGCGTGCGCCGCGCTTCTTCGGCGCTAGTTTGTCCTAAATGGCCCTTAAGCAAGCTAAATCCCATCAATGCCCCCCAGAAAACTTTCAACCAGTTCTGGCCCTTTCTAGAAACGCCAATGGCATTGGCGTTTTTGAACTACATAGAAACGCCAATCACATTGGCTTATTTCAAAGGACTTGGCGTTTTTGCAAAAATCTTGGTTGACAGAGCACCACGCAGCTCAAATAAGCCTATGCTGGACTGCACTGCTGGCATGGTGCCCTACACTGCTGGATGTCTAGACTTGACCTTGACTCATGGGCTGACCGCTGTCATGACCTTGACTCATGGGTTGACCGCTGTAATTGGTCTTGGGTCTAAACCACTATATAGCAGGTACAGCATGTCTGCATACCTTTCAAAGCCAAATGTCAGAAGGAATTATTGTGGAACAACATGATATGTTTTCACATGGCTATCCAAGTGGCAAGAAGGAAATATCTTTCACAATCTATTGCTTGGCAAGAATGTATTAAAAACTGAATCTTGTAACTAGTGCTCCAATTGCAGGGTGAGCTTACACAGTTACACTACCATTGCAGAAACTGCAGAAAAAAGAGAGGATGGTCACACTATTTGGAGATTGGATATTAGCTTCTCCTTGCCAAGGATACTAGTTGGTCACACTAAGGGCAGAGGAGATATAATGAGACCTAGCTAGCAAATATGTGCGTGCACGGGTTTGTGGTGTGGTGTGTTTCATTCACCTTCATCGTCTTCATCGAAATTGCAGAAGAAAAGTTGTATCACACAATCTGACAGGCTGCAGTACAAATAATACAAAGATCGAGGAGAACTATTTACATGGCTAGAACCTAGAAGACTGGCTAGCTATGGGTCTTGGGTCACCGTCGTTTATTGCACAAGTGGTCTGATTACTATGTCAAGTACTGCATACCTTTCAAAGCAAGATGTCGTAACATGCTATGTTTTCACAATGGCTTGCGCCGATATCTTTAGTTCTTCGGGCGTCTTAGCCTCAATATGTTGCTCCTGCAGAACAAGACCAGCTCAGTGACTTGAACACGATCTGACAACTGACAAGTGAGTAGCATTCAGCGATGCGCGATCTAGGTGCTAAAAGGGTGCCAATTCCTAACGGAACAAATTGTGCATCCCCAGAAATTATTTGAACAATCAACAATGCTACAGGCATGCGAGTAATGTTATCATGGCCAATGCGGAAAATAAATCGACAGAGTTGCAGTGCATCTGAAAATCTTGGAGAAGAGCGGGATGCAGACCTCCTCCCACTTTCTCTGGAGCTGCAGAAGCTCTTTACAGCATGCTACATACTCAGCATGGTAGGCAGCATCTAGTTCTTTAAACAAGGCCTTCCTTTTGGTGATGCCAGTCACTTGGACACATAGTTAAATTATGTGCCAGAATGCTGCAAGGATTATGCCGTACATTCAAATTGTAGCATTCGGCAAATGAGAAAGAATCGCTAGATTTCAATGGCTAATAGACAGAGAATTTGGGTCAAGAACATCCCAGAGATGAACGGTGTAGTAGTATGATGTATTCCAGCAAATTTATTTGACAACCTTGTGAACTGAATGTTGGTCTCAAAATAGTGTGGTGAATTCAATCATAGGAAGCCAATGGTAAACATCAAAAGTGGAAGAAAAAACGTACAGGCATAAGAACACATCATGAACTTACTGTATAAAGTAATACAACAAGAATTTAATGTGTATATGTCATCGTTGAGCGCTCTGCCTCGATGCCTTAACCACCACAGGATCATCCTAACCGGCACCAATGTACTCCCTCCGTCCCACATTATAAGACGTTTTATTATATAAGATAATATTTTCTTGTCTTCAAATTCAGATGAAAGTATCTCATTTTGCTTGAAAAGGCTAGCATGGCAAAACAAATAATTACAAAGAGCGGGACAGGAGTTACAGTAGTAACAATATCAGAAACTTTTATTATATAGAGCAGGACAAACAAGAATTACGACTAGAACACTATAAAGAACACAATACTAGATAACATGCAAAATCAAGGCATAAATATTAAAGAAAACAGCTCATAATTGATGCAAATCTGAAAATCAACAGCTTTGATGCTGGGCACTGATGGATAATATCTCTTCAGCTTCTATTTCTATGACATGAAATTCATAGCAAATTGGACCAATGTAAGGTTCAGTTCGACAGATACAAAAGGAAAAATGATGAGACGATAAATTAGGAATTACCTGAAGTGAGACAGGAGCAAGGAGGAACAGCAGCTCAGTTCTGCAGCTGTGTGCCTGCGCGAGTAGGCGAGTAGCGAGCTCAACCAGCAGAGGCAGGTGCACAGCCCGGCGCAGGCCAGCAGGGGCAGAGAAGAGCACAACCAGTAACCAGAGGAACAACAGCCGGTAAACCAAGAGGAAAAAAAATAAAAGAATTATACAAAAGCAGGCAACTCGTTACTGGTTACGCGGAAATGCTTTGGGCGACCGGATAACACCCAGCACCACACCCGATAGCATGGGAGAAGAGACAGCAAGGTGAGAAAAAAAAACTATAACAACTAGGGCTACGTGTCTGATAAAGAAGATAAGGCCTATGTCAGTACATGAGAGTGTCAAGCAGAGAGGACCCATATGTCATCCAAAATGCAGCAAAGACGTGAAATTCCGAGGTAAGAGTTGTATGTATACAGGGAGTCCTGTAGAGGAGGGCTAATAGCAGCTTTATGCAAAGGGAAATATATGCCCATTCAATATTTATAATGCCCCATGCAGAACCAAGTCACAATGCACAAGTGTACACAGCAGTAAACAATGGAGACATGCTTAAATGATGCCGCCTCATCAGATTTACCATCCCTAGCTAGATATACAGTGTGCATCCCTACACCAACAGATCTCTTAAAGTAATATTAAGGTGCACTTGGGCGAAATCTTTCCTTCAAGATGCCTTCTAGCAATTCTATGGATCAAGTCAACAACCGTTTTTGCGTTCTTTTCCCGCCCTTCTAGGGGATATTTGTCTGAATTATCTATACTTAAAACCTCCAATGCGGGGGCATTTTCCACCATGTGCGAAAGGAACTCAACTTGGCCAATGCATGCTTTAAATCCTGTAACATGTAAACTCTTCAAATTGTTGAACAGATGCTCCGGTAGCTTCCTGATAGGTTCAAGTTCTTGTGCCAAACGCACGTAAACAGGGAAACAAAACTGCAATTTTGAACCAAAAAACAGAGTATGATGAGACTTGTGACTAATCCGTCGTCCATTGTATCTATTACAAATGTCAAAACATCTGCTCTCAGACAGACTTTTATCGAACTATTGCTTTATTTCATGGAATATTTAGATTGAATAAAAAACTAGTAGCTTCAAAACAAAGAGAGTGGTGTAAAGAACAACAAGCAAGTCTAACAGTCTATCTCCATCCATCAGTTCCAGGAGAGCATATGCAATGACACAGATAAAAGAAATTGTCCAGCACAACAGTTTGCTTATCACGTATTATACTTGAACAAGTGCTTGACAGTTGTAAGCATGATAGTTGGCATGGTCCAAAAATGAGATGCCTAGTGCCTTGAAAGAAGCTGTAACGCAATAATGCTAAAAAGAAATGTATGGACTACCAAGAAGAATCCAATATGAGTACTTACGTGCAGCTCTAACTTCTCAATGAAAGGAGCAGACCTCATAAAAGAGACCAGAGATAAGATATCGAATTCTTCAACATAGACCAACCTCAACTGTAAATATTTCATCTCATAAAACTCGCATCGGTGATGCATCAAACGGGGAGTCTGAAAGATAGATAACCAAAGGTCATGACACGGTAATTATTAAGGGATAGTCCATGACTTCCAAGGATGGTTCAAGAGCAAACCTTTTGTGGTTTACAGGCCGTATCAAGGGTCAGATGTTGCACACTTGTAAGCACTTTAGCAAGTACAGCAATAGCGTGCCCAAAAGGGACTCTACCAAACCATATATCTGCACATACCAGTTCTGGTGATTTACTGAGGTCAATAGGCACAGCCCTTCCTTTGTATTTAAAAGTCACAAGGTTCACTGCATCGAACGCTATACTTGTTATATTGCAGGACGCAATTTTCAAGTATAGCAGATGAGGCAGTGGGCAGCTAACCTTTAGTTCACAATTGAGATGGCATCTAACAATACACAACCACTCTAGGTTACAGCAGTTTGACAGCATATGTAGAATATCCTTCCCACTGACATTCACTAAGTTAAGGTCAAGCTTCCGTAGGTTAGGGAAACCTCTGAACTGCATTGGTGGCTGGAAATCTACAAAACTAAGATGTATTTTCTGCAGACGACATATACTTTCATTGTCTAAAAGCTCAAATGGGAATCTGTAGCAATCATCACGGCCTACAAGTTGACGCTCTTCTGGTGCTAAATCAAAAACTAGTGCCTTTGTCCGAGATGATACTGCGAAACGGACCCAATTATCAAGATATTCAACCAACACGCAGTTGAGCTCAATTTTGATTGCGAGCTCTTCAACCAACTTGCCACGGCACTGTCCCAAGACCCTATTAACAATGTGAATGAACAGGGGAGTATATACTTGTTTCCTGTGATTTTTCTTGCCGCATATTGTATCTCCATCGAAACTCAGTTTAGGACAATCTGTCCACAAGTATCTCCATTGCCTTGACACGGCACTGGTCCTAACAGCCGCATCTAGAGGCAACATTGAAAAAATTGTCCAAAGTAAGACCTGCAGCAAAATGATACATCATGGTTGCAGGCAAGTAAAAATCAGTAATCTGCAACCAAGAGACGAGCTAGAGCACAAGATTTTAACAAAGTACCTCTGGAAGGTCTCGAAGCACATCAGTCGGCGGGTCCTTTGCATCGTCACAGACGTAGTCAGACATAACTCCACAGAGCAGAAGGCCACACATTTTACACCGATCACTCGCTACGATTCCCTTGGCATGGATCGCTCCGCAGAGCAGAATGCTCCGCAGCTGGAACCGGCCATTGGCTATCCGCTTTTGAACAAACGCTTTATGTTGCCGTATGTGCTCCGATGTAGCTCTGAAGGCCAAAATGATCAACGGTTCAAACCGATGGCTTGCTATTCTGCTGCTTCTCCCTCTGTGGATTTTCCTCAGATGGCAACTCCACAGATCAACATGTGGTTCCTTTGGGTCGTGACGGATGCAGTCGGATATAAGCCCACAGATCAGAATGCCACACAGTTTAAACCGATCGTCGGCCGCTATTCCCTTGGCATGGATGTCTCTGCAAAGCAGAATGCCCAGCAGTTGAAACTGGCCGCTGGCTATCCTCTTTCGACGGAACGCTTCATGCCGCTGTATGTGCTCGCATAATAAAGCTCTAAAAGCCAGAATGCTCAACGCTTCGAGCTGGTGGATTGCTGTTCTGCTGCTGCCGATGCTGCCTCGGCGTAGTTGCCCTGGATGGCAATGATCTGCCACTGCAGTTGTGAAATCGAGGATGTTCCCCATTCAGAACTGCAATGGACATGGAAAAAAACCCAATTAAATTTACTACTACTCTAATAGTACTCCTACGGTCCTACTAACATAACAGAGCAAGTGGAGTCATGAGATGTGAACCCCCAAAAGGATAGTTCCTTCCTTTATTATTGGGGGCGGCGGCGGATCTGGGCGTCAGTGCAGTTTAAGTCAGCATGCATGGATGGGATGGGTGTATGCTCATCATACCTGGCCGGAATTGCGGGCAGCGAGGAACGGCGATGGTGTCTGTCGCCGGGCGCGGAAGGCGGCGACGGATTGTGAGCGGGGCAGGAGGCCACGGCGGAAAACCAATCGCCGACGGTGGGGAAGAAGAAGAAGAACACCCCCAAATTTGAATTTTTTTTTTTTAGAGTTTATCGTGGTAGAAACATAATAACGTGGGCCTTTTGAAAGCTAGCCCGGCCCAAGAAGGACTCGTAGCCTGCTCGTCCTCAGAACCAGGGCAGATCCTCCTATTTGCCGCTTGCGGGCCGCAGATAGAAGTGGCTTCGCCCGCAGCGCCCGCGGGAGGGCCGGCCCAGTTCGCTGCAGCGCGTGATGCGCGAGCTTCGTTTTTTCTGTTGCTTTTTGTTTTGTTTTTCCTTTCTGGTTCTTTCTGTTTTTTCTGGTGTTTTCTTTCCAGTTTTTTTCTTTTCCTTTTTATTTCAGTAATAATACATGGTGAACAATTTGTTAATGCACGATGAACATTTGTTTGTTTGGTTTTTTAATACACAATGAACAGTTCATTAATGGTCACCATATATTACAAAAAAGGTTCAATCTGCGTTTTAAGAAAAAAGTTCAGTGTGTATTTAAAAGAAGTTCACTATATATTGGAAAAAGGTTCACTGTGTATTATACAACTGTTCATCGTATACTAAGAAAATGTTCACTGCATATTACAAAAAGTTCACCATGCATTACAAAAAATGTTCACCTATATTACAAAAAATGTTCACCGAACATTAAAACAATGTTCAGTGTGTATGTGAATTAATGTTCACCATATATTATAAAAACGTTCATAGTAGGAAAAATTATGAAAAAAAGAAAAGTGGAAAAAAAACAGAAAGAAAAAAAGCCAACGAAAAAACCAGGTCGCTACAGTAAACCAACTGGTACAATGCACTGGTTTCTATACTAAACCGTATTCTATATAGGGCGCCGTCACTACAGTTACGCTTACTAGGCCGGCCCAATGCACCCGCCCCTGTGTGCCACCTCGGTGTTTGCGGGCGTCGAATAGGAGGTCTAACTAAAGGTTACCCCTTGGGAGCTCCGGCAAGGGTCACTTTTGTGGCCTGGTAGCGCGTCAAGTGGTGCGTCCAACCGCCGCCACTTGTCGCGTGCTGGACGGATTTTAATTTTTTTTAAATCTTTTTACGCATTTTCGGGTTTTAGATGATTTGTTTTTTTTTTTTTGGCTTTTCGTGCTTTGCCTGGTTTTCTCTAAGCTTTGGAGAGAATTTTTTTTTTTTTAAGCACACAATGTTTATCGGAAAGGGAAAAAGTTCGTGCTACCACATGGAAGCACAAGTTTGCTTTCAAGAAGAAACACAATTGTGCTTCTCAGAAGAAAGGAAAAAATCCATGCTTCCACGGGTTGTGCTTCTCAGGAAAACATATATCCTTCCAATAGAAGCACAGATTTGTTTCTCATGGAGGCAAATATTTACTTCCGCGAGAATCAAAGTTTTGCTTCTCGAGAAAAAATACGTGCTTCCACCAGAAGCACATATTTTCTTCTCATGGAGGCACTCATTTGCTTCCGCAAGAACAGTTGTGCTTTTTGGAAAGGGAAAAAAAATCTGTGCTTCCACAAGAAGCATAAATTTGCTTCTCGTGGAGGCACAAATTTGCTTCCGCGAGAATTGCTTCTCAGGAAAAAAGATCCGTGCTTCCACAATGATACAGATTTGCTTCTCGTGGAGGCACAGATTGCTTGTCGAAAAAAGGGTAAAAGGGAAAAACAACAACCGTGCTTGTGGACTTCAGTTTTTTCTTCCTTTTTTTGGTTGTCGTTTTTTCGGTTTTCTTTTTTACCGATTTTTGTGTTTTTTCCCTGGTTTTTTTCGGCTTCTGATTTTCCGTAAAAAAAAAGTTCATTGAAACCTATTAACATGGGATCCAGTTTTGAAGATCTCGATGCGAGAAATCCAACAATGAAAATAGTTTGAGTTTTGGATGCATGGTTCAAGAGATAAAACGTTTTGAATAAACGAATCTACGAAAAAAGGAAAAACTCCCCTGTTGCAACAAGTAACGCACATGCAGTGCGCCACTTGTCAGCGTCTGAGAAGATGCAGATGACCTTTGCAGTGGTAACCCTTAACTGGTGATTTCGCAGAACCATGAACATGTCAAAAAAAGTCACACTCCATAGGAACTGGCTGGCCGTGGAGTAGCGATCAACCGTGTTCCCTCCTGCGCGCTTCGTCCCTCTGTGTGGGCCGGCCCATTACGGTTTACTTCCCCACCGTTTACCTTCCATGAACCTGTTTCCCCCAATTTTTCTTCCTTTTTTTATTTTTGTTTTTTTATGTTCCTTTTTTCAAACTCGTGAAGTTTTTCCAACTCCGTGAATGATTTTTAATTTTTGATCTCTTTTGAAAATCACGCACATTTTATCAAGATCATGAACAATTTTTAAATTCTTGAACTTTTTTATATGCGTGAACATTTTTAAAAAAATACATGAATATTTTTGAAATTCTAAAATTAATTGAATTCGTAAACAATTTTTTAAATCACAAACATTCTTCGAATACGTTAACATTTCCTGTATTTCGTGAATTTTTTAAGAAAATGTAAACATTTATAATTTGCAAACATTTTTTAATTATGATTTTTTTTTAGAAAATCGCAACAAAAAAACAAATTCATGAACATTTTTTATTCGCAAATATTTTTTAAACCATGAATATTGTTTAGAAATCTTTAAATTTTTTGAATTCACGAATATTTTATGAATTTAGGAACATTTTTTTAATTCATGATTTTTTTTTAAAATTGTGAATATTTTTCTAAATCATGAACATTTTTTGAATCATAAATAATCTCAAACGTTGTTTCTAAATTCTTGAACATTTGAAATCCCAAACTTTTTTGAAATTTGTGATTCATGAACAATTTTCAAAGTTAAAAAAAGAAATGAAAAAACGAAACAAAAATGGCAAAGAAGAGAGGCTTGGCTTGAGGGTTCGGCAAGCTCTTCCGAAGGGAATAGAGAAGAAGGGGCGTGGAATTTTTTTTGAAAAATCGAGGTACCAGGAAAGATCAGAATATTTGTTTGGAGGCTTTCTAAACAATCCCTGCCGGCAGAAGATGTCAGGGCCCATAGACTCATGTCATCTTCGACATCGTGTGGCCTTTGCGGCGGCCAGACTCATGGAGGCACTCCCTGCTGGAGTGTACGACATCGAGGTGTTCATGGGCCCTTATCGATGAGGAACTTGGGCAAAATTTGGTCGCTACGACGGAGCCTAATGCGAAACAATGGCTCTTCTCACTTCTCGAGTCATTATCACATAAGCAGTTTGTGAAGATGGCGGTCACACTATGGGCCATTTGGTCGTCACGACTAAAGGCTATCCATGAAGGAATCTTCCAAACACCGACGGAGTTGCATGCTTTCGTAAACAGATTCATAGCCGAGCTCTAGATGTTACAAGAGAAGAAGCCGAGAGTAGTAGTAGCGGGTACAACCACGGCGAGCTCGGGAATCGCAAGACCAAAGGTGCCCCCATTGGATTATGCTAAAATCCACGTTGATGCAGCGGTGAGGCCAGGCAGGGGGGTTCGGCGTCGGCAGTGTGCAGTGTGCAGAGACCACAATGGTAATTATCTTGGCAGCTCGTCTCTAGTCATTGCTGGCATTTGCGATCCAGTGGCATTGGAGGCAATGACATGCCAAGAGGCTCTATCACTAGCAGCAAATCTTCACATACATAACTTTGTTATTGCATGTGATTCAAAACAAGTTGTGGGAGACATCAAACAAGGCACCCAAGGCAGAACAGGAGCACTAATCAGCGAGATCAAAACCAGAGCAACTTCTTTTAATTGTATCTTTACTTTCGAGGGTCGTGCGGTCAATGCTGATGTGCACAGTTTAGCTAGATTGTCCCTTACTTTAGCTCCTGGTCGTCATGTCTAGTTTGGCCAACCACATGACACGAATTGTATCACACTAGTTGTGATTTTGATCAATAAAGTTGGCTTTACTCCTAAAAAAAAGAAGCGAGGTATAGCCGCGCCCGGGCGCGGGTTGGCTTTGCGTGGCAGCTGACCGGGCCGGGCCCATCACTTTCCACTCCGCCAAAGGCTGCGACAGTTTGCATCGGCGGCGGGTGAGCCGGTAGGGCAGGGAGCGGGTGGCGGCACGGGCTGGCTTTGCGTGGCAGAGGCGTTTGATCCGCGAGCTGAGAGTCCGCAGCGTTGCTGTGAGATGACGGCAGGTGGAGCGGGCCGCGGGGGTACAGGGATGTCGGCGGCAGTTGGGGCTTGGGAGCCCACCAGAGGCCTCCCGGACATCTACCGCGAAGCTACGCCGATTCGGCGGCTGCGTCCGGCACATGCACTTCGGCCGGTTTCCTGCGTGGTAATTTGCTTGCTCCAACCTTTGCTTAACTTCTATACTTACCGTGGAAATGCATTGCGTTTGAGACTTTGATGAAGTTGTGTCACTAATCCGAATAGGTGGAGAGTCGGTTGAGCTCAATTATGGATTCGTGAAAAAAAATCTCCATCAGTTAGCGTATGCATTGTTGAAGCTACAACAATAGTTTTTTTTTTAAAGGACGGCAAAAGCTTTGCCTCACTCATTAATAAAGAAGAAGAGAATTGCCCGGTTAATTAACGGAAAACCGGGCGAAAACCGGCACAAACACCCTCGCCAGCCGTCATGGAACACGACAGCCTCGAGGGAACACCAAGCCAACATGGGTACCAACACAAGCTGCACACACACCACCAAAGGGAGAGCCGCAGTCAAGGTTGTCCACCGGGGTCATCGTCATCACTCCTCCTCGAGCCAGCGACTCCGACTTCACCGAAGAACAACCACCGAAGAAAGCCTCGCCACAGCGGCTTCGCGAAGCCCATGGGCAGTCGACTCATCGCGTAGAGGACTGGCAGCTCCGATTCAGATGACGAGATCTGAAGAAGATATATGCAAAACTCGCGCCGATGAAGATCTTCATGACAGGACCGCCCAACGCAAGTCATCGTTGCCACACAATACACGGCAGCTCCGACTTCCAGCAACAGAAGACCAACACGAAGACCCGTCGGACACGCCGGAACAAGCGCCGACTACCAAGTTCTTGCCGCGACCAAACCATCACTCTTCATCGCCATCATTGCCGCGCAAGCCATCACGCGGGATCCATGCATCGCCAGTTGGCCACCTGCCAACCGCGACGCCGTGTGCGTCCAGTCCACCAAGAAACGTGGATGGGAGCAAGACTTTCAAGGCGGCGCCCCAAAGGAGGAAGACGACGTGAGAACGACGCCCATCGCCTGACCGCACTGGTTTAGGATTTCCCCCAAAAAGCTTGCTCCGAGGATGAGAGGTCGAAGAAGACTCCATGGCGACGCCTCCAAGGAGGAGAGCGACGCCCACAGGCATCGCCGCCGCTGGCCGGCAAGAGCCGGCCAAGCTTTCGCTCGGAGCCTTCTGGACCACCATCCCCATGCCACTGGCGCGAGCCGGCCCACACTTCCACTGGCCCGCAACAATAGTAGATGCAAGAACGACCTAGTCCATATAAATACATACATGCACCCCGTGTTGATTAATCTGCAAAATGGTAGATACTACACTACAGCTGTACACTAGGGGGCTGGCTAGGGGTCAGGTGACTGATTCTGTAATTTGGGTCAGTCACTTTTTCTTTTACAACCGGCTAAAGAATGATGGGTTAAGTTCGTGACGTGCACCGGGCGACACCAATCATGAGAAGGAGCAAGGAGCAGTACTTGTACTTGACAGTCACGGTTAGTACAACTAGGCATCGGGAAGGACTGATGCCGATGCGTGCATATGCACCCAGCCGGCCGGTCACGCATGCACATAATGTACACTATCGTATCTATGGTACTATACAAGTACTAGTACTGAATTAGCTAAACTATACTCCTACTTATTAATTACCCCTCTCACTTTCCAATGCATTCTGTACGCACATGTACTGAAGTCATTGTGTAGAGGACGCACGGATTTCGGGGTTTTTAACACAGTACAATTGCAGATTCTCACATATACGCACATATACTCATATCTATGAACGCATACACGCACATCCTATCCTTATGAGCACCTTCGAGATATTGAGCCGGCACAACATCTTGAGTAGCAAAGTCATCACAGGCGTTTCGTAGTCGGCGGGGACGTCTCCTCCTATTAAATGAATTTCGGTTGAAACAGTCGACCAATCCACGGGACGCCACCATCGTTGCCCCCGCCGCTGAGAGTCCCCGCATGTGCAACGGGACGTGTACTTATTATTGGCGTTGGCATCACCCTTTAATGAAAATAATAAAATTTTCTAAGAAAGAATGAACAAGTGACATTGGTATTAGCCTTTAAGAAAAACAATAAAAATTAAAACAAAAAATGAAAAAATTGGCACACAATTTACACAGAAATTACACTTTTTTATAATATGCAAGAATAATTTTAAAAAATAATGGTTTCCTATGAATGAATGAAAAAAAAACAAAAACAAAATTTTCTCTAAGGTAGAATGAATTAGGGGCATTGGTTTTACCGTTCCAAAAGAAAGAAAATAAAAATAAAGAAATAAAAAAAGCAGATAATTTACACGGAAATTACAGTTTTCATAATATGCAAGAATAATTGTATAATAGTGAAATTTTCAAAAAAAAAAATCGAAGAAGGAATTAATTAGTGGTGTTGGTATTACCCTTAAAGAAGAAAGAAAATGAAATAGAAAATAAAAACAAATGATGACAAAACGTGCACACAATTTGTACTGAAATTGCATATTTTTATGAACGCAAAAATAGACGTATAGTGCAATTTTGCACCCTAGTATAATTTACACACATATTGCATAATATTTATGTATATATTTACATGCGCACACCTAAAATTCACACATACACATATAGAAAAAGGAAAACCAACTAAAAACACTTGATAAACAATAATAAAGACTAAAACTAGTACAAAGCTAAAAAGACAAAAAAATGAATTTTCTCCAAGGTAGAATAAATTAGGGGCATTGGTTATACCCTTCCAAAAGAAAGAAAATAAAAAAAATAAAAAATAAAATGACAAAATTTGCACAGAAATTACAATTTTTTATATTATGCAAGAATAAGTGTATAATAGTGAAAGTTTTGAGAAAAAAATTCCTTAGAAGGAATTAATTAGTGGTGTCGGTATTACCAAAAAAGTAAATGAACTAAAAACTAAAAACAAATCATGAAAAAACTTGCACACAATTTGTACTAAAATTGCATATTTTTATGAATGCAAAAGTAGGCGTATAATAGTGCAATTTTACACTCTAGTATAATTTACACACATATTGTATAATACTTATGTATATATTTACACACGCACACCTAATATTCACACGTACACATAAAGAAAAAGAAAAACTGACTAAAAACACTTGATAAAAAGTAATAAAGACTAAAACTAGTACAAAGCTAAAAAGATAAAAACTGAAGTTTCTCTAAGGTACAATGAATTAGGGGCGTTGGTTTTACCTTAAAAAAGAAAGAAAACAAAAAAATACTTGAAACAAACAACAATAGAAAAAATTGCACAAGAATTGCACCGTTGCACAATATGCAAAAATAAGTATATCGTAATGCAATTTTCAGATAGCAATATGATTTGAACACGGGTTGCATCAAACTGGAATGTATATGTTCATGTTTTCTGTAGTGTTTAAGTTAAACCTTAATTGTATCTCGACACGTCGGAATAGAATGTACTCCGTATCTCACATTGATGATGGCGTCTTCCACACACGTACTCGGACACACACGTACTCGGACACAAGCACACGCATGCGTATGCACACACACAAAGACACATGCACATATGCACGTACACGAGCATGCCAACACACGCACACAATAGACAAAGTCACGCACGACACCAGCACATGCAGGCGACACACACACACTCAAAATCTGACACATAGAAAAGGGAAGAGCAGACTAAGTACTAGTAGAAGAAAAAAGTGACTTGCCCAAAAGTAAATTTCAGGCGACTTACATATAGCAAAACTGGTACACTAGAGAATCCAGATTCTGTTTTTCACTTCATTCGAGCTCTACCAACAATTTTGGATCAGGATTCAGGACTCAGGAAGTCTCTTGAGTAGAACCTGGAACTAGATCGATCCCAGTTCCGGTCGCCCCACCCCTGCAACGGCCGATCCAGGCCCCAAGCAGCCCGGGGCCGTGGCCTGGGGCGTGAGGCACAACCCCTTCGTGGACAGTGCACGAAGGCGGCCTGGGGCCTCGCCCAATCGCCTGAGGCTTGGCCCGTTCCTGGCGCCGCCACTGCACCACAATCAGTAAGGGTATAGGCTCCTCTTTGGCATACAACAAACAACTTACGCAAGCAGTGTGATAAGGACGCTGTCTTCTCGTGGCGGTCGTTCCTCTCCTCGCGCCTCGGCGTGCCTATTGTAATCATGATGTACCCCCCCCCCCCCCCCCCCCCCCCCCCCCCCCCGGTTTTGATTCTCAAGGAAAAAAACAACAACTTACCTGCCTCGGTGACTGCTTCTTTTTGAGCTACACAGCTGATAAGTAGGAAAATTTCTTAGTATCAGAGGTCTATCATCCTCAGGTCTTCAAATTCGTGATTTCTAGATACACCAAACAACTGCTAAATAAAGCACCGAATAATACCCACATCTTTGATTTTTGTTAGAGGGATAAGATAGCTGAAGTAGCAGCTGTACTCTTGATCTGAACTTGCTCGGATCATATATTTGTTAGCACTAATCTAGACCATGGCGTCGTGCGGCGAGCTGCGGTCCGTGTGGCAGAGCCGTTGTGCGACGAGCCGAGTCACGTTCGTGCGTGAGTGGCGGCCGGCCGTTGTGCAGCTACGTGCGTGCATGCACGGAATTAGTTGGTTGTAGCTAGCTAGCTCCGTCCATGAAGTAGTAGGCCGAGTCGTGGAGTGTTTTCAGGAGTAGGATAAGTCATGTTAGTGCTACGTGCGTGTGTGAGTGGCTCAGGAGCCGGGCATGTGGTTGCCCTGGTAGCGTGTGTGCGCGTGTGCCATATAAACGCCGTGGTGTGTAGAGAAGCTAGGAGAGGAGAGATGTAGTCTCCAGTAGTCCCTTGTGTGGGTGTGGCGCCGGTCTGTTGCCGCGCCACGGCGCCGGTCTGTTGCCGCGCCACGGTGACGGTATGTGCCGAGCCGAGGGGGAGGGGCCTAAGGAAGATGTGGTCTCCGTCGGGACCGTGGTGTGCGCCCGGTCGACGTGAGAGTTCTTCCGGGGTTGTGCTGCGTGTGTGCGTGTGTACCTCCATGTATGTGTGTTCGAGGGAGTTGAGATGAATAGATGCCAACATACAGGCCGTTCGTCGGCCGGGGCGTTCGTCGCCGGAAGTGTGCTTTGTTCATCGTCTTCTACCTACGTCCGGCGTTTGTCGCCGGTGGGTTTGTCCCAACAATATTTAGTACAAAGAAGTCTTTTAAAAGAAGGGACTGCTTTTGGGAGAAAAATTCATTAAAACTCTGAAAAATCATGGAAGTTCATTAAACTGCATGCATTATTTACAGAAAGAGCCCATTTGGATTCTCAAAAAAAAAAAAAGAGCCCATTTGAATAAGCCGCACTCTTGAATCACGAAAGTCTTTTGGCACATAATGTTTATCTGCAACAACGTCATGCAGTAAACCACAACAAAACGTGGCCGGCATTTATTATTTATAGAAATTGTCCTCACATGCCAAGAATCTTTAGCCTTATCGGGCACTAAATCTGATGGTGTCTCCTGGACAATATGAATGCTGGCATCTGAATGAGTTGATTTACTTACTGATAAATACCGTTGCTTTTACTTTGTTCAGTGCGACAGTGTTGTTCTCTCTTCTGCATCCTGCCCTGTGGTTTGGATAGCAGCATCCGAACTGCAGGGTGTGCCCTTGATGGTTGCTCGCTTCCAGTTGTGGCTACTCAGCCATGACAGCGTGTAAGGCAGCCCCGACTTCCTGTACTCCTCGGGGTGTTCAATGCCTCTCTTCATTTCAGTGACGTCCATGCTCAGGGCTGACAAGGCTTCCTCTGGCGTGGCACGAGCTTCGTCCGAGTCCATGATCTCATCCCATAGCTGTAGCAGCACAGCGCCACTCGGGCCCTGCTCCAGCATGGCCGAGATCCCCTTCTCCAGACGGATCCGCACGAGCTCCGCTGCCACGTCACTGTGGATGGCCAGGTCGCCTGGCACGCATTCCAGGTGTGGCCGCAGCACGTAAACGCCTGTGTTAGCCAGGTGCCTCACCGTGTTGTGGCTCAGGTACCGGCCCCCAACGGTCATGAGATCCTTCTTGCCCTCTGCCACTCTTAGGTAGACAATGAAGGCCTTTTGCTCGCCAGCGTAGATGTTGTCAACCTCTATCGTGCCAGATTGATTATCAGATTTCACGTGGTGGGTGTAGCTACCAGACTCGATTGATGATATGGTGACGCCCTCGTTGGTCCTGAGGGTAATCTTGATGGACATCGCGGCGACCGATGTGAGGCCTCTGATGAATAGCGTGAGAGCATCCTTGATCTCGATGGCCTGGTTGACGAAGGAGTAGGTGCCGGAAGTCATTTCCGCGATATACTTCATGACTTTGGGGAAGGTCAGAGCCTAAACCGAAGGTGTGCACTGGGAACTCTGTGTCGAGCTCCGTCTGGAATATCTCTGGGAACTTGCCGTCTGATAGGAGCATCATGCAGCCTACACGGCTGCTGCGCTCTGCTTCACGCCACCACAGAATCTGAGAATGAAAATATTAAAATAGCAACACAGGCGATAACAATTATTCTAAGAAATCAAATAAGCATCTGAGTGCATGCCATGGATCAACTGGAAGCACGTCTGTACCTGGGCTCCCTCTCGCAGACCGGCGCTCATGTCATTCTGACCACCGGCAACCAGCTCGTTGATCTTGAGCCTGGCGACATCCCGGTCATGGTCAGACATGTAAGTGAGGTTCATGAGGCAATTCTCATAGGTGTCGAATGACACGATGGAGAGTCGGTCATCCGCACCAAGCTTGTCGATGACGACCTTCATAGCCTGCTTCATGCGATCCAGCTTCTCCCCTTGCATTCTTCCACTGACATCGAGCACGGCGACAATGTCGATGCCCAAGCGTGGCATCTCCTCCGCACACGACCATGGCGCTACCGCAGCTCGTACGAGGACAGGGAACTTGTTGCAAAGGCCCTCACTTGGAATCGCCTTGCTTCTTGTGAAAGTTTCTACCTTCACCTGAATTAGTGTTTGTCATATAGGAGTATTCATCATCGATCAGTGGTAGCTTTATAGATTAGGCCAAGTTAAAATGAATAGATCAACTGCATGTTTTGAAATATATAGGCACATAGCTTACCAAATTTGTATCTTCATCTGCCTGCTGCGCTATTGTTCGGAAAGCACTGGAGTTCTTGGCTGCACCCTTGGTGGTTGCACGCTGCCACTTGTGGCATGACAGCCACGATAGCGTGTAAGGCATCCCTGAAACGTCCCTCTTCATTTCATCTAGGTCCATGCTGAGGCCAGACAAGGTTTTCTCTGGTGCTCCACGGCCCTCATCAGAGAGCTTGATCATGTTCCATAGCTGTTCCAACCCCTGACCGGTCAAGTGCTGCTTCTCCAGCATGCCTGAAACACCATTCCGTAGTCTGATCCGCACGAGCTCTGCTGCTACATCAGGGTGGATTTTCATATAGTCTGGCGAGCGAGTCAACCAGGGTCGTAGTACGGACATGTCTGTTTCATCCAGAAGCTTCTTGCTCCCATTGAAGCTTTGGTACTGTCCGCCAATGGTCATGAGCTTCTTCTTGCCAGCCCCTACTATCAGGTTGACGATGAACTCCTTTCGCTCACCGGCATAGATGTGGTTGATGTTTATAGTGCCAGAATTTTTGTCACATTTCACGTTGTGTATGTAGTTGCCGGATTCTATGGATGATATGGATGTGCCAAGGTGAGCCATTAGGCTGATCATGATGGACGTTGCGGCAATCGACGTGAGACCGGTGATGAACAGTGCGAGGGCATCCTTGATGTTGCTGATGTCCTGGTCGACAAAAGAGTAGGTTCCAGAGGTCATGTCTGCAATGTACTTCATTACCTTGGGGTTGTGGTCAGCACCCAAACCGAAAGTGTGCACCAGAAATTCAGGGCTGATCTGCATCTGTAAGATCTCTGGGTACTCGCCATCTGACAGGAACATCATGCAGCCTAGGCGACCGCTGCTCTCCTCTGTTCCACGCCCCCTTCAGAATCTAACCATGAACTTACCATGTTAGAAGAGCTACACAAAATAAATGCTTGCATTTGGATCTTTGCTGTGTATCATTTGAATGTATGCACAAATATAGTTATATACCTGAGCTGCCTCTTGTAGAGCGGCGCCAGCAATATGGCTCGTAGATCTTCCATATGAAGGTTTTAGTTGACTGATCTTGAACCTGGCAGCATCCCGACCATGGCCATGGTCATCAGACATATAAGTGAGCTCCAAAAGGCGGCGCTTGTGGGTCTGCAATAATAACACGATGGAAAGCCGGTCATCCGGACCGAGTTTGTCGATCACGATCATCATGGCCTGCTTCACGCTCTCTAGCATATCTGCTTGCATGTTTCTGCTGACATCGAGCACGGCAACGAGGTCCACGCCATTGCGTGGCATCTCCTCGGTGTGACGCCATGGTGCTGCGGAAACCCGCACCAGGACAGTGAACTCATTGTATGTCTCGCTGCCCATAATTGCCTTGCTTCTTGCGAATCCTTGTACCTTAACCAGAAATTAGTGTTTGTCATACACCGATAATCATCCGATGGTAAAAGTGTAGGGTGACCATGTTAAAATCAACTAATGATTGTAGAAAACACATTAACGGGCTGTGGGTACCTGTATATATTGTTGCTCTAGGATTTGTTGGGAAGTGACGGACTGCCCATATCGGCTTCTTATTTCAGTGACGTCCTCTTGGGCCTTGCTTCTTTCATCAGTGTCCTTCATCTCACCATACAAGGCTTCCATTTTGCTGCCATGCTTATCCAAGCTGGCCTTCATTAACTGGATCCGCAAGAGCTCGGCTGCCACCTTAGGGTGGATGATCATATCATCGGGCAGGCATTTCCGGTGTGGTCGTATCACGACCACATCGATGCCAACCAGTTCCTTGCCCTGGTACTGACCGCCGACCGTGACAAGCTTCTCCTTGCCCTGTGGAACCATCAAGTAGACGATGAAGTTCTTCTGTTCTCCAGCGCAGATCTTGTTGAGGCCTACTGTGGCTGACCGTTTGTCCGGGCTAAGAAGGTTGCCATAGCAACCTGACACGATGGAAGATATGGTGACGCCCTCGTCAGCCTGGATCGTGATCCTGTCAGAAGATATGGTGACGCCCTCGTCAGCCTGGATCGTGATCCTGTCAGGGCACTGTGCAGCCCATTGCGTGACAATTTGCGCGGTGGCTTTCTGGTCTTCGATGGAGGAGTAGGTGCCGGAGGTCATGTCGGCTATGTGTTTCATGTCCCTTGGTTCGTGATCGCCCAAACCAATGGTGTGGACCGGGAATTCTGGGCAGATCTCTTGTTGTTGGATCTCAGGATACATACGACCCGTCCACAGGTGCAGGATGCAGCCGGTACGGCTACTGCTCTCCTCCACTCCACGCTGCCGCAGAATCTATGCATGAACAGATTGAAATAACAATGTACGATTTATTTACTTATTATTTATTTATTGCTAGTAGTAAGAATATAAAAACCCGAGAAATGAATTTTAAGACAAAAAATGAGGAAAAATAATAAAGAAAACTGCTAGTAGTAAGCACTTCCGTGTTTACTCTGAAAGTGTGTTTGCAAGATTTTTATCGAGTGATCCAACTTGTACAATTAATTCACTCGCTTTCTTTTCTGGATGTTAAATTCATTAATTCTCCATTTTTTCTGACGGTATTATTTACTACGAACTCGCTCATTTAATATAGTCATGGAAATATATGTACGTGTGGGTATACCTTAGCTGCCTTTTGCAGAACGTCGCCCACATACACTGTTCCACGGAAGAGGGCCACCAGCTTGGTGATCTTGAAGCTGGCAACGTCCCGGCCATGGGCGGACATGTACGTAAGCTTCGTGACTTGTTGCGTCTCATATTTCCCGACAAACAAGATGGAGAGGCGGTCATTAGGGCCGAGCTGGTCGACTAACATCATGATGGCCTCCTTCACGTGTTGCTTCGGGAGGTTGAACACGAGGACAACGTCCATGCCAGCGCATAGCATCTCCATTGCACGACCGCATGGTGCCCTCCTACTGACCCGCACCAGGACGGGGAACTCATCGCACGTCTCGGCAAGCTGAATCGCCTTGTTTCTTGCGAACGCTTCTACTCTCACCTGGAAGAGTATGTAGTACGTGTTTCTTGCCCATCAATCATATCGAAGAGTGGTACAGCAGCACGTGTAGAGAGACCAAGTAGGCAGAGAACATTACCTGATTGTCATTGTTCTCCCTTTGGGACTTCACTGGCATCGATGAACGTGAATTCGCCGACCATGAAATCGCCTGCCAAGAGTCGGGCAAACATTAATTGGTATGTATCTCAACAGTAAGCAGAGATGGTCATGCGTAAATTAGGCCGCGTGCATGGGCTACTGGATTATCCACTACCACCTCTCATGGGCAATTTTATAATTGCATATTGTTGTAAAAAAAAAATAGAAACAGGCCAGGTTGATCTCCCTTTCTATTTCCTTGTTCCCACTCGTAGCATGGGCAGATCTTCAAAACTATACACGGTCAAACCAATGACTAAAGTTCGCTTCCCACCAAACGCCGTTTGTTACTTGTGCCGTTCGTTTTTCAGTAGCTGTGGGAATGTTGCGCAACAATGCTGAAAATGTCATTAAAACTGAGAAATTAGCATTGGGGGACTCATGGTATTGGACCTATATTTGCCACATCACTTGCTACCGTCAGACTGGACAATATGCGCCTTGTGGACAGGTGTAATGTCAAAATATTCATGGACACATGATTAATCTATTATGCCACCGATTTTCAAATCTATATTCTGTTTGTGACTTGTAAACAAGAATGACAAATCCTGATGTGAATAATAATAATCCTATCCGGCTCGATTCGCCAAAGAGGATATATTTCACACAAGTTGCTCCCACCCCCCAAGCAAATTGACATGTCCACGTTACATTGCACGGCGTTGTGTGCATAATATCTCTGTGTATTGTAAAATAATGGAGATTACCAGTATAAAATTGACATCCAAATGAGGCCACCATGTGAGCCTATAGGAGCTCTTGCCTGTTATATATGAAAAATAACATCCCAAACGTTTCTTTGTGTTTTGACAGTCTTGCAAATTTTCTTATCAAACCCATTTGACATTTTGAATTTAGGTCATGGATGACACATTATATACTAGTGAGATTATCATTAATGACACTGGCAAAATACATTTGGGATACTTGCTTTCATATTTACTTACCACAGAATATTCATAGTGAGATCACTCTCCAGCTGACAAAATTTTCAAATGGAAGGAGTGTGATCATACACGTAGTAGCATATATTGTCAGTTGATTTGCGAACCAAAACTTTGTGTGCTCGTCTTATAGATCCAAAATAACGTATAACGAGCTATCATTTTTGTTAGCAAAATGGCGTTACCTTTTCAATCATAGCTTCGGTCTCATCTAGTCTTTGGATAATATCCAGTATACTGGGCCTTTTGTACCGATCAACCTCCATGGAGCTCACTCCTATCTCAGTGCATATGGTCACTTGCTCACAATATGCATCTAGTATCCTTGAAGATGTGCAAGTTGCTTCCAACCTGTTCCTCCAGTTTTGATGTACCTGTGTAATCAAAGTGTAAAGCTAGAATCGTACTATTTTCAAACATAAATCACATAAAAATATTTGTCGAATTATGAAGTGAAGAGATGGAGATTTCTACTTGATCAAGAAACTCTTGGTAAGGCATTTCGGCACTTCTGGTGTGCCCTTTAGGCCCTGCAATTATTTTTGTAATTACAACACCCAAACTAAATATGTCCAACTTCTTCGAGACAATGTGTCCAAATAAGTATTCCGGCGGCAAGTATCCACTGCACATGGCAACATAAATATAATTGAAATCAAACGATTTTGTTGTAAGAATTTTAGTTTGACTAGAAAAGTAGTTCAGTCACTTACATTGTTCCTGCAGGACTATTTGTGACCCTAGTTTGTTCTTCGCCAAAGAGCTTGGACAAACCAAAATCTGCAAGCTTTGGTATCATATTCTCATCGAGTAGTATGTTGTCTGGTTTTAGGTCCAAATGGTAAATTGGTTTTTTGAATCCTTCATGAAGGTACTTTAATCCCTCACATGCCCCCTTGATAATTTGGTAACGTGTCTTCCAATCAAGTCCATGAAATTCATCTGTAATTTTTTTTTTAAAAGAGGGTGTCGATGGATTCCAAATGTAAATCACTGTTTTCTTTCACATGGTAAATACTGGCATACTGAAGTGGAACACGATCATACCAGAAAGATGTCTTTGAAGGCTTCCATTGTGCATATACTCAAAGCAGAGTGCTCTGCATGTTGTTTCACCGAAAACTGTTCTTCCATGGAAATCTACATGTTGACGTTGTGTTTCATAGCAGTAGCCAACTAATCGTACAATGTTCTGATGGTTGAGCATCATAAGGTTATCAAACTCGTGTTGAAATTGCTCATCGTTAGGTGTTTGCATGTTGTTATAGAGCAACTTGACCGCAATCTCTTCTCCATTGGCATGCACCCCCTAGTCAAGATCGATAGTCAGCACTTGATATAACGAATGTTAAAGAGACAATAAAATGTAAGTACATATCATGCGTTGTTTGGTATGTTGTCACATTTTAGTACCAATAGAACTTTTAGGGATATTACCAATAGAAGTTTACGGCTAGGTAAATTGACCAATTTGTAATTGAAAGAACCATTACCACATAAAAACTTTTCAAGACACCTTATTAAGCACTCTTAATGAAACAAATAATAGACTGTATTCACAATATCGGCATAACAGATGTATTTTTATGACAACTAATTCCGTACGTCATATATATGTTTCTGCATAAGGTTTTCCACAAAATCTGCATTAAAAATGGTTTCACGGAATCTTTGTTTTAAGAAAAGTGAAATTTTAGGAGACTCGTCTACTCCTTTTAATCCCGCGCTCTAGATTGAATATGGTGACCTATAAGGTAATAGGTCACACATGACTCTAAAATAGGTATTAGTGAGTATTATGTAGAATTCTAAGTTTACAAACATGTTGTAGACTACTTTGTAACTGATCGCGCATCTTTTATACCACTGCACGTGACAACTTTGGTTGTACAAGCATATTGCATACCTTGCCCGCAAAAAAAAAAAAAAGCATATTGCATACCATTGTATTTTTATCCATGAAAAACATTTCTCCAAATAAATCCAGTGTGACATTGCAATACTACCGTTCAAATATCAAAGGTATGCAAATCAGATCAACAACACAGGGGGAGACAATAATCTGTGTTCCTTGTTGTAAACACATGTAACAAAGGCATCGGTATTTGGGGAATATAAATCACTTTTCTTCTTGGAATTTGAGAAGAGCGCATGCAACAAAGCCGCAAGCGCGGGTGGCGGCATGCTCCTCCGGCCATGCAACGAACAAGTGTGCGAACACCGCCGCCTCCTACTTGTAACAAGCGCGGCCGACCATGCTACCCGCCATACTGCAGTAGCAGGACGAGGCTCCCACGAGCGGCGGCGCGCACGAGACGCCGGCCCAGCAGGACGCGGTGGAGCTCGCGCCCGTCTTGGACACCGCTTCCGGTGCGGAGCTCATGAGAGCACCCGCTCCGGTCATCCGCCGGAAGCAATTAATGTCCGCTCCTCCGCAAACGTGGAGCTGGCCTACTCGCCCGCACCACCCCGGTCGATGTTGGGTTGTCCACCAGCCGCAACGTCCGCTCCTCCGCACACGGTGAGCCGGCGTGCTCGCTTGCACCAGCACCGTTGACGCCAGGGAAAGAAGCGAGGAGGAGAGATATAACGGGTGCCAAAAAGAAACTCTACCCAACGTGCCAACTGAGGAGAGAGAAAATCAGATCAAAACCGCCTATGATCCGGAGCAAAACTACTCAGGGGCAGATTAATCTGATGAGTATGGTTTTTGTGCACCCACAGACATTGCACCCCCGGTGCACCCACGATCAAAAACTTAGCGAAACATTTCAAAAAAATCTGAAATTTTGTGGATGTGATTTTGACCAAATGTTTTAGGAGCTTGCAAAATTTGGTGGCGAAAAGACATCCGATGAGCTCTGTACAAAAAAAAAAACAAAGTTTGCGTTGAAAACATGTGAACAGTAACTTGGGTGCAGAGCATCATTTGTATTTCGTTTTGTATGGAGATCATTTGATGTTTTTTGGTGACCAAACTTTGCAAGCTTCTAAAATATTTGCTCATAATCACATCCACGAAGTTTCAGATTTTTTTGATTTTTTTGCTATTTTTTTAAATTTACTATTCACTCCGTGGGTGCACCGAAGTTGGGTGCAGCCACTACTTTCCCTTAATCTGATTTGTCAGTTTTTTGGGTGCAAATTATATGGTTGTGGACCTCAGGGATATAAAAATGGATTTAAGGGTAGTGCTAGATACATCCGTTTGAGCGGCAAGTTATATGGGACGGAGGGAGTACTTGGTTGGTGGGTTCAAATTTAATCCAGGCAAAATCTATTGTGCTGGTGGCTAACATGGAAAATTTGAGTGTTTTTTAGCGAAATAGGGGCAAGGTCTTTCCGTAGCGCATGAATTTTCCCTCTCTTCTCTTCCTCTTGGGAAAGAATCGCCGACAGGCGGGGTCTGCATGTCACGGTCATCTTCAACTTTAGCCAGCCCAACACACTCTCTTTTTCCTTTGCTCGCTCTGACCAGCCTTTCGCTCATGTGCCTCCCTACTTCATGGCCCCTCACCTCGCGACGCCTCCCTACCTGGTCGCACCACACCTCACGGCCCATCCATACCTCTCCTCGCCTTTTGCCTCCACCGGCTCCACGTGCCTACTCCGACCCCCGCCATATCGCTTCTCGTTGCATGGTGGACGAGATAGCCGAGATGCAGCTCCCGACTCCCGGTGTGCCATGTCTGCTGTTGATGCACGCTGGATGCGCTGCTCTATCCTCCTCCTTCCGTTGCCCAGCTTCAGCTCAGAGAAGGTCCTTGACCTCGTATCCTAGCGAACCATGACGCCGGACGATGAGCCTGTCTGGGAGGGTTAGGATGATGAGATAGTTCGTGTCGCGGAGCATCTCGAACACGGGATCATCGACGACGTGTCCGTTACGGAGCACGAGACCGGGAAAACATAGTTTTAAAAACCAGGCCAGACTGGTGGTCCGACCGGGAAAACCCGGAACCGACTTCTCCTATTCTTTTTATGGTGCTTTGGTCTTTTAGCAAAAAGGAAAGAATATTCATGGATCAAAAGCTTGACCTCGGGTAATAAGACCACAAAGGCCCGATATCAACTAGGCTAGCTATGTTTTGTGATTTATTGTTGGTATACATCCATTATTGTGTGTATTCATATCAGAGGCCAAATTTATTAAAATAATTGCTTTAATGTTCAGGGCTTCTCGTCGTCTATGAACCAGTTGAACCGGCGGTCCCATGGTCCAAACCTGAACCAACAGCCTCACAGGTTCAGCTGCCGGTCTGGTTTTAAACTATGGTTGGAGACCTTCGACATTGTGCTCCGCTACAGTTGGCTGTCGGTGAATCTTATGCATCAGAGCTAAGGGGACTGAAGGGAGGGATCTTTCATGGGCTAGAAGAGTGGATGTCGGTGACCACGGTCAAGTGGTGTAGGGGGTTCGGGGTCGATGGCGCGGTGTTGTGCTAGCTGTGCCTTGCCCGCGAGGGAAGAAGGTAGCTCGCAGAGCTACCATCCGGGGATAAGAGCACCATCACCGAGTAGGCGGAGCCTCACATCGTGCAGCGATGGCTTAGGGACCTCGACATTGGTGAGCCTGCCCGCATGCTCGATGCTACCAAGTTCTGCTTAGGATCGGCCCGAGTGCCAGCTAGAGATATGCATTGTCCTGTGAATCCTACGTAGCGGTGTGATGATCAACGGTTATGGGGCGGTGGCAGTAATGGAGAGTCAAGCGCGCGGAGGAGAGTCAAGAAGAAGAGACGTGGAGGTTTTCTGTAAATTTACATTGCACAATTTTGCAAAATGGCCAGCTAGGGAAGGGGATGACGCTAACGTGTTTGACTATGAAAAGTTCCAGAGGAAAATTAAGAAAACTACACGGACAATTTTACTATATAAGCGCCTTCCTATAGCCCATATTCCACGTCAGCTGCCGGCCTTGGTGATTTTGCTAGTGTTGAAGTGTATATATGGATTGTCTAACCCTTTCCATCAGTTCGGACTTTTGGTTGCGTTGGCTAGTGCATGAAGCTTAACATGGTATCAGAACCAAGTTCTTGAGTTCAAGTCCTGACTTTAGCAGTTTATCCAAAAATTGCTGCTGCCCCCCTTTGTCCATGTATAAGCCTCTTGAGCCATACCTCTGGACTTTGGTTGTGTTGGCGAGTGCATGAAGCTTAACAACTAGGCTGGGGTGATTTGGACCAAGTTCGAACCCGTCAAGCAAGCATATGTACCCATGCGCCTATTTTGTGGCCTCGCATTGCAATTTCCTCATTTCCATCATCTGTGATTGATCAACGACTCCTAAATAAGACTGGCATGAAATTCGTGTATGATAGGCATTCATTTGCTAACTAGTGTATGCTGCTTAATTTGGTGTACATATTCACAATTAGAAACACAAGAGCGTCCTGAATGAATCTTACCTTGTAAACCTTTCCATATGCGCCTTGGCCAAGTGCTCGTTGCTCAGAGAAATTATCTGTCATTTCTCGTATTTTTTGGTTCGTCAGACTTGTTGGCTCCGTACTTTCATTGCTAGCCATGGTAGCACTACTGTCTCTGCTGGTAAAACTACATGCATGCAAAGTAAGATCGAGTCAGATCGTGTGTATTAAGCTGCATCAGATAAAGCTGGAACGCCTTAAAAAAAAGATAAGCTGAAACGTATAGCTATATATTTTTTCAAGGATACATCATAGCTATATATTCACGGGATTGAGCAATATCGGTCGAGATGAACGAGATGCCAGCAATATCTCAGCTGCGTCGAGATGTGTGTACTAACCTGGAGCTGGATCTAGAGCTTGAACTGGAGGGCTGAAGGTCTTCGCCCTTGGGTGCTCTCCACTGGACGGCTGAAGGTCTTCGCCTTGGGTGCTTCACGGGAGGGAGGGGTGAAACAGAGACGCTGTGATCCAGGTTAGCTTAGCTTAGGCAAGATGTGGAATCGTAGATCATGCCGCAGGCAATAAGTAGATTAATTAAGTACACGCTGAGGCGACGACCCAGTTGGCCAATTAATGGAGATCGATAAGCAACTATGTCCAGCGGGTATCGGTTGGTAGATAGCTTAAGCCCCTCCCAATGCTCAACCTTGTACAGGTGCTAAGGCTGCCACATGGGTGAAAAATCTGATGTGGCAATGTAATTATGAGGAGAGAGATGGGTGTGGTGACCCCAGGAAGAAACAGTGCTAAGCGCACGAACCTAGGCAAAACACTTAAATGAATGAAACCCACCAATGCATGAAGAACTTTTGTTGTTAAATCATTAAATGAGGATGCTTAGCACCAACAAGTTAAGCACCTATGCATTGGGGAGTTGAGTTGCTAAGCTATTTAATGCTCTTAGCACCACATCTAAGCACCTTTGCATTGGAAGCAGCCTAAGAGTTCACACCCGATCTGACATGAACAGCGAGGAAGGTGAGGCAACTTGGTCAGTTTTTGAGTTCTTCGTGAGACTCGAGAGAGCGGAGACCCTCTTGGGTCTTCTTCTCTAGGATCAGATTAAGTGGCACCACTTGGAAGCATTAATTGCCTGACCGACTCCAAATGCACATGCGTGCATGTGATGATATACGGTCGGTCGTTGCAAGCGCATCAATCGCGCGAGATCCCGGACAAACTAATAGTTTAGCTAGCTGGCTGTGTTCTTGGAATCTTCATCGTCTTGGGGTGCTTGAGCGTGTTACGTTATACTACCTCTGTACTAAAATATAAGACGTTTCATAGTTCAATTTAAACTGCAAAAACGTCTTATATATTGGTACCGATGGAGTAGCTGGCAATGAATTCGGGACTTTGAAGATGCTTCACTACACTACAAGAGAAACATATTAAGCCGAGTGTGTAAACCATCCGACGAAGGATGAATTCACCTCAGCAGCACCTACGTCAGGTGTGACACTCGGCATAGCACACTCGGCTTACGTCCTGTCGGCACACGGACGTAAGCCGAGTGTCTTTTGTCGACGCCTCGGTAAACCTATAAGCCGAGGCGAAACCAGCAGCCAACAGCAAAAAAAAAAAGGCAATTGACGGCCAGCCCATGTTAATGGCATTGAGTAAGCCGAGTGCCGCCAGGGGTCAACCGTAAGGCGCCACGTCATAAAGAGTAGACCGAGTCGTTGCCAGAACGCACATGGCGTACTTATACGTGGTGAGTCTTTTCGCGAGCACAACATACTTATGCGCCGTCAGTCTTTTCGCATGCATGGCGTAGCGTCGGCCCTCGGTTGACATCAACACTGTTAGGATTAATTAACGAATGTTAATTAAGGGATAATCCATGCTTTCACTAACCGCAGGCAGTTACACCTGCCGCGTCGGTTCACTGCCGAATAGGCATCTCCCTGAACAGACACCTTTCTAGTGGTGTCTCTTCCCTATGTATAAATAGCAGATCTCATCTAATAAAGAGGACAGTTCCATTCATTTGCTTTGGTTTTCAATACGTTATCAGCACGCTCCCGGCGGAGCGAATCCATCTGTGCGGCGTTCCCTGGCTATGGCAGCTCTCGTTAATTGGACGGCCTAAGCCCGGCGAAAACGCTTCCAAGCGGCAGCCTTGCCCTGCGATTCCTTGCAGGAAGTGAACGAGAGAATGAAGAACAAGGGCATTGGCATCCATCGATCCAAATTTCTCTTTACAGAACGAGAATCAACAAAAGGTACGATGCCTCACTTCATTACCATCGTCGCTGGACTGGTGGTGGCGCTCGTCGCCATCTTGGCATCAGCTTCGTCTGGCCTCGACCCCGCGCTGGACTGGGCGACCGGAACCACCGGCTTCGCGTCCCGCGACGGAAGCGAGGCGGCGAGGCCTCGTCGCGAAGCCGCCAACGGCCGCCTAACGCGCGACCGCGGCGATGCCTTCCCAGTGACGTATGCGGCTCCTAGCACGGAGCACGCAGCGGCCCTCGGCCCGACAGTGCTCCTCTCGGCGTGCCGTGGCCATAGGCCCCGTCGTTGTGCTTGGCTTCACGCCCTCCCACTGTGCAAGGCACAGATGACGGACTCGGCGCGGCGAGGCCCATCGCGCGAATGGTGCGGTTCCCACCGCCATACTGCGGCGGTGGCGACCCTCGACCGACGCTCCTTCCTCCAGCCGGCTGGTGCGCGGCGACACGGAGCGGGACGTCGACTACGGCCTCGGCCCGGTACTACTTGCGTAGCCATGGCCCTCGGCCCGGCTCGTCGCGGACCTCCACGGCACGCGGCGCGGTGCCCGTGACGGCGTTTAGCGGACGCCGGCGAACTCAGCGCGAGGCACCGGCGCGCGGGGCGAAGGCATCGATGGCTGGATCTCCCGAAAGCGGCGGCGGTGGCTCCTGTGTAAAGCTAACAGAATCGATTGATTCCTGTACTATTTACAGGCCACGCACAGGGCAACGATGTGAACCTTATCGCTTTGAAGGTTTATTTTCGTTGTAGCCCTCCGGTTATGCACTAACCCCATACAAGTGGCTATGTATTTGCATTGACCTGCAGATCAGGCCACAGGCTGTACATTGGAGACCGTCAGATATCTCCATATCACATTTACAATATGTAAATGATTATTCCAGACATAGTTTTTGGAATCTATGACATGTTAAATGTGTTTACCACATTCTCTAGAACATGTTTTCGGCGATTGAGATTAAGTTTTCTCGCACAACAATATTGATTTGCGATTGAGAATTATTATTTTCTCGCAAAACAATCTCATTGCGATTGAGATCAATTTTCTCTCGCAAAATATTAATTCACTTCGCTGAATTATCTTGCAACTTGATACAAGATTATCTCATTTTAATTTGAGGTCTATACAATTCAAGTTTTTCACTTGAACATCAAGTTTGCAACATCATTACTATTCATTACAATAGTAGTGTATTTCTGTTGAGTACGATGTATTCCAGAATGTATGCATCTCCATGTTCGCTACATGTCGAGATTAATACGTTTGTTTGCAATTGAGATTTTCAATTTCTTGCAAATATGAATGCAAAATTCAAAGTGATTTCTTCATATTGATGTATTGGGATCACAAGGTAGTGTGTAGATCTACTGCTTTGCAGATTATCACCACTACTTGTTAAACCCTACATTTTGTCATTTGACATTATGATTGCTTTATAAAGTGCTCTCCCACACATTTTACTAAGTAATGACATAAGGCATTACGAGTGAGTATCTACTGATTTCATCATATTATACTCCCTAGTGCTGCGAGATCTACTCCATTTTGGAGATTATCTTCAAGGTGTCATATTTAGCAATTTGAGATTCACACTAATGGTTTCAAGATAACTTCTTGAAATACCCATTGCTTTTGCTAAGTTCATTACAACATCGACCATGATGGTCTTTAATTTACTGACTGTAAATTAATTATCTCTGGTTTACCCATAGAGGTAACATATGGCTATAGAATTTGAGGCATTCGCCCTCAATGGCCACCACTGTCCTATCTGGGCCATGGACATCATGATCACTCTTGTGTCTCGTGGGATAATGTGTGCAATCCAGGATTCACTTCTGGTCAGGGTCACACTGCTAACAGAAAGATGTTGTCTTATACATTATAAGGCATTAGATTCAGATCTCAGCATCTGGTTATTCTGTATCAGCAATTCCTGAGATACAATGAACTCAAGGGCATAGGTTTGAAGCTCACTTCAACCTTCAACCCGACATCACCAGTGATGACGGGACCCTATGGGCACGGAGAATATGATGGTTGAATATGACTCAACTAACATGTTTGAAGACTTCGTCTAGTCTCTCAATCTCCTGAGTGGTCGACATAATTTATGTCCATTTACGATGTTCTAACAACAACATAAGTATTGTTGTCATCATATATTGTATATCACAATATATTGTATCAGCACTTTGGTACAAATACATTTGTATGTATTCTATATATCTGAGTGATTTTCATATTGGGAATCTTCAAGTCTATATATAGATTTCTACGGGGGTCAATTTGATGAAAGATGATATGTGCCTTGTGGACATATGCACCACAAACTCTATACTCAGGGAAGTGAAATGTTTCCACTCTCGTTGAGAGAAAGGAGATATTTTAAAATCGCTAGACGCGATGAGGTATTTGTTGGCTCAACACGAGTCATATTTACTATCCCTGTGGGTACTCGAGTAACACTAGGATGATTTATTGCTTCCCGGTTTAACTCGTACCCTACTAAACTATAGAGGTATCCGTCAAAATAGTTTCCATAACGGAACTTGTGATGACAACAAAGAGGACTAACTTCTCTTTACCATAAGCAACGGATATGGCAAGCACATTCTCTATGTATCATCGGGATTGTACTACACATACTGCAAATCCCGTAGCACATGTTGCGTACGAGATAGTTTTCCAGAGTGTCTTTTGGATGACAAACTTGGCATTCCTGCCTCGATCATCATTGACATTGGGTTGAAACCGAAACTATCAGCAATTCCATTGGTTTATGATTATTATGATGCTAAATTCTAACAATATTTGGATTTTGTGTGCACTACATGTGACATAGGGAAGCTAATTTTAAGGCTCGCGCACCTTAAAGTCTACGCTGAACCACTCAGACTCCTTGAATGCATCAAGTCGAGGTAAGTGGCTCTTCCCATCCATTGACTAGACTATTCAGGTATTCCATGGTTCTAAAAGACATATCTATGTGATGGTCTTATGTATGTGCTTTATTCACACAAAACCATTGGATTATTATCCTGACATCGATTTCAAGCAAATCGAATGGATAACATTGCAGAGTTCTCCTTGAGTGCTTTCTCTATAGCCCTCGGATTGAAGTTTAGCAATTTGTTCTAATGTCTAGACTCAAAATGGTTTGGTAAAATTCTTTATCCAAAGAATTAAGCTCATTGCATGATCTTTACTTTGAAATTGCAACTTACCAACTTTACGTTGGAGTCATGCAGTTTTACACACTCATGACAGAACTGCATAATATTATTCCCTTATATCTTTGATACGTGGAAATCTACCAAGTATTTCCCATCTGCGGTAATTCGGTTGCATACCGATATCACCACCCGGCATACATCATTGGCCCCTCAACATATAGTTGGGATCTATGTGAGGAATAACTATATTACCGTCAATACCTTAAGCCCTCGCATGGGGAGTTATTCAAGGCCAGTATGCTGATTCAATGAGGAACATTTCCAGGCATTAGGGGGAGATTTCAAGTACCATAAAGAATGCCAGGAAATTAGTGAAATGTTCAACACATTTCTGCCTCAAATCCACGTACTCAAAGATCTGAACCATGCGTTCAGAAGATTTGCAACACATTGCAAACAACCTGCCAGATTCATTTACTGACTATAAAGGTGTCACACAATCCTACCATCCTGCAAAAATATGTCGGAAAGAGTGAAGGTACCAACTAAAACCACTCAACTCTCCATTCAAAAGCATCAGGGCGAGAAGTACGACAATAGTACATCAGGATTCAGCTTCTTGCAAGTAAGGATATCAAGGCCTCTGAATCAGTAAATGCAAGTCAACTTCACGTTGACAGACACCTAATGGGTAGTATACACCCAGTGGATGGGAAACCTCCACCAACCAAGGTCATAGTGCACACAATGACCGGGACATCGGAATACCCGACTCAATCGCATTGGGAAATCGCGAGCAGTCACCATGGGTAATGATATTTCTATCAACTCTATATTGATATATAGATTCTGGAGAATCATATAACCGGAAGGCTACAATTGTCGACATACATTTCTCAACTAGATTGCAAAACCTTTCATATGATTCAGGTCCAAAGACCATGGCCATGGCAAAGTGTGAACAACACTCGGACTGAACTCAAGCAAAGGGTATAATCTAGGTAGAAATGATCTTGCTCAATAATGGAAAGGTATTCATAAGCAATACCTACACCAGTTTTCTTCTGGAAACAGAATTGAGAACAACGAGGTGGTGAAACAAAGAGCAAGTATTGTAGCACAAGGGTTCACGCAGATACCCAACTATTCTCCAGAGGTGGAATCTCTTTCCAATAACTTATATCATTGGCAGTATAAAATCATCTATCTCTGCAGTTGTAGATGTAGTGATTACATATCCATGTAGATCACTAGATTCAGATATAGATGGTTCCCGGAGGAATCTCAATTCTGAATCGAAGTACAACATGCAACATACATTGTGTAAAAATCAGTAAGTCACCATATGACTTATTGTTGTCGGTACATATGGTACAACCGACGTAGTGAGTTCCTTATACACAAGGATTACTCCTACAATGATGATTATCCATGTTTGTGTCTGCAATGACGACACATGTAATCATCTAAATGACGGAGTTTAAAATGAAGGATTTGGGTAAACCAAAATACCGCTCGTTACTACAACTTGAGCACCTTCATTTATACATTATGGTATACTATGTTGCCTATATCCAAAATATATTGGAGAAATTCAATGTGGACAAATCTTATCTATCCATAACTCTCATGATAGTTCATTCTCTAGACGTAGAGAAAGATCTATTAGACCAAGAGATGATGGAAATGAGATATTGGGACTCAACGTTCCATAATGTCATTGGATCCACCAAACACAATTGGTTGGTACTCAAGAATATCTTTCGATATCTCCAAGGCATTAAACATCTTGTCCTGGTTTTTCAGTTTCACAGAAATGTGAACACCAATATCATTGGATACATCGATCAGATCCCCAATATGTCAGATCGTAGACAAACTTAGTGTTCCTACTAGGTGTGGTAGCCCTCTCATGAAGAGTCTTCGAAACAGACCTCATGGCTACATCCACCAACCATTATCTCAACGATAATGTTTCTTGTGTTGTCCGGATGCAAACAGGTTACATAATAAGCAATATAATTATATTGCATATATTGCATATCTTGCAAGTCAAATCATGCGACTGATTTGTTCATAAGGTCTCTACCAACTTCTATGTTCCAGAAATGTGTTCATGGAATTGGTATATGACGGCTTCGGAATATACAAGAATCAGGGGGAGTATCTTCCTGAATTGTTCCTGTTAAAGCATCATATTATACTCTTTTTCCCTTCATGAGTTTACTTTACAGGTTCTCATAAAGGTTTTTAATGAGGTAATATCAACACAGGACCATATGTCATATTTTCTGTTTTCCCCACTAGGGTTTTTAAGAAAGTATATACGACATATTTATTGTCCTCTGAACTCTATAGGTTTTCTCGTATTGAGTTAAAGGAGACAATAACCATTGGTTTTTCAAGGAGAATCTTTATCAAGATGATGTCTGCTCACAAGATCAAGCATTGATTAGGAGGAGTGTTAGGATTAATTAACGAATGTTAATTAAGGGATAATCCATGCTTTCACTAACCGCAGGCAGTTACACCTGCCGCGTCGGTTCACTGCCGAATAGGCATCTCCCTGAACAGACACCTTTCTAGTGGTGTCTCTTCCCTATGTATAAATAGCAGATCTCATCTAATAAAGAGGACAGTTCCATTCATTTGCTTTGGTTTTCAATAAACACCACGCTAGCAGCGTCTGATGTTAGACTCGCCAGCTGCTGACACGTGTCATATGTAAGCCGGGTGCCCTGTAGCAACACTCGGCTTAATGCTGGAAAGCGCTGCGATTTGTTTCCGCGCTCACAGATCGTGACACGTGGCAGGTAGACCGAGTGTAGCACCGGCCGTACTGCTCTACACCGAGTGCGGCACTCGGCGTACTAGCCAGTAGTTTTTTTCTTTGCTTAGCTGGACCATCCCTGCAATGCAACACACACACACACACACACACATATATTTCAGGAATCAACAAAATGCAAATTACAGTAACTAGCACATAACAATCTCTTGCTCATACTCTTAGCACATATCCATAAAGAGTCATATCCATACAATTAACCACATGACCATATCTCATGTTCATACTAGCACATATTCATATATAGTCATAGAAGCACATATAGATGGTCCATGCAAGCAACAAGTCATATCCATACAAGCATATGAATAAGCATAAGTAAGATAATGAGTTCATGACCAACAAGCACCACACACTCTCGGGCTTGAAGATGAGCTCCATGGACATGAGCTCTAGATATGCTTTATCATAGCCGGTCATACGTTGCCGAAGCATCTGCAAAAGCATGGTAGCAAACAATTTCGTCAGATAATGGTGTTGGTTATGTATTATTGAGAAAACTAACATTCGCCCTGATGTGCTAACCTTGGGCACGATAACAGCAACATCACAATGATGATGAATTGGACAAAGATTATCAAGTTCTTCAGCCCACTGAACCAAATCCGACTTGTACCCTTGCCTACTCCACCACTACTCTTCGCTTTGATGACAAACTTGGAGTATTCATCCTCTGCCTCACTACTAGGGAAAAGCCTAGTAGTGGCGCGGGTTAACAGGCTAGTAGTAGCTCAGGGGCCCGCGCTACTACTACCGCGCCATAGCTAACAGGGTAGTAGTAGCACATGTGCCACCACGCGCTACTACTACTTCTGTTAGTAGTAGCGCGGGGGCCACCTGCGCAACTACTACTTAGCTGTAGCGCTTGTGGGCATTGGCAGACCAAATCCGGCGGCGGCTGCTGGAGAGGGACCAGATCCAGGGCAGAGCAAGGCGGTGGTGTGGGGCTCCTCTTCACGGCCAAGGCAGAGAGCTCCTGGTCGTCCATGGCGACGACTTGCACGGGCATGGCCATGGGAGGGTGACTCAAACCAGAGGGAGAGAGGGAAAAAGAGAAACGAGGGAGAGAGGAAGGAGATGGAGGGAGCAGCGGGGCTGGTCGCCGGTGGTGAGGTGCTCCGGCGAGGTGACGTGGAGGCGCGGGGGAAGACCATCGAGGCTGCTGCTCGATGCCACAGTGTCCATGGCATTGGTTGGTTCCTGCGGGAAGCAACGAAGGAGAGAGAGTATTAGAGAAAAGGAGGAGGGGAAGGGAAAGGAAGGAGATGGAAAAAGCAGGGGCGGCAAGGCGACCTCCTGGACGCTGGCGGCGCGAGGTGGCGGCCTCCTTGGGCGTCATGGAGGAGGAGGTGCGCATGGGCAGGAGCGCCATGGGAGAGCTCGGGGACGAGGCTGTGTGGCTCGGTGCTGTGGGTGCTGGACGCATCCGCTATTGCTACTGCTACTGGCTGGATTGGATGAATGGATGGCTGTGTTGGGCGGGGAACTGGTTGGTTGGCCGGCTTGGGAAAGCGAGGAAGGTGGGAGGTGCTGGTTGGTCGAGCACGGAACACGAGGCGACCAGGTGGGTGCTGCACTTAGTAGTAGCGCGGGGCACGGGAGTCGTGCTACCACTACGCCCAGTAGTTGTAGCGTAGCCTGGGACAGACGCACTACTACTAAGTGGGGTCCACTAGCTGGCCTCGTCTATCCATAGTAGTAGCGCGGGGTGTACCATCTGCGCTACAGCTATCCACTTAGTAGTAGCGCAGGTTTTACACCCCGCGCTACTACTACTTCCTGTCCGGGAGGGGGGGCACGGTGGGGTCCACTTAGTAGTAGCGCGTGTCTGTTGTACCTGCGCTACTACTTCAGCTTACCTGTCGTTACTCCCACCCCTTCCTGCATTACCAAGGTCTCACAGGAAGAGACAAGGAGCAACTACCCTCTACAAGAACAACTGGTATCCTCCTCTCAGAACATCTCTCCTCTCTCAAGTGGTTGTATATATGATGTACACTCACTCACTACTATTTCAACTATCCGTGATGGTCGGTCCTACCCTTCTCTTCCTGCTTTATCAAGGTCTCGGATGAGGAGAATGAAAAGGACCGACCCCCTACGACAATAGTCGGGATCCTTCCTCCGGGGAACATCTCTCATCTCTCAAGTAATTGTATATATGGTTGTTATAAAGGTCAGCAAAGGAAGGAAAAGAAAGGAAGGACCCCCTACGACAACAACCGATATCCTTCCTCAGAGAACATGTCTTACAAAGGGAGCACCATCGGACTGAAAATCAACACATGGATCGAATATCGATGCAGACCTGTGACCCCTAAATCCCTAACCTAGAAGGCTTGCTTTTGACAACTCGACACCATTTCTCCCTAATCCTAACCTAAACCCCAAACAAATAAAAGCTAAAGACCAGTAGTAACCACAACCATTCACTGCAAAATATCGTCTATTTTGCGATGTTTCACTTGTGTCACGTAAAACTGTTCTTCGTCACGAAATATGTCCTGATGACGTTTTCCGGCTGTCACTCCCACCGTCACTGAAGCGCCGCCATAAAAATAAAATCTCGACGGTACCATTTCCTCCGTCACGCAAGATCGTGTCTTAGGTGATGACCAAAAAATGTCACTGATGGCCGTTTTCGGTGACGGCCCAGAATGTCACCTATGATAGGCCAATCTCTCGCCTAAGATGGTTTTCGGTGACGGTAATCCGTCACTAGTGATCGGTCCACGGGTTTGACCGGTCAAAGAATCTGATAAGTGGGGCCAGCAGTTGCTGACATGGATGCTTCCATGTGGGTCTGCCATGGGTTTTATCGCCGATGGTCCCGTCAATAATAAGTAGGCATTAGTTTTGACCGGTCAACGCTGCTGACAGATGGGCCCAAAAGCTGCTGACCTGACTGCTTACGTGTGGGGCCAGGCATTGTATTTTCTGTGACGATGTGTCATTTGACCGGTCAAACATTAGACACATGACTTGGTTTCATTGCTTAGATGTACTCATCGGATCCTGGTGACGCAATCCTCGCAATGAACCTTAGCATTCCATCAATATAATCAAGCCTCTTTTCAAGAGACAAGGTTTTCTCTTCCTTCACATTCTTGACGAGTTCAGGTTCTTCCTGTTGTTCTACACGAGCAGTGTTCATAGATTCAAGACGGTTATGCAGATTTAACAGGGCCAATTTCAGACCTTCAATTTTAGCCTGTTGCTCTGGCAGAGCCTGCTTGACACCTTCTAGTATTTTTTGGTGCTCTGCAAGAGTAATCTTCATAGATTCTTGGCCATGTTGCGTATCTGGCACGAGATGCTTCACAGCTTCATGTTCTTGCACATCCTCTATCAGGGCCTTCTTCACAGCTTGAAACTATAGTTGCTACCATGGATGGTCGACGGCTTCTGGTTGTTCCTGCTGCACTGCCAGGGCATTGATGACTGCATCAGATTGTTGTTTCTGGGGCCAAAGACTTGCAGTAGTGTCATCATTTGAGAATCCTAACTTTCCCTACAGAGAAAATTTATAGAGGTTACAACATATAGAAGAATTCCAAATTGTAGATGCATCTACCACAGTATACTGTGGTAGGATGAACAAAGACAGTCTTACTAATTAAGGATGTGTTTACAAAAAAGAGTTCACGTACTCACCGGTTGAACCCGCTTTCTCTTTGATGCACTTGAGCTAGGGGGTACATCTGAAGTTAGAGACATGAGTTTTTCGAACTCTTCATGTATCATCTGTATACCCTTAGTCACTACTTCAAGTTGATGACGATAATATTCCTACCAAAATGTAGTTAAAGACATTAGATTGCAGGCAATTTACATTACATATGCATGTCAGATAAAGTAAACATATTCTAACCATAGATGAAGAGTTTGCAGTAACAGTGTCCTCTACATATGTAGTCGTGGCCAAATCTGTGTCTTTTTATTCACTTTCAATGTCACTGTCTATCAGGTCTTCTTGATGGTTTGGACAGCAAATAGGACCTATGATATCTGAGAACACAGGGAAATCTGTGAGACGACCGACAAAGCATGGTACAGAGTTGGAAAACTCTTCCTGTCGATACAGGTTCTTCTTTTTGATGCCTTCCCTAATCTTCTCCCAATCCGTTGGTAACATGTTAGCATCTGCTGCGTAAAGATGATCACTTGTTGACAGTAGGTACAGTACGAGACGGCGATAATTTTAAATATTGGTGCCATAATGAGTAAACATTCATGTACTTATACTAAGATCAAGGAAATGAACTAGTAATAAGAACCCTAGCTAGATTGACCCACATGTTTAACCCGAGTAAGAACCCCAAATTATAAATCTTGTAAAAACAACAACAGCTTTCACATAAAAAGTAAGTAGATCATGATGCGCAGACCGATTAGGATAGATTGAAATAATGGGGTAGACATACCATGTGAGCGGACGGGCCCGAGCCGAATGCCGTCGGTCGGGTGCACCTCCACGGTGACCGGATGATTTGTGGTGGCGGAGCGAGAACCACCGACCGGGAGGGGAGCGGATATATAGGCGAAGAGGCAGAGATAGGAGGCGACGTCTTCTTTCTTCGAAGGGGAGGTGGCTGGTGTTGAAATAAGAGGCATGATTTGGGAGGTTTGGGGTTAGTTTTGCGGGGCGTTCGAAAATGACGAAACATGCGCGTACATGTTCTAAGATCCAGGAAATGAACTAGCAATCGGTATATTGTCGACATGGATTAGTTGAGAACAAAAGCATATTGAAAGAGCAAAAGGACTGAATCACAGGAATATATACTCAAAGAACTATAGCTAGAATGACACGCAGTGTTAACCCAAATAAGAACCCTAACTTTTTTATTATTGTAATGAAAAACAACACCGCAAAGAGAACTCGTCGATTAGGATGAGATCTTAGTGTTGTTTTACCAGCAGAGTGGATGGGGCCGAGCCGAACACCGTCTCTCACGAGCGCCTCCCTAACCAAACGATTTGTGGCCATATCTAGCGAGATCCACCGGCGGGGAGGGAGATGGATCTGCAGGCGAAGAGAGAGAGAGAGAGAGAGAGAAGTATAGGAGAAGACGGCTCATTTTATTTGAAGAGGGTGTGGTTACTATGGAAAAAAGAGGCGGTAGTTGGGGAGGGTTGGGGTTAGGTGCGCACGCGGGGTGTTCAAAAACGAGTGAAGGGAAGAGAAAATTTGAGAGAATGCTTAGTGGGGAGGCAAGGATAAATTTGGGATTTGTTCAGTTCTAGTTTTTTTTCATTTATATTATAAGAACTACTTTATTGTAAACTCTTTCAGATAAACTTTCAGCACTTTCACAACATAGTCGTGACCACTATCATATGAAGAAAAACACAGCTCATGTGACAGCATGTTCCTGACATAATGTGTTCATGTAGAGTAGTACCATGTTCATCGCTTATTTAAGGTGAGACCAACAGGTTAGCAATGCACAATCATTTTGTTCGTGCATGTAACTTGAAGCAAGCACGTTCATTATGTGAAGTGTCACGACTGTTTACAAATTCAAGTTCCCGGTGTCGGTTGTCACGTCATACTTTGAGATCCTACTTTGCATGCGGCAAGGTGCCACCATCAGAAGGATTTGAGATAGTATGAATCCGAACACGCTCTATACTTTGTATTCATGATGCATACCACATAGTGGAGAGGATTTCTATAAAAAATGCAAACATGTGTAGATACACTCGTCCGTCTCTCTTGCGCCGAGGTCCAGTCCTGTCACTTATCATAAAGTAGATATACTCGTCCTGTTCTTTTGCTGCTTATCATCGAGTAGATACGTAGCTGCATTCATTCATGTGTCTGGATAGCAAAAACTATGAGACAAACATGTGCATGTGAGGTGCCAAGTGTGGGCGGCAACTATGTTTTGTTAGCATGTAGTTGGGTTTACACCAAGTTTTGAGACAAACACCTGCAAAGTAGAGTGCCAGATGCAGCAGCAGTGTATTTTGCATAACAATCAGAAATCATTTACCAAAAAGGAAATCAAAAGTAGCTCAAAAAGATAGAAATGGCACCAGCATTGTTGATTGTTAATGCCAGTGAAACTAAACTATGAAAATGAACCAAACTGAGCATTTTTAATGTCATTCAAAACCAATGAAATAAGAACATTAAATGAACTACAAACAATTCCATCTCTTCGTGTCAGCGGCACAACTCTTGCATTGTATCTTCACCCTCTGCCTCTCCACAGGAGTCCATCCTCTGCTGCCCCACCCTGTCTGATTACATGATGCCACATTATTTTGGAAAACGATTGAGAAGCTGACACAAAACAGATGCCCGCATTTTTGGTAAATATCAATGCCTCTAGTTGGGACACAAAATTACATCACTGTAGCATTGCTGCATAATAGAGATGAGATAAAACATGAGTAACCTGGTTTCATTACTGTAAAGCATGGAAATGCATCGGCAAACATCAGCGTATAGTAGCTACACATATATAAAGGTGGTGTTCTCCTGCTACATTCTAAAACCTATGTATTCCAACAAACAAGATCGGCACAGGTAAGAAGCCAATTGGCATCCAAAATTGGTTTGATCTATCACTGTAGCCAGACGGAGCTGTCTATCATGATTCTAATCGCTCTTATCTGAATGAACCCAACCAGAACCTACATACAAATGAGCTGGGGGTTACCTTTTCAAATGGGAATGCAAATAATTAAGTAAAGGAGCCAAAAATTGACAGATCAACTATGCTGCATCTAAGTGAAGGAAGGAAGCATTGAGCGGATAAATAGAGGACACAATGGAGCTGCATTAAATAAATGAAACTCTTGTAGTTCAAGTACAAATGTGCACACAAAAAAAATTCACAAACCTGCATAATTATAAACCAACTCTTAGTAATCATGGATGATAATAACCTGGGGCACTGCATGAGCTATTGAACTTGCAGGGAAAATCTGATTACAAAATTACTTTCAGTATATAACCAGTATTTAGTGTGGGTGCACCAAAGTTGGGTGCAGCCACTACTTTCCCTAAATGAAAACACACATCCCACCGAGACATTATATCGAACACCAGCTGAGCATCCTCAATAGGCAATATCAACAACTTCACCTTGCAAACGAAAACCCAAGTATCAATAACTCATATTGTACCCCTCTGAACTGAAATTAGAAGTTCAAGATTTCAAGAGGGCAAGCAATAATCAAATGGGAGTGAACTTTTACTATTCCACATGAGACGACCTCCGACATGCAACATTGACTAACCTCGCAATTTGGATTCTGCTACCCACCTTGTTCTTGACCTCTAGTAAGGGCAACTCCAACGCGCCGACGCATTCTATCAGTGCGCATCCGTTTGGGTCGAAACGGACAGAAACCGCGGTCCAACACGCCGACGCAAACGGACGAGCGTCCACTTTTTGTCCACGCGCGACCCATTTCAAGCTCAAATTTGGTCCGGGTTTGCGTCGGCGAGCACACGGCGCGGACGCGCGCGATGCCCGCCCTTGTTCTCCCCCTGGCCCGCCAGTTGGTGGCACATTGGCCATTCTCCCCCTCTCCCATCCACAGCCAAGACACGCGGCTACCCCGCCCTCACCGCCGTCGCCCAGTTCCGGCCGGTTGGACGCTGCCCAGGCCGCCGCCCGCACCCACACACCTCCCCCAACAGCACGCCGCACCCGACGGCCGCTCTTGCCCGCGTTGATGGCCTGTTTTCGCTGCCGTCGTAGCGCCCCCATGACCACGCCACCCCCCTCGCCTCCGCCGCCACCAGCAACACTCGAAGCCCAGCGTCCTCGCTCGACGGTCGCCGCCACGGTCGCCTCCACGCCGACAGGCCTACTGCCTGGTCTGGGATAGGCGCGGGGCTCTTCACTAGTCGGCTTCTTCCACCACGCTCGCAAGGTGTTCGACGTTTCGCCCGCAAGGTACAAATGGATAGTGGCGATGAGTACTTTTTCAACAACTTCATTTGCGATTCGGACGATTTGTTGTCGGACGATGAGGAGTTTGTGGTTGCTACTTTGGTCGTCCATGACCACATTGCTAGGCAGCGGCCGATGTTTAGGTGCTCGATCCCGGGCATGCTCCGGCTTTGAATCGCAACAGAGAGAGCGGCCATTGCCTACTCTGGGAAGACTACTTCAATCTCGATGGGGCATCGTTCGGTATCCTGCTAGAACTTGGAGCACCAAGAAGTTGTGGGAGATGATGACTACTTGTGTGATCATGCACAACATGATCGTAGAGGATGAGCGTCAGGATGAAATCTTCGACCTGGGGTTTCAATTTCAGGGTGAAAATGTTCTGCCTGAGCACGGAGGAGCAGCAACGATTTGCATAGTTCACCCAATTTCATCATGAAATGCGTGATTGGGAAACTCACATTCAACTACAAGATATAATTTGGTTGAGCACATGTGGGCTTCGGCTCTTTTCTTTCGAATGTATTTGTGACAATTTAAATTTGATTTGGTTTGAAACTATGAGATTTTTATTTGATTGTGAAACTATGATGTTTTTATTTGGTTATGAATTATGCGAACTTTGGGCAATGTTTTTTATATGTATGCAAAAAAGGTGCGAAAATATGGCCGCATACTGGCCACGTTTACGAAAATGCATCGGTGCGTTGGGCGCACTGACCACCCAAACGCGGACGGGGGCGGACGCCGCCCAAAACGCCGACCCAAACGGACAAAAAGCGGATAAAATCCGCGTCCATTTGCGACGGCGCATTGGAGTTGCCCTAACACCATCATCTCACCAACTGTGCAGCCCCAAAACCAACGAAAGACAACCTACAAACCAGAAAAAAAATTGAAGCTTGAAGAAAGACCATGTAATGAGAGGAGAACCTAACCACCTAAAAACGCAGGACAAAACTACCTACTTAGCAGCCGGCTGCGGTAGCACGGCGGTCTTTTCCTCCTTCTCCTTACCATTCACGGCGGGAGGAGTTGGCGCCCTAACAAGCGCCTGATCCTTCGCCCCGCACTGGTCCTGCTCCTCAGAAGGGCCAATAGCAGATTTATGCCAATGCAAGTATTTTTCAATATTTCAGTCAATATATAATGTGCAAAACTAATCACAAAGCACAAGCGTAAATAGCAGTAAACCATGCAAACATGTTTCAGGATACCGCATCGGATTTCCATCCCCTGGCTATACATCCCTACACCAACTGATCCCTTAAAGTAAAATCAAGGTGCAATTGGGTGAAATCTTTCCATTAAGATGCCTTCTAGTAGTTGTATGAAGCAAGTCAACATCCAATTTTTTGTCTTTGTGAAAGCCTTCTAGTGGATATTGATATGAGTGATCTATACATAAGAACTCCAATGCAGGGGCATTTTCAACCATGTGCAGAAGGAACTCAACTTCGCCCTTGCATGCTACAAATCCTGTAATATGCAGGCTCTTCATGTCGTTGAACAGACTCTCCGAAAGCTTCCTCATAGGTTCAGGTTCTTGTACCAGGCGCACATAAGCAGCGTTACAAAACTACAATTTTGAACCAAAAATAAAGTGAGAAGGCTTGTGACTAATCTTTTGTTCATTTTATCTATAATCAAATGTCAATGAATAATCTGAGTACGTGACCAAGTTGCTGACAGAGTTTTATCAAATTGTCATTTCAGTCTATGAAAGATTTAAACTGAACAAAAAACAGTAGCTTAAGAAAAAGAAGAGGGGGGGGAGGGGGGGGGGGGTAGTCAATCTCCATGCATTAGTTCCAAGACACTATGTGCAATAACAAAGATAAAAAGAAATTGTCCAGCACAACTTGGCTTATCATGTTTTATACTCGGACAAATATGCTTCTCAGTTGTAAGCATGACATTTGCATGGTTCAAAAATGAGATGTGTACTGCCTTGAAAGAAGCTATAATGTAGTAATACTAATAAGAAATGTATAGACTATCAGCCAAAAAAACATACGAGTACTTACATGCAGCTCTAACTTCTCAATTAAAGGAGCTGACCTCAGAAAAGAGACCAACGACAAGCTGTCGAATTCTTTGACATAGACCAACCTCAATTGTAAATATGTCATCCGAGAAAACTTGCATGGGTAAGACATCAAACAGGGAATCTGAAAGATAGATAACCAAAGGTCATCACACGAAATATAATATAATATAATAGGATAATCCAGGACATAAAAGATGGCCGAAGAGCAAACCTCTGGTGATTTACAGCCTGCATTGAGGGTCAGATGTTGCACACTTGTAAGAACTTTAGCAAGCACGGTAATAGTGTGTTCAAGAGTGTCTCCAAAATACCATATGTTTGCACATTTCAGTTCTGATGATTTACTGAGGTCAATAGGCACCGCCACTCCTCTGTATTCGAAAGTCGCAATGTTCACGGCATGGAATGCTATATTTGTTAATCTGCAGGAAGCAATTTTCAAGTATAGCAGGTGAGGCAGTGGGCCGTTAACCTTTAGTTCACCATTGAGATGGCAACTAACAATACTCAGCCACTCTAGGTTACAGCAGTTTGACAACATATGTTTAATATCCTTCCCATTGACATTCACTATGCTCAGATCAAGCTTCCTTAGGTTAGGGAAACCACTAAAATGCATTGGCGGCTGGAAATCTACAAAGCTAAGATGAAGTTTCTGTAGACGGCATATACTGTCCTCGTCTAAAAGCTCAAATGGAAATTTGTACCGATCATCACGACCTGGAGGTTGACGCTCTTCTGGTGCTAAATCAAACACTAGTGCCTTTGTCCGCGATGATACAGAAAAACGTACCCAATTATCAAGATGTTCAACCAACATCCAGTTCAACTCAATTTTGATTTCAAGCTCTTCAACCAACTTGCCACGGCACTGTCCCAGGACCCTATTAACAATGCAACTGAACACTAGATTATACACTCTTTTCTCATAATTATTCTTGCCACATATTGTATCTCCATCGAAACTTAGTTTAGGACAAACTGTCCACAAGTATCTCCATTTCCTTGATACGGCACTGATTCTTACAGCCTCTTCCAGAGGCAACTTTGAAAAAATTGTGCACAACACGTCCTCCAGAACAAAAATATATAATGTAGTTGCACACAAGTAGAAATTAATAATCTGCAACCAACAGACGGGCTGGAGAATTCCATGCCGTGAATTAGTAATCTGTTACATAGTTTCATGCAATCTATGTTTGTGTCTATACCCTTTAATTTGGAAAGAAGGGATTATTGTGCGCGTCAATGCTAAAATTACCAAGTCATTTTGGTGTGTGTTTGTAATTGAACAGGAGAATTGTGCTAACTAATCTGCCCCATGTATCTATTTTTTTTTGAACTGGAGAATTGACTTCGGTTTTTTATCCTGGCCTCTAGGTGTCTTCTTGCTACTTATTACTGGTAATCTACCTCCCTGGTGTCTCTAATTCTTGAACCGAAGAATTGACTTTCCCTTTTTTATCTAGGTCTTCTTTTTGTCTGAGAGATTATCTGGTGGTCTTCTTAATAATCTATTTGACAGTCTACATGTGTTTCCTGTTTTTTTTTGTTCTGCCTAGCAATGAGATGTAGCAAATTGTCCTCTCTGTTTATTTGCAAGTTGCACCTAATTTTTAGAAGAGCTTGGATCCCTACTCTTTAATTAAATGATTGCACCATAGGTAATTTGTCTTCATTAATCCATATTGAAAGGACAGCACCAGGAATTATGTGGGCAATGCTGTTGTAGAAGCAAGTTGAAAGCTCACTCTTGTCACTTGTTACTGCATGTATTATGTGCCATCGCAGGACAACTGATCATTCCTTACTGCAGATGTATTATGTAGCATTGCATAGAATTGCTCAGCTAATCAAATTTAGTCTGTGGATAATCTAATGCATAACCCTTTTGGAGTGCCCGGTTACATTTTAAACCATGGAATGCAGCATACAACTTCAACATGCAGATCCTCTCCAGGCCCTCGTGGCAAGTGTCGTACCCTGCTGGCATGCATTGTGTGCAGAGCAAAGGAGGGCAAATGTGATGGGAGATGGCTGGGTGTGGATCGGGCTCGATGTTCAGATCCTCTCTGCAATAAAGGTATCGGCGGCACAACCACCGCCTTTCCATATGTTTTCACTTCTCTGAATGTTACTAGTTTGTTAGTATCAAGCACCGTCGGCACTTAAAGAAAATGCTGTATATCATCTAATTGCAAGCATTAATTTTCATTCTCCAAGTTGAAATTTCCTAATTTTTATCTTCCGTGTTTGGAGCTACAACTTCAGTTTCCACTCTATTAACATGCGGTGCTTTAGTCCACTCACCTCAATGTATGTCCTCAAAAAGTAGCGAAGCTAATATAGAGTTTTCATAGGTAGCAGCAGTTCATATTCTACATAAGTATGCAACTGTTTGAGTAAAAGCTTTAATTCAGGAAAGGTGATAGCAATACGTTAATCTTAGTGTCATCTCGGTGGCTTCACCATTTTACAAGTTCACTTGTACACAATTGTTTTCGGAAAAATTTGGTTTAGAAACGGCAAGTAATAATGGGGTCTCTAAAGCTCTGTACTGTTTTCAGAGCACCAGACATTCAGAATTCAGATGAACATCTCTCAGCCATAATTTTTTAGAGTTGGTCAGCTATTATTTAGACTATTTATTCCTATCGTCGGTAATCTCTACATTATAGTATTTCCATTAGTCCTATGTTTGGGTCATTAAGCTGAGCCGCTTTGCTGTTTTTTCAGGGTTTGGAAAATTTTCTGGATCACCACATGGTCAAAGTCTGGATTGATTTGTATAGTTTGACAGATAAATACACTGATGGTTGGCTTTCTTTTTTTATCAGGTATCACGATTCACATTAGTCTTCCCTTCTACATTTGGGGGAAAAAATCTTTTTCTGCCAATTACTTTTGGTAAAATATTAATAACGAAACAAGATGCTTCTAGTATTATCCTTGTGGTTAGTGGAAAGAATGTTGTGGCCATTCAGTTTACAACCAATAGTCTGCTACAACATTAGTGTCAAAATATTATGCTTCTTATTCTTCTACTTCCTGTTTGGTGTATGTATCTCCTGGACCATGATGTGGTCTCCTGGACCAATGTTTCATAAGGGTTGATTTTGAACACTTGGTTTCTATTGCATAATGCAAGCATTGAAGCTATTATGGAAATTTACAGATGATATGTTTGCTATATGTAGAGTACAGAATTAGGTGTGTGCTGCTTTAATGGATAAAAAATAACAGATCAATGAGGCCGAAGATATTTTTTTGTTACAGTCTACAAAACGGTCACTATGCATGCACGGAGCCTTTGAAAACTGAGAAAATGAATTCACGTAGCTGTGTGGCATCCATAAAATCTGTAAAATGAAATATGGATACTCTGAACAAATATTGTCCTTAAGACCTTAACTCCCACAAAATATTTTGTCCTAACACCCACAAACTAAAGGAGTAAGACAAATCGGTCGGAGAAGTTCCACCTGTTTAACCATTTCAACTACACCCATGAGCACGTCACCATCAGCGATCACGCTGTCTGCCTTTTCAGGCCACGGGATTTCTATACTTTGCCGTGTGGCTACTTTGGGCATCTTGGGCCTCTAGGTGTCTTGCTACTTATTACTGGTAATCTACCTTCCTGGTGTCTCTATTTCTTGAACTCAAGAATTGACTTTCCCTTTTTACCTAGGTCTTCTTTTTGTGTGAGAGATTATCTGTTGGCCTTCTTAAAAATCAATATTTGGCAATCTACATGTGTTTCCTGTTTTTTTTGTTCTACCTAGCAATGATATGTGGCAAATTATCTTCTCTGTTGATTTGCATGTTGCACCTGATTTTTAGAAGAGCTTGGACCCCTACTCCTTAATTAAAAGATTGCACCATAGGTAAATTTTCTTCATTAATCCATTGCATCTTGTTATGTTAATCTTAGTGTCATCTCAGCGGCTTTTGGCTCTTTTACAAGTTCACTTATACACAACGTTGTTTTGATATAGGAAAAACTTGGTTTAGAAACGGGAAATAATGATGGGGTCTCTAAAGCTCTGTACTGTTTTCAAAGCACCAGGCATTCAGAATTCAGATGAACATTTCTCAGCCATAATTTCCTAATTGTTATATTCCGTTCTTGAAGCTACAACTTCAGTTTCCACTCTATAACATGTGGTGTTTTAGTTCACTCATCTCAATGTATGTCCTCGAAAGCTAGAGAAGCTAATATAGACGGTTTTCGTAGTTGCAGCAGTTCATATTCTCTACGGAAGTATGCAGTGGTTTGAGTAAGCTTTAATTCAGGAAAAGTGATAGTAATATGTTAATCTTAGCGGCTTGGCTCTTTTACAAGTTCACTTTTACACAACAGTGTTTTGATTTAGGAAAAGCGTTGTTTAGAAACGGCAAGTAATAATGGGGTCTCTAAAGCTCTGTACTGTTTTCAGAGCACCAGGCATTCAGAATTCAGATGAACATTTCTCAGCCATAATAATTTAAAGTTGGTCAGCTATGATTGTATTGCTATTATTTAGACTATTTATTCCTACCGTCGGTAATCTCTAAATTATAATATTTCCATTAGTCCTATGTTTGGGTCATTAATTAAGCTGAGCTGCTTTGCTGTTTATTCAGGGTTTGGAAAAATTTCTGGATCGCCACATGGTCAAAGTCTGGATTGATTTGTATAGTTTGACAGATAAATACACTGACGGTTGGCTCTCTTTTTTTCTCAGGTATCATTCACATTAGTCCTCCCTTCTACATTTGGCAAACAAATTCTTTTTCTGCCAGTTACTTTTGGTAGAATATTAATAACGAAACAAGATGCTTCTAGTATTATGCTTGTGGTTAGTGGAAACAATGCTGTGGCCATTCAGTTTACAACCAATAGTCTGCTAAAACTTTAATGTCAAAACATTATGCTTTTTATTATTCTACTGTTTGGTGTATGTATTTCCTAGGCCATGATGTGGTCTTATCCGATGGCAGTAAGACTCCAATGTTTTATAGGGGTTGATTCTGAACACTTGGTTTCTATTGCATAATGCAAGCATTGAAGCTATTATGGAAATTTACAGATGGTACGTTTGCTATATGTGTAGTACACCTAATTCTATAACTATTTTTTGTTACAAATTGATATACATGACAATCAATTTATCTGCTATTTGGAATATTTACTTGTCACTACCATTGTGTAGTGTAGACAACCAGATGTGGTTATTGAATCATGTGATTGCATCTGCAGTTTACAGCTCATGGGGAGTGGGGAATGAAGTTGCTGCTTCTTTTGGAATCAGTTTGAAGGTGGCACCATGCATGTACGTATGTGCTAACGCTAACTAAGGTGTGTGCTGCTTTAATGGATAAATAATAACAGATCAATGAAGCCGAAGTTTTTTTTTTGTTAGTCTACAAAACGGTCACTGTGTATGCACGGAACCTCTGAAAATTGCGGAAATGAATTCATGTAGCTGTGTAGCCATCCATAAAGTCCGTAAAATGGAATATGGTTACTCTGAACAAATATTGTCCTAACACGCACAAAATATTTTGTCCTGACACCCGCAAGATATTTTGTCCTGACACCCACAAACTAAATGAGTAACACAAATCGGTCAGAGGAGTTCCACCCGTTTAACCGTTTCAACTATGCCCGTGACCACATCACCGTCAGCAATCATGCTGTCCGCCTTTCCAGGCCACGGGATTTCTGTCCTTTGCGGTGTGGCTTCTTATAGTGCTGTCTATTTCCACTATTTAGTGACTTAATCTGATCAGTCAAGGCCCGCTATGTCAATCCATCCGGATAGCACGATGCTACGAAAATCCTCATCTTGTTAATAGTCTTCGGATGTTAGTCCAGAGACTTGAAAGTCCATTTTAGAGTTTTCAGGTGTCAGACTTTTCAGATGACAGATGTTAAGGAAGAATTTTCTAAAGTTACCATGTACTCTATTATGTTAGTCAAGATATTCGAGAGTTCGGGCTCTACCATTTTACAAAGTGCTATTCTTTTAATTTCCGTCATTCCTAAACAAAATTACCCTCCAAGCTTCATAAACTGACAGTACAATCAACTGGTTAATGGTCAAGGTCAGCAGTCACTTTGCACCACAGATTCTATATGGTGAGCAACATGCCATACACTAATTTTTTCTAGTAAGTACACTTACCTTCGGATAAATAGTTCTACTCTAAAGCTGAAACAATCAGCTGCTCTGCAGCGATGGCTGGACTGCCTCTGAATGGAGGACCCCGGGAGCTGGCTGGAGGTGGCCGACCATCGTGCAGCACAACACACTGGTAGCGCGGTGGCCATCCGCTTGTTCAGCGTTCAGGTCCTACGCCATGCTCCAGAACAAAGGAAGGATACTTGCCAGCGCAAGGTTAGTTGCGTCAGTACTCATTAGTACTACAATTTTGTGTGTGTGTTCCTCCTCATAATATCAAAATTAGTTGCTGAGATCTCTCAATGGAGTACTCTTCCATACATATTCAGAGCATAAACTGGACAAGCCGGTGAAGCAGCTGGCACCCGCCAATATGATTTCGACCCAAGCAAATACCCCAACCGAGAAATGGCGAAGGAGATCCTGGACATGGCCACCGGGACTGCAAACTACTCCTCGGGGATCATAATCATCAACATGTTCAAAGCGTTCGAGACCCCGGAACTGGAGCTCACCGCCGTCGTTGCCATCAGCCCGCTGCACAACCTCTCCACCATCGGCGGCGCCAGGACCGGAGCTGCATCGAGTTGCTGGATACGCAGGCCACAGGCTCGGTGCTGTATGTGAGCTTTGGGAGCGTAGAGCTTAGGTGGCCAGGGGCCTTGCCAACAGCAGCAAGCGGGCGGGATCACCAGCTTCCGGTAATATGTGCTTGTCACTTCACTCGAACCTTGAGAGAATCCGCCAAATAGAGCCGTAAGCGTGGTGGGGGTGCAAGCCCTTCATGTGGGTCGTCTGAGGACATAGAGCTGTCGGATGGGTTCGAGCGGGCGGCGGAGGGCGGGGGGAGGTGGTCAGGTGGTCAGTTGTGGTGGGCGGGTTCTGGACGCACAGTGGCTGGAACTCGACGCTCGAGGGTATCTGCGCGGTGTGCCGATTTTGTTCAGGCCGCTCTTCGGAGACCAGCTGAACAATGGAAGGGGGTGTGGCGGACAGGAGGAGCCTTGCTTGTGGGTAAGCTGGAACGGGGTAAGTTTGAGAATGCGATCGCGAGGTTCATGGAAGGGGAAGATGGCGCGACGATGAGGGAGAGAGCAAAGGAGCTTCAGATCATAGCAAATGAGGCTTTGCTTCCATTTTTTTACCTCTTAAGTTTCAAGTTTATGACATGTTTTACCCCATTTAACATAAATTCCTTATTTTTCTCAGTTTGAGCAAACTGACGCCACCTTTTACCCCTGTTCACTTTTTTTTTCATGTTCTAACTAGTTGGCCCCACATTTCAGTGCTGATTTGCCATGCCACATATACGGGCTAATTACCCTAGCCGATTTTTGGTTCATTTCGTTTTTTTTTGTCAAGCTGCACCATAGTGCTGATTTGGCATGCCACATATCTATCTGTGATTTTCTTTTTTGAGAACAGCAAACCATGAACTAGATGTGACGTGTTTTTTTTTTTTTTACGAAAAGCCTTCATGGTGCGCTTCATTAACGTGTTCATGTTGTTTTCTCCAAAGCAGTGGTTTATGGGAGCAACTAACAAAGGAGCGCTTCTTTGGGAGCCTCCCCAATGATCACTTGGGGTGGAACTCGCGCTCGAGGGTTTCTGTGAGGTGTGCCGATTTTGTTCAGGCCGCTCTTCGGAGACCAGCTGAAGTGCTGAACAGTGGAAGGCTGTGTGGCGGGCAGGAGGAGCCTTTCTTCGGAGACCAGCTGGAACGGGGTAAGTTTGAGAATGCGATCGCGTGGTTCATGAAAGGGGAAGATGGCGCAACGATGAGGGAGAGAGCAAAGGAGCTTCAGACCAAAGCAAACGAGGCTTTGCTTTCGGTTTTTACCTCTGTTTCAAGTTTATGACATGTTTTATCCCATTTAACATAAATTCCTTATTTTAGCTCAGTTTGAGCAAACTGACGCCACCTTTTACCCCTGTTAACTTTTTTTCATGTTCTATCTAACTAGTCGGCCCCACATTTCAGTGCTGATTTGCCATGCCACATATAAGGGTAAATTACCCTAGCAGATTTTTTGGTTCATTTCGTTTTTTTTGTCCAGCTGCACCATATTGCTGATTTGGCATGCCACATATCTGTCTGTGATTTTGTTTTTTGAGATCAGCAAACCATGAACTAGATGTGACGTGTTTCTTTTTTTTATGGAAAGCCTTCATGGTGCGCTTCATGGACCTGTTCATTGAGTGGTTTATTCATGGACCTCTCGAGGAGACGAAAATGCGCCCGGGTGGTCAACGATTCCTTCCTGGGCCGGTCCAGCTTCTCCGTGGGCCTTTTCCAGCTCCTGCCAGGGATCACGGTTCTGGCCCTCGGCCGAGAAAAAAAAAACAAATTTGGGAGGTCTTCTTCTTCCTGGCCACTCGCCAGGGATCGGTTTCAGGCGTGCCCCTCCTCCGCGGCGCCCAGTCCGGCGACTGCCACCGTCGCCACTCCCGTTCGACCTCCCTCCTCGCTGCCTTGCACGCCGTCCAACTCTCAACGCATCAGCTGTTCCGGCCAGGTACCAGCATATTCTCATCCATGTCATGCGTCCAGATCCGCCCCTGTCCACACTAATGGAAGCAACTTTGCTTTTGAATATGCAAGCTACTGAATTCTAATGTCTGGAAACAATTCTAAAATAGAGACAGAATCCCTTCTGGTATTCCTTCAGCGAAAAGGTTCACATAGAGACAATTCTAAAATTGTCTCCTGCTCAAGTGATAATTACTGAATATCGCATCCTTTGCTCTAAGGTTGATGGGTCTACAGTGTCTAGATGAATCAGTTTGATCTTGTATGGCATGTCATTCTTTTAAGTGGTAGATTTAATCTTGTATGGTCCACTATCCACTTGCTTTGCTATCATGATTTAATTGGGTTTCTCCATGTCCGTTGCAGTTCACAATGAGGGACATCCTCAACTTCACAACTACCGTGGCCGATCATTGCCATCCGGGCGGCTGCAGCGGCAGAATAACAAATCATCAGTTTGAACCGTTGAGAGTTCTGGCTTTCAGAGCTATATCAGAGCGCATAGGGCGATGTAAAGCATTCCGTCGGGAGCGGCTAGCCGACGGCCGGTTCGAGCTGCTGAGCATTCTGCTCTGTGGAGCGATCCACACCAAGGGAACAGCAATGGACGATCGGTTTAAACCGTGTGTCATTCTGATCAGCGGAGTTATATCCGACTACGTTTTTCACTATGCAAAAGTACCACTGATTGATCTGTCGAGTTGCCATCTGAGGCAACTCCACCGAGGAGGCAGCAGCAGGATAGCAGGCCATCAGTTTGAACCGCTGATCATTCTGGCTTTCAGAACTATATCAGAGCACATAAGACGACGTAAAGTGTTCAATCAAAAGCAGATAGCCAACGGCCAGTTCCAGCTACTGAGTATTCTGCTATGTGGAGCGATCCACGGCAAGGGAATCACAGCGAGTGATCGGGCTAAAATATGTGTCATTCTGCTCAGTGGAGTTATGTCCGACTACATCTGCAAAGACACAAAGGACACACCCATTGATGTGCTTCAAGACCTTCCAGAGGTACTATGCTAAGCTTTTGTGCTCCAGCTCGTCTCTTGGTTGCGGATTACTAACTTCTACTTGCCTACAACTGTGATGTATCCTTGCTGCAGGGCTTACTCTGGACAATTTTTTCAAAGCTGCCTCTGGATGTGGAGATACTTGTGGACAGATTGTCCTAAACTGAGTTTCGATGGAGATGCATTGTGTGGCAACAACAATTATGGGAAAAGAGTGTATACTTTAATGTTCCTGCGCATTGTTAATAGGGTCCTCGCACAGTGTCGGGGCAAGCTGGTTGAAGAGCTTGCGATCAAAATCGAGTTGAACTGGATGTTGGTTGAACATCTTGATAATTGGGTTCGATTTGCTGTACATCGCGGGCAAAGGCACTTGTTCTGGATTTAGCACCAGAAGACCGCCACCAACCTCCGGGCCGTGATGATCGGTACAGATTTCCATTTGAGCTTTTAGACAAGGACAGTATAGGCCGTCTATAGAAAATTCATCTTAGCTTTGTAGATTTCCAGCCACCAATGCAGTTCAGTGGTTTCCCTAAACTACGGAAGCTTGACCTGAACTTAGTGAATGTCAGTGGGAAGGATATTACACGTATGTTGTCAAACTGCTCTAACCTAGAGTGGCTGAGTATTGTTAAGTGTCATCTCAATGATGAACTGAAGGTTAACTGCCCACTGCATCACCTGCTATACTTGAAAATTGCTTTGTGCAATATAACAAGTATGAGGTCGGAGGTCAAGAAGGCTTTGAAGAGGATGAAAGGAGGCAAGGCGATGGGCCCTGATTGTATCCCCATTGAGGTGTGGAGAGGCCTCGGGGACATAGCGATAGTATGGCTAACCAAACTTTTCAACCTCATTTTTCGGGCAAACAAGATGCCAGAAGAATGGAGACGGAGTATATTAGTACCAATCTTCAAGAACAAGGGGATGTTCAGAGTTGTACTAATTACCGTGGAATTAAACTGATGAGCCATACAATGAAGCTATGGGAGAGAGTCATTGAGCACCGCTTAAGAAGAATGACAAGCGTGACCAAAAATCAGTTTGGTTTCATGCCTGGGAGGTTGACCATGGAAGCCATTTTCTTGGTACGACAACTTATGGAGAGATATAGGGAGCAAAAGAAGGACCTGCATATGGTGTTCATTGACTTGGAGAAGGCCTATGATAAGATACCGCGGAATGTTATGTGGTGGGCCTTGGAGAAACACAAAGTCCCAGCAAAGTACATTACCCTCATCAAGGACATGTACGATAATGTTGTGACAAGTGTTCGAACAAGTGATGGCGACACTGATGACTTCCCGATTAAGATAGGACTGCATCAAGGGTCAGCTTTGAGCCCTTATCTTTTTGCCTTGGTGATGGATGAGGTCACAAGGGATATACAAGGAGATATCCCATGGTGTATGCTCTTTGCGGACGATGTGGTGCTAGTCGATGAGAGTCGGACGGGGGTCAACAGGAAGTTGGAGTTATGGAGGCAAACTTTGGAATCGAAAGGTTTTAGACTTAGTAGGACTAAAACCGAGTACATGAGGTGCTCTTTCGGTACTACTAGGCACGAGGAGGAGGAGGATGTTAGCCTTGATGGGCAGGTGGTGCCGCAGAAGGACACCTTTCGATATTTGGGGTCAATGTTGCAGAAGGATGGGGATATCGATGAAGATGTGAACCATCGAATTAAAGCCGGATGGATGAAGTGGCGCCAAGCTTCTAGCATTCTCTGTGACAAGAGGGTGCCACAAAAGCTAAAAGGCAAGTTCTATAGGACGGCGGTTCGACCCGCAATGTTGTATGGCGCTGAGTATTGGCCGACTAAAAGGCGACATGTGCAACAGTTAGGTGTGGCGGAGATGCGCATGTTGAGATGGATGTGTGGCCACACAAGGAAGGACCGAATCCGGAATGATGATATACGAGATAGAGTTGGGGTAGCGCCAATTGAAGAGAAGCTTGTCCAACATCGTCTGAGATGGTTTGGACATATTCAGCGCAGGCCTCCAGAAGCCCCAGTACATTGCGGACGGCTAAAGCGTGCTGATAATGTCAAAAGAGGCCGGGGTAGACCGAACTTGACATGGGAAGAGTCCGTAAAGAGAGACCTGAAGGATTGGAGCATCACCAAAGAACTAGCCATGGACAGGGGTGCGTGGAAGCTTGCTATCCATGTGCCAGAACCATGAGTTGGTCGCGAGATCTTATGGGTTTCACCTCTAGCCTACCCCAACTTGTTTGGGACTAAAGGCTTTGTTGTTGTTGTTGTTGTTGTTGTTGCAATATAACAAGTATAGAATTCCATGCCTTGAACCTTGCAACTTTCGAATACAGAGGAGTGGTGGTGCCTATTGACCTCAGTAAATCATCGGAACTGGAATGTGCAAACATATGGTATTTTTGGAGATACTCTTGAGCTTGCTATTACTGTACTTGTTAAAGTGCTTACAAATGTGCAGCATCTGATCCTCAATACGGCTTGTGAACCACCAAAGGTTTGCTCTTGGACCATCCTTTAAGTCATGGATTATCCTATAATATCACATTATCATGTCATTGTTTATCTAATTTTCAGATTGCCTGTTTGATGCATTATCCATGCAAGTTTTCTCGGATGACATATTTACAATTGAGGTTGGTCTATGTCAAAGAATTTGATAGCTTGTCTTTGATCTCTTTTCTGAGATCTGCACCTTTTATTGAGAAGCTAGAGCTGCACGTAAGTACTCGTATTTTGGCTAATATTCCATAATTCTTATTAGTATATTAATACATTATAGCTTCTTTCAAGGCACTGCGCACCTCATTTTGGAACCATGCCAAATGTAATGCTTAAAGTTAAAACTGAGAAGCATATTTGTCCGAGTATAACTATAAACCGGGATAAGCCGACTGTTGGATAGACTTGCCGTTTTTTCCCACCCTGTTTTTCCTTAAGCTACTAGTTTTTATTCAGTCCAAATATTTCTTAAAATAAATGAAAATTTGATAAAACCCTGTCAGCAACTTCGTCACGTACTCAGATTATGGATTTGTCGCAAACCTTCTAACTTTATTTTTGGTTCAAAATTGTAGTTTTGTAACACTGATTGTGCGCACTTGGTACAAGAACCTGAACCTATCAGGAAGTTTCCGGAGCATCTGTTCAACAATATAAAGAGCCTGCATATTACAGGATTTGAAGCATGCATGGGCGAAGTTGAGTTCCTTTTGCATATGGTTGAAAATGCCCCTGCATTAGAGGTTTTGAGTAGAGATCATTCATATCAATATCCACCAGAAGGCTTAAAAAAAGACACAGGATTGGATGTTGACTTGGTCCATACAACTGCTAGAAGGTATCTTGAAGGAAAGATTTTACCCAAGTGCACCTTGATATTACTTTAAGGGGTCTGTTGATGTAGGGATGTATAGCCAGCGATGGAAATCGGATGCGATATAAGGGTTACCGCTATGTACACTAGTGCTTGGCGACTACTTTTGCACATTATATATTGATTGAAATATTTGGAAATACTTGCATTTGCATAAGAGCGATGCTTCATGCACGACAAATCCCATACGATTTGTACGATGCAAAATAGGAAGCGTTGCTTGCATATGTAGGAAGTTGGAAGCATCGTCACCATCCATTGTTGGTTCCTACGAAAATCGGACTGGCTTTAGTCATACGTGAAGTAATTTCGTTTGCATAAATCTGCCATTGGCCCTCCTACAGTACTACTCCTTGTATTTCAACTTGCAGAGCTTTCATTTCTAGCTTTGGGTGATCCATTGCTGTCGCTGCATGTGCCCCCTTTGCTTCCTCCGAGTGTTCCCACTCCTCTGAGAGGGGTAGCTGGCTACCGGAGCCATGAGTATCGATGGAGCACCGCTCCTGACTTTTATGCGGTTGAGATACGCACAAACCTTGTTCTTTGTCTTGTACGGAAATATTTGATACTGTATTAATGATTTGTCAAGAATGCTCGACTTTCATCCTTATCAAGAATTGGAACCGGAGTGGTCTGCCACTGGATTGTCTTCACATTTTCGAGGGTATCCTTGACAAGGATGAAAGTCGAGCATTCTTGATTGTCAATCGGAAAGGTAAAACAATCCAGTGGCAAACCATTGTCGGAGTGCAGACGATTGACGAGCTCCTCGACTTTCATAGGATATCTGTCTGGTTCATGGCGAGGATGAAAGTTTCAGTCAGGGGCATAACTTGCCATATAAAGTTTAGGCCAGACTGAGAGTTTGGTTTACCAAAATTGTTGGTTATGAAAAAAATGGCCTCGTAAGAAATCATAGCCATGTCACTCGTTTGTCTTCTCTATGGAGATGTATACTCACAATCAACTAGAATGGGCATCATATTCATCACATTAGCATCGATGATTATAGCAACATAATGAATATGATTTTCAGCGGTCAACTACAAGATCACAGCAGCAACAGGGGCATAACCTCCAATTTTTAACGTTGGGTTATGACCATAGGAAAAAAATGCTATGATCGATGGTTGGGAGATATCCATTATAGACACAACACTCCGTGAAATGTACGATTGGAATAGCATATCACTGGATTGTATAAAGATTCATCATCTATCTGATTCAACTAAAAATCAAGCTCAAAACAGGTCGAAACAAGTAGCAAAACCTATCAGGACATCCGATCTCATCATTAACCCAAGATAACACGAAGACAGTGATCTCAACGGACGGGAGCTCAACGGTACGACTTCTGGAAGCGGGCGCTGGCGCCGCGGCCGCCGAACTTCTTGGGCTCGCAGCGGCGCGGGTCGGCGACGAGGAGCGTGCGGTCGTAGCGGCCGAGGATCTCCTTCACCTCCTTCTTGGCCGCCTCGTCCACGTACTTCTGGTTGTAGGCGACGAGCGCCTTGGCGATGGCCTGGCGGATCGAGTAGACCTGGCTCACCTTGCCGCCGCCGCGGACGCGGATCCTCATGTCGATGCCCTTGAAGCGGGACTTCCCGGCGAGCAGGATCGGCTCCAGGGCCTTGAGGCGGAGCATCTCAGGGCGGACGAGCTCGATCGGCGCGCCGCTTACCTTGATGAGCCCGCGGCCAGGCTTGCAGTACGCCACGGCCACGGCGGTCTTCTTCCTGCCGAAGCACTGGACGTTGCCGGGCGTCGGTCGTGCGAGGACGGCGGCTGTCATGGTTGCTAGGGTTTTTGGTGGCGGCGTGAGAGAGAGAGATCGCGATTATTTATGGATTGCGTGGAGGCGTTAGGGCTTCCATTTCTATGGACCAGGCTCAAGGGGTGTGGGCTGTGGGCCGAGACGAATCAAAACAAACGTTCAACTGACTCTATTTGGTCTGGGCCGCAGCGATCTGGAGCGTGGCATCGCCCCCGCATACGGCGTCTCTGGCACGCGGCGCGACCTACTGTGTAGTATGCCACAAGCCACAAGCCACAAGCACGCACGTCTTTCTTCCGTATATTTTTCCTCCAACTAATTTTCACATTTTTTTCATCCTACAGCTGCATGCCACACGCGAGACTCATAGTTGACGGCAACAGGGACGTGTCTATCCTGGTCTTTTTATTTCTTTGATTTGATCTACGTAACCAGACCAGACACACTTTTTTTCTTGAGACTTTCCAGATCCGGCACGTGTATAAAATACACTCTACAAATATTCAAAATATCTGAAAATAAATTAGCAAATACATGAAACATACATCTACCATGTCACAAATTTTGAGATTCAAATTAGACCTACAACTCTAGAAACAAAAAATGTAAAATCTTGTTAAGAATAGTACTCTTTTTAGATTGGGCCATCAGTTTGGCCCGTTCGCACGATCAGTGTTGAATTTGTTATTTTTGTTTCTCACGTTGTGATTCAAATTTACTTTTGGTTTTTTGTGAAATAATAGATATATGATATGTGTATATGCTAAATAATTTTCAAAAAAATTGAACACTTGTAGAATGATTTTGGCCGCCCGGTGCACCAGTAGCACCACAAGGTTGGGTGCACCCGATACGTTCCCACAGTATCAATTGGAGTTGAGGTCTTCGTCAGCTTTCGTTCGGCTGGGGGCTGGGGAGGACCAGAACAATTCGGCCTGGGTTGGTGGTCTTCGTCAATCCATGAGCCTCATCTTATAGATGCTGCTCCAGACGCGGTTTGATTGGCACACGGGGTGGTACAAAACACACCGACTGCGGGGGTGCCCTATTTCTCGCATTACGCGAGCAGGGGGACCGGTCCAGTTGGCGCCCGCGCCGTTGTCTGTTTGAAATTTTGACGCGGTCCTCCTGCTTCTCTTGTTTGAAATTTGGACGCGCGCTCTTTCTTCTCTTGTTTGCTTCTTCTTTCTTCTTTTACTTGTCCTCCTGCTTTTCTTCTTCTTCTCCATTTTTTCTGCTCCTCTTTTTATTCTTCTCCTCCTTTGCCACTTATTCTTCTTTCTTTTCTTCTGAATTCTTTTCAGACATTGAAGTACCATTACATTTCCTTCTTTCCCATTGGAAAAATGTACATATTGCTCAGTAATTTGTACATATTAAATTTATACTTTATTTTTTTTATTGTACACCTCAGTGAAATGTGCATTGTCACTAAAAAAAAGTTGTTCTCAACAACAAACTGTACTAAAATCTGCAATGAAAAAGGGAGGGAAGAGAACTGATACTAACTATTTCTACTTGATAGTAACATTCACTCAACAGAAAATGTAATCAACTCCTGGACAGTTTCAAACTTGTCACTTGAAAATGACCATTTCTGGATAGTGAAAATTCAGTAATCCATTACTTTAATGCTTGCTAAATTCTCAAGAAAATTCTACATTTGTAAGACAGTGTTTCATGTTACTGTGTAGTGATCCATTACATTTACGACTTCTTTTGCTTGCCATGATGAACTACCATGCTACATTAAGGTCTTCTTTTGCTTGCCATGATGAACTCCAACTTGTCCAGACCCTGTAACAATTTGGAACAGAAAGCTGAATTAGTTCCAGTGTCAAAGGTACATGATGAGCAGAACTTACATGAGCATGACTGATTATGATTTATAAAAAATAGAAAGAAAAGTGAATGCATAGTTGACAAAGTTAGAAGAATAACAGTTTTTGAAAGATAATTCCTATTCTTTGGAAGATGCATTACTTCAAGTACTCCCATGCTACAATTTCCAATTACTCAAATTTGTCCAGACCCTGAAACAATTTGGAACAGAAAATCTGAATTACTCCAAGTGTTGAAGCTAGATGAGCAGCAAGAAAATGAACTTACTCCATAAGTGTCAAAAATTAGGAAGGAAACTGAATGCATAAAGCACTTACATGTTTTTCTAGGAAGTCCTTCACAAATGGTAGTTTTATTCTGTTGTACTTGTTTGACAGCAGTTGGAACACAAATTTCTCTCGTAAAGCTTGCACATCTACCTGAAGATTAATATGGGTAACAAGGAAGAAATTAGTTCTGCACCTCATTGTGTCATGATATTCAGCAAAAAGAAAAAAGTTGAAACACTGTTGGAAATAAAAGAATCGTACGGACTTTTGAGAAAACATCAGTTTCAATGCCATTGTAGCTTGTAAAGTACTTCCACACGTAGATGCCTGTGTCAACTGATTCCCTGTAGTGCAGTGAATAAAAAACTTAGTGCATGCAGCATAGTATGCGCCAAAACTGAAAGAATATTGAAAGAAGAACTGTGCATAACCAAGGAGCTGTCTACAACGAAAGGAGAGAAAAAGAAAAAACCTTGTTTCCAACTTTGGCACTTTCATGTGCCTTATTCCAAAACTCCGGATATTGAAGAAAGGGCAATGTCAATACTTTGCAATGAAAATCATCTTGAAATTGTATACTACAGCTGAAATTTGTGTCAAAAATTTGTCTGAATCTCTCTCGGGATTGAGTATGTCGAAGCTCATATCGATGAAATTTGCAACAACAAGAAACCAATAGGTAGGTCCTTTGGGTTTTCTCTGCACTGGGCAAGGGATACGGACCTGTTTTGGGGAAATTGATAAGGTAATGTGTCATTGAATTAAAAAATAAGTTGCAGAGAATATTTTTTTATTCCTTTGGGAAAGAAACCTTACCAATCTAGCTCTCTATAGCCTATATCCAACACTGACCTCTGAGAAAATTGTTTTATGTTGAGAGTGATCCAAATGTGGATTCATCAGAAGGATCTGTACATGTTTTAAAATTCTCACAAATACTGATTGTATTGAGTTCCTATCAATAAAACTAAATGAAGAAAAAAACTCAAGTTCAAAGGCTTAACTTACAGCAATGTCTGAATATAGAACATGTGTCAAAACTTCATTTGGTAAGCCTTCGCCCTTCTTCTGCCGCATGTATTGATTAGACATAACAAGATCTGAGAAACAGTCCATCACACGCCTATGCATCCAACCATTTTGCATCATTGATAGAATTAATGTTTTCTATAAGGATTTGGCGAGATAATTGGATACCGAGGCCGTTTTCGTACAAACCAATCTCACCTCAAGGGAGGTGCCGAATCCGGTTTGTGGCTGATTTGCTGAATGATAATGGATCATGGAAGTGTGATCAAGTTTCAAAATATTTCGCCGCAGCTGATGTGTCTGAAATCCTGAAGATACGGGCCTCACCAAGACAAGAGGAGGATGTGTTGGCTTTGGGTTCCCGTCGTTTTGGTCAATTCACTGTCAAAAGTGCATATGATATGGCATTTGAGGAGGCACATAGGAGCAGTGCGGTAGCAAGCAGCATAAACCCTGGTGGAAATAGATCGTTATGGAAGTTAATTTGGTCAACGGAGGTGCCCCCTACTGTCCGGAATTTTGCATGGAGATTGGTATCGAATAGTTTGCCCACTTGGCAGAATAAGCACAAGATAGGACTTGAAGTTTCACCGCTATGTCCAATCTGTGCGCTAGAACCGGAGGATAACTTTCATCCAATGCTGCGCTGCCCACTAGCTGGGTATCTGTATGCTACCATGGCCAAGGTCTGGAGATTACCGCCGATTGAATCCATCAAGTACTCAGGCAAGGAGTGGCTGTTCCAGGTTCTGGAAACACTGGATGAAACGCAGCGATGCATGATCTTATTTACTTTCTGGAGGTGTTGGTATGTTCGCAATGAAGTGGTGCATCAAAAACCGGCCCCCCATGTGGATGTCTCATGTAGATTTCTTCAGAGTTATTTGGACTCCCTCATTGCAATCAGAACAAACTCATCCCCTGACCCTAGGAAAGGGAAGGTGAGTTTATCATATGAGAAGAGGGTGCCGAGTCCCTTGCCAGTTGTGAACGCCGTGAGGTGGACTCCACTTGCTCATGGTTGGCTCAAGCTCAATACTGATGGCTCGTACAATGTGGACGGCACAGCGGGTGCCGGAATGATCTTATGCAATGAAGATGGCGCAATTATTTTCTCGGCGTGCAGACAACTGTTCTTGTGTCGGGACGCGTTGGAAGCTGAGCTCTGCGGCTGCATGGAAGGACTATCGCTAGCTATTCAGCGAAGTGATTCCCCCATTATCATCGAAATGGACTCGCTTACTGCGGTCTCCATGATTCAAGAGGAGGAGGTGGATAGATCGGTCTATGCTTCCCTGGTGAAGGAAATCAAATTCCTGAGAGGTCTTAGAGAAACTTGTGTTACTCATGTAAGTCGTAGTCAGAATAATGCTAGTGACTGTCTTGCTAGTTTTGCTAGAGTTGAGCATAGAACTATGACATGGCTTGCTTCTGGCCCACCCAGGGTTTTGGATGTGGTACAAGCCGATTGTAATGATACTATGAATGAGTAATACAAGTTTTCCTACCGCAAAAAAAAAAAAAAGGCCCTCCAGCCAGCACCGGCAGCGATCTTTTCCTACTCCATTGACACCTGAGACGCGTTATTCCTGATCAACTGATGGATGTAATGTACGGGTGGTAGGAGGCGACGACGGGGTCTGTGCACGAGCCTACGAATAGTACGTACGTGTTGCGCAAGACCTGAATACTGACTACATCGATCTAGCTACCAATTATTCAAAAAAAAAATTGTGAACTCTAATTAGGAAAAGTGATAATAAAAAACATGTATAGCGACAACATTATTGAACAACTGCAAGACATTACATATCTCAACAAATTCGCAAGATATATTCATTACACACAATTACATACTCCCTCCATCCTTTAAATAGTGTACTTCCAACTTCGTTGGAAAGTCAAACTTTTTTATGTTTGACCGTATTTGTATAATAATAGACCAACATTTATGCCATCAAATTAGTAGCATTAGATTCATTATAAAATATATTTTCATCATATACCTATTTGGTTTCACAAACGTTGATATATTTTTGCACAAACTCGGTCAAACTTTGAGATAGTTTGATCCTCCAACAAAGTTGAAAGTACACTCTTTCAAGGACGGAGAGAATATACCGTGTTGACAAATATGGACATGGAGGAAGAAATAAGAAATGGACGGAGCAATCACAAAATATACAAAGTAGGCGGGGAGTAATACCGGAGTATAGTAATCCCGGTATGGCTATCAAATCATCAAGCAATCACCATTACGTATGTACGCCTTATAGTAGGCTAGTACTACTATGTACTCCCTCCGTTCCAAAATATAGTGCGTCCACGCTTCCCAAGGTTTAACTTTGACCATAAATTTAACCAACGAGACCGACTGTGGCGGGAGTAACGGCGGGGTTGTCGCATCACCCACGGCCCGCGGAGACCTCAAGCTTTGCCATGTCAACTCTCGTGTCCACCCCCTCATCCATGCGGGCACGATAACCTTCGCGCGCACCTCGACCCGACGGTCTTGCTGATTGCTTGGTATCTGTCTACCGATTTATTTATTTATTCGAAATGGCAGGCCTGCATCCATTAAGAAGAAAAGAGTTGCTTGGTTAATTAGGGAAAATCGAGCGAAAACAAGATTGCCCAGTTAATTATGAAAAACCGAGCGAAACCATCACAACCGCTGAGCGGCACACACAAGGTACCCCACACACACCACTCCAAAAAGGGCCTCGCCGAGACAGCACGCAGGCGTCATCGTCATCACTCCTTCCCTAGAAGCGTCATCGCCATCCCTAAACCCTGAACAAACGACTCCAACTTCGCCGTAGGCGATCGTCGACTCAACCCACACTGTAGAGGCTGTGTGGAGTTGTATGAAGATCCGCGCCAAAACTCAGCGACCTACAACCAGACAGTGCAGCTCCGACTCTGTCGAAGAACTACGAAGGACAAAACCAGGCACTGCTGGCGCCACGGAAGATCGCCGAACGGGCCACCTGCAGCCAGTCTGATGAACCATTTTTTAAAGTACGCCAACAAACAAGCCGAGGCAACCACTATCTACTGAAAATTAGCAACCATTATGTAGGTACTTTTAAAAAAAAGGGCGTATGCACGTGCTTTTTTTCAAAAAGACTCGATCTATTATAAAGGTTCATCAGAAACATAATAAAAATTACATTGAAATTTTTGGACCCCCGAATAACCACTGTCGCTGTCAGAACGAGCTGCCGACGCGTCGCTGTCGTCGCTCCCATACTGGAGCCGGCCTGACCATGTCGATGACAGCCGGGAAGTCTTTATGCACGTACCCTTAAGGACCAGCGCCCCGGAGCCATAGTCATCGTCGTCGTTGAACCCCTGAATCGATCTGAAGAACCAATCCTAACCTCGCCGCCCCGAGGAGCCGACAGGAATCTATGCCGGAACTCCGTTTTATCGTCCCGACGGACGAACTCGAGGAGAATCGGAGCCCGGAAGACCGCCTCGAAGATGAAGCGCCTCCATCCGCCCGAGTGCCGCCCCTGCAAGGACCAAAACCCTAACGTATCTACTAGCCGGAGCTAAGACACTGTGATTCTCGTCCCCACCACTGGCCGCCAAAGGGGCAGGCAGAGGTGAGGGAAATCCACAGCCTCGCCGACGGAGATCGAGGGGAGAAGGCTTCACCCTAGTCACCTTGCGAGATGGGAAAGAAAGAGTCGCGCGTATGCAGGTGCTTAATTCGTCATCCACGTTGTGTGGCCTGCGGATAGTTAATTAGGGCATGACAATAATCTACACGTGCGTTGCTCCTTCATGTCACTTACAGATAACGTCACAGATGCACACAACGGTCTGTCTACGAGCAATAGTACCCCAAACAGCCGACTGCATTTTCCAACTGAAATGAAAAATGACTAGAGAGACATGGCTTAGATCACGAGTTTGAATCTATTTCCCTTTTTGCCGGAATATGAGCGATCTGTTTTTAGACATTACTTTTTTTTAATCGAGGCATTACTATTTGTGAGTACAAACAGTACAATCATATAGATAGTCTATTTTTTTTAGGGCAGTCGTGGTCAGCTATGTCAAACTAATTGCTCTAACAAAAAATATAGACATTCTTAGGATTACAGATGATGTGTTCACTGTTGTATATATATTTTTCATAAGTTGAACATACAAATAATTATAACTAAAATAAAATATTTATAGATGAATTATTATACAAGTTATCTATAGCAAACAGCAACGTAAGTGTCATATAGGATTATTACACGTAATGTTTTGTCTAGACTGTGTAATTCAGTACAATTGACTTGCTTCCGACTAGTCTGAGTGATGATCTAGTCTAGATTCTAGAAGCATCAAATAGTCTTGCTAGCTCGATCGGGATTTTTTGTCCAAAAGGACCACTTGGTCGCTCGAATTGTCGAAAAAGACCACGTCCGTATAGAATTGGCAGAAGAGACCCCCCGGCCCGTGGCGGCAGGCCGGCCAGCCGACACGTGGCACCTGCCGCCACGAGCGGTGGCGGCCAGCCCTGCCGCCTGGGCGGGTGGCGGCCAGTGGCGTATAACGGCGACCCGGCGCGCGTAACGGAACGGACGAGGCGCGGTGGGCCAGGCCGCCAGCGCGCGAGGCGGCCGGACTGGCGCGGTGGGCCACGCCGCCAGCGCTAGAGGCGGCCGGCTCCACACTGCTGCGCTGTGCTGCTGCATGCGACGCTGATTTGGCACTGATTCCGAGCCGACTGATTGGCACTGATTCCGCTGCTGCATGCGACGATTCGATTTTGTGTGTTTGCGAATTTGCTGCTGCGCTCCATGCACCCGTGCTCGCTGCTGCATGCGTATTACTGGCACTGATTGCTAAAAAGATGATTGGCGATTTCGCTGCATAGATTTCGAGCCGACAGCAGCGCTGTGGCAGACGGCGCTCATTCCGATGCTCTCGAATATTGCTGCTGCTGACACTACAGTTCCGCCGACACTACAGTCCTGCGTTTCCTTTATATATCGTTCGTCTACTCTCTGCCACTCTGTCTTGTTGCTTCGTTTGCAAACACTCTGCCACTCTGTCTCGTTGCCTTCAGTTCCTCGTTCGTCTGCTCTCTCTAAGTCTCTAAGAACAGAGATAGACGAAGGTAAGATATATCGATCTTTGTTGGTTTCGTTCACATGCATCATATATTTATTTTGTCTGATTAGTCTTTAAATACGTATGTTATTTTTTTATCAGTTGAGCACTTTGTGAAGTCATTTGAAGCATTTGGAGTGGGATTCGTCGGAAGAAACTAATTAAGCAGTTGGAGATCACGGTACTGGCTTTGCAATACATGTATTTTTACGGTGGGAATTAGCTAGTTTTTAGCTCGTATTTAGCTATAAGACGATATTGTAGATCGTTGTTAGGCCTTTGAAATGCATCAACTAGGTTTGAAATGCAAGAATATGTAAATATGGTAAGTAAGCTACATATTTGTGTTCTTATTGGTCAATACAAGATTAAATGTCTTGTTATTTCATGTGGTCAGTGTTGCATTCATGCCCCTTTTTAGGTGATTACCATATACGCGCAAGTGACAAGTTGATACTTTTGATAGCAGGAAAAAAAATCCATGTCTAATACTTATGTTCATGTGATAATAGGTTGACATATTACTGGTGATACTTGCTGACGGATATTTTTTCGAACTATTGTGACGCTTAATTGTATTCGGAACTACATCCATATTGAAGCTGAGGTATAAATGGCGTCGTGTAATTTTGTGAATATTTTGTATATTGACGTACTGTTGTGAAGAAAGATGATACTCATGCTGCGAATATTTGTCATATTATTATTTGTAAATAACAATTATTACCACTGCTAGTTTTACTCATATGATATGAAATTGTTATTACCGTACTATTATGTTAAAAGTATAAGGAAATACGGTTATTTTTTTAGTCGTATGTTATGTAAATGTTATCATCGCACTTTTATGATTAAAGTCTAAGCATATTTTGAGTCGTGTGATATGCAGATGCTATAATCGTATTATTATATTTAGAGTTTTAATGGACTGATAATAAAATATGGATGCTCATTAGGTACTATGGAAAATTTGTTAGTTTTCTATGGGGACGTCGTACGCGACGGTCCTTCCGGGGTCGATGTGTCCATGTGCCAGTCGACGACAGTGGTAGTGAGAGACATGGTCGAAGTAGGTTATGCGGCCGTTAGGAGATGCATCCGAGCGGCGTTTGGCCCTGAGATGCGTGGAAGGAAAATGACCATGGAAGCCTTTGTTGTTGCCGGGGGTAATGATGGGACAGTTCCTCGTTGGGGGTTGCGGCCGGTCACAGGTGAAAACTCATGGGGGTCGTACATGAGGTTTGCAAGTAATCCAGAGAACTCTATGTTTGGAAAACCGATGGTGCATGTGGAGTTCATTTCTGTCACTGATGTTGCCGGATGCAGTACCGGCGGTGGTGAGGTCGAGTTGGCCATCACAGAAGCCCCTACCGCCGGCCCTTCAGAACCGACAGGCGTCCAACAAGTGTATGACACAGGATATTGGTCTGCGATCGCTGACTTTAGCGAACACGTGGATGGATTGCCGGAGGCGCTAGATGATGACGATGACGGTCATTCGTCTGCCTCTTCGGACTCGGGCGAAGAAGAAGATGTTCCTCCTCAGAGGGCTGTTGCGCCAGCACTAGAAGCTGAGTTTTTACAGCTTATGAGCATCACCAATGAATATCACTCTGTTTCTGGCCTAGAAGCGGGTAGTCTGCAGGTTAAGCAAATTTTCCCAGACAAGAAATATGCTTACCAAGCAATCAATGACTATTCAATCGCCCTCCACCGCCAGCATAGAGTGAAGCAGTCTGATAAAAAAATGTTGAAGGTCATCTGCATCCATTCCGAGAAGGGTTGCCGTGGAAGAGTTGTTGCCCGCCTGAAGCCAGGGGTATGTCAGCCATGGCATATCACAAAAATAGTGCCCCATAGCTGTGAGCAAACTGGGACTCTTTCAGATCACCACAATGTGACTGCAGAATATGTGTCACAGAGGATGCAAACGACAGTGGAAAATAGTCTAAACATAAGTATTAGGGCTTTGCAGGAAACTGCAGAAGATCAGATTGGCTTCCATGTCAGCTACAGCAAGGCTAGGCGTGCGAAGGAAAAGATTTTCCAGAGGTTGTATGGCACCTATGAGGAGGCCTATTCCTATGCCCCCAGAATGCTTCATCAGATAGCAACTGCTAATAGGGGCACTATGGTTAGCAGGCTAGATCGTCCAAACCCAATGCAGCAAGGCGAGCGAATACTTGATCGTTTATTCTGGGCATTTGGCCAGACTATACAAGCATTCAACCACTGTCGTCCGGTGATATCAATTGATGGTACCTTTCTCACAGGAAAGTACAAGGGCACACTCTTGGTGGCGATTGCAGTAGATGCAAATAATCAGCTCCTTCCTATTGCATATGCACTGGTCGAGAGCGAGAACAAAGATAGCTGGTTGTGGTTCCTGAGCTGCCTGAAGATGAGTGTCGTGAAAAATCGCCCAGACGTTTGCATCATCTCTGATCGCAACACTGGTCTATTAAGCGCGCTCGACACAATTCAGCAGTCGACCGATCCAGCTTGGGGGTGGCCAGACCTACAGGGGAGGTGGTGCATGAGGCATCTGGCAGCAAATTTCTACTCCAAATTCAAAAACAAGGACTGGTTCAAGTTATTCAAGAGGATGTGCATGCAGAAAACTGAAGCCAAAATGAATGCGATCTGGGCAGGTATCAATGGTGAGATAGAGCGAGCAGCCTTGCCGGAGAGAGAAGACCGGAGGGGTCGAAGGAAGGCAATAAATTTGAGCACCTGGATCACTGAGAATTGCCCTGATTTGTACAAGTGGGCACAGTCTCACGACAACGGGGACCAGCAACATGTCAGACGTTTACAATGGTGTTCTTAAAGGGGTGCGAGCCCTGCCTATCACAGCCCTAATCAATGAAACTTGGAACCGGACTGTGTCATACTTTGCAGACAGAGTCACCGTCGCCAAGGCACTAGTTGACATGAACAAGCCATGGTCTGAGAAGATGCAAAGACATCTGGACGAGAAAGCAAAGAAGTCTCAAAGCCATGGTTGCAGAAAAGTGGACGCACTTAGGAATAAGTGGGAGGTCAACGTGCGAGCTAAGTTTGTGCAGGGTCACCATAGAGGATCAAAAAAGCAAGCTGTCACCCTCGGACAAACGTCATGTGAGTGCACTTGCAACAAGCCCAAGCTTATGGGGTACCCTTGCAGTCATGTCCTTCGGGCGGCTGCAGATCATAAAATCAGTGTCGAACCATACTTATCTCCGTACTTCAACATGTACAATTTATACAACACCTGGAACGGTGAGTTCTGGGCCTGGGGCACTGATATGCACTACAAAATGGTGTGGCCAGATGGGCCCAAATGGGTTCCGAACGCCGAGTTGATGAGAACCAGCAAGGGACGACGTCAGTCTAAGCGTCATCGCAATGACATGGATCATAGCCAGTTGGGAGAACCAAGGCGATGTTGCGTTTGCAGGTGCCCTGGTCATTCACGTAGGGAATGCCCGTATCGAGCCAACAACACCGCATGATGTTGTTATATTTGTACTCCTTATGTCTAGTTATATTTGTACTTGTTAAGAACCTTTAGTTTGTAATCGTGATGTTAACTTCAGATATTTAATTTAAATTGAATCCCTTGTTATTTGTATTTGTATTTGTATTTGTGACTTTAGATGTTTATTTTATTTGTATGTTTATGTGCAGGTTATGGCTGAAGTGCCAGTCCTTTTGCGGGGGCCCCATGACGCCGGCCACCGTTGCCACCTTTTTTTAAACCCAAATATTGAAAATCCAACTAGGACCTTCAGACTACGAACCGTAAAGAACAACTGGTATATAGATGATTCTTACATTGCACACCTTAACGCTTATGGTCTATATGGTTATGCTAGTCTCACAGCAAACCGAGCCAAATTCAGTTCAGACCCATCTCTTTTGACATCCCTCGTTGACCGGTGGAGACCTGAAACCCACACCTTTCACTTTCGTTGTGGGGAGCTTGCACCTACATTGAAAGATGTTTCTATGATCACAGCTCTACCAATTAGAGGTGAGCCATTAGTCCCTCCAGCAGTCTCTCCTTCTTGGGCATACAATGTCTCAGCCCGTCTTGGGAGGGAGATGCCAGAATCTGATCGTACTGGCAGGCCACGGGGCGTCCCACTTAACTGGCTTCGAAAACACTTTCATGACGTACCTTATAGAGCTGATCCTGAGACGAAGAAGAGACATCAGTTTGCATATTTGTTGTGGCTTCTTGGCACGATGTTTCCAAATTCACACGGTGACGTAGTTCTCCCTGGTCTCATCTATTTTGTTGAGAAGATGGTAGATGAATCTTTACCTGAGCATCCTAAATACAGCTTCGGTTCTGCCGTACTTTCTCATACATATAGAGGGTTGTGTGATGCAACACAAAAAACTTCGTTCGCAAAAGAAGCTCCGTTACTTTGTGTCTCCTACGAGTTTCTACAGTTGTGGTCCTGGGAATACCTCCCTGTTGGACGACCTCGTATAGTAAAACCCATACACCCGTACGACTTCAGCGAGGGATCCTATGTAACTATTGCCAGCCGGTGGACGCAAGCAAAGAAAGTTTGGTCTCCAAGTATTGCGAAAAATTGTTATCCTATATACCACGAGCAGTTTGAGCTTCTAGATGAGTCACAAGTCACGTGGAACCCATGGACTGAGCATTTCATTCAGTCTGTCTTCGATATACGACACGTCCCAAATGATTGCGTGAGAGATAGTGGCTACTGGCTTACTCGCTGCAACTTACTGTTCATGTGGTTTGTCGAGACGTACAACCCAGAGCGTGTCATGACACAGTTCGGACTTTATCAGGATATTCCACCGCCCATTCCGAGATGTATCGACGAAGAAACTCATAAGTAAGATGTGACCTCCCTAAATAGTTAGTACTTTTTAAAGTTACAAAACTAACACTTTGGTACATAATGTGTAGGCTGAGCAATATGGGCAGGGGTAGTTACGACTGGAGGGCACACAACCTTGAATGGATTGAACAATGGGAAAATACAGCGGTAGCAGATATAGTGCATCAACCAAGGTAAATTATATTTACGTTATTTTATGTGCATACACATGTTGATGTAATTATTTAATTCCGCAGACCGTACGACGAAACTACTTTTCAAGCGTACAAGGCATGGTATTGCATCAGCACGCGCACTCGCCTAACTGGTGTACCCGCCTCGATCCCAACTAATCTCACACACGAGCAGCAGCTGCAGGGACGAATTGACCTATCAGCAGCTTACTATCGTGACTTCGCGGTAATCACAATTAAATTATTTGGGTCCATCATTTCATAGTAATTACAACAAAATAACAACCAATTTTTTTCAGTTCGATATTTGCAACCAAGTAGGGACGATGGCGGGGGAAGGCATGCAGGCCCGTGGCATTCCAGCTCACGGAAAGTCAATATACAAGCGTATTCAAGACTTCGTCACACAGATGGGATGCCGTACACGCGACGACGTTGGCACTGGAGCGTACAACAAGCCAGAAGCGAGGTCAGCCAGACCGAGTGCGGCGCCGTCGTCCAGACCGAGCGAGGCACGTCCGAGCCATACGGGACGACACGGGGAGGGTACGAGTGCTGCAACGACATTGCCACGGCATGACTCATCTTTGCCATTGCATCGTTCTCCTTCGGTGCAGCTTCGTCAGGGGCCGACATCATAGGAACATGGCGCATACACCCAAGGCGAGGGATCTCAACCATATATCTCCACGCGAGGGATCTCCATGCCCGAAGAGACTCGTGTCCCAGAGATAAATGAGTACGGCGAACAGGTACTCATGATTACATTTTTAATGCATTTGCAATGATATCATATATTAACCTCTAACGGTTTATTTTCATAACAGTTTTCTTTGGGAACTACGATGATGCAAATGGATATAGGACAAGACTGCTACAGTCCAGGCCAGGGATCACAACGCTACGATCCTACATGGGAAGATGAACACACCCAGCGTGGCGTCAACACAAGCATCCTGACAGCATCACATGATCATGATGACACAGTCAATGAGATAGTTACAGACTTCTTCGGAGTGGACGTTTTTGGCCCATCTTATATCCCTCCAGAGTCACAACAGTACGCCTATAATTACGCATCAGAATCTCAACAAGGATACCAGACTCCACCACCTTTGCAGGAGTCACAGACACAACAAGCTGAGCAGGAGTACGGCTTCGGTTTTCGTCGACCTCGAGCACCTAATCGCTTGTCGCCTTCCGGTCGTAAGCAAAAGCGTCATTGAGTAGCGTGATTCATCTATGTATGAGAAAGCAAAATTGCATCTGAATTATGAGGCGGGAAAGATAATGGCGGTCACAAGCTGGTACATTTTATTCCAAGCTACATTTTTTCATTACGATACATCCAACCGTTCAAATAAATTAGATTAAAATGCTGAAATTAAGATACAAACGGTTGCGAAATTAAAGATACTACCACGTAAATCTACTGAGTCCAGCGTGGATATTTTCCTTTTCCATCACCAGCTTCTTCTGCTGCCTTGGCCTCACGAGCCCTTTCTTTCTTCCTCTGTCTTTCCGCCTCACGAGCCTCCTTTCGCTGACGTTCCAGCTCCTCCAAACGACGTTGCTCTTCCCTATTTTTCTTCAGCATATCGCCAATGAAAGCCCTTTGCTCGGCGTAGTATTTTTTTAACTCTTTCTCTTGCTCTGCTTTCTCCTCTGCTTCCGCCTTTTCGCGGCGCTCTTCCGCGAACAAACTATTCCATGCACGACGACTTCTTTCATGAATCTCAGTCACTGCCCAAGCCGGCTTCTCCGTGTCAATCCAACGATAGTACATGCACAGAGGCGGAGGAGACTACAACAAGAACAAGAATGTTAATAAAGAGACTACAAAAAACCCAGACTATGTATTTTCATTACATACCGGAGGCTTGTCGTACGGTGAACTAGGTACCGGTGGGTCTTCCTCATAATTGGCGCACATGAAAAACTTCATGCCCAACCAATCAGAAAAATCCGTCACCTCCTTCACCTTGCAAAGGTCACCACACCAACAGCGCAGATGTTCCAACCCCGGAGGCAAACTAACACTCTTCATTTTCCTCGGCATGATGCTTTGATCCGAGCAAGGCAAACTCATAGCTGCTAAAAATAAGTGTCGTGCGGATTTTGAGTGTGGCTGGATGATGGAGGAAGAGAGGCTCCGTGTGTGGCTGGCTGATGGAGGAAGAGAGGCTCCGTGTGTGGCTGGCTGATGGAGGAAGAGAGGCTCCGTGCCTCGTTTTATAGACAAAGATGGCAATGTGATGACGGGAAAATATAGCGAACCGACGAAATTTTAGGCGGGAAATTTTTTACGAACAGACGAAACCAAAAGCAGTGCCGTCATTTTTATCAATCAGTGCCAGGAATCTGCGTCAAAAGCAGTGCATCGCGTCGCGTGCATGGATGCATGCATGCAGGAAGCGGAATCCAGGAAGCGAGCGCAGCAGCAGCGTCGCATGCAGCAGCACAGCGCAGCAGTGTGGAGCCGGCCGCCTCTAGCGCTGGCGGCGTGGCCCACCGCGCCAGTCCGGCCGCCTCGCGCGCTGGCGGCCTGGCCCACCGCGCCTCGTCCGTTCCGTTACGCGCGCCGGGTCGCCGTTATACGCCACTGGCCGCCACCCGCCCAGGCGGCAGGGCTGGCCACCACCGCTCGTGGAGGCAGGTGCCACGTGTCGGCTGGCCGGCCTGCCGCCACGGGCCGGGGGGTCTCTTCTGCCAATTCTATACGGACGTGGTCTTTTTCGACAATTCGAGCGACCAAGTGGTCCTTTTGGACAAAAAATCCTCGATCGGAACACCTCCGCTTCTTCCATGCGTTTGTACTACCCCGGCCCCACATCCGCCACACCGGAGTAAACTGTCGACGTACAGAGGACCCATGACTCGGTAAACGAATCTGTATGTGTCTAAACTAAACCGATGGAAGCCGTATAACGGTATAAGAGCATCTTCAACAATAGAATCCCTTGAAGGTGTCCGCTCATCTCTCTCATTTATCCTCCCCTCCAATGATGTCCCCAATTTATCCCTAAATTATTTGAACACATGCATATGATTGATGGGTCATGACGATGGAGGGAGAGGAAAAAGAGAAAAAAGAAATAGAGAAAATGGTCTGAGGTGGACCGAAGCTGACGTGACGGACTGTCCCGAACATCCCTATATCCTCTCCATATATGGGATGGTTCTAAGAAGGACGGGACAGTCCGGATATATATACAGGTTTGAGGAAGCCTGTTGGAAAAGCGTCCGTTGGAGATGCTCTAAGACAGGGGCGGAGCTACAGGGTGGCCAGGGTGGGCCGCGGCCCACCCTGGGATTTCGGATCATCCTACTATATACCTATGGATCTCTGGGCCAGAGAAAAAATATGGCCCAATAACTGGTTGACCCAGGACGAACGCAGTCACGCCCTCGTCCACAATCCACATCGAGCTGAACAGCCGCCTCCTCCCGACGCCCTCCGACGCCCAACGCCCAGCCGTCGTTCCTCGACATCGCGGCCTAGCCGGCCAGAGCCCAGCCCGCCTCTCCTTCCCGCCCGCCCGGCAATCGGCTCCAGCCGTGCGCCGGCGCCCCCCTACGTGCGCCCCTGCCCTACGACCTGCGCGGCTGCGCCCCTGACGGTCTGACCCCGGCTGCCTGGCGCCCTGCCTCCGGCGGTCCGGCCCTACGCCCCCCTGCAAAGCCGGCGGCCGCCGCTACTGCTCACTCAGTCACCAGCAGGTCTCGCAGCAAGTGAATAACCGAAATACCGCAATTTCTTGTTTAGGGTTAGCTTTTTTGCACTGTGCTATCCAGTACATGAACACATACACAATTTTGCACATTGTTTCCGCCTCAATTAGCTTTATTGATAGAAAATAATTTTTATTATAGAATTTTGGTGTGTTTGTAAGACCATATTGAGCTATTTCTATATGATATTGATAATTAGTTAGAACTTAGAACGTTCACATATCATATTGGTTATCAAAAAAAAATTAGGGACGGACCACCCTGTTGTCAAATGCTAGCTCCGCCACTGCTCTAAGAGAGCCACGACAGTAAACCATGGAGCCATGTGCTTGCGGCTCTAGGAAGGGCTCAACTGTTGGGGACAACGTAGGTTGCTGGCCTGACGAGGTGTATGCGTTTGTGACGGCTGATTCTACTTCTCCTGCTTGATTAATATAAGGACGCTACTATGTCGGCCAATCCAAACGATAGATCACGCCTCGCGAACCGTTAGATGCGAGCGCACGTGGCCGTTGATCCTCCTTCTCGCTTTCGCTCTCTCTTCCTCTATCTTGCTGCATCGTTCGTCCCCCCACGCATACCCTCGCAACAGATGCGCCCCCCTCATCGACCCTGCTCACAGCAGGGCGCACTGTTGGTCACATCATCTTTGACGCTGCTCGCAGCCTCGCCTTCATTGTCGAAGCACTGCCCTGCAACTTGCAGTGTCGGCGCCGCCCCGTCGCAGCATCAGCGCCGCCTGTCGCAACTTCGCCCATCGTTGGTCGCAGCACCAACCATGCTGGTTGCAGCGTCGGCGGCACCCGGTCGCAGCATCAGCGTTGTTTGTCGCAGCTTCACCCATCGCTAGTCGTAGCACCACCCATCGCCGTTCGTAGCACCAACTCCCGTGCTTGGGCTTGAAGCCTCGCCAACAATGGCATCGCGATTCGCGGCCTCGCGGTCACCGGTGGCATTACAAACCGTTGTCGGTTGCAGCATCGGTCGGGCCATCTTCGGGCATCCACCCTCAACCTGCAGCGCACAGATGGGAAGGGGAGGTGGGGGTGACTGTTGGGACGAGAGAGAGAGGGGGAAGGATGAGGTCATCGGGAGAGAGAGAGAGAGAGAGAGCGAGCGAGCGAGCGAGAGAGAGAGAGAGATCAGAGGTGGGGTGGAGATAAGGTCATAAGGATAAGGGAGAGAGGCGGTGTGTAAGGCACACGATGGTGCGTGGCGTGCGTGGAGTGAGCGATCGAAGCGTGTGATCGGCCGCCCGAGGTGGAACATTTTCCTTAATATATACCCTGTTTATCTAATAAAATGCGATTGTTATATACCTTTCGTTGTGAGCGATAGGTAACGCTCGCCAACGAGGGCGCCCGAGGTGGGCCAACCCAGCCAGTCGATTTTTTTTGTTGTTCGTGCGGCTTACCGTATGTGATCGGCTTTTCTGAGTTTTTCTTTGTTTTGTCTTTTTCTTTTATTTATTTTCCCAATTTTCTGGCTTTTTATTTTTTTCCTTGTTTCATGTGTTTTCTATTTTTCATTTTCTTTTTTCTATTTCTATTTTTTCCTTTTATGTTTCATCTTATCTTTATTATTATCTTTTATCTTTTTCAATTTCTCTTTTTTATCCTTTTTATTTTTCTGTTTAGTTTTCTTCTTTTTGTTTATACTTTATTTTGTTTTTTCCTGTTTCTTTTTGTAAATACACGTTGGGTATTCTCTCAAATACACGTTGATACTTTTTAATTGTACGTCAAATAATTTTTGAATACACGATGAATATTTACATGTTGAATATATTTTTAATACAATAAATACTCTTTAAATATATTTTTAAATATATGTTGAACATTTTTTCAAATACATGTTGAATATTATTCAAATATATGCTGAATATTTTTTAAACTCATGGTAAACATTTTTTGATACACGATGAACTTTTTGTAAACACATGGTGAACATTGTTAGAATACACTTTGAACATTTATTATTTATTATTTTATTTTACTCTTTATATTTTATTTTTGCATTTCTTTTGTAAATACACGTTGGATATTTTCCAAATACACGTTAATTGTTTTTAAAATGCATGTGAAACATTTTCCAAATACAAGGTGAATATTTTTTTAATACATGTTGATCATTTTTCAAATACAACAAATAAATGTTGACGATTTTCAAATACATGTTAAACATTTTTCACAAATTATTGTTTCATGAATTATCAGTTTCCTTGGTCCAATATTCTCTGTATGTAGATGTAGTACTCCATTTATTTGTCCGGTCGTTGGAGCTCTTTTTGGTCAGTGCCCACTGATGATTGATCGGTGCTGCGTCATGGAAGCTACATCCTTTTTCTTAGGCGAATGCTAGCTGCATCTGATCAGAAGCAATCGGCGCTCCGCGGTTTCACAGATGGGCGGGCTCCCTGTGGAGATGGGCCGCGAGCATATTACTCACGTCGAGCGCATAGCACCACCGAAAAAAGAAACTAGTTCGGGCTTGAAATGTTCAAAGTGGACCAAACAAATAGCTCAGGAAAGAAAGGTGGACCTTTTTCTCCAAGGCCCGCTCCGCTCGAGCACCTCGTCTCCCTACCATTGTCGTCAAACAGAAGCCGGTCCTCCTCTCCGCAATATGTACAGGGCCGGGTCGGGACGGTGGATCGACACGGTCTCAGATCACGTGTCGGAGTAGTGTACATACTAGCGCGGAAAATGCGCGGCGCACGCCACGCCCGTGGCAAGCCCCGTATATATTCTGAATAAAGATTTTTAATTCAATTTCCATTGTATGTAACTTCTTCTTTATGCCGCTAGCATTGGTTTTGCCTGATCATTAACGTAGATGCTTTTGTTGACATGGGATGGAACAAAAAAGCAAGCTACGTGTAAACAAACTGCATCTCTCTTGGTTTGAGCAATTATTCAGAATTGATTGCTGGGAAACAAAACTTATGTTTGACAAAGTATATTCAGGGCTTCACAGACTCTCTTCTAGTAATGCTCTTGCAGCGCTAACTTTTGCTATCACATTATTTTCACAAATTTATTAGTGGTGTAAAGTAAGTAGATCAGGCAGATCAAAGTAAGTTTAACTTATGTAATTGATAGAGCACATAAAGTAAGCATGTTATCATCACTGAGCAAGCAACAGTGATCTAAAACCATACAGAGATAACATAGTGGCAAGTCATAAGTTTACAGTTGGGAATAGACGGAGTACTCATTATTACAACTAACAAAACGACAGTAGAAAAGAGCAAACAGGTAAAAACTTCATCATGTTGCTAACGATGGGCTTATTCATTTAGCAGGCAAACTGGTACTTGACTGCTTTTTCTTTTATTCGAAGAAGTCGACGATGGAGTTGTCGATTCCTTAGAAGCTTCAGTCTTCGATGCGTCTTGCTTGGCAAGAACATTCTCGTGTTCTTCCTGAGGAAATAGTTCCTTCGCAGCATGGCTGTACCATAGAAAAAAGTGATCCAAAGTTAAATACAACATTTTCATCTTGTGGCTCCTTGGAAGGAAATTATACTAACTTTTTCTTAGTTGCATCCTTCGTTGGTGGACCACCAATGTTCTGCCTTTTTTGCCCTTCTGAGGCTTCCCCAGTGAAAGAAGCTTGATGAAATTCAGCAAAAAGGACGGTTCAAGTTGTATCTTTCATACATCAATTGTTATACACAGTAGACTGTAATTGTTTATACCTGATGTTCTTCTGGCAAGACTTTCTCACTTTATATGGAAGCAAGTTCTGCTGGTAGCAGTGTTGCGAGTAGATTGTGTTCTGCTGCACCACCTGCTGTTGTTGCAGAAGAAGAAGACTGCCCAGTTGATCCTGGATGTGCACTGCTATGTAATGACAGAGGAGCCAATAGTTCTGGATTGGCTTCATGTTCTGTAGATTTTACTTGAAACATGTAGTGGTCGTTGTTCAGAGTGTTGTCATCTAGTACATGGACAAAGTGATTTAGCAAAGATATGAATTGGTATTTGACAAAATTGAATCCTAGCAAGATGGCCGCCAATTAGTATAGACAGCTAGAAGGAGAATTGATTTTGAAAATTCCTAGAAACAATGGAGAGGCCCACCATCGAGAAAACTTGTATGTGCGCTTTATGCTCGCCCCTTTCTCCGGCAAATCCTTGCAGTTCATGTACCACCTATTGTGGAGACAATTTCGGTAGGCTTTGCATGGCGGTGATACGGCTAAAGATAAAAATGATGAGTGGCTTGCTACCTCTCTCATATGGCTGCTACCTCGGGAACTGGAATGTTAATGAATCACCTGGTGACTTTATTAGTAGATTTCCATGTTAGCATGCTTGTAAATCACAGAAAAACTTGTGTTGTTATGGTCTCTACAAATAGATAAATGTGTTTGGTGCTGTGGTGCAGCATTTGAATTTAAACTGAAAACTCCAATAATTTTAATACTTTGGGGACTAATATCTAGCGAAAAAAAGAGCTATATCTACAATTAGATTTAAACTATAATGGCTTCACTATTTGTGTAATTCCCAGTACAGATTTTGGTCACATCAATATGAAAGTTTGGCAAACCAATACTAACTACCAAAGTCTCACTGAAAACATGTTACATGACAAATCTATGGCATGAATTGCCAATTCTCGACATGAAATCAAACAGGAAACATGATGATTTTAAGAGTAAATTTTTCTCTTAAAAATGCTACCCTAAGCAATGAGGCCTTTCCTATTTCAATGGGGAGAGTTTCATATGCTGATAATGAAGTGTTAGTCCATCTCTTACTATTATTCAATGCAAAGGAGAATTTGTAAGAAGAAGAAAATTCTAGAAGAAGAAATCATTAGTCAATAGGCATTGGATTGAAAGCATGGCCGGAGGAAATGGTAGCATTTTTAAGAGAAAAATTTACTCACTAGTAGAAAACAGGACATTAGTCCCGGTTCGTAAGGGCCTTTAGTCCCGGTTGTGCAACCGGGACTAAGGAATCGGGACTAAAGCCCCCCACTTTTAGTCCCGGTCGTATTACGAACCGGGACTAAAGGGGCAGGAGGACCTTTAGTCCCGGTTGGTAACACCAACCGGGACTAAAAGGCCGCCACGCGTCAGCCCCTGCCAAGCGCTGTTTTTTTTTTTGAAAGGAGGGGTTTAGGGTTTTGGAGGGTTTAGGGGTTTCATATTGTGTTTCCCTTTTCTTTTTGTGTTTACCATTCAATTCTTTTTTATTTAGGGTTTTCATTTTTATTTTATGTTTTCCATTCAACTCGACGCTAGCTACTACATATAGCAATGAAGGAACCATTACACAAGATTGTCATGAATATAGAGAAGTGACCTCTCTTTCTTCGTGCTTGGTTGAACAACAAGTTTTCGTATATCTATTCGACACTACTACATATAGTACACGTTCATGCATATATACAATATAACATCTCTTACGATCCCTAATATATAATTGTTGCCAAAATCGCATTCCAATTCCCGATGGTATTCTCCCTATGTATGTATGACCTCTTCAAGTAAGAATCCCGCCAATTCCTCTTGAATTGCTCGTATGCGATCCTTTGGTAGGAGTTCATCCCGCTTCCGTTGGATCTAATTTAAAGAAGGGGGTCAATATATATATATATATATATATATATATATATATATATATATATATATATGAATGAAACTCAACACAATTGATGGTAATAAAATAAAATTGTGAATATTGTTTACGTACTTCAAGTTATTCTAAAATTCTGCTCTTCTCACAGGTCGTCTGGTGAATGAACTCGCAAACGTAGTATCCACATAAATTATTCCCGTCGTCCTGCCTCAAGCACTTTACGAGAATAGAGTTCAATCAAAATAATAATCAAGCATGATAATGGTATTGAAACTAGAATCAAAGAGAGATGCGTGGAACTAGCTAGTACTACTTACATTGGGGTGTCGAAATCGCAGCTCCTTTTTCCATTCACCCCTAGCCTGCTTGGTGAACTCTTTCCAAACCCTGCCCGGCAAAGAAAATGAATAAAGAAGTTATTAATTACTTGATATCAGGAAATGAACGAAAGTTGACGATATAATGCGATAATGATTGAACTTACTTCTGGAGCATTTTACTCATGTCCGCCCACATCTCAGGGTCTTTACGTTTCGAGTCCATGACAATTACTATTCCTGCGTCAAGCTGAATGACTAGCAGAATAAAGTGGAACTTGCGCACGCATAACTCATCAATTACACTTAACCTCGAGTAAGCGAAACATAATGTGCACAAGACAGTAACACTCACTTGAAGTTGTAAGGAAATAGTATTTCCCTTCTGTTTTGTTGTCCAATTAACGCCTTTAGCAAGTTTTTTGCTGTATCCTTGGCGTTGTTTGCTACATTAAATTCATGTACGGTATTTGGGTTAATGAACCCAATGTCATAGATTTGTTTATTTTTGCATTCGAGAATCTTCAATCTGCATAATATAGTAAGGATAATAATTATACATGCAATGAACGAGCTGAGCTAGAGACTTAATTACAGAAATAATACTTACAAACAATAGCAACTGACGATAGTTTTGTCGAGGGCGTCTTGATTGTATAACTGAAATAATTCATCAAATTCAATGTACATCTCCTCGACTCCATTGAAGAAATGCTCATCTTTAATTCCCACACAGATCATGTTGATCCCTTCCTTTGAGGCTTTCATGTACCACTCATGCAATCTTCGCATTTGTGTTGGTAGATGCGGGAGCTCCTCAGGTCTGACGAGAGGCTTCCCGTTCTCGTATCTAAAGGCTAAATCAGCCATGGTGAACTCTCCATGCTCGCCTAAGTATTGACCAAGAGTGAAAGCAACCTCCGGGTCAATAACGATATCGGAAGACACCTTGAGCGGGGGGCACGATTGGTTTTTCTGTTCTCCGAGCTGGGGAATTGTTTTCCCCCTTGCACTACTACTAATTCCCGACCGCTGATGTTCTTTATGTGACTTGATAATAGAGCGGTCATAGTTTGATAGCAGCGGAGGCGGCGGTGGTCGCGTATGGCTTTCCAGACAGCGCTTCGCTTTTGCCGAATCTATTTTCTCCTTTCGCTCGGGCCGTGTCGGTGCAAGCTGGCATTTCACTTCGCCATCCATGACCTTCTTGAGTTCCTCATCACTCAGTTGGTATGGTAACTGTTGGGGAACGTTGCATGGGAAACAAAAATTTTCCTACGCACACACAAGATCTATCCATGGTGATGAGCATCTACGAGAGGGAGAGTGAATCTACATACCCTTGTAGATCGCTAAGCGGAAGCGTTAATAAACGCGGTTGATGTAGTCGAACGTCTTCGCGATCCAAATCGCCGAGCGTCCCGCGATCCAATCACGATCCTTCCGATCTAGTGCCGAACGGACGGCACCTCCGCGTTCAACACACGTACGGCTTGATGACGCCTTCACCTCCTCGATCCAGCGAGCGATGGTGAAGTAGTGGTTGAGTTCCAGCAGCACGACGGCGTGGTGATGGTGGTGAGGAACAATCTCTGCAGGGCTTCGCCAAGCACTACGGAGATTATGACGGAGGAACTAGAGGGCTAGGGTTGCCGGCACACGGCTTGGGAAATCCTGATGTGTCCCGTGTGCTAGCCCTGCCCCTCTATTTATATGTTGAGCCTTGGGGTCTAAACTTGGAGTAAAAGCCTCCTCTAGGTCGGTTTTGCCCGCACAAGGTCGGTTTGGCCCGCAGGGAAAGAGTCCAACTCGGATCCCTGCCGAACCGTGCACAGCCGCACACAAGCGGTAGTACCGCTTCACACAAGCGGTAGTACCGCTTGGGCGGTAGTACCGCTTCATACAAGCGGTAGTACCGCTCGGGCGGTAGTACCGCTTCACCAAGCGGTAGTACCGCTTACGCGGCAGCAAAACTACTTTGCACTTTCCAATACCTCGTGGGCTTTATCCCTTTGGCCCATATAAAGTGTAGCTGCACCCGAACACTTCGGCAAACATCCGAAACCCCTTCCGGTGAACTCTGGAACTCTTCCGGAGATCGAAACACTATTATCACATATATCAATCTTTACCTCCGGACTCTTCCGGAGATCCTCGTCATGTCCGGGATCTTATCCGAGACTTCCGAACAACTTTCGGTCACCAACATAATAACTCAATTATACTAATCGTCACCAAACGTTAAGTGTGTAGACCCTGCGGGTTCGAGAACTATGTAGACATGACCGAGACACCTCTACGGCCAATAACCAATAGCGGGACCTGGATGCCCATATTGGCTCCTACATATTCTACGAAGATCTTTATCGGTCGAACCTCTATGTCAAGGATTCAGTTAATCCCGTATGCTGTTCCCTTTGTTCTTCGGTATGTTACTTGCCCGAGATTCGATCGTCGGTATCACTATACCTAGTTCAATCTCGTTACCGGCAAGTCTCTTTACTCGTTCCGTAATACAAGATCTCGTGGCTAACACTTTAGTCACATTGCTTGCAAGGCTCATTGTGATGTTGTATTACCGAGTGGGCCCTGAGATACCTCTCCGTCATACGGAGTAACAAATCCCAGTCTTGATCCATGCCAACCCAACAGACACCCTCGGAGATACCTGTAGAGCACCTTTATAGTCACCCAGTTACGTTGCGACGTTTGATACACACAAGGTATTCCTCCGGTGTTAGTGAGTTGCATGATCTCATGGTCAAAGGAACAGATACTTGACATGCAGAAAACAATAGCAATAAACTGACACGATCAAATGCTACGTTTACAGTTTGGGTCTTGTCCATCACATCATTCTCCTAATGATGTGATCCCGTTATCAAATGACATCTCATGTCAATGGCTAGGAAACCTTAACCATCTTTGATCAACGAGCTAGTCAACTAGAGGCTTACTAGGGACACAGTGTTGTCTATGTACCCACACATGTATTTGAGTTTCCAATCAATACAATTATAGCATGGATAATAAACGATTATCATGAACAAGGAAATATAATAATAACCAATTTATTATTGCCTCTAGGGCATATTTCCAACAGTCTCCCACTTGCACTAGAGTCAATAATCTAGTTCACATCACTATGTGATTTACATTGTAATGAATCGAACACCCATGCAGTTCTGGTGTTGTTCATGTTTAGCCCTTGGAAGAGGTTTAGTCATCGGATCTGCAACATTTAGATCCGTGTGTACTTTGCAAATATTTATGTCGTCCTCCTTGATGTAATCGCGGATGGAATTGAAACGTCGTTTTATGTGTCTGGTCCTCTTGTGAAATCTTGGTTCCTTGGCTAGAGCAATGGCACCAGTGTTATCACAAAACAGAGTCATTGGGTTAAGCGCACTAGGCACTACTCCAAGATCTGTCATGCACTCCTTCATCCAGACACCTTCCTTCGCCGCCTCCGAGGCTGCGATGTACTCCGCTTCGCATGTAGAATCTGCTACCACGCTTTGCTTGGAACTGCACCAGCTAACCGCACCCCCATTAAGAATAAATACGTATCCGGTTTGCGACTTAGAGTCATCCGGATCAGTGTCAAAGCTTGCATCGACGTAACCCTTTACGACGAGCTCTTGATCACCTCCATAAACGAGAAACATGTCCTTAGTCCTTTTCAGGTACTTCAGGATATTCTTGACCGCCGTCCAGTGTTCCATTCCTGGATCACTTTGAAACCTTCCGACCATACTTATGGCAAGGCTGACATCGGGTCTTGTGCACAGCATTGCATACATGATAGAGCCTATGGCTGAAGCATAGGGGATGACACTCATCTTTTCTCTATCTTCTGCAGTCACTGGGCATTGAGTCTTACTCAACTTCACACCTTGCAATACAGGCAAGAACCCCTTCTTGGACTGATCCATTTTGAACTTCTTCAAAACTTTGTCAAGGTATGTGCTTTGTGAAAGTCCTATTAAGCGTCTCGATCTATCTCTATAGATCTTGATGCCTAATATGAAAGCAGCTTCTCCTAGGTCCTTCATTGAAAAACTCTTGTTCAAATATTCCTTTACGCTTTCCAGCATTTCTATATTGTTTCCAATCAGCAATATGTCATCCACATATAATATTAGAAACGCTATAGAGCTCCCACTCACTTTCTTGTAAATACAAGCTTCTCCGTAAACTTGTATAAACTCGAACGCTTTGATCACTTCATCAAAGCGAAGATTCCAACTCCGAGATGCTTGCACCAGTCCATAAATGGATCGCTGGAGTTTGCAAACTTTGTCAGCATTCTCTGGATCGACAAAACCTTCTGGCTGCATCATATACAACTCTTCCTTAAGGTAACCGTTAAGGAACGCTGTTTTGACATCCATCTGCCAAATTTCATAATCGAAAAAGGCAGCTATTGCTAACATGATTCTGACGGACTTAAGCATCGCTACGGGTGAGAAGGTCTCATCGTAGTCAACTCCTTGAACTTGTGAAAAACCCTTTGCCACAAGTCGAGCTTTATAGACGGTGACATTACCGTCCGCGTCCGTCTTCCTCTTAAAGATCCATTTGTTCTGAATGGCCTTACGCCCTTCAGGTAATACTTCCAAAGTCCATACTTTGTTTTCATACATGGATCCCATCTCGGATTTCATGGCCTCTAACCACTTCTCGGAATCCGGGCCCATCATCGCTTCTCCATAGCTCGTAGGTTCATCGTTGTTTAACAACATGACCTCTAAGACAGGGTTGCCGTACCACTCAGGAGCAGTACGCGTCCTTGTCGACCTACGAGGTTCGATAGCAACTTGATCCAAAGCTTCATGATCATCATCATTAACTTCCTCTTCAGCTAATGTAGGCTCCACAGAAACAACTTTCTGCGCTGCGCTACTCTCAGGTTGAAGTAAAGGTTCAACAACCTCATCAAGTTCTATCTTCCTCCCACTCAATTCTTTCGAGAGAAACTCTTTCTCAAGAAATGTTCCGTTTTTAGCGACAAACATTTTGCCTTCGGATCTGAGATAGAAGGTATACCCAACTGTCTCTTTTGGGTATCCTATGAAGACGCATTTCTCCGCTTTGGGTTCCAGCTTTTCAGGCTGAAGCTTTTTGACATAAGCATCACATCCCCAAACTTTAAGAAACGACAGCTTTGGCTTCTTGCCAAACCAAAGTTCATATGGCGTCGTCTCAACGGATTTCGATGGTGCCCTATTTAAAGTGAATGCAGCTGTCTCTAATGCATAACCCCAAAACGATAGTGGCAAATCGGCAAGAGACATCATAGATCGCACCATATCTAATAAGGTTCGATTACGACGTTCGGACACACCATTACGCTGTGGTGTTCCAGGCGGTGTCAATTGTGAAACAATTCCACACTGTCTTAAGTGACTGCCAAACTCATAACTCAGATATTCTCCTCCTCGATCAGATCGTAGGAATTTAATCTTCTTGTTACGATGATTCTCAACTTCACTCTGAAATTGTTTGAACTTTTCAAATGTTTCAGACTTGTGTTTCATTAAGTAAATATACCCATATCTACTTAAGTCATCAGTGAAGGTGAGAAAGTAACGATAACCACCGCGCGCCTCAATACTCATTGGACCGCACACATCAGTATGTATGATTTCCAATAAGTCACTTGCCCGTTCCATTATTCCAGAGAACGGCGTTTTAGTCATCTTGCCCATGAGGCATGGCTCACATGTGTCAAGTGATTCAAAATCAAGTGACTCCAAAAGTCCATCAGCATGGAGCTTCCTCATGCGTTTTACGCCAATATGACCTAAACGGCAGTGCCACAAGAAAGTGGTATTATCATTATCAATTCTACATCTTTTGGCATCAATGTTATGAACATGTGTATTATTACTATCGAGATTCAATAAGAATAAACCCCTCACATTGGGTGCATGACCATAAAAGATATTACTCATATAAATAGAACAACCATTATTCTCTGATTTAAATGAGTAACCGTCTCGCAATAAACAAGATCCAGATATAATGTTCATGCTTAACGCAGGCACCAAATAACAATTATTTAGGTTCATCACTAATCCCGACGGTAATCGAAGAGCGAGCGTGCCGACGGCGATCACATCAACCTTGGAACCATTTCCCACGCGCATCGTCACTTCGTCCTTTGCCAGCCTCCGTCTATTCCGCAGTTCCTGTTTTGAGTTGCAAATATGAGCAACCGCACCGGTATCAAATACCCAGGCACTACAACGAGAGTTGGTAAGGTACACATCAATAACATGTATATCATATATACCTTGTTTGTTGTTGGCCGCCTTCTTGTCAGCCAAATACTTGGGGCAATTCCGCTTCCAGTGTCCAGTTCCCTTGCAATGAAAACACACAGTTTCTGGTTTGGGTCCATCCTTGGGTTTCTTCACGAGAGGAGCAACTGCTTTGCCACTCTTCTTGGAGTTACCCTTCTTACCCTTGCCATTTTTCTTGAAACTAGTGGTTTTATTGACCATCAACACTTGATGCTCCTTCTGAATTTCAGACTCAGCGGCTTTCAGCATCGCAAACAGCTCGGCGACTGACTTGTTCATCCCGTGCATGTTATAGTTCAACACGAAGCTCTTGTAGCTAGGTGGCAATGATTGAAGAACTCTGTCAGTGATAGCCTCTGGCGGAAGGGGCATCCCTAACTCAGCCAGACGGGTGGAGTACCCAGACATTCTGAGCACGTGATCACTGATAGACCCGTTCTCCTCCATCTTGCAAGCATAGAATTTATCGGAGATCTCATATCTCTCGATCCGGGCATTCTTCTGAAAGATAAACTTCAACTCCTGGAACATCTCATATGCTCCATGACGTTCAAAACGTCTTTGAAGTCCCGGTTCTAAGCCATACAACATTGCACATTGAACTATTGAGTAATCATCAGAACGAGCCTGCCAGGCGTTCACAACGTCTAGAGACTCAACTGGAGCGGGTGGATCACCAAGCGGTGCATCAAGGACATAAGCCTTCTGGGAAGCCGTAAGGATAATCCTTAGATTACGGGCCCAGTCCACAAAGTTACTTCCATCATCTTTCAACTTAGCTTTCTCTAGGAACGCATTAAAATTCAGGGGTGCTACTGCGCGAGCCATGATCTACAACATAAATATAGCAAAGACAACTTAGACTATTGTTCTTAGATAATGAGTTTAGTTAATCATATTTTAAAAAACTCCCACTCAAATTGACATCCCTCCGATCATTCGAGTGTAACATGATCCAAATCCACCAACTCAAGTCCGATCATCACGTGAGTTGAGGTGGTTTCAATGGTGAACATCTTCATGTTGATCATATCTACTATATGACTCATGTTCGACCTTTCGGTCTCTTGTGTTCCGAGGCCATGTCTGTACATGCTAGGCTCGTCAAGTTTAACCCGAGTGTTCCGCACGTGTAACATGGCTTACACCCGTTGTATGCGAACGTAGAGTCTATCACACCCGATCATCACGGCGTGTCTCGAAACGACGAACTTTCGCAACGGTGCACACTTGGGGAGAACACAATTTATCTTGAAATTTAAGTGAGGGATCACCTTATAATGCTACCGTCGTCCTAAGCAAAATAAGATGCATAAAAGGATTAACATCACATGCAAATCATAAGTGACATGATATGGCCATGAACTTGTGCTTTTGATCTCCATCTCCAAAGCACCGGCATGATCTCCATCGTCACCGGCATGACACCATGATCTCCATCATCTTGATCTCCATCAACGTGTCGCCATAAGGTTGTCGCGCCGACTGTTGCTTCCACGACTATAGCTAACGTTTAGCGATAAAGTAAAGCATTACATAGCGCTTAATGATTGACACGCAGGTCATACAATAATTAAAGACAACTCTATGGCTCCTGCCAGTTGCCGTACTCATCGACATGCAAGTCGTGATATTCTATACAAAACATGATCATCTCATACATCACATATATCTCATCATGTAATTGGCCATATCATATCACATCATACCCTGCAAAAACAAGTTAGACGTCCTCTAATTGTTGTTGCAAATTTTACATGGCTGCTACGGGTTTGCAAGAACCGTTCTTACCTACGCAAAACCACAACGTGGTGTAGTGATTGCTTTTTGATCTTCTAAAAGAACCCTCTTCATTGAAATCGATTCAACTAAAGTGAGAGAGACAGACACCCGCTAGCCATCTTTATGCAACGAAGTTACATGTTAGTTGAAGGAACCTGTCTCGCGTAAGTGTACGCGTAATGTCGGTCCGGGCCGCTTCATCTCACAGTACCGCCGAATCAAATATCAACTAGTAACGGCAAGCAATATGTATACACCCACGCCCACAACTCGTTTGTGTTCTACTCGAGATCTCATCTACGCATAGACCTGGCTCATGATGCCACTGTTGGGGAACGTTGCATGGGAAACAAAAATTTTCCTACGCACACACAAGATCTATCCATGGTGATGAGCATCTACGAGAGGGAGAGTGAATCTACATACCCTTGTAGATCGCTAAGCGGAAGCGTTAATAAACGCGGTTGATGTAGTCGAACGTCTTCGCGATCCAAATCGCCGAGCGTCCCGCGATCCAATCACGATCCTTCCGATCTAGTGCCGAACGGACGGCACCTCCGCGTTCAACACACGTACGGCTTGATGACGCCTTCACCTCCTCGATCCAGCGAGCGATGGTGAAGTAGTGGTTGAGTTCCAGCAGCACGACGGCGTGGTGATGGTGGTGAGGAACAATCTCTGCAGGGCTTCGCCAAGCACTACGGAGATTATGACGGAGGAACTAGAGGGCTAGGGTTGCCGGCACACGGCTTGGGAAATCCTGATGTGTCCCGTGTGCTAGCCCTGCCCCTCTATTTATATGTTGAGCCTTGGGGTCTAAACTTGGAGTAAAAGCCTCCTCTAGGTCGGTTTTGCCCGCACAAGGTCGGTTTGGCCCGCAGGGAAAGAGTCCAACTCGGATCCCTGCCGAACCGTGCACAGCCGCACACAAGCGGTAGTACCGCTTCACACAAGCGGTAGTACCGCTTGGGCGGTAGTACCGCTTCATACAAGCGGTAGTACCGCTCGGGCGGTAGTACCGCTTCACCAAGCGGTAGTACCGCTTACGCGGCAGCAAAACTACTTTGCACTTTCCAATACCTCGTGGGCTTTATCCCTTTGGCCCATATAAAGTGTAGCTGCACCCGAACACTTCGGCAAACATCCGGAACCCCTTCCGGTGAACTCTGGAACTCTTCCGGAGATCGAAACACTATTATCACATATATCAATCTTTACCTCCGGACTCTTCCGGAGATCCTCGTCATGTCCGGGATCTTATCCGAGACTTCCGAACAACTTTCGGTCACCAACATAATAACTCAATTATACTAATCGTCACCAAACGTTAAGTGTGTAGACCCTGCGGGTTCGAGAACTATGTAGACATGACCGAGACACCTCTACGGCCAATAACCAATAGCGGGACCTGGATGCCCATATTGGCTCCTACATATTCTACGAAGATCTTTATCGGTCGAACCTCTATGTCAAGGATTCAGTTAATCCCGTATGCTGTTCCCTTTGTTCTTCGGTATGTTACTTGCCCGAGATTCGATCGTCGGTATCACTATACCTAGTTCAATCTCGTTACCGGCAAGTCTCTTTACTCGTTCCGTAATACAAGATCTCGTGGCTAACACTTTAGTCACATTGCTTGCAAGGCTCATTGTGATGTTGTATTACCGAGTGGGCCCTGAGATACCTCTCCGTCATACGGAGTAACAAATCCCAGTCTTGATCCATGCCAACCCAACAGACACCCTCGGAGATACCTGTAGAGCACCTTTATAGTCACCCAGTTACGTTGCGACGTTTGATACACACAAGGTATTCCTCCGGTGTTAGTGAGTTGCATGATCTCATGGTCAAAGGAACAGATACTTGACATGCAGAAAACAATAGCAATAAACTGACACGATCAAATGCTACGTTTACAGTTTGGGTCTTGTCCATCACATCATTCTCCTAATGATGTGATCCCGTTATCAAATGACATCTCATGTCAATGGCTAGGAAACCTTAACCATCTTTGATCAACGAGCTAGTCAACTAGAGGCTTACTAGGGACACAGTGTTGTCTATGTACCCACACATGTATTTGAGTTTCCAATCAATACAATTATAGCATGGATAATAAACGATTATCATGAACAAGGAAATATAATAATAACCAATTTATTATTGCCTCTAGGGCATATTTCCAACAGTAACTTGGCAGGAGCCTCCTTGACGCTTCTTGTACCTGCTCTGGATTTCTTCGCAGTTGTACTACTAGCCGCCGGAGCGGCGGTTCTCTTCCGCCGGGGCTGAGGCAGCGGAGTCTGCTGAGGGGCCTCCTCCCGCGGAGTCTGCTGACGCGGCGGAGACAGCTGACGCGGCGGAGACGGCTGAGGCAGCGGAGATAGAGCTGGATTGGTACTGTGAGGAGTCTGCTGAGGGGCCTCCTCCGGCGGAGTCTGCTGACGCGGCGTCCAATGTGGAAGCACGATGTGTTACTTTCTCCATAGAATGGTACTCCTTCTGGCATCTCCCAGTTCAGTATCCCCTTCACCTGTAGGGATTTCAAGCTCCAGCTGCTCAAATCCGTTCATAACTTCATCCACCCCGACAACAGCATAGCCATCTGGAATCGGAGAGCAATGGTAAGTTCATCAGGTACAGGAGGTAAGGCAAAGCCGACCGCCACCTTCACGGATATGTTCATGCATTTCGCATGTAGATCACAATGTTCCCTCTGCGTGATATCATCCACGGGGTAGCGAGGAGCCGTGATATCATCTATGGGACGAACGAGCTCCGTGGAAGCCACGCTGCTTTTCCGCTGAGATGCTGGGCCGGCAGTCTCGAATGAAGGATCTTTGTGCCGCTGAGTTGGGCCGGTAGCTCGCTGGCTGGTAAGTGCCTCTATTTGCTTCTGCTGCAACGCTACTATTTCTTCTACCTTCTGCAGCCGGTCTGCATCCTGTTTCTTTTTTCTTCCTCGGCTTCTGTAAGTGTCACTGCAGTCGGGAAACCCAACCTTCCACGGAACGGAGCCTGATGTGCCTCGTGTTCGTCCACTGTGTTCAGCATTCCCGAGGGCCCGTGTCAGCTCGTCGTTCTCTCTGTCGGGAATGAACTTCCCGTCCTGCACGTCCTTCATTGCAGCTTGAAGGGCTTTGACGGGTGTTGTAAGTTGCTCTTTTGTATAAATACACTTTCCTGTTTCTGGGTTCAACGTCCCCCCATGCCCGTAGAACCAAGTCCTTGCCCGTTCGATCCACTGCAATGGCTCTGGATCGATCCCTTTAGCAATCAGGTACGTTCTCAATTTTCTCCCACTTAGGCCTGGCAACCTTGTAGCCACCTGACCCCGTAACATGGTGATATTCTTTCTTTGCAGCATTTATCTTATTTCTTTCTGACCTTTTCTTATCTTCATCCGATTTCTTGTACTTCACAAATACGTCCCAGTGATCTTTTAACTTCTCATGTGCTCCGGTGAATGTTGGAGTCTTTTCTTTCTGGACATAGTCTTAGTTCAATCTTTTCTTCCAGTTGCAGAATTGTGCGGCCATCTTCTTAAGAGCCCACGACTTGACTTTTCGCTCTATAACTGGGTTATTTGGATCCACCTCTGGCGGTAGGGTGAAATTTGTCATGAGCATATTCCAAAGTATTTCTTTGCATCTATCCTCGACATAAGTAACTCCATCGTCCGCCTTTGGCTTATTCCATTCTTGAATGGAGATCGGGATGCTGTCCCTAACAATAACTCCGCACTGACTTATAAATGCATCTGCGTTCTGCTTGGGAGCAATCGGTTTGACATCTGCATCGACTTCTTCGATCTTGAACCTTTCATTATCGCCCAACCTTTTTTTCGGGCCTCGTTTCTTTATCGAAGATTGGCTCGATCCGGAGGGCTAAAAGAAGAAAGCAGCGTTAATATATGTATATACAAATCAATTAATGCATCTAGTCAGCAGAGGCTTAATTAATATACCTCGCCGGACTTTGTAATAATTAAGGTTCCAACACCGGAGCCGTCATCTTCTCGCTCCATTCTCTCACCGGAGCCGTCCATTCCCTCACCGGAGTCGTTCAGAAAATGTTAGGTGATATCATCATCTCCGTCGCGGATTATTTCCTCCAACATGTTTTCTTGTTCTTCGTCTTTGGCGTGTTCCGGATCCATAGTTTCTACAATCACTTGCAAGTTATTTCATATGCATTTTATACAGTTTTAGTATTCTGGACAGAACAGCAAGTTTATTTATTTTAACATGTATGATGATGGCAAAACATAATCTACAAGAGAAATCGAAACAAATGCATATAAAGAATGTCTCGATCGGAGTTACGGTTCTACCGGAACGAAATGGTGAGGACTCTTCACCGGCGATCGTCGGGGACTCCTCCGGCGATCGTCGGGGACTCCTCCGGCAACCCAAAATATTGGGAAGGAAACGGTGAGGACTCTTCACCGGCGATCGTCGGGGACTCCTCCGGCAACCCAAAATATCGGGAAGGAAACGGTGAGGACTCTTCACCGGCGATCGTCGGGGACTCCTCCGGCGATCGTAGGGACTCCTCCGGCAACCCAAAATATCGGGAAGGAAACGGTGAGGACTCTTCACCGGCGATCGTCGGGGACTCTTCCGGCGATCGTCGGGACTCCTCCGGCAACCCAAAATATCGGGAAGGAAACGGTGAGGACTCTTCACCGGCGATCGTCGGGGACTCCTCCGGCGATCGTCGGGGACTCTTTTCACCGGCGATCGTCGGGGACTCCTTCCGCTTAAATTCTTTTGAACTAAATTCTACCAGCAAGAAGACATAAAAATTCTCTTCTTTCATGTTCAAACCTACCTCATATGATGCTTGCATTAAATCACACAAAAATGACAAAATGGCATCTTTTGCAAAAATGACATGCAACAAAATCAATACAAAATATTGACCAAGTTTATATACAAAATATTAACATCCACAATACAAAATCAATACCATTAGAATTAACATCCACAATATATTAACATCCACAATACAAAAAAGAGACAGCTAGCTAGGCGGGCGGCGTCGGAGTGGCCTGAGCGCGGGCGGCGGCGGCGTCGGCGTCGGTGACCGCGGGGGGGGGGATAGGAGGAGAGGAACGACGGCGGCTCACAGCTAGCCGGGGAGCGGGGGGTGGCGAGGCTCGGTGATGCGCGCGGCTCGGGGAGGAGGGCGAGGAGGTCCGGCGTCGGCGACCGTCGGCGACGAGGGCGGCGGGGCGACGAGCGGCTACGGGCGTCGGCGACAGGGGGGAGCGATCTCCGGCGGCCTGGCGGCGGCGTGGTGTGGTTCGGCGTCGGGGCAGGCCTGCGCGGTGTTGCAAGATAGATGGAGAAGATTGGGGGAGGAAGATGGCCTGGGCGGTTAAATACCTCGAGCTTTAGTCCCGGTTGGTGGCACAAACCGGGACTAAAGGCCAACCTTTAGTCCCGGTCGGAGCCACCAACCGGGACTAAAGCTAATTTTCGGCAGCCAAAAGGACGCGAATGGGTAGGCATTTAGTCCCGGTTGGTGGCTACGACCGGGACTAAAGGTTGGCGTTTAGTCCCGGTTTGTGCCACCAACCGGAACAAACCTGGTGTTTTAATCAAAAACAGATTATGTTTAGCTCTTTTAGTTTTATACCTTTTTCCTTTGTTTTAATTATTTTAGTTCATGTTTTCTTGTTAATCTTTTGCCAAATTATATTATGTTAATTCTAAGTTAATATTATTTTGATCATAACTAGAGTTTTATAAAAGCTTTTTAGTTGATTCTTTTTGCTATTGAAGAATATTATGAAATACTTTTTGTTAACCTAATAATGTTATATTTTCTTTTCTGTTAAGTTATTAGTTTAGTATTTTGTTTTGTTTTCTATTTGCTTTTTCTTATTGTTTTCTTTATTGCTTTATTCATTGATTGTATTTTGATTGCTAGAATGCTTGCTAGAGTAAATGCTTATATGAATGCAATGTTTGATTATATAGATTTTCATCAGATAGTGACAAATAGTTCTATCAAGTTATTTTTCATAGGTACCATTGCCGCAACATTTCGCATTGAAGGGCCAGCATCAGGTGGTGGTTTGTCAATATGTTTTTGAAAATATGACACAAGGCGATCAATGCTGTCAAAATCTTTCTTCCGGAATCTAAAGCCCTTTGGGTATAACCCAACATACTCATGATGTGGGTTTGTACTCCTGATGTAAGATAATATAAAGGTGCCTGGATGTTCATGAGATATGTCTGCATATTTGTACAAGGAAAGAAACATACATTTACCAAAAATTAAAACAGATGCCAATCTTGCCAGTTAATACATCGCCTTCATGTAACTGTAGTGATTCTAGATCAAAGCCATCATCAGAATAGTTGTGGAGCATAACTATGCCGAACAGTTACTTGAACAATCCTACCATCTGATATGTTGTCCTCAGTTTCACCAGAAAGCAACCAGAACTCCTCTCATCTAGACTTGGCTCGGCATAAGGGGTCCTCCGATCAGAGAAACCACACAGTAGGGGTGGAATCTTGCAAAACTTGGGATTTTCCAGCTATAAGTCCGAAAACTCACTAGAGAGAAAGTCTTCACTTTTTCTTCGCATGTGTCCCTTGCTTATTGCGCCGTAACCATGGATAATCTTCATCATTTAACAGGATGCTTGGGTCAGTCTTCACTGTGAAGGGAGGAATTTCATCAAACTTTTCATAATCTTCTGACATGTCTGTCTTGTCCTCCACTCCCATGATGTTTCTTTTCCCTGAAAGAACTATGTGGCGCTTTGGCTCATCGTATGATGTTCACTTCCTTATCTTTTCTTTTTCTCGGTTTGGTAGACATGTCCTTCACATAGAAAACCTGCGCCACATCATTCGCTAAGACGAATGGTTCTTCTGTGTACCCAAGATTGTTGAGATCCACTGTTGTCATTCCGTACCGCAGGTCTACCATTACCCCGCCTCCTGTCAGATTGACCCATTTGCACCGGAACAAAGGGACCTTAAAATCACGTCCATAGTCAAGTTCCCATATCTCCTCTATGTAACCATAATATGTGTCATTTTCCCTATTGGTGTTTGCTGCATCAAAGCGGACACCACTGTTTTGGATGGTGCTCTTTTTATCTTGAGCAATCGTGTAAAATGTATTCCCATTTATCTCGTACCCTTGGAAAGTCAATACAGTCGAAGATGGTGTCCTGACCAACAAGTACAGCTCATCTCCAACAATGATGTCATTCATGAGATGTGTTTGCAACCAACCGCCAAAAGTCGCCATGTGTGTACGTTTAATCCAGGGGTCAGACAGCTCCGGGTTCTTGGAGCGTACAATATTCATGTGTTCCTCGATATACGGGGCCACCAAGGTAGAACTTTGTAGAACTGTGTAGTGTGCTTGCGCCCAAGAATGCCCGTCCCTACATATTATTGATTTTGGTCCTAGCGTGCCTTTTCCACTCAGTCTCCCCTCATGCCGCGATTGAGGAACACCAATCGGCTTAAGGTCAAGAATAAAGTCAACACAAAACTCAATAACCTCCTCTGTTTCATGGCCCTTGGAGATGCTTCCTTCTGGCCTAGCACGGTTATGAACATATTTCTTTAAGACTCCCATGAACCTCTCAAAGGGGAACATATTGTGTAGAAATACAAGACCCAGAATGGCAATCTCTTCGACTAGGTGAACTAGGACGTGCGTCATAATATTGAAGAAGGATGGTGGGAACACCAACTCGAAACTGACAAGACATTGGACCAAATCATTCTGTAACCTTGATAGGATTTCTGGATCGATTACCTTCTGAGAAATTGCATTGAGGAATGCACATAGCTTCACAATGGCTAATCGAACATTTTCTGGTAGAAGCCCCCTCAATGCAACCGGAAGCAATTGCGTCATAATCACTTGGCAGTCATGAGACTTTAGGTTTTGGAATTTTTTCTCTGACATATTTATTATTCCCTTTATATTCGACGAGAAGCCAGACGGGACCTTGACACTGAGCAGGCATTCAAAAAAGATTTCCTTCTCTGCTTTGGTAAGAGCGTAGCTGGCAGGACCTTGATACTGCTTTGGATTCATGCCGTCTTTTTCGTGCATACGTTGCTGGTCCTCCCGTGCCTCCGGTGTATCTTTTGTCTTCCCATACACGCCCAAGAAGCCTAGCAGGTTCACGCAAAGATTATTCGTCACGTGCATCACGTCGATTGCAGAGCGGACCTCTAGGACTTTCCAATAGGGTAGCTCCCAAAATATAGATTTCTTCTTCCACATGGGTGCGTGTCCGTCAGCGTCATTCGGAACAGATTGTCTGCCAGGACCCTTTCCAAAGATTGCTTTTAAATCCTTGACCATATCAAATATATCATCACCAGTACGGTGGACAGGCTTCTTCCGGTGATCTGCCTCACCTTTGAAATGCTTGCCTTTCTTTCTTAAGGGATGCCTGCTCGGAAGAAATCGACGATGTCCCAGGTACACATTCTTCTTACATTTGTCCAAATATATACTTTCAGTGTCATCTAAACAGTGCGTGCATGCATTGTATCCCTTGTTTGTCTGTCCTGAAAGGTTACTAAGAGCAGGCCAATCATTGATGATTACAAACAGCAACGCTCGTAGGTCAAATTCCTGCTGTTTGTGCTCATCCCACACACGTACACCTTTGATATCCCACAACTGTAAAAGTTCTTCAACTAATGGCCTTAGGTACACATCAATGTCGTTGCCGGGTTGCTTAGGGCCTTGGATGAGCACTGACATCATAATGAACTTCCACTTCATGCACAACCAAGGAGGAAGGTTATAGATACATAGAGTCACAGGCCAGGTGATATGATTGCTGCTCTGCTCCCCAAAAGGATTAATGTCATCTGCACTTATACCAAACCATCAGTTCCTTGCGTCATCTGCAAACTCCGGCCACTTTTTCTCGATTTTTCTCCACTGCGACCCATCAGCGGGTACTCTTAACATCCCGTCTTTCTTACGGTCTTCTTTGTGCCATCACAACAACTTGGCATGCTCTTTGTTTCTGAACAGACGTTTCAACCCTGGTATTATAGGAGCATACCACATCACCTTGGCAGGAACCCTCTTCCTGGGGCGCTCGCCCTCAACATCACCAGGGTCATCTCGTCTGATCTTATACCACAATGCACCGCATACCGGGCATGCATTCAAATTCTCGTACTCCTCACCGCGGTAGAGGATGCAGTCATTAGGGCATGCATGTATCTTCTGCACCTCTAATTCTAGAGGGCAGAGAACCTTCTTTGCTTCGTACGTACTGTCAGGCAATTCGTTATCCTTTGAAAGCTTCTTCTTCATTATTTTCAGTAACTTCTCAAATCCCTTGTCAGATAAACCATTCTCTGCCTTCCATTGCAGCAATTCCAGTGTGGTACCGAGCTTTGTGTTGCCATCTTGGCAATTTGGGTACAACCGTTTTTTGTGATCCTTTAACATGCGATCGAACTTCAACTTCTCCTTTTCACTTTCGCATTCTCTCTGTGCATCAACAATGACCGGGCGAAGATCATCAGCGGGCACATCTGGTGCCTCTTGATTTTCAGCTTCCCCCGTTGCAGTATCACCGTATTCAGGGAACATAGGATAGTTGTCATCATCCTCTTCTTCTTCATTGTCTTCCATCATAACCCCTCTTTCTCCGTGCTTGTTCCAACAATTATAGTGGGGCATGAAACCGGACTTAAGCAGGTGGAAGTGAAGGGTTTTCGAGGAAGAGTAATCCTTCGTATTCTCACAGACAACACATGGACAATACATAAAACCATTCTGATTGTTTGCCTCAGCCACATCGATAAAATTATGCAAGCCCGTAATGTAATCGGAAGTGCGTCGGTCACCGTACATCCATTGCCGGTTCATCTTCATTATATAATTAAGTATATCAAAAACCATTACAGAACATCATGAATAGAGAAATGACCAAATTAATACAAGTTCATCATCACATTAAAACCAAAGTACAGTAGTGAACAAATGTTATTACTGCAAAAATAAATACATAAAGTTCATACATAGTTCTCATAAAACAACAAACTATATCTAGAGCATCTAATTAAAACATACATTGAAACTAACATACAACTATGTAAAACATTTAAATGCAACAACAAATGCCATCAAAATCGCAACTAAGGTAACAATTGATCCAACAGCATAATGATATCAAGCCTCTTTATCAATGGCATATTTTCTAATCTTTCTAATCTTTAAGCGCATTGCATCCATCTGGATCTTGTGTAGATCGACGACATCGGCAACATGCAACTCCAATTTCATCTTCTCTTCTTCAATTCTTTTCAATTTTTCTTTCAAATAATTGTTTTTCTTTTTCAACTAAATTTAACCTCTCGACAAGAGGGTCGGTTGGAATTTCCGGTTCACATACCTCCTAAATAAAAACATTTATGTCAAGTTGGTCGGCATAATTGTCATAAACACTAAATGAAACAAATAGTTATAAAAGATAATATATACCACATCCGAATCATAGACTGGACGAGAGCCGACGAGGGCGGATATCAAAACCATGGCACTATATAATAACAAACAATAATACAAGTAAGAAAATTATACAACTAGCTATCTAAATCATACAAGTAAGAATTTTTTCTTTTTAAAAAAAGATAAGAACAAGAGGCTCATCATGGTGGTGCCGGCGACGAGATCGATGCGGGCGATCGACGGCGGTGAGGACGGGGACGGGGACGGGCTTGGAGGAAGAACAGAGGAGAAGAAAGAGGAGAAAGCTTAAGTGTGGCTCGGGCACCTCATATCATGTTTGTTTTGTGTGAACTCAATTGGCATCATGCTCTCAGGCATTTCATCGAACACCTCATGTGCATAGGAAGGGAGAACAAAGTAGCACACACCTCCCACCTTCTGTGAGAAAAAAACAAAGGAGAGGACGGGCAGGGGCGGGGGTATATATAGGCAAATTTGTAGTCCCGGTTGGTGTTTAAAACCGGGACTGAAGACAGACCTTTAGTCCCGGTTGAAGACACCAACCGGGACTAAAGGGCATCGCACCCATTTAGTCCCGGTTGGTGTCTCCAACTGGGACTAAAGGTCCCATTTGAACCGGGACTGATGCCTGTCGAGCCCCCACCGGCGCCCTAGCCGCTCGAACCGGGACTAATGCTCACATTAGTCCCGGTTCGTAATGCAACCGGGACTATTGCTCCGATCCAGCTTGAACCAAAGCCTGTTTTCTACTAGTACAGCAATCCGCTATAGCCAACCAAAGCTCATTTGCATGTTTGTATCGACACAAGGCATGGAAGGTGTCTTCCCTTTCTAAACCGCAGATAGGGCACAGGTCGTCTACCTCAAGTGTACGTTTATGCTTCAACTCCCAGGTAGGCAAAGAATTGGTGGCAACACGCCAGACAAAAATACAAACCTTGGGTGGTGCTCTGCACTTCCAAACCGTGGCCCAGGTTGCACGTTTTCCATCAGGGGAGCTGCTGGAAGAAACTTGTAGCGGCTGATGTATCTCCTCGAAAGCAAGCCTATATGCACTACGGGCCGAAAAAATTCCTGATGGCTCACACGCCCAAGCAAGAAAATCGTCCTGATTCCGAGTAGATGGTTTTATTTTCATGATAGAATCAGCATCTAAAGGAAATTGTCGACGGATCAGAGCACTATCCCAGTTTCCATTGAAATCCAAAAGCTCCGACACCCACCGTAGACGGCACCGGCCCTTAGGAGAGATGACTTTAAACGAAGGTTTCCTCGGAATCCACCAATCCCGCCAGATGCGGACCTGTGTACTATTGCCAATTCTCCAAATGAGCCCTTTCTTAAGAAGGTCTAGGCCATGAGATATACCTTGCCAAGAGGCCGAAGGATTTCCTGTAAACACCGTGTCCTCAAGCCTTCCATTGGGATAATATTTTGCTCACAGCAACTGGGCACATAAGCTATCAGGATTTGTCAAAAGGCGCCAAGCTTGGCGGGCAAGTAAAGCTTGATTAAATATCCTGAAATCCCGGAAGCCAACTCACCCCATACTCTTCGGTTTGATTATGTCATCCCAAGATTTCCAGTGAGTTTTCTCTTGCCTTTTTCAGAACCCCACCAATAATTTCGGATCATCTGGTTTAGGTCATCACATAATCCCAGTGGTAGCTTGAAAATACTCATGATATAGGTAGGAATTGATTGCGCAATGGACTTAATAAGTACCTCCTTACCACTTTGAGAAGGACAGCCCCATAAAGTCATTCTCTTTGTCAGCTTCACTTGAAAATTTTGGAATTTACCCTTTGTCATGCGCCCATCAGGAGTTGGTAAACCCAAGTATTTCTCCTCAAAATTTACATTATCAACTTGGAGCATCGATCTGACTTCCTCTTGCTGACCAAGAGGGCAAGAGCTGCCAAACAAAATAGAACATTTGGCAGGATTCAATAGTTGGCATGTTGCAGAAGCATAAGAATTCAGAATATTTTTCACATGGGTTGCCTACCCTTGTTTTGCTTCAAAAAACAATAGAGTATCATCCGCAAACAAGAAATGAGATATCCTCGGAGCTCTGCGGCAAATTTTCACTGGAGTAACATTCCCATTTGAAATTCCTTTATCCAATAAAGCAGAGAGACCATCAGCCACGAAAAGAAATAAATACGGTGATAAGGGGTCACCTTGCTGAAGACCACGCGTCGGTGCAAATGAATCCAAGATTGTTTCATTTAATTTTACAGAATATCTCACAGTGGTGACACATGTCATAATCCAATCAACCCATTTGTGAGCGAAACCAATCTTTTGCACCATCTGCCTAAGATAACTCTAGTCCACCCGATCATAAGCTTTGGATCAAGTTTATATGCACAGAAGCTTTTTGTGGGGTCTTTCCCTTGCTTAATGTAGTGGATGCATTCAAAAGCAATCTAAGCATTATCAGTAATCATCCAACCAGGGATAAAAGCGCTCTGGGTAGGAGATATGGTGCCATCAAGAAGGGGTCTAAGTCTGTCTACTAAACATTTAGCAACAACTTTATAAATCACATTGCATAGGCTAATTGGGCGGAAATCTGTTAGCTTAATTGGGTTTGCAATCTTAGGGATTAGAACAATGAATGTATCATTTACGTGATCAGGCATAATACCCGTATGAAAAAACTCTTTTACAGTGGCCCAATTACGTTGGAAAAACTGGGCCGGAAATTCATGCTACTAGCAATTGTTAATTAAAATATATATTTTTGATTATTGGAAAGCCTACTGTCCACCCTGAATTTTTTGTTGTAGAGATGGTGAGAATCCATGAGAGAGAATTGAGAAGTATAGTTGCATGTATGAGTGTATATATTTTCGACCTTTTTTTGGGACCACCGCCCTTAAAATAGATTAAAACGAACTACTACCTCCTTTTCGGTTTATTAGGCCTCGTGTATCCCTAGATGAACCATTTGATCAACGTAGTACCATTTATATATCACAAAATAAATATCATTAGAAACTTCAAATTTTGAGTTATATAAATTTTGGGATATATTACTTGTATTATATTGGTTAAATTGTCAATCTAGGGTTTCGCGCAGGCCTAATATACCGGAAAGGAGGTAGTATTGCGATCTTTTTGGCCAGCTCCATCACCCACGAAGAACAGAACCAATCAACACACCATTACTACTCACGCTTTTACAAAATAGAGCGATAGCATGGCCTACCACATTGGCATCGCCACTAATCTTGACGATCTTCGTAAATGCGCCATGAGCCGCAATGCAACCTTCTTCAAATCGACGATAGCAAATCTGTCCAAGGCAACAGGAAGAGATACCCAAGATAAGCACTATGTGTAATACTACAGGAAAAACATTTTTTGCCTTGTGTTTCTCGGTACGCCGAGAGTATTCTATCGGCCTCTCGGCTTATGGCCCTCTAAGCCGAGTATCTTGGTCAAGGCGCACGGCGAAGAACGATCTCTCGGCGTACAACCACGTATGCCGTGACATGACTCAAAAACACTCGGCATATTTTAAAAAAACTCGGCGTACAACCACGTACGCCGTGACACGACTCAAAAACACTCGGCGTTGTCGTGGCCGCACGGCGAACAAGCGCACCACGTGGCCGTGCTCGTCGCAGTTGACGGCACCGTGACGGAGGGCGCGTGCAAGCCGTGTGTCTCTGAGGGCACACACGGTGTAATTAAGGTGGGCAGCCTTTGACCACAGGCCGCAGGCGGTTGTTCACACGCAACACCGCTCTCTGCACACCTCGTCGCCCAGCGTGGCCATGCGGATTCCAAGGCCGCCATTAATGGCGGCATAACGCCGGCCACCAACCTCCCCGCCCTCTCTCGCCTACCCCCCCCCCCCCCCCCCCCCCCCCCCCCCCGCCCCCCCGCATCGCACACAACTCCCCCGCCGTCCATCTTCGCAGCCGCCCAATGCCGCCACCCACCTCCAAATGCACGCCGTTTCCACTCCCACCACCGCCGCGATGCCGCGTCACAACCACGAGGCCGGCATCAGCTGCTGGCCCTCGCGCAGCCTGTCTGTTGCGGACGCCGAGGAGCTGGCGCGGTTCGCCCTCATGGCGCCGCCCGACATGCGGCTGCCGAAGGGATGGTACCTTAGCCTAGGAGGCGTTATGGTGGCGCCGGTCCCTCCCGTCGGCACGCCCGCCATACGACGGGCCATCGCCGTGTTCTGAGCGCGCATGGCGCCGGAGACGAAGGCGCTGCCGGAGTACGCGGCCGACAACCCGTACTGGCCGGGCATCCTCGCCGAACAGCGGCAGGACCTGCTCAACCGGTACGATGGCCCCGTCGTGCCGTTCCGCCACAACCGCGAGGCGCGGCGCGCGTTCTGGGCCGGGCGCAACCTCGGGGATGTGCTGGCCACGTACCGCGGGCAGGCCGCCATGCCCTCCGCCGCGCCCGCCATGCACCAGGCCGTGCCCGGCGTCCACCAGGCTGCGCACGGTGTCCACCACAGCACACCCAGCGTGCACCATAGCGCGCGGTGGCGCCCCGCTGCGTCAGGCGGCCTCCGCATCCCGAATCCGGAGCCGGAGTGGGGCGGCACGGCGGTGAAGCAGGAGCCAGACCTGCCGCCCCTACTGGCGGCCTAGAACGTGGAGCCCGAGGACGGCGACCCGGAGGACGAGCCCGGCCTCCTTCGTACGCTCCGGGAATCGGAGGCGTACCAGCCGCCGCCGCGTCACCCAGATGACCCGGCGGACGTGCCGGGCCTCCACTTTGCCCTTCGCCAGTCGGTCGACGACGTCGCCATCGACGTGGACGCCGAGGACGACGATGACTGGCTCTACGGTAGCGACGTGGACGACGAGGACGATGCGTAGGCGACATGGATAACGTGTGGGTGGCATGGACGGCCAGGACTAGCTAGGGTTTATAATTTAGGTTTTAAATTTCGTTCAATATATTGTAAAAAACCTAAATGTTGAATGAAATTTGAAATGTTTGACTCGGCCTGTGTGATATTCTAATGAACGGCGTGGTGTTCCAATTTTTTGTAAATATTTTAGGAAAAAAAATCGTTAAAAAAAATTGCCCATAAGTGCGGAAAAAAATTAGCACGCCCGGGGTCACAAAGGGCTGTAGCGTAATTGGCCCATCACCGTATCAAGCCCACACAAGGGGCGACTGGTGACGGGCCTTTCTACGTAGTTAAGCCCAGTGACACGGGCCCAACGGGGCAGAAGCGGCCGATACTGCAGTTCGTTAGTTTGACAGGAGACAGGAGCTCGACGTCTCTGTCGCGACTGCCTATTTAAGCCGGCCGCAGCGCCCCTCGCACAGCGAGGTGGGACTATATTCCTGCATAAAAAGACAAAAAACAACTACTGAGAAACTACCGACGATGAAATCAAGCAGCCAAGCTAACATAAACAACCAAAAACACTTACTTCGGATTTTCTGAGTACGTGGACCTGTTATGACCTTGTCTTTTGCATATGCCACATAAACATGTGCTTCTCTCGCTGAATGCTTTGGGTCTACCATTTTTCGTCGAGTGCGGGTTATCTTTTGGAGGACATTTTGTGTTTTGCTTAGGTGCGCCTTTGGTGGAAACTTTTTTAGGATCACCAACTTCAACTACATTTACCTTATGTGCATCTTCATCGGCGAAGCTTCTGTGACCATTTATTCCATTCTCATGCCCATGTTTCTTGGATATTATGTCCTGTAGATATTCCTTCATCTTATCGAACAAGAATGGGTCATTGCATGCCACATGGAAAGCTTCTGCCCCTAATATACTCAGCTAGCTATACTGGGCTCGCTCCCCTGCCCCTGACCAGCCCCAGCTAAACAGATCGCTTGTGCGCCTGGCAGGCAATCCATCTCTTGCCTTTTTTGAGAACCGTCAAAGAACACATCACTTTGGTATTTCAGATAATTTCAGATGCTTCAATACATGCATGATATGCTTGCAAGGGAGTCCCACACGAATCATTCTCCGACAGCTGCACTTTATAGTTTCTTTAGAGTTCCTAGGTGTATAATCCACAATAAAGGTGTATTTACTGTTATTTTTTCATGCCACCATAAACCTTTGAGATTCAATTCCCACCAGTGTTTCAAATATGTCGCCAATCTTTTTCAGTTCCTACTGCAAAATGTAGAAGTTTCCCGGAGTGAATGCATGGGAAGCAGCCACCCCAATGTCTTTCGAATCAGTAATTGCCACCGGTAAAGACTGCGAAGCCGTGCAGTCTTATCGCGCCTCGTTTTTACGAAAGTGAACAATGCAGTTCTCATAGTACACAATCAAATCCACTAGGGTCATACCAAAGTCCAGGTGAAGGTGAAGACATGAATTCAAACTTTCACTCCTCTGGTTGCTTCGCATACCAAGGAAAAAGCCATCAGACAGATATGAGGTGGCCCAAAGTGTCTTCTTCTTATACATCCTACTCAGCCAATCTTTGGTTTTATCCGTTTGCCATTTTCGAACAAACGTGCTCCATCTCTCCTCAAAGGCGACATGAGAAGTGGCGTAGTACAAAAGCGACCTAAACTCCTTCAAGGACTGATGATTAAGGTGTTTCTGCATATTTTTTCGATATGCCCCACACATAAATGGTGCTGCACATCTGGAAGGACCTTCCGAATAGCTCTGATCATCGTTGCATCCCCATCGGTGATTACCGCCTTTGGCTTCTGCTGACACATTGCTCTTGGGAATGCCTCAAGTAGCCAAACATAGGTTGCTTCGGTCTTGTCTGATACGATAGAGCATCCAAATATGGTAGTGTTATGGTGATTGTTCAGACCGGCGAAAGGAATGAATGGCATACCATACCGATTCATCTTGTAAGTACTATCAAAAACCGTTACGTAACCATAATCTTGATAGTCCTGCCGTGACTGGGAATCACACCAGAACATACTTTTCAAACACCCTTCCACATCTTCCTGGTACTCAAAAAAGAAATCGGGGTCCTTCTCCTTTCTGCTTACCATAATGCCAATGGTTGTGCCAACATCACCATTTTCAATCAGCTTCCTCTTCTCCCTGCAACACAGGTTGTAAACATCCCGCATTCCAAAGCCTGCTTTATCGTACCCACCATATCTGCTGATGAAATTATCCATGATGATGTGCTTTCTGATCCCTGATGCTCCTATTGCTAATATCTCAGCTCTCTGGAAAGCCTTGATCTTTTTATGAGACCAAAGAAATGGGACTTCATCGGGTCTAGCGAGGACATGGTTGTGATCGTCGACAAAACTCCCAACGAACCATACTCCATGGGATCTATCGAGCTTCACACCGAAATGCACTTTGCAGTCACACCGAGTCTCCGGTCTTAGCCTACGGCTGTGGCCATCCATGGTTAAGAACTTACTTTGCCGTTTCCCTTCCCTGGATCAAACAAACCGCCTGAAGCGTACAACTCCTGAAGGACCTTTCCCTCGTTTCACCTTCTCCCTTCTTATGCTGAAGCCACGATCTTTCGCATAGTTGTTGTAAAACCCGTACGCCTTCGCTTCAGAACCAAATGTCATGGCCATTATCTTCCAATACCTATCCAGCACTTGTTACAGATCTTCACCATGCCCAATGTCCATGTCTGATTCCCCATGATCGTCATGCTCATCATGCCCAGTACGAGAACCGACGTCCACCTACACAATTACAAACAGACATGTAAGTTGTCATATCATTGCTTGCCATACAAAATATTGAACGTACTTGACTCATCTTATCAGCGTAAGATTCCTCGAGATCGTTCTGCTCATTTTGACCACAGACGTACACCTGCAAATTTTATAACAAACACATTTAAGTTGTCATGCAGTTGCTTGCCATAATAACAAGAGTCAACGTACACGTCACTCACGTTATCACTGTCGGCTTCATCCCCACCATGATGGTTGTCCTTGGGAGGTAGACTTTCATAGGATGACCAAGATCCATCCTCGCTACTAGATGCATCGCCGACATATCCGGTTTCATGCTCCATCCAACTTGAGCTCGAGGTCCCGATCACTGCGAACACTGCAGAAAATCAATGGTAACATATTCATTTCGACTGCAAAACCGATGCCATCTTTGAAAAAACATGTATAAACACACAAGACTCGGGCCAAAACAATGCCACGAGTTAACAAAACTCTAACTGAAAACCGAAAAACTATGCTCTCGTAGTTGCCTAAAAGTGCTTCCATGCCAGCCAAAAACGCTGCCATGGCAGGCAAACTACGAGACGCATGGCAGGCAAAAACGCTGCCATGGCAGGCAAACTACCAGACGCTGCCATGGCAGCCAAAAACGCTGCCATGACAGCCAAAATCGGTTGGGGCTGGTTTTATACCTAATACCGCGGCGAGGATGGTGATGTGGCCGCCGCAGCGGCGATGGCGACGTGCCGGCGAGGACTGCAGATGGCCGCCCGTGTAGTGGCCGTCGCAGTGTGGATCGCCGGTGCAAATGGTCACCGGTGACGTGGCCACCGCAACGTGGATCGCCGATGCAAATGGCTGCCAGAGTCGTGGCAGCCGCAACGGGGATGAGGTGCTGGTGAGGAGTGTAGATGGTCGCCGCTGACGTGCCGCCGAGGTGCCGACGAGGAGTGGAGGTGGCCGCCGCTGACGTGGCCGCCGAGGTGCCGGCAAGGAGCGGAAATGGCAGCCGCCAGAATCGCGAGTAGGCGCGGATAGGGAGGGATTGCGGATCGGGAGGGGCAATGGGTTGAGGTAAGGCCATGCAACCCGATGTATTTGTGCAAGGGATCGTTGGAATGACTTTGATTATGCAACGTTATTTGTATGTGTCCGATTGCAACGGAGTTGTCTCTTGTCTTCTTCTCGTTCTAAGGCCCTGCAGGTACCCAGGACCCCATAGATCGATCAAGGAGGAGGTAAGGAGCAAGAAGGACGCAGAACGCTAACCCGAACAGTAGTGAGAGAAGGGGTTAGTATGGTACAGGAAAGCCAATCCTTGGGGACGAATAAGGTGTAGTCATTAAATGCCCAATGCTTTTGTCCGAATCTTTATTCTTAATAACCGAGGTAACCCTGCGAGACGGTATGGGCCTGCGGTTGGACAACTGACTCTTGATGCAGGTCGCGCACCGGTCAAGACGTACTTTGGACACATCCCCCACATCATCGCGTCGCAGTCACATCATAGCGGTTGTCTTCCAGAGCACAAATTAATATCACTAAGATCCCAAGCACAAATATAAGCTTGTGAGAGTAAGACCTCATACCCATGCCTGTCTTTAATACTAGTGTTTACACCCCTAAGGTTGTTAAAGGTCGAGTTGAAAAATTGGAATTAAAGTCGCTAGCAAGAACTTGTCAGAGCCTTTGTCATAGTGCACATCCTCTCATGGGTTCGATAACTCAGGGTCACTCCTTGGGGAAAAGGCAGGGAACCTTTCTGCTATCCAAACCGGATCTTAAAGGGCATCAACCACCTTTTCTGCCGCCGATGCCGGGGAGGCATCGTGTCACTAGTCACTGCGTTAGAGTTTTTGTCAGAGTTTTTATTTAAGTTTTTATTTAAGTTTTTGTTTCAGTTTTTATTCTTCTCTTTATTTGTTTTTCTAGTGAGTTGTTTCCGAAAACCCAAAAAAAATATTATTGCTCGAAACCTTGGAGACTTTGCTGCTCCAAATGAGAGCTTTATGCGTGCACCAAAAGTTTTACCTGAGGTTGCCGCTGAGCAATATGAAATTAAGCCCCACTTAGTCACAATGGTTCAACAAGACCAATTTGGAGGCTCTGCTTCAGAGGATGCCGGCATGCACCTACACAACTTTTCTGAACTATATGATATGGCACGTATTGGAGACTACCAACCAGATGCTTTGAAGTTGTGTCTATTTCCTTTCTCTTTGAGAGGAAAAGCAAAAGAATGGCTTCTAGTTTTACCTAGAGGAAGCATAACTTCATGGGCTACTTGTTGTAGCAAATTTGTATCTAAGTTTTGTCCCCCTACGAAAATTATGCAACTTCGATCTCAGATCACAGGTTTTAAGTAGGAAGAACATGAGCCACTAGCGCTTGCGTGGGATCACATGAAGGAGGCTATAAGAAACTGCCACAATCACAGGATGGAAGAATGGTTAATTCTTCATATGTTTTATAATTCTCTTACTCCCATGTCGAAAACTATGCTTGATATAGCTGTAGGAGAAACTATAATGGGAAGACCTATTGATGAGGCCAAGCGATTGCTTGACAATATGCAAGAGAACCATGCCCAATGGCATGTAGAAAGGTCTAGCACAAGAAAAGTCAATGCTATCTCCGAAGAGAAAAATGGAGAGCTGACCATGAAGATCGATGAACTCATCGATACCATAAGAGGTAAAGAAGAGGTAACCATTGATGCAATTACCGAAAGTGATGTTAATGATGTTAACTTCATTGCTCGCAACAATTATAATCCCAATTGAAAAAATAATGGGTGTGCCCCTAGACCACCATCTCCCACTAATAACGGAGCACCCAATAATTTTAATGGAACGAGCAACGGTAATAGAAATGTTTTGGATGAAACTCTTAAATCTTTTATCACTGCCCAAGCTGAGCAAGATAAGACGTTTACCGATATCTTGAAAAATCATGATAACTTACTCGGTCAAATGGCCGGTAAGATTACTGGACTCACTAACGATGTGCAGGCTTTAGAAGGAAGAACTCGAAGTATGGAGGCACAGGTCGCTAAAATTGCAGAAAGCCAAACAGTGATTCTAGTAAAGTTCGTTGGAAAGCCGGAACCTAATTTGGTAGAAAGTGTCAAGATGATGAGAAGTAGCAAAGAAGCTTCAGAGGAGCTCGATAGGAGCCATATACCCGAACAATCATACTCTGTTGCAGATTTCGTGAAGATGTTGACATTGATGCATCCACTACCCGAAGTTTCAAATGACGAGGCGTATAAATGTTTCGTTGATCAAGTTGCAGCTAAGGTACATGAACTAGATGTTGAAGAAAAGAAATTGTATGGTAAGCTTCCTGCTAAGCAAGAGGATATATTTGAACCTACTATTGAAATTGAGATTGGATTGAACAAGTTCAATGCTTTATGTGATCTAGGTGAGGGAGTCAAATCCGGCAGATCTCGGGTAGGCGGTCCTGAGCTGGTAGCCTTGGAACGATGGTAACAGAGACACGGGATTTTACCCAGGTTTGGGCTCTCTCGAAGAGATAACACCCTACGTCCTGTTTTGATTGTATTGATTGAGGAGGTACAGAGTACAGGTTGATCTACCACAAAATCGTGTATGAATGAGTTAGCCTCTACGGTCTACCCCATCGGTTTATATAGTCACCGGGGGTACCTAGGGTTACACGTAGGTCGGTTGCATCTAGGGTAAACATGCCGAAGATTGTCCTTGGGCCTTGGAGTACACGTCAAGTCTTCGGAAGATTCCATCTTGATTCTTCAGGGGGGGCGACGAATGTGGCCCACTGGTTGGTTGTTTGGGGGTCCTCGGCCCGGCCCATACATTCGGGAGCTGACAAGGTTAACACCCCCTTATCCAGGACACCATCAGTAGCCCCTGAACCGATCTTCAAGGCGAGGACTATCCTCGGACGGCTCCAGCTTGTCCTTCATCTTTAGTCTTCGGCCTTGCAAAACTGGTTCGATAATCCTTGCACATAGCTTCTCCCGATGCGGTCAAGTTTCATTCAAGAAATATCATACCTCGGGCATCTGAGGAGCCCCAATAGTACTTTCACAGCCACTTTACCGTTTTCTAGATTCGAGGTCCCTTCCCACGCAGGGCTATCTTAATGACAAGGCTTTCCCACGCTGGGATAAGGGCGTCGATTCGGTCATGCTCTGACAGCCTTGACTAGACCCGAATCGTCACCATGCACGGTAGAGTTGTGCGGTCTTTTCAGATGTCATTATAGCACGCTAGCGGCGCCCGAGGCCACTGTCATTGGCACGTCAAATCAATAAAGAGATCATGCTCCGGATTTGTAGCGGCATTATCAAACAAACTCCTTAATCCGCGCGCGCGCATAATGCATATTGCATGGGGAAACCACGAAATTACTACCACGCGGTGTGCCCATTATGTATCCTCACTTGCCCATAAAAGGCACACGATGAAAGGAATTTGAGCTTTACGCTTTCCATCTCGCTCCTGCTTATCTCGTCCTCAAGCTCCAGCGCCCAAGGAACAGAATCCACAGGAGAAACCTTCAATCCTCTTTTCCTCACTTCCACCCTCAAGAGATGGCCAGAAAGGGAACCCGCGCTGCGGCGGCGAGGACCTCCAAGGGCGACCCGAAGGCCACCGCGGGGAACCAGGGTGCGACCGGCGACGGGGAGAAGGCGACGAGCTGGAGGGGACTATGACTTCCTTCCGTCATCACCGCAGGTGACATCGCCCAGCTCCAGGACCTCAGGTACCTTCCAGTGCCCGAGGTTACCCGATGCCGCTCTCTGCTCACCGAAGGGCCATCGAGCCACTCCTCCGTCAGGATCCCGGAGCCTCACACCGGCGAACGCGTCGTCTTCGTTTTGCATCTCCTCTAAGGTCTGGGCTTTCCCATACACCCCTTTCTCCAAGGTCTCCTCTATTTCTATGGCCTCCAGTTCCACCATCTTGCCCCCAACTCTATTCTACACATCACCTCCTATATCACCTTCTGCGAGGCCTTCCTCTACATCGAGCCCTACTTCGGGCTTTGGCTCAAATTGTTCTGTGTCAAGATGCAGACAAATGGGGGCCAGCCCACAGAGTGTGGAGCGACTATGATCAGCAAAATCCCGGGCGCCAAGTGGCTACCTGGAAAGTTTTTTGAGACCGTGAAGCTCTGGAAGGAGGAGTGGTTTTATATGGCCGACATGTCATTAGGCAACTGGGAATGGGTCACAGCTTTCTCGGCCGCACCCCTGGAGAGGCTTCATTTGTGAAACCCCAAGAACCTTACTTGGGGGGCTGAGGAGGAGATAGAGGCCCTTCAAGAGCGGGTGAAGTTCTGCGCCGATTAGGGCGTTCCCCTTATTGACGTGGTGCATGTCATGCTCCATCGCAAGGTACAGCCCCTTCAATCCCGAGCTTCCCCGCTGTGGAAGTTCGTCAAGGCGGGCGATGAGACCTCGGTCATCCGAGGTTTCTACAATGGGAAGGACCTTGGTGGGATGCAGACCCTTCTCTTTTCAACTAAGGGACAGACTTTCACGGCCGAGGGGGACGATGGCGCCTATTGCTTGGACCGCCGGGCAACCAGGGTCTGTCATTTGACCCTCGCTGTTTTAAAAAAATGCTCTTTATTTTGCGATACCAAGCCGAATGACTTACTTTGCCTTTTTGTATCACAGGACTGGCGTACCTTTTCAGCTGGAGTCAAATCGCCGGCTCCCCAGCCCGAGGAGTATGTGAGCGCCGCGCTAGCGGAGCTGCTGATCGTGGACCCCAACGTGGCCCCGGTCAAAGCCAAGAAGACCAAAACCTCCAGGGACTTGGTTATTCGAGACAGCACCCCCGAGCTCCCTGTTGGGAGTCAACAAAGTTCAGGGAGCGAGTCCGGCACCGAGGGCCAGCAGGAAGATTCCAGCGATCTCCCGCGACCCCGAGGTGCTAGGAAGAGGAGCCTGGTGGTCCTCTCGGATGACAATGAGTCATCATGGTCCATGGGCGTCAAGCGCCTGAGGATGTCCAATGATCAGGCGCCCGGCCCGTCGGCGTCGAACACACAAGATCTCGGCCAGAACTCATCTGACGAGTCCTAGCCCTTGGACCGGTCCCACCAAGACCATTCTAGCCCCGATGAGTAAGTCTTTTACAAACCTAAGATTAGTGATTTATTTATATGCAGGCTTCAACTCATTCTTTTCTATGTTTTTTCTCAGGGAGCAACGCGACACCGTGGGCGAGGCTACTTCGGACCTTCCGGAGTCCTCTTCGCGTGCTAGTGCGGGGACCACTTCGGCCGCCCAAAGGGCGGGGGCGCTCCCCCCTCGATCAAGCCGAGGCACCTGACAGTGAGCCCAATCTCCCACCACCGACGTCTGATGTTGGGGGAGAGACCAATCCTTCCACGGCCGAGGTTAATACCCCGGTTGCGGATGACCTAGACACGGGTCGGGGAGACCAAATCTCCCCGGTTCGTGGAGGAGGAGAGGAGAGGATGTTAGCCCGGCATCCTCGGCTCACGAGGTTTCAGACCCATGTGAGCAGTCGGCGACTGTGCCACCTCCTGCGACCCGCAGTGGGGGCCCGAGGTCACCAGCGCGAGCCTCGATGATATCCAAGGCCGAGCTGGTGGAACGCCGCCAAGCCGTGAAGATGGCTCTGTCGAGCCCTTCCCTCCTTCCTGGCCAGCGCGCAAGCCTTGACGCCGCCATGGGTCAGTTTCGGTCCACTGAAGACGACATCATGATATGTTCTGTAGCCTTGCCAAAGGCCTGGAGGTATGTTGGCTTATTTTTTGATATTTCTCCCGAGCATGAAGATATGCCCCAGTAGCCCGCAAGGTGGCCGATAGCTTACGACGTCCGAGGACACCGTAGGAAACGGACGAAAATTGCAGTGTTTCTTTGTTTAACAAAGTGTGATAGCGAACTGTGCTACTAGGCCTCGGTAGATAGAAACCGTGGCTCACAGTAGCCCCCGAACCTTAAGTTCTATTTACCAAACTAGCTTGAGGGTCACAATGCTACCAACAGCTTAAAGCTAGAAAAGGGTTATAGTTTTAAATAAGCGCAAATACCCAGTAGCCCCCGAGACTCGTGTTGGTTTTCGAAGGAACCGACAAGAGGATCAAGTCATGTCGGATAGGGGCCCGGTACTTAGCCATTATTTGCTTTTTGTGCAGGGCTCCACCTCCCATGTCCCGGCCAGCTGTTCGGAGCTGGAGGAGGTCCAATGCTGACTTGCTGAAGCCGAACAGGAGGCTCAACGACTGAGGGAGGAGGTCGCGGCAGCGTGAGGTAAGGAAGCCGACATGATATCTCTTGAGTTTGCCCTTACGAATAAGTGCTTACCCCTGTTTTCCTATTGTTTCATGCAGGAGCGGATCAGCGTGCGAACGTCCTTCAAGCCTAGCTTGAAAAGGCTCGGGCTGAGGCCGATCAGCTAAGGAAGATGGCACAGGAGAATGCCGAGCTGCTCAGCCAGGAGTAGAAGACCCGCGAGGCCGTGCAAGCACGGGTTGTAGTCGTCGAGGACGACCTCGAGAAGTGTGTCACTGAATGTGATGCATTGAAGGCCGCCAAGGTGGCCGATGCTGACGAGATCCAATGGCTTAGCCAGGAACGCCAAGATGCAGCCTCTCATGCTGCAGCGGTGAAAGAAGAACAGCGGCAGGCTTCAGAAATCGTGTCTAGTAAGCCATACCTTCTGCAGTGTGTCTTCGGCTGTCGAGCGTTCCCCGAGCTGACGCAAGTGTGGCATTTGCCAGCTGCCTTTCCCAACCTTCCTCGCAGTGCCGAGGAGGTGTGCCAGCTCTACAACGCTAGCGACGACAGGGCCGATGAGCAGCGAAGGCTGTTTTAGCTTTAATTCCAAGATCTGGCGTGCCCCGTCCTCCTGGGAGATAAGCTGAAGTAGCTCGAAGAGCTGCAGAAGATGGCGTTTGGTGCAAGGAACCCGTGCTGACCACCTACTTCAGGCTGGTGCGCCGCCTTCGAGAGGGGAGCAATCAAGTCGGTAGGTGGAAAAGGTCGGCATGTACTGAGGGAGCTCGGCAGGCCTGGGCGCCCATGCAGGCATATTATCTGAAGCTAGAGGTCGAGCCCCTTGCCAAAAAGCACCCTTTTGACAAAGATGGCAAGGAGGCCCGGCTCGAGTGTTACTTCGAGAGGGTGATGCCTGCTGCTCAGATATCGAAGAATGATTGCAAGTTGGGACTCATCATAGATTACCTGTGATGAACATTTGTTATCCTTGGTATGGTGAGCAGTGGATGTAAGGACAATTACATTTTTTAAATTGCCTTGATGTGTAGGCAACTAAAGTGTGCCTTGTTTATTTTTACTCAATCTTGCCGTTTCAAATGTGTAGTTGGCCAGTCATCGGCTTCAGCCCCCAAGTTTATTACTTAAGGTGTTTGTCTAATGATAGCCCTTAGCCGATGTCTCGGTACCCAGGGGCGGCTATATTTAGAGAAACCGGGCAATCTGACTCATAAGGCTTAAACATACACTTGGTCAGAGAGCATGTATATAGTGGGCGAATAAATAGCCCCCAGTCCAATCGGTGTCATCGGGAGTACCGAGCTCAGATTGTATGTATGGTGGCTTTATCTAAGCAAAGTCTTTGCTTTATGCGAACAACCCTGACGGTTGTAATTTTTATTTCCAACCTGCTGATCGATATTGTGCATTTTGTGATAGTCAGCTTTCGGCTTCTCCCACCTGAGGTACTTTACTGGTTCAACCAGAAGTAACAATCGCAGAGGTGCTCCCGGTACGCCCTTAGCCGAACAAGCAGAAACGTAAGGGGTAAACATAGGAGCCAGGCAACCCAACTATTGACCCAAGACACAAGTCGAAATCGATGCATATAATGGCATAAGGTCCGAAGAAGTCGTCGGCGGCTCCGTGGAGCTTCTCAACACTAAGTAGGTTGTGCTGTCTTGCAGCCCCTGGCACCTGTGTTGACGGTCAAGGGCGTCCGACGAGGTATTTGGTCCGAAGAATAGACATAGCGATCGAAAAAAAATATTGAATGAGACCAAGGATGCACCATGAGTGTATACGCGGCCCAAAATTTGGGCATCTCTTTATTCAATAGTAACTAAGGTCGAACCCTAATGATCGAACTATGACTAAAGATACATGCTTAAGGGTTTTTACAGAATCTGGCCGTGGAGATAGTACACCGAGGTCCGAGCTTTCGGCTTCATGTCCAGTGCCGTCGTGTCGTTATGCGTCCTCCACCTCTTCCCGACCCTTGTCTAGCCAAGGGTGGCGGCCTCTGTTTTTCCTTTTAGCTTAGGCTTGCACTCGTGCCTCGTCTAAACCTAGGAGCGTAGCCCCTAACTAATTTAACAGTATTGTGTTGCGTCTAACGCGTCCGAGGATACCTTTCCCGATGTTGAGCTCGTCGTGGGAGTCCAGCCCCCGATCGACTTTTGCTCCATGACCTTGTTGGTATCTCATCTATCCGAGGCGATGACCAGGGTTATTGTGCTTTCGGGTTTCTAACAACCTCGGGTCGCACCCCTGCCTGCGCTGTATGGATGCTTTGGTACCTTAATATGTACCTAGTTGATTCCAGACCATTGGTTTAGCACCTTGTCCAGGTTGTGAGTGCCTTAGCTTAATGCTTGGCCTCTGGGGGATGCCAGTTTGGTGCCCGTTTACCCAATGCTTGGTAAGGCGCCCTCTGTATGTTTGTGTGTGTGTGCTCCACCATCCCCATGGAATTTCTAATGCAAAATTGTGGCACCGAGGAACGTAGGGGAGGTGAAGCGCGTATCCCTATTTAGGGTCTTCGATAGCAGGCGTAGAGGTAGAGTCCATGTAGTCCTCGGGGGGTGTCTGGCGTACGCCGAAGTCGTTGTCAGATGCACTGTGGGATGACCTTGTACGCTTTGTAGAGTCAGGGCTGTCTAATCCAACCCCTACCTTTGTTGCTTCCTCAGCTACCTGGACCTCGGCTGTGAAAGCCGCTGTCTGTTCTTCAGTTCGGAGTGATCGCTCCATGTTGCCAGTCACCGTGATGATGCCTTTTGGTCCCGGCATCTTTAGCTTTAGATAAGCATAGTGCGGGACTGCGTGGAAATGGGCGAAGGCCGTCCTTCCGAGGACCGCGTGATAGCCACTCCTAAAGGGAACGATATCGAAACTCAAGTCTTTGATACGGTAGTTGTCGGGCATCCCGAACACTACGTCCAGGGTTACCCTGCCTGAGCACTGTGCCTCGACGCCCGGTATTATACCCTTAAATGTGGTATTACTGGGCTGGATCCGTGTTGGGTCAATATGCATTTTCTTGACGGTGTCAGCATATATAAGGTTGAGGCCACTACCGCCATCCACTAAGACTCGGGTTAAGTGGAAGCCGTCAACGATAGGATCGAGGACCAACGCCACCGTGCCACCATGGCGGATGCTGGTCGGGTGATCTCGTCGATCGAATATAATCGGAATTTCCGACCATCGGTTGTATTTTGGTTCAGCGGGCTCCACGGCATAGACATCGCGAAGCGCGCACATCCTCTCCTTCCTGGTGACATGGGTAGCATATAGCATGTTCATGTCCTTTACCTCGGGAGGGAATTGCTTCTGACCGGCATTTCTCGGTCCGGGATGGTCTTTGTCCTCATTATTACAGGGCTGACCCTTGCCCTGGTTCTCGGCCGCTATCTTGCCGGCCTGCTTGATGAACCAGCAGTTCCAGTTTGTGTGAGTGGCTGGCTTTTCAGGATTGCCATGGATGGCGCAAAGTTGCTCCAAAATTTTGTCCAACTGCGAGGTGCCACCTTCTTGGAAAAATTTCTTTTTATTACCACCACGCTGGTTGCCAAAACCGGCATTAACCTCGCCGTCCGCGGCATCGCTACTACTGCCTCTATTGCGGCGCTTATTGTTTCTATTGCGCCGAGGTTTTCCGTTTCGGTCGCGTACCTCGGAGGTATCGGGGTTGCCGTTCCGGCTGCTCTTCCGAGCTAGCCAGTTATGCTCACCAGTGCAAAATCTGGTCATGAGTTGGGTGAGGCCTGCCATCGTTCTGGGCTTCTCATGTCGTAATTCTCTAGCCAACCATTCATCGCTGATGTTGTGCTTGAATGCTACGATTGCCTCTGCATCCGGGTAGTCCACTATCTGCTTTTTCTTGGTCAAGAAACGGTTCCAGAATTTGTGAACCGATTCCCCTGCCTTCTGCACGACGTGTGCCAGGTCGTCGGCATCCGGAGGCCTTATGTAGGTGCCTTGAAAGATTGCTCTGAATTCGTCCTCAAGGTCGTCCCACATGCCGATCGAATCTTCGCGAAGACTATTGAGCCAATGCCGGGCCAAACCCTTCAGTGTCAAGGGTAAATATTTGATAACGTGAATATCGTCACCGCCAGCCATGTGAACGGCCATGAGGAAATCCTCTATCCATACCGAGGGGTCCATAGTCCCATCATATTATCAATGTTTATGGGTTTAAACCCTTCAAGGAACTGGTGCTACATGACCTCATCCATAAAGCATTGGGGATGAGCAGCTCCTCTTACCCTAGCCGTGGCATGGCATACGTTCGACATGCTTACGTTGTGGTTGCGGGTAAAATCGCGTACATCGACGTGCTTGGTCAGCCAAGCCAAGTGTCCCGCCTGTCCAGCATGCAGGCGTTGTTTGGATTTGTAAATCGACCGAGGTGGGTTGTTGGGCCTTAGGGGTCCCTTATCCTTGTGGCCGAGCCTCGGGGCAGTCCGTAGTGGATTGTTTCCACCCTCGCGTCTAGGTGCCTCGAGGGCATGTTGGTTTGTGCCGAATTGCCGATCGGCCTGAGGAGATCGGCCCCTGGCTGGGTGCTCGAGGTCTTTGGCCCATTCGCGCTTAGATATAACGCTATCCTCGGCGTCCACGTCCATCTCGTCCAGCAAGTTTTTGCAGGGGTAAGACCGGTTGACACCTGTCTATTGTACCTTGTCTTCTAGTGCATGTTCGGCCTGGAGGAGCTCAGTCCACCTGGCATTCAGGTAGTCCTCACCGTCTTTAAGACGTTGAGATTTAATTTTTATGCTCTGAGCCATACTGGCCAACCATTTACGCAAATTGTCGAGCTGGGGGGCCTCTAAGGGTCCATTGAAGGCGTCGAAATCATCGGGGCGGAGGCTTTGTTCTTTGTCAGCCTCGGGATCATAATCCCTGTCGTTGGGGTCATCGTCGCCGCTGTTGTCTTCGGTGCCACCGTTGTCGGCACCACCATTAGGTGTATCGCCGTTGATGGCTTCGTTATTGCCAGTATTGCCGTTGGTGGCACCACCATTTCCAGTGCTGCCATTACGGCGGCCTCGGCGCCTGCGCCTCAGGTTGCCTCCTCCTCCATCCTTGGGGGTGTCTACCATGTAGACATCGTAGGTGGAAGTTGCGGCCCATGCTCCGGTGTGGATGACGCCGGGGGGTGTTGTATCTGATGCTTCTCCGACATCTTCATCCATGTCGGTTGCCTCATCGGATGCGCTAGCTAGGACGTCGGTTAAATCCTCGACGTTAGCGACTAGATGGGTGGTGCGTGGGTTGAAAATTCCAGCCTCTCTCGGTTTTTCCCAGATCTGATCGTGAACTGAGTTTCGATCGTTTGAGATTGCAAGGTTCTGAATCCGATCTAACATCTCACTCAGGAGGGTTTTCTTGCTTTCATCCATGGCCCGATCAAGGGTCGGGTCCAATGGGAACTTACCCGAGATCCGATCTGATATGATCTCGGGCTCTTCGACGGCCAGGCTAGATGCCTAGTTCGTGATGATGGTACTCGATTCCCGACTCAAAGCCGGATCCGAGGTACGGCTCGCGTCGACGTCCTGAGCCGGGATTAATTCCGAAATCTGGACGGACATGTTGGCGTAATCTTCGATCTGGTCTGACACCCAGCTCAAAAACGCACGCTCGCTGCGGGAGTCCGCGGCATATTCCAGGTTTCCGAATCTGACGATCCGTCCTGGGGCAAAATTTCTGATCTAGCCGAGGTGGCTAGTTGAATCCGCATGAAGGGCGATGCTGCCAAAGATTAAAAGCTGTCCTGGCAGAAAAGTCATGCCGCAGCCGACGCGATCGTCGATCTGGAGGCGCACCATCAAGCCACTTTGACTACTCAGAGGAACCTACATGGGCCACCAATGACGGAGTCAAATCCGGCAGATCTTGGGTAGGGGGTCCCGAGTTGGTAGCCTTGGCACGATGGTAACAGAGACACAGGATTTTACCCAGGTTCGGGCTCTCTCGAAGAGATAACAACCTACGTCCTGCTTTGATTGTATTGATTGAGGAGGTACAGAGTACAGGTTGATCTACCATGAGATCGTGTATGAATGAGTTAGCCTCTACGGTCTACACCCCTCGGTTTATATAGACACCGGGGGTACCTAGGGTTAAACGTAGGTCAGTTGCATCTAGGGTAAACATGCCGAAGATTTTCCTTGAGCCTTGGAGTACGTGCCAAGTCTTCGGAAGATTTCATCTTGATTCTTCAGGGGGGCCGACGAATGTGGCCCACTGGTTGGTTGTTTGGGGGTCCTCGGCCTGGCCATACGTTCGGAAGCCGACAAGGTTAGCACCCCATTATCCAGGAGATCATCACTAGGTGCTAGTGTTTCCACTATCCCTAAGACCGTTTATGATAATCTCTATCTTGTTCCTTTTGTTACTAGTGAAATTAAGTTGAACATAGCCAATTCTACCTTTACACAAGCAATAGGAATTAAACATGGTGTAGTCATTCAAATTAATGATTGCCCTGTTATGATTGATCTTGTCATCGTTGATATGCCTGAAGATCCCATTGCACCTATTATACTAGGTAGGCCATTGTTAAGAACTATAAAAGCTACCATTAATGTCTTTGAAGGAAATGTAAGATTTCACCTTCCGTCGAAGGATCCCTTTGTTAGACATTTTCCCACGAAAAAGAAGATGAAGATGTCTGTAGGAGACGGTATCGTCATAAATGCCAGAAGCTACGGGCTAGGCATTATCACACCTAAGAAGATGTAATCATCACTACGGTCGAGCTAACCGACCGAAAACAAAGCGCTTCATGGGAGGCAACCCATGTGAATCGGGTAGATGAGAAGTAAGTAAGTTTTTCTTTTTGTTTGTTTCAATAAAGAGTGTTGAAGTTTTTGTTAGGAGGAAAAGAAGAGAAACAGAGTCGCTACCGAGGTCGATTATATTGAAAAAAAGTTGCTATGTGCTAAGCGTATGTCGAAAGTCTGGAAATTATGCATTTTATCTCTGTTGGAACTAACCTCTCAGATGTTAAAAAGAAAAGACTGAAGAAAATCAAAGTTTTAGGCAATCCAGAAGCTAACACAACACTTGGTACGATCACTCCGGTTGTACCGGCGGTCGTACTGCAGGAGGAGAGCGAAGTCTCGAAGGTCCAGAGTGATCGACGATGTTTGGTATGAGCACGGATGCTCGGACCACTGCTCGTACCCCGCCAAGACTAGAACAATAGAAGCATCCAGAACAAACGACGGCGTTCGCTATGAGCACACATGCTTGTACCGCTGGTCATACCGCATCAAGCCCCCTTGTAACAGAAGGTCATGTTTTCCAAGACAACGTTTGGTACGAGCGGCAGTGCTCGTACCGATGATCGTACCGACTTCGCAGCCAGAGCAATAGAAGGTCTCACTTTTTGAGAAGGCATTCGGTATGAGCGCAAGCGCTCGTACCTACGCTCATACCAGGTACGCGTAGAGATGATCAGTTATCCAGAACATTTGACGGCGTTCGGAATGAGCGCAAGCGCTCATACCGCCGCTCGTACCATGTTCTGTCGACGCTAATAACGCCCGAGGAGGAGGTAAATATTCCCCATCTCTCTTCTAACTATTTCTTCTTCCTCCCAAACCTCTCCAAACCCTACCAAACTCTCGTCGGGTCTCTCTCTCTCTCTCTACTCGTTTTCAGTCTGATTTCATCCGCGTGAACGATCCATGGTATGTTTCTCCCCTGATCCCCAAATTATCTTCCGCGGATCCATGCTCTATGTGCTTAGCATTGCCATGTCTAGGTTATGCTTACTTTTGATCCAAATATTTAGATGAGCACGTATTTGTTGATGTTTTTGGAGGAGTTTGATCTTGTGGTTCACGTAGGTTCACTTGTGCATCATTCTATTGGACTGAAAATTTATTTTGTTTAGATGTTTACGAGGAGGTCCGCTCACATCGCTCGCGGTGAAGCCGCCAATGCACCCGATGAAGTTGCACGTAAGCAACGAATTTATTTTCAGGGGATCAATTTTGTCGATCGTGATGCAAGGAAGAAGTACCTAGTGCTTCACGAGAGGCAGATGAAGACCACCAAGTGGGCGTGTCCGTTCACGATAGCCAAGCTTGGCATTGGTAATGATTTCAATTTGTTATGTACTAATGTTAGTTTGCAGCATTTTGTGTTTCAGGGCTTCGCGACGTATCGTCGGTTGACGCTTGAGTTTCTTAGTACTCTCTCGCACAACGTTGGGTTGAATACCAGAGAAGAAGATGAACGGATCACTTTCCGTCTCATGGATCAAAATTTCAACATCTCTCTCACGGAGTGGTACAACTACTTTGGCATCCCCAATAACGACGAGCACTACCGCTACACCTACGATATGCACGAACCCCATTCACTTGAATTGTTTGGTCAAATGAGTTACCAAGGCTATAAGCATAGGGCAAGTTGCATTTAGTGTCCTGCTATACGTTATCTCTATTATGTTATCACTAACTCATTGCAGGCACGAGGAGAAGTTTCAAAGGTTAACGAAGAGAATATGTTGATTCTTGGGAAGGCCGCGAACCCCGGCATCAACTACTCGCCCAACTTGGGCGCGATACTTTTGCTTCACCTTGCACACCAAGTAAACCTGGGCATGGGCAGCCTGGCCCGAAAAGCCCGGCCCGACGCCCGGCGTCCGGGCCGGGCTTGGGCCTTGATTTCCAGCCCGCAGCCCGGCCTGAAGCCCGGGAAAAGCCCGACAAACATTTTTTTGTGATTTTAAATAAAAAATAGGTATAACATTGTTATTTAACCCTGAAATAGGTTATTTATTATATGAAAAATACAAAAAAATAGGCGTTTATGCCGGGCCCGGGCTTGGGATTTTGACGTTGGGCTTTTTAAAACCCGGCCCGGCCTAGAGATGCCCAGGTCTAACACCAAGCAAATTGCGCGCAAGGAGATATCGCTTGCGGCGGAGTGATCACCATGTTGGCCAACTCCCTTGGCTTGAAGTTCACCAACCTACGCCCGCTTGTCGGTAATACTCTTGTTAATATTCGTGTTCTTTCAAGTGCGGGGATGGTAATAGCCCGCCAAGGTCGTCACTTCATTTGAATTCCTGGAGTGGGATACTTGTTCCCTACTCCCATGCCAAACCGTTTCTCGATAGAGAGCGGAATTTTGCATTACGTGCCATAGGAAGGAGATGAAGCATTTGATCAAGAGGCGCCCGAACCGGAAGAGGTAAGCGAAGACGAACTTCCCACGGATGAAGAGGAGGAGCAGCCCCAAGATGATGAACCAGAGGATGTGCCCTACACCACGTACGCCGACATCTGTAACCTCGAAGGCTCCATCAACAACATGAGCAACCTCGCCAATTCCCTTCGAGACACTTTCGCGTACATGGCAAACAACTTCTCCAAGTGGAGCCAAGGATGGGCTCCGAACTACCAGCCACCACAATGATCTCGCCGGTTTCGACTTGCAAAAGCTTAAGCTTGGGGAGGGTTACTTCCACGTCTACATCAAGATGTGGCGGTATTTATTTGAATAAGTTGTAACGAGGTTGTACTTCAGCTCGCTGAGCTTCAAACACTCGTGTTGGTTTGTTCCAACACTTTGCTTTTTATTTGATTTTGCTTTTTGTTTGTTTTCCTTTTTGCCGGTTGCATTTCGTTTGCAAGTTAGCTTTCAAAAACTCAAAAAAAAATAGAATAAGTTTTTCGCTTTGCTCTTTTTCTTTTTGCCCCGGATTTCCTATCGCATAATTGCTAATATTTTTCGTCGTGGAGTTGATCTAAGCCCGGCAGCGAGGAACACACTTTAAGGAAGAGAAGCATGAACATTTATGATCGTGAAGGTATGTCCTATGACTCCTGTCTTTTGAACTTGAAATGCTTAGCATAGTAGTAGTCATAGTATGTGTGAAGTATTCAAGTGGGAGTAAGTCTTGATAGTTAAAACAAAGGTTTTGTTCTTGTAGAGAAAAGAAGTTAGTAACCTTTGTTCTGTTTAATCTAAATAACCGAGACTTGCCGTGGGACTAGTTTTCAAAAAGAAAGTGATGATAACAAAGAATAACCATGCATATGAGAAAGTCTCTAGAAAGGCTTGGGTGTTAAGAAAAATTTGTGAAGAAGGTGATATTAGCGTACTCAACCCCATAGCGTTAAATTTGATAGACTCAATAGCACTTGTGGATAAAGTTGTCCAGAGGAACCCAGTTGAAAGGTGATCGAGATTATGCCAAAATCCGTTTTGCATTTACATGGCTCTTCAGCTTCTTGCTGGTTCCATGGCCTTGTCACTATATGTTGCTTTACGCGCGTAAATGTGATTTCGTCACCACTCTTGATGTTATGCTGAGGACTCCGCTGGCCAATGAACGATCATCAGAGCTTTAGCTCGGATTTCGGCTATGAGTTTGTTAACATTCGTAGTGGCAACACTACATCGAATATTATTCAGCTTTCTCTTGAAGAGTGTGTGTATGTGGAAATAAATGAATACTGATCTCAAGAGCTCGAAAGAGACAACATTTGGTCCATAGTATTCAAACATCAGCCACATCGAAAACCTTTTCATGTATCATTTCTTTGGCATAATCCCGTCACTAGACAACATAAGTTTCAGCAAGCAATGATTGAAAGAAGTGTTTGCGAGCCATGATGAGGAGACACTCGTGGGTGTTAGCGAGTTACTCTAGTATCATGTTGTCTTTACATACCTTTCACTCCCGTAATTTATGTTTTCATCGCGAAAGAAAAAAAAGCTCTTCCGTTGTGTTCCCGGCAAGCAAGTGTTAACTAGAGAAAATAGAATGAAAGCTGCTTTGTTATTTTTTTCTAGATTAGCAAGAATTTTATGTTGATTATCTTTGCTTCACTCACGCTTGCATAATAACCATGCCACAGCTATACTAAGTTATCAGGTGAAGAAAGCGGAGGGCTATCTAGACATACCGATCGTAAGTGAACCAAAACCTTCTCGTTATTTCGGTTTAAACAATTAAGTTCCTTACGGTTGAGTTTTTATTTGTTGCTCGAGGATGATCAAGGTTTAAACTTGGGGAGGTTGATGAGTGATATTTTTGCACTCATCACACCGTTGTTTAAACTGGATAATCCTAGAATTTCCGAGAAAATCACTCCGATATTGCCACTAATGACTAATGAATGCGAGAGATCGCGAAATCCTTTGTTTAATGTGTTTCCGCAGGAAAATGGCCTAAACATGGAAATGAATCATCATATATGTGGAAACAAGAAGTGTGATGGAAGAGAGGAAGGAATTGGAGGCGCACCAGAGGAAATAAAACGCAAGACGTCATTCGATACGAGCAGCCGCGCTCGTACCGCCGCTCGTACCAACCGCCGACGGCTCCAGAAGGTCCAACCAATCAACCTTTATAAAAGGGTCGACGCCAGAATCATAACAGAGAGAGCACCATTCACGAAACAGAGCACCAGAACCCATCTTCCAACCCTAGCCGCCGTCATTTCCCATCTCATCTCCTTAGCTACCACCACCATCATCACCGCAGCAATCCCTCTCCAAGTTAGTCATACTTGTAATCGTGTATCGCATCTGGTAACTATTGTAAGACATATTATCAATCAATCATTCACCTTTATGTCTTCTTCAATGAGTTTATCTTGTGATCCAATCGCCATGTGTGAGTAATTCGGTAAGACAATGGGTTGAGGTAAGGCCTTGCAACCCGATGTATTTGTGCAAGGGATCGTTGGAATGACTTTGATTATGTAACGTTATTTGTATGTGTCCGATTGCAATGGAGTTGTCTCTTGTCTTCTTCTTGTTCTAAGGCCCTGCAGGTACCCATGATCCCGTAGATCGATCAAGGAGGAGGTAAGGAGCGAGGAGGACGCGGAACAGTAACCCGAACAGCAGTGAGAGAAGGGGTTAGTATGGTAGCGGAAAGCCAATCCTTGGGGACGAATGAGGTGTAGTCACGAAACGCCCAATGCTTTTGTCCGAATCTTTATTCTTAATAACCAAGGTTACCCCGCGAGACGGTAAGGGCCTGCGGTTGGACAACTGACTCTTGATGCAGGTCGCGCACCGGTCAAGACGTACTTTGGACACATCCCCCACATCATCGCATCACAAGCACATCATAGCGGTTGTCTTACAGAGCACAAATTAATATCACTAAGATCCCAAGCACAAATATAAGGTTGTGAGAGTAAGACCTCATACCCATGTCAGTCTTTAATACTAGTGTTTACACCCCTAAGGTTGTTAAAGGTCCGGTTGAAAAACTGGAATTAAAGTTGCTACCAAGAACTAGTAAAAGTCTTTGTCGTAGTGCACATCCTCTCGTGGGTTCGATAACTCAGGGTCACTCCTTGGGGAAAGGGCAGGGAACCTTTCTGCTATCCAAACCGGATCTTAAAGGGCAGCAATTCCCTTGACATGGATTGCTCCACAGAGCAGAATGCTTAGCAGCTGGAACCGGCCGTCGGCTATCCGCTCTCGACGGAACGCTTTACATCGTCCTATGTGCTCCGATATAGCTCTGAAAGCCAGAATGATCAACGGTTCAAACTGATGATCTGCTATTCTGCTGCTGTTGCCACTTCGGCGGAGTTGCCCTGGATGGCAATGATCCACCACTGTAGTTGTGAGGTCGATGATGTCCCCCATCTTGAACTGCAATGGACACGCAGAAACTCAATTGAACTTACTCTAATAAATAATACCCCTATCAGAATGTGGTTTTTTGGAGCCCAGGCTCCATGGCACCCGGTTTACTGAGAGCAAGCAGAGTGAAGAGTACTCAACCCTCTACTCCAAAAAAGAAATGCTTCCTTTTACTCGGGACAGGGGCGGATCTGGACGTCCGTGGAGTTTAAGTACTCCCTCCGTTCACAAATATAAGATGTTCTAACTTTTTTCTTATTCGGATGTATATAGACGCATTCTAGTGTGTTTGTTCATTCATTTCAGTCTGTATGTAGTCCATATTAAAAATATCCAAAACATCTTCTATTTGTGAACGGAGGGAGTAACATGAAAGGGAATATGCTCATACCTCACCGGAATTGCGGACAGGGTTTGGCCAGGAGCAAAGCGACTAGGGAGTCGAACGGGAACCACTATGGTGGCCGCCGCCAGGCGCGGAAGTCGTCGCCGGATTGGGAGCCGCGGAGCCGGAGGAGGGGGGACGACGGTTACGGGACCCAAATTTGTGGTCCTAAAGGAAAAAAAAAGCCCACTGAAAGCTGATCCGGCCCAACAAGGACTCATACCCTACTTCTCTGCAAATTTGTGTTCTGAGTTTGTGCAAAATCTGATAACCCACCGGCACTTGTGTCTGAACTCATTGACCCACCAACTCGGACCTAGAACAAAAAAGTGCTGATGGCTCATTTTATGGCTGTGGATGTTGAGGCAGTTATGAATATTCCTTTGAGCTCCTGAGTTCAGCATGATTTCTTGGCATGGCATTATGATCGAAGGGGTGTTTTCTGGGTGCGCTTTCCGTATAGAATGATCCAATCGATCAAACAACAAAGAGAGGATTGGTTGGAACACCGGCCGGGCCACTCGAATTGTGTAGCTGAGAAGGGGTGGCCTAATCTATGGAAGGTGAAGGTGTCGTCGAAAATCAGGGTATTTGTGTGGTGGCTCGCCCACGTGTCTCTTCCGACTGGGTCTGTGCGGCATGAGAGGAACAAGGCAGATTCTCCGGTCTGTTCTATATGCACTACTCTCGCAAACTATATGGCAGGTTGACTTTCGTCTTAATATGTTTTGAGGCTTGTATAAGAAAAATGTTATACTACAGAGCAATCTTTGGAAAAACACACCTATATGAGCCCGACTGCTGGTCACAGTCTGTGAGATAGGGTAATCTCTAGTGAGCTCATGAATAGGTCACATGACTAATATGCTCCACCCGCGGGGTTAGCCTTCGGCAGCCTAGTATCAGTAAGACAATTGGTGAAACTTCTTTACGCCAAACTGACAATTCAAGGCATGGTCCACTATTTAGTTGTGGAGAAGTGTAACCCTTTATTCTAGATGGATGTTCAGGCTTAACCGGTCTCCACTGAAAATACTGGTATATCAAAACAGTATTGGAATAGAGAACAACACAATGGGCCTCCGAGATCTGGTGGGGGGTTGTTGAATTATAGATGGGCCTTGGGCCCATATATGAAATAATTCCTAAAAATTCTCGGGTTGCATGACATGGTGGGAAGTTTAGTACCACCGCGGATTTGGAGGAGAGTTGGGACCAACATATGAGATTCTCTTCCACATGCTACTGGAGCATGAGAAGAAAAGTGGTACACGCGCGCTCCTTCTCCGCCGCCCGGCTCGCCACGCCACGCCTCACGCGCGCATCGTGTTTTGAGAATGAGCCGAGCCGAGCTCAGACCTATGTCATGTCAGGAACGGATAATTAATTGACAATTAATTATCCGTCATTAACAGACGCGTTACGAATCCGACCTAGTCGCACGTCTCCCTACCCGACCTCCTATATATTGAAGGCATTGGTAACCCTAACCTTTATGATCCTGCATTGGGAGAAGGGCGATTATGTTTTGGGGAGCATCTCGGTGCGACTGCTCGCTGTTATTTGTTTGTCCTCTACTTTGACTACGTCCTCGACCTCCCCGACATCGTCATGGGTGACATGATTGATGCCCAGAAGAAGGCTGTTGAAAACTCTGGTGCCGCGGCTTTGTCCTTTCCGACTGGAGGGTAGGATCTGTTCATCCCTTATTTACTGGTTCATGTGTTAACCGTACTTGTTGTTTTCATGGATGTTCCTATTCTATGCTTAGTACGTGGACACATGTTTAAATATTAATGTGAGATTAATACTGCTATTGCTATAATCATGATTTATTTATGAATTAAATTAATCAAAAAATTGCTAATTTACCCAACATGGTCTCTAGGGAAGAAGGCTATACTTACATCCGAAATCGGATCGAAGGTAACTACACGACATGGCATCGAATACTTGTAACTTGTAACACTTGATTTGGTGTCATCGGGAGATCTCTCATACATAGAAGATTGTTGTAACATCTTGTTTTTTTCTTGACAAGTGTCGTCGAGCATGGTCCCACTGGCTGATCCACCGTATACAACGACAAATATTATTTTGTCTCGATACCCACTTTGTATCTTGTACAACAAAAGTTGTCATTACCGATTAAATTTGGTCCAAGCTCGGATGCAACCTGCAGTTATTATTTTTTCAATCTTGGATGTTGCTTGATTGAAAATGTTATGCGTGGAGAACAGGTGTAATAGAGGAGGGCAAACGCATGAGATTAATCTTTTTTTTTGAGCGAAACGCATGAGATTAATCATGTTGTAATGTTTCCTTGATGGACGTGTGTGTTGCGATCAAGTTAGGTGGAGGGCATCTCCTCGTACCCTCAATCTCAAAGGAAAAGAAAATCCAGCACCAGCTGGAAGCAGGTAGCGTATGTCCTGATCTGTTAATTAGCTAGGTGAGCCTGCATGATATCCAGCAGGTACCACTCGAGGGCCACACACACATGGCAACCTAACTAACCATGGGTGGCATAACATAATTACGGATTCGTAATCCAATGCTAGACAGCTTAGCATGATAACCTGACATAATTAATGGTCAGGCTTGTGATCTCTCATTCTCTCTCGTTGTATAGCATCACAAGGCGCCACCCAAGTCTACTTTGATGCTTCGGAGTCATGATATTTTTTTATTTTATTTTTGCTGAAGGAAAGCATATTTTCTTTGTTAATTCCGTGGCATGAATAGGGCGTACAGATCAAGATTGATGTGCCATCTTTCTAACCATCTTCATTTGTTGTATGATGGGGTTGTTTTCGCTTTCCGAGTCCCAAGTAATTTCTTCAACTCGAGCAACAACCCCTATGACGAGCCATGCCCACATGCGCCACGCTGCCTGCACAACGCATGCTCGAGTGGAAATGTCCGATGCCCGCTGCGTGCCACACTGGAGGAGCACGAATGAGGGGAAGGGCCGCGACCGGACCTCAGGAGGCTGGCGGGCGAGCTAGGGGCGGCTGAGGAGCTCGGTGCATGGGAGGTGTGAAGCGGCGTTGGGGAGAAACATGGTACGAGCAGATGACCCACAGAGGCAGCGAGCATCGGAGGTGCTCGAGGACGGCGTCGGAGTCATGTCGGCGGGAAGGTGCGAGAGGGAAAGGAGATGGGGAGGTTGGCCGTCGGCCCAACATGCTCGCTGAAGGTGGCGCGGATGGGGAGGGGGGTAGGGGCAGTGACAAAGTGAGAGCGAGCTCATGACAAAGATGAGGGTCATGGGGGATGCGGTGAAAGAAAACAAAATCTTCCAACCCCTCTCCAACGGTTGATGAGGATGGAAAGCAGGAAAGAAATATACATTGCTACCTTGTTTGGACCTGACTATGAAATGCCAAGTCCAAAATTGTACCGGTAGGAAAGAAAAAGTAGATTGGTTACTTCACTATAAAAAAAAGTAGCAGAGCATAAAAGAGGAAGGAAACGTGGAGCCTAAAACGTCGGCGAAAATTGGTTACCAAGCCTAACATGAGCGTGCACGTACAGCAGCAAAGTGGAGGTGAAAGTGAAACCAACCAAGCGCGGAACCGAAGCTTCCTCCCACCGTTGCCGCCGACGCGTTTAGTAAACCGCTAGCGGAGTCGGAGAGAAATATTTGACTGTGCGCGACACCCTGACCTGAACCTCAACCTCAACCTCAACCTGAAGCTGAACTGGCCGCCGACCGACAGAGAGAGGAGCACCAACCGCTGGCTGGACGGACACCGCGGTTTCTCCCTTCCTTCACCTCGCCGTCAAGCCCAGGTCTCCCTCTCCTCTCCGTGCTACTAGTATATACTCACGCGCTCTCCTCCTCGCCCACTTGCCTAACTCCACCACCGCCCCTACCAGATCTCCACCCTACACAGCGGAACCAATCCTCCGACGAGAATCCGGCCATGGCGTTCGACGCCTTCACCGACAAGACCGCCGTCTTCCGCCGCCTCAAGGCCAAGCCTGAGAACAAGGTGCGTACTCCTTCCTATTCCCCTTCTTCCTACCTACCGGTTATCTCAGCCAGATCTGCCAGCCGCCTCAGTATAGATCTGATCGCGCTTCCTTGCTATGAATGGCAGATGTGCTTCGACTGCAACGCCAAGAACCCCACCTGGGCCTCCGTCACCTACGGCATCTTCCTCTGCCTCGACTGCTCCGCCTTCCACCGCAGCCTCGGCGTACACATCACCTTCGTCAGGTACAACTTGCTCCCTCCCTCCAGATCTATCTTACTGCTATTGGATCTCATCGACACGCCCCCTCGCAATCAATTCATTCCAATGCTCGATTCATCCACCAACAACCATGCATCATCCCAGCTAGATCACTTATCGAGCTAAAATTAATCTCTTTGATGCGTTTGTGTGTGTTCCAATCCTAGTGGCCAACAACCAGCCACCCACATATGAATGACTCAAAGCCGGGCTGGGCCTTTGAGCCCTCGGTGGCAGGGAGCCAAACACCGATGCCCATCTCGTTTGTCGGGAAACTAAGGCTAAGGTGGAGTTTAGAGCGAGCTTGCTTGGCCTTCATAGATGACCAGAGGGTTCAAACTTTTGCAGTCCACAAGTGGCGCATTGGCCTCCTAACATATACGTATTCTGCATTCGTAAGCCATCCAACAATGTGGGCTTTGTCTATTTTTCAAAGTAAAAGCAATGGCAACTTTGTCGTTTGTACTATGCTGCCAATCTCCGGCCGCCGTAAAGAGTGTGAGAGTCATCCTACATTTTCTTTAGCTTCTTGAGAAAGGTCGATTGAACCCATGACTTTTTTTTTATCTACTACTGATGCATTACACTTTGCATCACCAACTAGTGGTGCATGTCCCCCGCACACAAAAAACTAGTGGTGCATGTTTCTCTCTGGGTTGTCTATGTTTTGTCAACTTGCAGTGCTAAGAGAAAACTTTGTTCTGTAGTGCCAGTTTCATGTTGTTTCCTGTCTCTCTTTACACAAACTGCACATCATATTTTGTAGGTCAACGAATCTGGACTCATGGACTCCGGATCAGCTAAAGATGATGGCTTTTGGAGGCAACAATCGTGCACATGCTTTCTTTAAACAGCATGGTTGGACAGAGGGGAGTGGCAAAGTCGATTCAAAGTACACGTCCAGGGCTGCTGAATTGTACAGGCAGATACTGCAAAAGGAAGTTGCTAAGAGCTCCACCGTCAACGTCTTGCCATCATCCCCTGTTGCAGCGTCTCAGGCACCGAATCCGTCCGACGACTTCCCTGATTTCAAGCTTGCTGATGCACCAGAAGAGAATACCAACGGGAAGCATGAACCTGTTATCACCAATCCGCCAAAAGAGCCTACCCATGCACCAAAAGCCCCTACACACCCAACTTATGTCAGTTCTGTAAAGAAGCCCCTTGGTGCAAAGAAGCTTGGTGCCAAGACTGGAGGCCTTGGTGTAAAAAAGCTCACTACAAAGGTATTTTACTGCAGATCAAGTGAGCTATTCTTGTTTCTAATTTTAGATATATGCATGTCTGTGGGTCTGAAGTTCTAAGAATAGCGTACTGCCACTCTTCTATCTGTTGTGTGAACCAAGGACTGACTTCTGCCCAATTTTTCACTTTGTACGACAGTCAAATGAAAGCCTGTATGATCAGAAACCTGAAGAGCCAAAACCTGCTTTACCAACAATGACGACTACTTCAGCTGCAAAAAGTGGCCCATCCTCACATTCACGTTTTCAGTATGTGGAAAATGAGCCATCAACAGAGTCAAAAACTGGAGGCAACAAGACTGGCCATGTATCAGCACCAAAAACCTCAGACTTCTTTCAAGAGTATGGAATGGATAATGGCTTCCAAAGGAAAACAAGCACAGCTGCCTCAAAGACTCAGGTAAAAGCTGGGTGGATGCTAGTGTTACGATAGTAAGAGTAATCAATCAAAGCACACAGTGTTGCACTAGATTTCTGTGGTTCTTATAGCTTCCCTTGTTTTGAGTTGTAGGCATCCATATGTGTCTTATGTGCTTTTAGTAGGGCACTTTTTTATTCTGAATTATTTTGTTGTCTGGTCTGTTGTTTCTTAAAGTTATGGAATCTCTTGTTAGGTTTAGGGTACTCTGAGGTCTGCAAACATTTGCAAGCATGTCCTTAATGTTCTTTGTATTATTTCACCAAATGATCTCTGTATTCATTCCATGCATGCTTGACTCTATTCATGCGCTCTGTTTTACATAGCTTGTCCAACATCTAAGTACAAACTTACGCAACAAGCAGCGTCTTACATTTCTATTCAAAGCTGCTGTTTGATAATTTAGACTTTTCCCTATATTCTCTTCGCAAAATCTGTGCTAACTTTGTATGGATAAAACAAGATATGTCAAAAGCAAAAATAGAGGCTATAATTTTCCCGTGACTATATTTAGCCACTTCATCATGGTCTTAACATTAGCAATCGTTTTTGTAAGTAGGTTTGCTCTAGGATCTAGTTCTACTTCTATCCATTGTGACTCTGAGTAGTACAATACCTTGCAGATAGAGGAAACTGATGAAGCAAGGAAGAAATTTTCGAATGCGAAATCAATTTCATCATCACAATATTTTGGGAATACAGACAGAGAACAAAAGGAGGCCCAGTTATCTCTACAAAAGTTTTCGGTATGTACTTGATCTCACTTTAAGCTACTCGTGTTTTGAGTGTGCATGCTCTAGAATCATAACATGTTTTAGTATATCTGTTCAGAAATATTCACCGCCATTTCTTATGTTTTATTTGTTGCTTTACAGGGTTCATCATCCATTTCAAGCGCTGATCTGTTTGGCCGTGATACGAATGATTCTGATCTGGACGCAAGTGCTGCAGATCTCATCAACAGAATATCTTTCCAGGTAAATCCTATTTACAATTTCACAATAGTTTTCCATTCCTTGCATATTTAGCTCTGCTTTCCAATCAGTTATACTCCCTCTGTAAATGAATACTTTTCAAATCATATACTACTGTAGTATTCAACCAAACCTGCACAAACTGACATGCATCTCTAATTTGGTCTGAATCTTTCTGTAGGCTTCCCAGGATTTATCATCTCTCAAGAACATGGCCGGAGAAACCGGAAAGAAGCTGACATCTTTTGCCTCGAATTTTATCACCGACCTCGACAGAATTCTGTGAGGTGTTGATTGGCTGAAATTGTGGGTGTTTTTCTGCACGCAGAAGTACTGCTCCGAACCGCAGGGCATCTCCGAGTGACTCGAGCATTTCTTGCACAGCTATGTAGAGAATATTAGGGGGTTGTTACTATTATCATGAATGTGTATCATTCGCATTGATCAAAATCTTGCTATGATGAAAATATTGTTATTATTCATTTCTTGACAATAGGTGAAAAACATACGATTTTGTACTTATTACAGCTTGATTTGCCGTGATTTAATTTAGTGCGATGCTATTGCTTAATGCTAAATAGAGCGAGCTCTGTTTTTTTCTTTTCTTGGCTGTGCTGTGCTAGTCAAGATCTCCACAATCATGAACAGTAAAAGTAATATCAATATATTTGCATATTAATATTGTCTTAAGTCAAACTTTTAAACTTTGGTCAAGTTTTCCACTGCGAAGGGTGTCCAGTTGCTCTGGCGACCAGACGCGAAATCCCTAGCGGGGTAGGCTCGATTTAGGGCCCTGTCTGCTCAGACGAAATTCGTGCTGCAAGCCATGGAGGGCATGCAGAAAACCTTGGAAGAATTGCTGCAAAAATTTTCTTCCCTGTCCCACGGAGGTCAAGCAGCTCGGCACCCAGGTTGCCGATTTCGGTGAGGGTCTCGACCCTGTCAAGCTCAAGCATGCCACCCACGAGGCTGTCAAACATTGTATTTGTAAATTTAATTTGACTTTGAACAAATGTAATGTAATAGGCAAAGTCTTTAACTCAAAACGGTGGAATACATAGTTGTTTGCGAAACAAACTAGAAAAAGGCATTGATGAATTTGTACTCTCTGTCAAAAAAGAAAGCAGAGCATGAGAAAGCTGACTTGGATTTTGCGGCTGAGCTTTGTCAAAGCATCGCCATCAGTACGTACGTACGTACAATGAACAAGGGCATGCATGATTCCCTAAAAACACGATCATGCATGATGACATGGACTCCACGCAAGACTGGCAATATAATTTAGGTTTATAAACATTTTAATTCCTTGAATTTTCTCTTCACTTTTTTATGATACTTTTTTGGATCTCAATGTTGGTTGATACAGTACTTTTTTGGTCTCAATGTTGGTTGATACAGTACGTAACTGTTTGGGGCTGGAAGCGTCGGAGTGGTCGATGGCAATAGATTGTACGCTGATTATTGAGCAAGAATCTTGCACAAACAAAATTCTCTTCTGTGTCGTTTGGGTCTTGTTAGTTTAAGCAAATGGCGGATGCATCCGGTTGACACTGATGTGTAAGCATAATTGCTTGCACACTACGGTTGTGTCCAATCTGATGCTTGGTTTATTCCTTCGAAATTGAAGGCGAGAATAATATAGGGCTAAGGGCATTTCTAACCGATCCCTTATAACCGGTTAGTGGAGTATATTTAGCTTTTTACTCCACTAACCGGCACCTAGCCGATTCCCAATCCGGCCTAACGGAGTATTAAAAATTTCCCTATTTATACTCACTCTCCCCTCCGCCGAGTAAAACGGCACGGCTCTCCTCTGCTGCCTCTTCCTCCCCTCCCGCGCCGCTGTCCTCCACCACCTCCTCGTCCCGCCGCCGGCCAAAAATCGAGGGGATCTGCAGCTGCTGTCGTCGCTGCCGGATTTGGCGTTTCCGGCCGCCGGCGGCTGCGCCTTGCCATGGATTGGCCGGGAAGCGGCCCACACAGCCCCGGCAAAGCCTCTGCGCCGCATGCAGGTACCGGCTCTTCCTCTAGCCACTCTAATCGCTCCCGTCGTCGGTTCGCTGGAAAATACACGGCCGGCCGTCGCCCGGGCTCGGCGCTCGCGCAGCGGCTCGCAGCTGCCGCTCATATAGTGCGACTACTGCACACGGCAAGTGGTGCGCCGAGTTTCTACCACGCCGAAACATCCCAGATGGGTGTTCTTCAAATGCACAAACGATGGGGTATGTGCTTGTTTTGATTCGGTCTTGCTCTTCTAGCAAAGAATTAGTGAATTATTATGTAATCCAATGTCGTTGAATGAAATAAAGAAGCAAAGAAATGTGTTTCGGTGGCCGAAATTGAAATGCAAATGAATTTTTTTTTTACTCCGCTAAGTTTAGGGGATCGGCTAGGTCCGGCCAAAACTTAGTGGAGTATATATACTCCACTAAGCCTTTTAGTCCACTAAGTTTTAGGGGATCGGTTAGAAATGCCCTCGCCATGTGTTTTAAGAGGAGTGCAACTCCAACCAAAGACGCAAAATGAAATGCAATTGCAACGCAAAAGGTTCTCTTTATATCTAGACTAGAAACATTGTAACCGCTTTCCCGTGTACCGCGAGCAATTGCAATGAGAGGTTTGCTCGATCTTCATAACCGCTTTCTTCATATGCAATTGCAATTGCAATTGCAATGCAAAAGGTTCTCTCTTTCTATCTTTATTATTATGTGCCCGGGAGGGAGTTGGCAGAAGCCTGTGTGGATGTGGCACTGCCCTGCCACAGCCCACAGGTCCCATCCCAAAAGAGCAAAGCTAGATTTGCTCGATCCGTCCGTCCGTCCGTTGACGCGCTTTGCTGCTGCCTCGCTCGCGTTCGCCTTCGCGTACGCCACCACCCCCATCGGCATCAGGTTTGGGCAAGCGCTTTGTTTGTTTCAGGAAATATAATTGGACCAGGGTCCGAACTTGACACCTATCAGAATACAGCTTTCACATGACTTTTAAGCTTTACTAACTGTGAATGCTGCATGCAGTACGGTTAAACAATTTATTACTCTTATTATCCTTCAGAAACATGAAATTTGTCACTGGTGGTTGTGTAATTCAGGCCCTAGCATCCATGTCTAAGTTCTGTTGACCCTGCTCCAAGTCTTCACAATAGGCCGCCCGGCATTCCCTATTGCTTCATAATCTTGGTGGTTGGTGATGAATCAATCGTCCATAATAACTGTGCTAAACCTAAACCATACATACATAGAACTAGGTTGATACTGATGTTCAGTGTCTACTTTCAAAGCTCACTCATAGTCTTCTTCATACATTTTTAATGCATCTTCCATTATGACATATACTTTTTTTTAAAGGAGGATTACCCCGGCCTCTGCATCAACACGCAACCATCTTTATTAAGTTATTCAACAGAGTCTGACAAAATAAATACAAAGATCAACCCAAAGCTACCTTCGAGGCTAGACCTACAAGTATAAAGATGTGCCCTGACCGCATCAACGGGCACCATCTAATCCAGTGGCCTCCAGAAGCCGCCCGCCTAGTAAGCTGAGAGCACCAACCGGTCTAGGCGTCCCAAAAGGCGCACCACATGCGCACGCTCTAGGATCCGCCGTTGCCATCTTCCGCCATCCCATCTTTAGGAGGGGTCATTGCATAGACCTTGCCAGGCCAAACTCTCATCGACGTCACCACGACGCTAGACCACGTCCAACGCCGAGACTCCACTGCTCCACACCGCCGAGACCCGCCGTCTTCAATGCGGTAGATGCAACACCGCCCCACCTGTTGGCCCCTCCAGTGAACCTCTGGTTCAAAACAATGGCCTCAGGAGGGAAAACGACACCACAGTATTCGTCATCATCCGAACCGAAAGACCCAGATCTAGGGTTTCCCCAGAACAGATGCACGCTAGAGGAAGAGGGGCACACCATCTGCACTTGCCAATGAACCCAAACGGTGCCCATTGTCGGAACTAGATCCGGCAGATCTCGGCTAGGGAGTCCTGAGCTGGTGATCTCGGCTAGATGGTAACAGGAAGTAGAGAGACACGATGTTTACCCAGGTTCGGGCCAACTCGAAGAGGTAAAACCCTACGTCCTGCTTTTGTTCTATTGACTGTAATGAGGTACAAAGTACATGATGATCTACCTCGAGATCGTATGAATGAATCTAACCTCCCTCAACAGACTAAAACCCTCGGCTTATATATGCACCGGGGGTATCTAGGGTTACAAGTATGTCGACTACATCTAGGGATAAACATGCCGATCATTCAAATATGTCTTGAAGTATGCACCAAGTCTCCTGAGGACTCCATCTGGAGTACGCCGAGGGCCGCGGCATACATGGCCCATTCTTCAGTCGTCGGTGGGTCCTTGTCCCGACCCATGCATGGCCGGCCGACGTGGTGAGCACCCCCTAATCCGGGACACCGTCACCCACCATCACAAAGCTCTCACAGTGACGCCTTCAGGAAGGACACGACACCTTGAGTGCCCTCGACGCCCACCGTAGTTAGGGTTTTCACCCAAGAAGCAGTGAGGTGGGAAGAGGTAGGGCGGACCCGAGCGATGTCTCCAAGAAGAAAATCGGCACCCGCGGGCATCGTCATCGCCGTGGCCGGCCGGAATCGACCAGGGAATTATCCCGATCTAGATCCCCAACCCTCGCTCCGCCCACAAACCGGTGACCAGCTAGCTAGCTAGCATGGCCAAGTCCGACGAGATTGGAGCGCCCCTATACGGGACAGTAGGCAGCAGACAAAACGGCGCCGTCAGCCGCCAGGGCATCGCTGCCACGGCCCGAACCTGCCAGTGGTCCGCCGGCCGCCCGCCAGCCCCATCGTGCCACCAGACGGGGAAGCCTCACCAGGGGGCCGCCACCCCAGATGCATGGATCGCGACCGCTACACCAGCACCGAGGAGCCAGAGAAGGGCCCCGCCGCCGCCTTCCCCAGAGCCATCCGGACTTCGCCGGAGGGCGCCTCAGGCGGCGGCGATGGGAGAAAGGTGCGGCGGGGGGAGGCGGCAGCGGAGGAGGGATCCGGCGGCGGCGCTAGATCGCGATCTGGAAGGCTTAAGGTCTTTGGTAGAAAGAGACACTAGTTTTCCTGGAGGAAAAAAAAGACTTGTTATCACATAGACTTGTCACATGAAGTGAAAGCATCGGCCAAAATTCTGCTCATAGTTAGCAGTACCATTTCCTTTGTGGCAACACCATTTTCCATCCTTGACGATTCGCCTCCTGAGCGAAATAGGGTTTCCCCCCGCTTTGTATTACAAAGCAATCATCACCGATACAACCAACGATAGGTGCTGGGGCGGAAACAGCACAGGCACGCCCAAAAGAAACGAAAGAGAAAGTACAAAAGAAACAAATGCCGACAACGGCGGATCAACAAAAACGAAGAAGCCTCGCGACCGCTGAGCCCACCAGGGATCTTCCACCAAGCTCCTAGACTCCGAAGCGCCGGTACCAATCAACACCTCCAAGAAGGGACGCGACGATGACGACGCTGCTGCCAAGGGTTTCCCCCGGTACGCGGCGAGGAGACAGGAAGGGTAGCCCCCGACGCCCTTCAAGAAGGTCCGGCCGCACCCACAGGCGCCACCGCGTCGGTGTTGGCTAGGCCGACAGGGATTTCTCATCCCAACCTTCACCTCGGGCGCTCCGGAGCACGCCACCAAACAATCCACCACCCTGCGCCAACACGGTCTTGAAGCTTCCACGCCGCCTCACCAGCACCGTGAAGGGGGCCTGCACAACGAAGAAGAGGAGCCGGGACTAGGGACAGCAGCACCGTCGGCACGCGGGAGGGCCCAACCTCCACCGTCAACGACGGTAACCAACCGGACGCGACAGCAGGAGCATACCAGGCCCGTGGGCCCATAGGCCCGGTCGGGCCCTCAGATGCCCGCAAAGCTCCCGCCGCCGTGCTGCAGAAGGCACGCCGTCGGCGCCGCCATCCCCTGTCCGAGCTGCTCCTCCTCCTCGCCACGCAGAAGACGTCGAAGCCGCGCCAGTGGCCGGCCCGCTAGGACCCAGATGGGGCCCGCAGGGGCCAGATCTGGGCCGGGGGCGCGCCGCCGGCCACCCGACGCCACCACGCCGCCCCGCCGCCAAGGAGCAGCACCTCCACCACGCCCGCCGCCGGCGACTGCCGCCGGGTCACCGGGCCATTGCCAAGCCGAGCAGCACCGCCGCCGTCCCCTGCCCCGGGAAGGGGAGATGCGCGCGCGGGGACAGGAGGTCCCGCCGCCGCCGACACCACCCGGGCCAGTGCCGGGGGCGCCCGCCGGCGACGGCGGGAGGGGGGGGGAGGGAGGAGGAGGACGGCCGAGAGGGAGGGACGTGCGCCGCCCCGGCCACCTCCCGGGGAGGCGGCGCAAGGGCGGAACCGGGAGGGAGGGAGAGGGGGTGGGACCGGACGCGCGCTAGGGCGGCCGGCGGCGGCGGGAGGGGGGGGAAGGGAGGAGGAGGACGGCCGAGAGGGAGGGACGCGCGCCGCCCTGGCCACCTCCCGGGGAGGCGGCGCAAAGGCGGAACCGGGAGGGAGGGAGAGGGGGGCGGGACCGGACGCGCGCTAGGGCGGCCGGCGGCGGCGGGAGGTGGGGGAAGGGAGGAGGAGGACGGCCGAGAGGGAGGGACGCGCGCCGCCCTGGCCACCTCCCGGGGAGGCGGCGCAAGGGCGGAACCGGGAGGGAGGGAGAGGGGGGCGGGACCGGACGCGCGCTAGGGCGGCCGGCGGCGGCGGGAGGGGGGGAAGGGAGGAGGAGGACGGCCGAGAGGGAGGGACGCGCGCCGCCCTGGCCACCTCCCGGGGAGGCGGCGCAAGGGCGGAACCGGGAGGGAGGGAGAGGGGGGCGGGACCGGACGCGCGCTAGGGCGGCCGGCGGCGGCGGGAGGGGGGGGAAGGGAGGAGGAGGACGGCCGAGAGGGAGGGACGCGCGCCGCCCTGGCCACCTCCCGGGGAGGCGGCGCAAGGGCGGAACCGGGAGGGAGGGAGAGGGGGGCGGGACCGGACGCGCGCTAGGGCGGCCGGCGGCGGCGGGAGGGGGGGAAGGGAGGAGGAGGACGGCCGAGAGGGAGGGACGCGCGCCGCCCTGGCCACCTCCCGGGGAGGCGGCGCAAGGGCGGAACCGGGAGGGAGGGAGAGGGGGGCGGGACCGGACGCGCGCTAGGGCGGCCGGCGGCGGCGGGAGGGGGGGGAAGGGAGGAGGAGGACGGCCGAGAGGGAGGGACGCGCGCCGCCCTGGCCACCTCCCGGGGAGGCGGCGCAAGGGCGGAACCGGGAGGGAGGGAGAGGGGGGCGGGACCGGACGCGCGCTAGGGCGGCCGGCGGCGGCGGGAGGGGGGGAAGGGAGGAGGAGGACGGCCGAGAGGGAGGGACGCGCGCCGCCCTGGCCACCTCCCGGGGAGGCGGCGCAAGGGCGGAACCGGGAGGGAGGGAGAGGGGGGCGGGACCGGACGCGCGCTAGGGCGGCCGGCGGCGGCGGGAGGGGGGGGGGAAGGGAGGAGGAGGACGGCCGAGAGGGAGGGACGCGCGCCGCCCTGGCCACCTCCCGGGGAGGCGGCGCAAGGGCGGAACCGGGAGGGAGGGAGAGGGGGGCGGGACCGGACGCGCGCTAGGGCGGCCGGCGGCGGCGGGAGGGGGGGGAAGGGAGGAGGAGGACGGCCGAGAGGGAGGGACGCGCGCCGCCCTGGCCACCTCCCGGGGAGGCGGCGCAAGGGCGGAACCGGGAGGGAGGGAGAGGGGGGCGGGACCGGACGCGCGCTAGGGCGGCCGGCGGCGGCGGGAGGGGGGGAAGGGAGGAGGAGGACGGCCGAGAGGGAGGGACGCGCGCCGCCCTGGCCACCTCCCGGGGAGGCGGCGCAAGGGCGGAACCGGGAGGGAGGGAGAGGGGGGCGGGACCGGACGCGCGCTAGGGCGGCCGGCGGCGGCGGGAGGGGGGGGAAGGGAGGAGGAGGACGGCCGAGAGGGAGGGACGCGCGCCGCCCTGGCCACCTCCCGGGGAGGCGGCGCAAGGGCGGAACCGGGAGGGAGGGAGAGGGGGGCGGGACCGGACGCGCGCTAGGGCGGCCGGCGGCGGCGGGAGGGGGGGAAGGGAGGAGGAGGACGGCCGAGAGGGAGGGACGCGCGCCGCCCTGGCCACCTCCCGGGGAGGCGGCGCAAGGGCGGAACCGGGAGGGAGGGAGAGGGGGGCGGGACTGGACGCGCGCTAGGGCGGCCGGCGGCGGCGGGAGGGGGGGGAAGGGAGGAGGAGGACGGCCGAGAGGGAGGGACGCGCGCCGCCCTGGCCACCTCCCGGGGAGGCGGCGCAAGGGCGGAACCGGGAGGGAGGGAGAGGGGGGCGGGACCGGACGCACGCTAGGGCGGCCGGCGGCGGCGGGAGGGGGGGAAGGGAGGAGGAGGACGGCCGAGAGGGAGGGACGCGCGCCGCCCTGGCCACCTCCCGGGGAGGCGGCGCAAGGGCGGAACCGGGAGGGAGGGAGAGGGGGGCGGGACCGGACGCACGCTAGGGCGGCCGGCGGCGGCGGGAGGGGGGGAAGGGAGGAGGAGGACGGCCGAGAGGGAGGGACGCGCGCCGCCCTGGCCACCTCCCGGGGAGGCGGCGCAAGGGCGGAACCGGGAGGGAGGGAGAGGGGGGCGGGACCGGACGCACGCTAGGGCGGCCGGCGGCGGCGGGAGGGTGTCAGGGGAGGAACCCTAGCGGCAGGTCGAGGGCGCCTCTCTAAGCACTCCTCAAAGGCTTTCTCTCGACGATTCGCCTCCTCAATGGCTGTACGTAGGCTCTCCACCTTTCCCAGCGTCGGCTCCTTGAGCTCGGTATGGAATCAGAAGTGTCAGAAGGTATTTCAACCTAGGCTTTGCTGCTGCCTCACTCGCCTTGGCCTTGGCCTTGGCGTATGCCACCACCCCCATCGGCATCAGGTTTGACATCACCCGATCGACATCAGGTCCCAAAAGACTCAAAGTACGCAACCCCCTGGCCATGATGCGTGGATCGTGGATGATGCATGGACCTGCTTGCTTGTGCTGGCTGCAGGACGCGGAGAAGCTAGCATGATGCGGTCCGTGGAGTGGACCACATGAGTTTGGTTGGTCTCACGGCAAGCTAGGTACGCAACAGCCAACACGTCCGTACGTACCTTGGCCTGAATAATGATTGAGATACGATCGAGAGAGAAACTTTTTCAGTGGAAAGGCGGCCAACTGAACTGGTGCAAACGGTCATGCGGGCCAACCGGCTGCTCGTGTCGTGCACCATCGATGAGCCGGTCGGTCAGCAACGGCGCAAATGAGCCGCACCCAACTCAACTGCCTGGCTCGCTCGCTCGCTCGCTCATCGTCAAACAAAGCGAGGCCGCTAGCACCGCCCCGCAGCAGCCTCCGATCCTCCCTCACGCCTCATCTTGCCCGCTCGCAGCAGCATGCCCACCCCCCGCTCCCTCTGCCTCTTGCCCGCACCATGACCTCATCTTGTCGTTGCCGGACTAGCTAGAACACAGAGATTGCAGTGCTCGAGAGAGAGAGAGAGAGAGAGGAGAACGAACGAACGAGAGGTGGGTTTGTGCTGCCGAAACTGTCGCAGCGTTTTCTGTTTTCTCATTCCTTTTCTTATGCCAGTACAAAGCTCAAAAGCTAACTACCTCTCCCGGACGCTTCGCCATGATCCGCAGCTACCGCGCCATCCCGCGATTGCCTCACACAGCGTCGACCACGTCCGGGAGAAAAAGAAAGGAAACAAATCCGGGTACGTGCATGGAGCACACTCCCACTAGCTAGCTGCATGGGCGCGTCACAACCGACCGCCAAGCATGCTTATTTTTTAACAGAAAACAAACTACCCTACATCCATGAGCTTAGCAGAGTCAACACATCTTGCCCGCTCGCAGCAGCATGCCCACCCACCGCTCCCTCTTGCCCGCTCGCAGCGGCACGGCGACCCACCGCTAGCTCCCTCTTGCCCGCTCGCAGCGACATGGCCACCCACCGCTCCCTCTTGCTCGCTCGCAGCGGCATGGCCACCCACCGCTCCCTCTTGCCCGCACCATGCATCACGGCGCTGCTCCTGCTCCTGGCGGCGGTGATCAGCACCGATGCGTCCTACACTGTGCTGGAAGATAGGAGGGAGGCGCACCTGTCCTCGAGCCGGCCGACGAAGCCGGCCACAGGACGTACATAGTCCTTCTCGAGCCACCGGCAGGCGGAGGCCAAGACATGGATGCCGATGCTCACAGAGCATGGCACCAGTCCTTCCTGCCGTCCATGACGACGGCCCTCGGCGAGCCGCGACTGTGGCGCTCGTACCGGACCCTCGTCCACGGCTTCTCTGCGCGGTTGACGGAGGAGGAGGTGGAGCGGGTCTCCGCCAAGCCGGGATTCATCCGGGCCTTCCCCAACGTCATCCGGTACCGGCAGACCACGCGGACGCCGGCGTTCCTCGGCCTCCCCTACCACATGGGGGAATCGCCCGATGATTGGCCCGGGTAAGGCGGCCTTGGGATGATAATCGGCGTCGTCAATGGCGGCATCGCCAACAATCATCCGTCCATGGACGACGGTGGATTCGAGAGCATCGAGCCGCCGCAGCGATGGAGGGGCTCCTGCGACAAGGACTTCAAGTGCAACAAGAAGCTCATCGGGGCCAAGAATTGCTTTGGCTTCGGACCACCTTTGGACGCCGGCGACCGGCACGGCACCCACGTGACGACCATCGCGGCCGGCAACTTCGTCGCCGGCGCCAACGTCAACGGCCTCGCCAGCGGCAACGCGTCAGGCATCGCTCCGCTGGCGCACGTCGCCGTCTACAAGGGGTGCGGCCAAACGAGCTGCCCTGACGAATCGTTGCTGTCAGCCATCATTGCGGCGGTGGACGACGGGGTCGATGTCATCTCGTTGTCTGTCGGAGGAAGCTCCATACCGACGTACGACTATGACCCGATAGCCGTGGCCTCCTTCGCCGCCATGCGGGCCGGCGTCCTCGTCATCGCTACCGCCGGCAACAACGGCCCACGTCCATCGACCGTCCACAACGACGTGCCTTGGCTTATGACTGTGGGAGCCGGCACCGTGGACCGGTCATTGATGGTTACGGTTGTCATTGAGGATGTGGACGACCACGACAATGTGGTGGTCGGTCAGCCGCTGGTGGTCGGTCAGTCGCTCGCCGATAGGCAGTTGCTGACGACAGTTCGACCAGATATCATGCACGATCTGCTCTACAGCGAGGACGGGGATCGCACCAACTGCATGTACCCAGAAGACGATATGGCGGTGCATGTTCCGGGCCGGGTCGTCATCTGCCAGGCCGGCAGTGAAACGAGACGGGAGACCCTTGATAAGTTGCTCGGCAGTAACGCGTCAGCGGTCGTTATGGTCGACCCAGAGATGTGTGGATACACCGGAGACTTGGTGGACATGGGCAGCCGGTCAATTCTTCAGGTGCCATACAACGATGGCGGGTATTTGAAGGCCTACTCATCTTCGCCCCACCTCAAGGTGGCCGTCGACTTCAACCGCGGCACCGTTCTGGGCGCTACTCCAGCCCCCACGATGGCCTTCTTCTCTTCCCGTGGCCCGAGCCAGTACTTTCCCGCCATCCTTAAGCCCGATGCGCTGGCCCCCGGGGTCAATATCCTGGGCGGGATACCGTACCAGGCCGGGGACAGTCCTGTGTACTTCGGGTTCATGTCGGGCACCTCCATGGCAGCTCCACATGTAAGCGGCGCAGCCATCCTATTGAAGAGCGTACATCGGAGCTGGAGTCCAGCCGCAATCAAGTAAGAAGGACCAGGCATCCTGCCCACTAACTAAACTAGCTAGGCAGCAATCGTACTGATCATTTTCTGATTCTATGATGTGCAGGTCTGCGCTCATGACAACGGCCGACATCGTCGACAACTCCGGGCATGGAATCCAGGACGAGCAGCTAGACGCTGCCAACGCGTACAAAATGGGAGCTGGGCACATCAACGTGTCCATGGCCATGGACCCTGGGCTCGGGTACGAGCTCAACGAGGGGCAGTACGCTGCCCACGTCTGCTCCACCCTCGGCGAGGCCGCACTGCACGCCATTTCGCGCAATGACTCGTGGAGATGCTCGGAGCTAGCTGCCCACGATGCACCCGTCCAACCTCAATTACCCGAGCATCACGGTCCCGCTGCAACCGACGGGGTTCACCGTGGTGAGGACGCTGAAGAACGTCACGCCTCCGTACCCCGAGCCGGAGACATACACGGCCAAGGTGGTCATGCCCCCGGAGGTGCGCGTGACCGTCGACCCAAGCTCGCTCATGTTAACCTATACAGGGCAGGAGGCCTCGTACCAGATCTGGGTCAGCAGCACCAGCAACTCCCCGGTCCAAGGAGCTGTGTACCAGGTCACCATCGAATGGTCTTCAAGCGAGCACACGGTCAGAAGCCCCATGCTCGCCGTCGTCGGCCTGGCCACCTCTCAGCCGTCCACGCCGTGGAAGCTGGACTGAGCAAGGGGCACCCACTTGTGCGTTTCTACTAGTATTTGCTTTGTTGTCCCTATCGAACCGGGCGCCGACCAGCAGGCATTGCTGGCGGTGTGGCTGGAGTTCATGCCTGGGCCAGGCATAAACTCCAACAGATCCCCGGTTCTAAATCGTGGCACGCTGGGAGAGTGGGTTTAATTTGCTACAGTTATGTTTATGTTAACTATGGCCAATCTTGAGACGTTAATTGTTTCGCTTTTGCTAATCCTGTGCATGCCGTGCGTATTTGTTAACAGTGGCTGTTGTGCTCTGTTTCTTGTGTGCGCTTGCTGTCCTCTGTTTGCTTGCTATACATGTTTGTGCGTGACAGCAGGTTAATCGCATGTGATTTTGATCTTGGTGGCGGCCGATTGCGGCGCTGTGTCGCTGTGATTTGTGGCTGTGGGTGTTGGTTGCTGCGCATGCATCTCTGTCATACGCGAGCTGCCGCTGTTCTCTCGGAGCTGCGGAAGGAGCGCCGCGACCGGCGTATTGCTGCCTGTCGCATCGCCGGCCTCCGTCCGGTGCGGCTGCGTATGCACCCGGCCCGGTTGAAACTGGATGCTTCTGTTCAAAAAAAAGAAAAAAAAAGAAACTGGATGCTTGTGCTGGTCCGCCAGGAAATTACTTGCTGATGCTGTGTCGCCCATGTCCAAGCATTAAGCTGGCTTGCTAGGTGTCAGATTGATTGCAAGGCTAGCTGGTTGATAGTGGTGAGTGCATCTAGTGCTTCTCCTGGTGCAGTCCCATGAGATTTGATCGGCGTGCATACAAGTACAGTTCACATCGTCACTGCATTTGGCCATAAGTGTGACAAGGTAATAGTGTGTGTGCGCGCGCGCCTGCCTCTAGACAATTGTGACTAGGAGAGTGACACCCGACCCCAGACCCCCGCGTCGCCCGCGTCGGGCGACACGGGAAACCCTAGCCGCCGCCACCAGCTAGCTCACCCGCCGCCCGCTCCAGCGTTGCCGCCGCCGCCGCCGCCGCCGCCAGAGGGGCGGCCGGCGAAGCCGCGCCAGACCCTGGGATGGCGGCGGCGGGGCTCTTCGTCTCGTCGCGACTCTCTTGGAGGTCCCCTGCCTACGCATCCCCACCCATCCCCGCTCGATCCGCGTCGCCACCGCCGGTGGGCTAGTCGGCACTGCCTCGCCGGGCGCAGGCTGGCGGCGGCTGGGCGCTCCTCCGACGTGCAGCCCTTCACCGGTGCTGCGCGCCCTCCCCCACCCCCCAGAGCAACGGATCGCGTCCATGGTGGCCTCCTGGTGGACGCTGGTGCCTGCAAGCCAAACAGTTATCGTCCCGACGAAGAGCAGAGTAGAGTAAAGGTCTGGAATAGGTGTGAGTGGTGGTCGTATTCAGTACCAATGGTACGGTAATTGGTTTATTTTGGCGCTTCTGTCACACACAGGGTGTCACAGTTCTTGTGTGAAGTAACTGCTTGGGCTTCTGCAAATACCATTACTGTCCTAGTGAACGAATAAACCATAATGATTAAGATAAGAAGGTTTATGGTAACAAAGGCAAAACTATTAAATGTAATAAAGGTTGGAGTTGAGTTTCCTGCAATGAAGAGATTAGGCGCAGGGAGAATTCATTTCGTGGTGAGAATGTAGCCAGTGCGACGGTAATACCAGTTACCTTGTATCATACTTATAGTATTTGATATCTGTGTTCTGTAGGCGGATCACCCTAAAGTTATGAAACTCCTCCTCTCGGGATTACATTTCATTCTATGGTCCTGCTTCGCCGTTGCCACAGAGTGGTCGTCTCCACAATTAAGGTCCTTAGACCGGAACCAAGCATTAGGTTTCGTGGATCACCGTTATCTCATATTGTCTTCGGTCCTCATAGATATCTCCACCTGTCACGTCAGAGGTCACAGATTCCCTAAATAATATGTGTTACCTGTGTAGGTCTTGAGATCATGTTGCCTGGGCCCTTAAATCTGACAACACGCATAGAGTTCACCACAGTATAACAACGTACTAGACAGATCATACTACTATAAATACAAATGACGACATATAGATTAGGCGGAGATGAATCTTACCACTCACCTACATCTCCCACGCCTATGGGGGATTACTCACACATCATAAGAGAGAAATCAATCACACCAGAGATTAAACCCATGAAAACCATATTGGTAGTACCGTAAGAATCAACAATAAGATGAAATGGATAATTCAAATAGTCTTGATCTCTAGATGAGATTGAATAAAACTACAATTGTTCTCACAACTTGGAATTCCTCTTATAATAATGAAGGATGAGATGATGATGGAGATGAAAGGACCAAAACTAAGAAGATCTCCAAAGGTTCTTCGGATCTTCTCTTCTGTTCTAGTTATGGTGGCGGCGGCTAGGGTTCTCTTCTCCCCTGGATCCCTTCACGAAAGTGTCTTGTATAGATGTGGTGGAGTTGTTGACACTCCATACGACCGCTAGCGCTTGTGGTCGTATGGAAGGCTGTCTTTTGATCTGCTGCGCCTGATGGCTTGGCTCTCCATATGGAAGTTGCTCCATTTGACTTGATTTGTAGTAATCCTCCTTGGTTTTCTTTCATATATGATATTTCCTGCCAAACAATGGAAAAACGGATTATCACAATTTAAAAAACCCTATGTCATCACAACAACAACGAAAAAAATAACACAAATCATCACAATTTAAAAAACTGGCATAGTGTTCTGTTCATTTCACGACAAGTCCTATTTATAATAACCCATGTCTATGAATGCTCATACGGCATCTACATCACAAAAAGGTAGCACACACATACTGCATCTAAAACTCATAGTGGACCATGGTGCAAAAAATCATAGTGGATGCACACACATACAACACACACATTGACCTGAACAAGGCGACATTGATTGCAAAATACTGCATCTAAATCACAAAAGGCAGCACACACATACTGCATCTAAATCATACTGCATCATAGGACATTTACTGACATATAATGTCAAATCATCTGGGGTACAAACAAAAATGCTACAAACAATTTATTCAAAATTATCTACAATCCCATCTCCAAACCCTACTCCTACCCATAGCCGGATCATTTTCAACCCTAAGTTCATGGAAGAACAAAATCCCTCACAAACTCTAGGCCCTAATCCTCTACTTCAACCTCAAAAATGATGGAGCATGGCCTGCATCATCTCACGCTGCCGAGACGCCGGTCGGGAACCCCGATGACCCACCACATGGACACCACAGCACTAGATCACCATTGGAGGGAGAAGAAGAGCAAGGGGACAACGCATGGAAGAAGCACGAGCGCGAGAGAAAGTTACCTTCTGGGGGATCCATTAATCGCCGGGGAAGAGAGATCCATCCTGGGGCCGCCGCTCCCGTTCTCAAGGCAAAATGTTGGATCTCTCGCTCGCAAACGGTTGCAGCAAAATCTGGGGAAGCAACTAGTGGGGGGTTGAGAGGGACACGTGGCACAACGAGCGTCTTTGGACCTAAAGAGATCCAACGTGCAGTGCGCGTCCGGCGCAATGCTTCGGCCGGCAGGCCAGCAGCAAACGTTTGCCTAATTTTTAACATTGATGTTTGACTGTTTGTACCAAGGATAACATGGATGTATACATAGAAGTTTCATGTGATCTGTTTGCAAAATCATATTATTGTCCATAAGTTATATCAGTATATGTTTGGACTTGCATATTGTGAAATAGTGTAAGTTCTGTAAAATCGGTTGCAATATTTTTTCAATATTTGTTTTCTTTTTTCTTTTTCTTTCTTCTATTAGGTCTTAATTCATTCTATCTAAGAATAATATTTAATTTTTATTTTTTCTTATGTTTTTCTTTCTTAGGAGACTTTTTGACCGTTAGATTTTCACCTATATTTCTCCATTTTATTTTTATTTTTCTTTCTTCTTTTAGGTAATATCAATGCCCTTAACTCATTCAACCTTAGAATAATATTAGTTTTCATTTTGACTTATATTATGTCTTTGTTTTTTAGGAGATTGTTTGGCCGTTAGTTTTTCATCTATATTTATGCATGCGACGACGTATTTGATGCCGAGATCGTGTAAACCTACTTAGTTTTGTATTAGGTATTTAACTAACAAACTGAGTCAATACAAAATATGTTTTTATTATTATCTCTTTATTCATTGATGCTTAATAAAAAAAATCCCATTGGATTCTCAAGTGTGTGTGTGTGCGTGCGTGTGTGTGTGTGTGTGTGTGTGTGTGTGTGTGTGTGTGTGTGTGTGTGATTTGTTCTTGACGTGTTGAAAAATGATTAATTCTCAACATCATCGTAATGTTTGAAAATTGAATATAATATGGATGCATACATGCAATTGCTATACAATGTCAATATGTATGCAAATCATGCAGTCTGAAGATTACAATATTATATGATTGTCTTGCATATCTTGAAACAATGCAAGTTCTCTATAATTTGTGTGCAAGTTTTATCATAATTTCTATAAATGACCTTTTTATTTTCTTTCTTCTTGAGGGTAATACCAACGCCCTTACTTCATTCTTCCTTAAAATAACTTACATTTTTTATTTTTTAATATTTTTGTTTTAGAATAACTTATGATTGTCTTGCAAATCTTGAAATAGTGCAAGTTCTGTATGATTTGTGTGCAAGTTGTGTCATCATTTTTTTTCATTTTCTTTCTTCTTTTAGGGTAATACCAATGCCCTTAGTTCATTCTTCCTTATAATAAGTTATGTTGTTTATTTTTATCTTTTTGTTTTAGTAAAAAAAATCTCTATCATGGCTCTTATTGTCCTGTGTGTTTGATATGTGTGTGTGTTTGTGTGTGTGTGTGTGTGTGTGTCCGTTGTGTGTGTATGCGTGTGTGTGCGGGTGCGTGTGTGAGAGATATGAGGAGATTACACCACCACAATGAGAGGCAATTTATTTTCAACATGTCTAGCAACGATTAATCTTCAACTTTATTATTTTGTTGTTTGAATAATGAGTGTACATGGAGATGTAAATATGTAATGCTATTTCTGTGCAATCTATGTACTCCCTCCGTTTCTAAATATAAGTCTTTTTAGAGATTTCAATATGGACAACATATGGATGTTTTACTCCGGTGTTGGTCCGTTTCACTGGTTTTACTGTTTCGGGTCTAGGGAGGAGTTCCAGTTTTTTTGGTTTTTTTAATATATTTCTTATGGATTTCTGTTCACGTGAATGCGTAGTGTTTTTTTTCTTCTTTTTTTTAGTTATTTCGGTTTATTCAGGTGTGTTGTTTTGGTTTAAAATTCGGTTACTGTTTTAGTTTTATGATCCGTGTGGGTTAATGTTTTCGGTTTATTCAGGTGTTGTTCCGTTTCGCTGCTTTTATTGCTCCGGGTTATTCGGAGTTATTGTTTTGGTTTATTTGGTCTATTGTTTCGGTTAGTAGTTCTGAGTTCATTCGGAAAATGTCCGGTTATTGTTCGGGTATTTGTTACTGCACTTTTAATTGTTGTTGCGTTGTAAAAATGGGCAGTAATCGGTCTAGAATTCATTTTTTCCACGGATTACTGTTCGTGCAAATATACAATTCCGACATACTGTTTTTTTGCTCTGTTAACACTATCATCAGAAAGAATTAGGAGACGATTGAGGCGGCTGTGTATTGATACGCCGGTGTTGTGCATCGGTACGTCGGTGTCGAGAAATGATGTATAGAAAATTCTAAATCCTAACTCTCTATATAAGGACGTGAGGGTGGAGGAAGGGGAGATAAATGATGTGTAAAATATATCCAATTTTTTTTTAAAAAAAATTGCATATTTTTTCTTCGGGGAAACAAAATTTTTTAGGGAAAGGAAGCACTGTTTTTACGGGGTACTGTTCATGAGCGGGGTACTGTTTCACGGAAGGCACTGTTCGCGAGCTCACTGTTCATCAGTGATTACTGTGCATGCATGGGGTACTGTTCATACGTAATTGCTGTTTACTGACGACTACGTTGCCGTGAAATACGAACAGTAGGCGCCGAAAAAAATTCAAAAAAACCAGAAAAATCAAACCCTTCCCGCTTTAGTTATAGTACTTATTATTTTATTGTTGAGAAAACAAGACTATACTATTTATGTTGTACAGAACTAAAGGAGATTGAGATTTGTACACACCATGTGTAAATATGCGTAATTACTAGCAAGTTTATTAATTATTTCTAATCAAATTGAAGCAGCACATGAATTCCAAGAAAAGATGAGCTTAGGCTTAAACATGCTGTAGCATCACCGGGAGTAGCAAAGCATCTACATGGATGCATGGCGTTTTTTTTTTTTTTTTTTTTTTGAGAAACATGGCGTAGCATGGTAGTGCTAGCAACAAGAGGGCCCATTTACATGGATGCATCACGGGGTGCCAAGTTTTGGTCAGGTACAGGAGGTCGCACGTTCGTTAGATGTTAATCCAATGGTTTAGAAAAAAGTGACTGAAACTAAAATAAATTTCAGGTACCTGATGCATAGGCGCTCCCTAATTTTTTGATTGATTTTCATATTTAAATTATTGATTTTCTTATTTAAATTATTTTTCTCCTAACAATGAATTCATGTGTTTTGCGATATAACAATGAGAATTATATAGTACTCCCTCCGTTCCAAAATATAGTGCGCCCGTGCTTCCCGAGGTTCAACTTTGACCATAAATTTAACTAACGAGACCGACTGCGGCGGTAGCAAAAATTATATAATTGAAAACTTTTTTCGAATACGAATTCACTGGTATAATTTTTGCTCCCGCCACAGTCGGTCTCGTTGATTAAATTTATGGTCAAAGTTGAAGCGCGGAAACCGAGGACGCACTATATTTTGGAACGGAGGGAGTATCAAACTTTTTTATCCTAAATTTTTTATTGCATATATAAATAGATTCTCTGACTTTGATTTTATTTCGTCTAAACAATGTACCATAAATATTAGAATGATATCTCGAACTTATTTATCCTAAAAATAGTATATAATAAATAAGTTGTCTGGCTTTTTTTTATTAGGCCAGAGTTTGAAGATTAAGCTATGAAGCGATTACGAATTGGTTGCCAATAGACGTAGTAAGAAACCTGTTTATAGGAATCAGAATCCTAAACTCTTGTGCATAGGCCTCGTGGTCATTTGAGTTTTGGCCCATGTTGATAGTCAAATTTGGCAGATTAAAAATATGGATTGTGAATCAAAGTCATAGCTTCAATGATGCTGATCTGCTAATGTGTGTACTAAGCTTAAGATTGTTTTCCAACTGAAGATGTCAACACGCCTATGGAGTTGGTACTGGTAAGTTAGTAGAGGAAGTTGTAGATTCAGGCTCCAGTTTTGTTCGCGTACAACAGCCATCATCAGGTAACTAAGATGAAGATGGAGTTACGATTGGTATGAGAATACGCCTGATTATTTTGGAGCAAGGCGAGCAGCGGACGTTGCCGGTTTTACACAGTTATCTATTATCAAGGAAAACCAGGAGGTTTCTGTTCAGATTTTGAGCACACATATACAAAGACCAAATCACATAAAAAGGAATTGTAACGAGATCGGTCTCCTGGTAGTTCAAAGGATCGAAGTCCAGATCACCTAATAAACAGGCAGCCGATTTGTTGGGCTCTAATATTTGGCAACTGTTGTAATCAAACACTAGCCAAAATTGCCAAATGTTGACAACTATGAGCTTTACAAATTTTGGCTGCAATACAATGAACCTCTTACCGTCCATCCTCTAGGAACACGCAGCATTCATGGCGGTACACCTGTTTCTTGTAGTGGTAAAAGGAAGAAAAATGGAAGCAGCACATGAATTCCAAGAAACGATGAGCTTAGGCTTAAACATGGCGTAGCATCACCGGGAGCAGCAAAGCATCTACACGGATGCATGCAGTGGGCGTTTTATTTTTCGAAAAAGGCGACAAGAGGGCCCATCTACATGGAAAGGGCAGTACTCCTGTACCTTGTAGTGGTGAGAGGAAGAAAAATGGAACATGCCCGCCTTCGTCCCGCCGCTCATCTCCTCGCCCCTCTTGGCCACGTCCGCCGCCTTCTGCGGCTGCTCCTCCGCGCTGCCACTTCCGGCCTTCACCTCCATCGCCGGCGGGGCCTTCTCCTTCTTCTTCTTGTTGCAATCGTCGCCGCCGCCTTCCTTGTCGGCGGCAGGGGCGGGGGATGGAGTGGCGGCGGAGCGCAGGGCCGACGACGGCGCCGGCGAGTGCGCGGAGGGGTCCTCGCCGGGGGCGGTGGACGCAGCGGATCCGTTGTCGTTGTCTGAGTCGGCGTCGGGGCGGAGGAGCGGGGACGGCGCGGCCACCACGAGGACGAGCAGGAGCAACGGGAAGGCCGCCATCATGTCTCCCCCTGGAGGGAGGCGGTGGAGGCAGATCTGGGAGCGGCGGCGAGGTGGGCTGGGTTGGAGGCGGATCTGGGAGCGGCGGCGAGGGGGTGTCGCTACGCTGGGGTTTCAGCCGAGAGAAGCAGAGGAGAAGCCCAGGACGAGGTGATTGTCAACCCCACGATGAGAAGCCCTAATAAGCCCATAGATAGCTCATGGGCTTGGCCCACTTCTCTTCCCCTCTCACTGTCTCGGCGGCTCAGCAGCCATCTCAGCCCGACCATCACATATCTCTCTCCGCCGATGACAGCCCGCCTGTGAGACCGCCGCCGCAGCCACGTGACTAGCTTGCCTCCTCCAAGGTAATCCACCTGCACATACCCATCTCCCTTTTTACGCTCGGGCCATGAGAGGCCGATAGATGAGCTCGGTTGGTCAGGTCCAATTTGGTTCCGATGTCTCAAGGTTTTTTGGTCGAATTGGGCAGGGCACATGTCTGCTCTCCGTCTGTGCAAGGGAGCCGTCCAGTCGCCGCCATGCCGGTGCTGGTCGGCATGCTCGAGGTCGAGGAACCTTGTCGCTGTTGCCGCCGGAACAAGCAGCAGGGGAGCTTCCGCTTGGTGCGTGCGTCTCCTTCCTTCGGCAGAAGCACCAGGTAGTGTTTACTGTCAAAATGTTACTCCTGGTGTTTACTGTCAAAGCGTGTCTACATACTCCGATTCAGAATAAAATTACAACATCTTATACTCCCTCCGTTCACAAATACCTAAGATGTTTTTTATATTTTAATATGGACTATATACGGACTGAAAGCGAGTGAACAAACACACTAACATATTTCTATATACATCCGATTTAGAAAAAAGTTAGAATGTCTTATACCGTATTTGTGAACGGAGGAAGTACCATACAAAGAGTGTTCCAAATTATACCAAAATAAGTAGCTACAACCTACAAGTTGTGCGATGTGTTGATTTCTCCAATGAAGATAGTTCGATGAGTATTGCACTCCCCCTGTAAAGGAATATAAGACATATATTTCTTTACAGAGGGAGTAGTATTCAGTTAGCTTTGTGCAAAAAAATGAGGAATTGTTCAGTGTTGCGTTTTCTAGAGAACATGGGTGGCTGGAGATTGTTAAAGCAATTTGCTTGTTTGAATTGGATACTGCTGACTATTAGTCCCTCTTGAGTGTCAGTTTTGATGTCAAGTTATTTAAGTTTAGGTGCAGAGTCCCGCTTCGGTACAACTCCCTCACTAAACGTATAAAGGGTAATATGGACTTTTGACAAGTTATACCCATGTTTGTATGTATACGCCATATGTACCCTCGACTGTGCCGGCCCATGGAGGCGGCCGCAGGGGCGGGCCCAGGAATTAAAGAGTGTGTATTCAAATTTTGAAACTCTTTTTGAAGCCTATAGCCGTGCTTTTGGCACGTATAACCGATTATAGCAGCATATTGTACTAGTTCTAAATTATAGAAAAGATGTCGCATATTATGTTATATTCGTAAAATATTATCATAACTTGGTATTGTTCAACATATAGAAGTAAAAATTGTTCAACATACCATAGCAAAATCTAAGGTTTATAGAGGATAGAAAATAGCAAATGATAAAGAACCTTACAAATTACAGGATAAGTTTGCGATCCTTGATACTTCGAAAATGAGTGATGATGTCCTCATTCTTAACTTGCAAGAAGAATTCCCTTTCAATCAATGTGACCAAGCAACATCCAAAATTTGTAAACATTCTCGCACTACAAACTCAAATAAAAAATAGCAAATTCTCTTGTCTAAACAATTCATAATTGACTGCAAACAAGTCTCTAATTTCACTATATTTAAATAGAAAGACAAGTGGTCAGACTAACTTACTCATAGGAGCTCAAACTATGCCTCTGTCTGTACTGCAACAATGCAGCGGCCTGCTGGGCAGTGAGAACAAAACCATCTCTACTCTGCACTTATAGATGAATTCAATTTGACTAAGAATCGACATGAGACTGAGAGGAGAGATACCAATTTCAGAAGTCGGAGGATTAATACTTCTAGTTAGCAATTATACCTTCAGTAGATAATATGTGGTTCTGGCTTTGAAATTGAATTGATTCGGCATGCTGTCCGCCGCACACCTGAAGGATCAGAAGTTCAGAACAGAAGGGTCGCGGCGGCGCCCCGTGCCCACGCGCGATCTTCGATCCGGCGTGGCGACGCCAACAGCCCTGGCCGGCCGGCGGCGGAGCGACGGCTCGCGTTGGAACAGAACGATCGATGCGTGCGTGAGGGCAAGGGAGGCAGGTGCCCTTTGGTCTGTGCCTCTGATCGATTGATGGAGGTTCTTTTGGGCGATGATGGACGTGTGCGTACGTGCGGCGCTACTGGACCAAGTCGTGGACTCGTGGTGTCGAGGGAAATAGAGGTTGGGCTATTGGGCCAACCGGCTAGTAGTGGACTTGTGGTGGACGTGTTCCCAGTTTTGTTTTTCCTTGTACAGAACAGCATAGATACTATGTATATACGTGCTTTTTTGCCCAAAATAATGGGTATTCAGCTGAATACCCTTGAATTGAGGTGGGCCCGCCCCTGGGCGGCCGTTGTAGCGAGGACCTATAGCTCGCAAAGAACAGCTGCAAACCAGTTGACTTGGGAAGTGTTTGTGATTAATATTAAGAGCGACAATTTAAGACCTAAGTACAATGCAGAATCTGGGCAATTTTTGGAAATTGTGAAGAATTTATTTAAACGAGTAAAGTTAGAAAATCAGACAATTCATTGAACAACACAAACAAACTTCAAAATATCATTTTTTTAAATGTGCCTTTTTGACAGAAACAATTTTTGAAAATCCCGAATATTTTCTTACAAAAGCGAACATTTTTAATTTAGAGAACAAAATTATTAATGGGGACCTTTTCGAAATTCTGAAAAAAAAATCAAAAGCATGATTTTTTTTTTAAATTCCCAAAAAAAAATATTTTTGAGAAAAAATTAAAAACATGAACATTTTTAACATTCTAAAAAGTTTTCAGAAAACAAGAATATTTTCTTTAATTCACGTATATTTTTGGAATTTATGAAAAAAATGAAAACAAGATTTTTTTTTTAGGAATTTTGAACATTTTTTTACAAATTGCGAACAATTTTTAGAAAATTGAATATGTTTTGAAATTCCAAAACATTTTTATAAAAATGTGTACATCTTTTGAGTTTTGAGAAATATTTGAAAACGTGAACATTTTTAAAATTGTGAACAATTTAAAAAAACCGGAACATTTTTTGAAATTCCCATACATTTTTTAAATTTATGAACAAAACTTGAAAATAAACAGTTTGTGAAATTATGAACAACTTTATAAAAAAGGTGAACTGTGTTTGAAATTTCCAAACATTTTTCAAATCACGATCATTTCTTAAAAAGGGAACTAAATTTGAAAAGAAGAAAAGAACACAATGAAAAAGAAACAGAAAACGAAAAAAAGAAAAGGAAAGAAGAAAATGAAAGAGAAAAAGAAAAAGAATTTTTTTCGAGGGATAATAAAATAAAACTGGAAAACCAGTAAAAGAAAAATATAAAAACTGGATGGGGTAATTCCTACACTATCTATAGAAATGGGCCGGTCTAAGCGCGCCGCTCGGCCGGTCGCTTTGTGCGAAACAGCAGCACCATGGCAAGTTGTTTTGATGTTCGATAAATTTTGCATTTTCTGGAGTTTTATCGGTCAAAAAAGACTGATAATGTAGGAGATATGCCCTAGAGGCAGTAATAACAGTTATTTTGTATCTCCGAGTTTGTAATGAATGTTTATGTTCCATGCTATAACTGCAATAATTCTCGAGTCTGCAATATCCAAGAGGCTTGGAGGGAAACTCATGTGCACGTGTGGTATAATAAACGGTAAAATGTATTCCTAGTCAGGCCTCTATGACTGGCTCAAGTATTGCATGATGATCCTGTTTTCCTGATCATGGGCATAACTATGCCGGCAATTTTGAGGGCACAATGTTAGTAGAACACTTGTGTTGAATCGACCCGAATTGATGTTATGCTATGAGATACATTCGTCACAAGTTAATGGTTAATAACACAGAGATAGTTAATGTTTGCATAATTCCTTAGACCATGAGAGTATCGAGTTCCTTCGTACTTGCTTCGTGAACTTTGGGGTTTGTTAAATGTCATCCGTAAATGGGTGGCTATTACGGCGGCTTACGGGTTCACGGAAAAGTATGACAAGAAACGAGATAGCTCAAGATTGGGATTTGCTCCTCCGACGATGGAGAGATATTCTCGGGCCCTCTCGGTGTTTCGGTATCCATTATCGTCTGGCCAGACACATTGTGATTCGATCACTGGGATGCCGGAACGCGGAAACGAGAAAAGAGAACAAAACCGGTAACGAGGTAACTTGCATAGTGGACAAGTTGTTGATTCACGGGGATGCAGAAAATCTCACCTCGGGTGTTTGTAATATATCGTGAAGCAACAGGAATAGCACACGGCAACTGGAGGTTCGCTCGAATATTCATTCGTGTGAGTATAGGGGTCAATATGGGTGTCCACGGCTCCGATGTTGATCATTGATCGGAAAATGTTTCGGGTCATGTCTATACTTCACCGAACCTATAGGGTCACACGCTTAAGGGTCATCTATCTGCTGAATACTAGACGGGGAGTCTGAGAGAAAATCACCGGAAAAGTTTCGGACGAAACGGAAACGTTCCGGAGAGAACACCGGAATAGTTTCGATGAAACTGAAAAGTTGTTTCAGGGTATTCCATTAAGTCAAATTGGTTCCGGCACACGCCTGGAAATTCTTGGAGGGTGCCAGAATTGTTCTGGTAACTTCTGGAGTTTTTCCGGAGAGAAAACCGGAAATGTTCTGGAGCAGCCGGAACCGCAATGGTAGCTTTTCGCTGAAGAAAAACATTGTTCCGGAATTGTTTCGGAATGCGTTCAAAATTGTTTTAGTGGGTACTGGAATTATTCTAGGCACACAGAAATAATTTGGGATTTAACGGACGCAGAAAAATGTCTTCGTGAATAGTGAAAGTGCTTTATGGATATTTTTTGGAAAGCACCTTTTGGGATATTTTCCAAAAGGCTTCTAGATGGACTTGGGAGCCAAGGAAGCCCCCTCATGGGGGGCCCCCAAGAGTGGCCGGCCAAGGGAGGTGGAGCTCCTTGGAGCTCCACTTGCCATCCTTCTTTGCTTTATTCTTTTATGAAAAGGCATAAAGTGGGGATACTTTTGGTATTTTTGAATACCAACTTTACCCCTTGGCTTTCCTATAAATAGAGGTGAGGGGGCTGCTCCAAAACTCATCCTTGCTCTCATACACATGCCATTTGACTTGTCTGGCTTCTCTCTCACTCCCAGCGAAATAGTTTCGTAGAGCCGAAAGGCTGTCTGGGTTCCGGCAGGAACTAGTTCTGGACGGCGAAGCCCTGCCGGATAGCTGACACCGTATGTGTGCAACCCCATAGAGAGATTGTAGTTTCGATCTTTTGCCCGAGGGGCTGTTCGAGTGTCCTCCTGAAGGGCTGTCCGAGTTTCTGTTCGAGTTTCGAGGGTCCTCCCGAAGGGCTGTCCGTGACATTGTCCGGGGGACTGTCCGACCGCCTCCCGAAGGGCTGTCCGACAAGGGAGTACATCCTTGCGGTTGGGAGGTTGTAAATCCTAGCTGCAGGGATCTGCACCGACGATCTACACCGACTCTTCTTCCGCTGCGCTACGAGTCGGTACGGATCAGATCAAACCTTGTATGCAGTCTCCATAGTGATCCTGGGCGTGCTCGTTGTACCGATTTTTTTTGTTTTCTGTCGCGTTCCCCTACAGATAAATGGTCGAACGTGTCGCAACTTCCATACGGTGTCGGAAATCATTCAAACCGGGCATGTATGCCTAACATGAGCATGCCCACCTGCTTGCAAAAGTTGGGGTCATTATCAAGAATGTCAAAAATAAACCATTTTGAATGAAGGGTGTTCGGGTAGGGCTAGAAGGCTACTCTGAGAGCACGTTGTTTCTCTACATCCTTGAATGGCCTAATTATTTTCATGACCTTGTATGACCAATTCATGGCACCATGCCAAGTTTTTTGGGTTTTCGACAAGTTTTGCATTTTCTGGAGTTTTCTGATTGAAAAAAGGCCGATAAATGGTCGGACGTGACGCAATGTGCATAGTGTGTCGGAAGTCATTCAAACCTGGTATGGATGCCTACCATGGACATTCCCACCTGGGAAAAAGTTGGGGTCATTTCAAGGATATACAATAAAACACAATGTAGGGTGTCCGGGTAGGCCAGAAGGTTCCGTTCGAGAGCACGTTTTTTTTTCGACATCCGTTAAATGGTCTCAATTTTTTTCATGGCCTTGTATGACCAAATCAAGGGACTATGCCAAGTTCTAGGCTTTTCGACAAGTTTTGCATTTTCTGGAATTTTCTCGATCAAAAAAGGCCGATAAATGACCGAACGTGTCGCAACTTATATACGGTATCGGAATTCGTTCAAACATGGCATGGATGCCTACCATGGGCATGCCAACCTGCTGGCAAAAGTTGGGGTCATTTCAAGAATGTCCAATAAAACACTATGTTCAACATAGGGTGTCCTGGTAAGCCAGAAGGATCCGTCTGAGAGCATGTTATTTCTCGACATCCTTGAGATGGCCCCAATTTTTTTCAATTGGCTTACAAGAACAATTCAAGTCACCTTGCCAAGTTTTTTTGATTTTAGACAAATTTTACGATTTCTAGAGTTTTCTCGGTCAAAAAGGCCGATAAATGGTCGGACATGTCGCAACATGCATACAGTGTTAGAAATCGTTCAAACCTGGCATGGATGCTTACCATGGGAATGCCCTCCGGAAAAATCATAGAAAATGCATAGGACATCAGACGCCATTGAAATTTGGCATGGATGCTTAATGGTCATGGGAGAGTGTGGAAAAAGTTTAGTCTCATTTGGTGGAGGTGAAAATAAATGCTTCAAGAGTAGCCCTACCGGCAGACCAGAACTGTCATGTTTGTACATGGTGTTTGTGCTGGCATGCATGAAATGATACTAAATTTTGCCATCGTGTCGGAATGCCCATTGTACTATTCCATGCAAAAAATGAACGAATTCCGACACCAAACGCACGTTGCGTCAGGTCCAGGCAGTATTTTAGGGTTTTTTCACCAGGTAAATTATAGAAAATGCATAGAATATCAGAAACTACTGAAATTTGGCATGGATGCTTGCCATGGTCATGTGAGAGTGTGGAAAAAGTTTAGGCTCATTTGTTGGAGGTGGAAAAAAGTGCTTCAAGAGTAGCCCTATCGGCAGACCCGAACGGTCATGTTTGTACATGGTGTTTGTGCTGGCATGCATGAAATGATACTAAATTTTCCCATCGTGCGGGATTGCCCATTTTACTACTCCACACAAAAAATGAACGAATTCCGACACCAAACACACGTTGTGTCACGTTCGGGCAGTGTTTTAGGGTTTTTTCACCGGGAAAATCATAGAATATGCATAGAATAACATAAACCATTGAAATTTGGCATGGATGCTTGCCATGGTCATGGGAGAGTGTGGAAAATTTTTAGGCTCATTTGGTGGAGGTGAAAAAAAAGTGCTTCAAGAGTAGCCCTACCAGCAGACCCGTACAGTCATGTTTGTACATGGTGTTTGTGCTGGCATGCATGAAATGATACTAAATTTTGTCATCGTGTGGGAATGCCCATTATACTACTCCACGCAAAAAAATGAACAAATTCCGACACCAAACGCACGTTGCATCACGTCCGGGCAGTGTTTTAGGGTTTTTTCACCGGGAAAATCATAGAAAATGCATATAATATCAAAAACCATTGAAATTTGGAATGGATGCTTGCCATGGTCATGTGAGAGTTTGGAAAAAGTTTAGGCTCATTTGTTGAAGGTGGAAAAAAGTGCTTCAAGAGTAGCCCTGCCGGCAGACCCGAACGGTCATGTTTGTACATGGTGTTTGTGCTGGCATGCATGAAATGATACTTTGCCATCGTGTGAGAATTCCCATTGTACTACTCCACGCAAAAAATGAACGAATTCCCGCACCAAACGCACGTTGCGTCACGTCCGGGCAGTGTTTTAGGGTTTTTTCACCAGGCAAATCATAGAAAATGCATAGAATATCAGAAACTACTGAAATTTGGCATGGATGCTTTCCATGATCATGTGGGAGTGTGGAAAAAGTTTAGACTCATTTGGTGGAGGTGGAAAAAAAAGTGCTTCAAGAGTAGCCCTAACAGCAGACCCGAATAGTCATGTTTGTACATGGTGTTTGTGCTGGCATGCATGAAATACTACTAAATTTTACCATCGTGTGGGAATGCCCATTGTACTACTCCACGCAAAAAATGAACGAATTCCGACACCAAACGCACGTTGCGTCACGTCCGGGCAGTGTTTTAGAGTTTTTTCACCGGAAAAATCATAGAAAATGCATATAATATCAGAAACCATTGAAATTTGGCATGGATGCTTGCCATGGTCATGGAAGAGTGTTGAAAAAGTTTAGGCTCATTTGGTGGAGGTGGAAAAAAAGTGCTTCATGAGTAGCCCTACCGGCAGACCCGTACGATCATGTTTGTACATCGTGTTTGTGCTGGCATGCATGAAATGATACTAAATTTTGCCATATTGTGGGAATGCCTATTGTATAACTCCACGTAAAAAAATGAACGAATTCCGACACCAAACGCACGTGGTGTCACGTCCGGGCAGTGTTTTAGGGTTTTTTCACCGGGAAAATCATAGAATATGCATAGAATATCAGAAACCATTGAAATTTGGCATGGATGCTTGCCATGGTCATGTGAGAGTGTGGAAAAAGTTTAGGCTCATTTGGTGGAGGTGAAAAAAAAGTGCTTCAAGAGTAGCCCTACCAGCAGACCCGAATGGTCATGTTTGTACATGATGTTTTGTGATGGCATGCATGAACTGATACTAAATTTCGCCATCGTGTGGTAGCAACTCATTTCTCGACATCACTTAAATGACCCTAATTTTTTTTCATGGCCTTATATGACCAATTCAACGGAGCATGCCAAGTTTGTTTGGTTTTCGACAAGTTTTGCATTTCTGGAGTTTTCTCTGTTAAAAAAGGTGGTTAATGGCAGGACGTGTCGCAACTTGTATACGGTATCGAAGTCGTTCAAACCAGGCATGTATGCCTACCATAGACATGCCCACCTTCTTGCAAAAGTTGAGGTTATTTCAAGGATGTTGCAACAAAGGGTGTTTGGATTTTTGTTCATTTTTGCATTTTCTGAAGTTTTCTCAGTGAAAAATGACCGATAAATGGCTGGACGTGTCGCAACGTGCCAACGATGTCGGAAGTCGTTCAAACCTAGCATGCATGCCTCATATGTCCGTTTCAGGCAGCTGCAAGAAGTTAGTCATTTATCCATAGTCTAAAAAAGCCACAAGTTGAGAGAAGTGTGCTAGACTAGGCCAGACGGATGCATGTAGTTTTTTTCTTCTAATTTGATGATTCTATTATTTGCAATTTCCGTCCTTATCAATCAACATGCACATTTTCTTATGTCCTAACCATTTCTTCAAATTTGTATACAATTTTCGAATTTCAAATTGTGTATAAATTTTTTATAAACTTCAACACATTTTCCAAAATTGTTAACAAATTCCCAACAATTAATGTTGAACACATTTTTCAAACCACGCACTTTAAAAAAAATATCAACTTTTTCTGAAATCCAAACATTTCTTAAATTCGAAAACGGAAACATACTTTTAAAATCATAAGCAATATTTGAAGACAAGAATATTTTTTTGGTATTCCTAAGAATATTTCAAATTTTTGAACATATTTAAAAAAGAATAATATAGTTCAGAAAGGAGAAAATAAATTAATGAAAAAATAAAAAAAATGAAAAAAACATTTAGATATTGGCCCAACTAGGCGAGGACATCGCTCCCATCGTGTGCCTGTTAGGCCAACCGAAGCGTTCGCGGATTTAAAAAAAGTTGATGTTTTTTTCGTAAATTTTTTGTAGAAAGTTCGCAAATTTTGTACAAAATAATCTACCTATTCGTGAACTTTTTCTCAAATTTGTGAATCTTTTTGGAACAAAATTTCTACCTATTCAAAATATTCGCAAATTTTGTAACAAAATTTTAAAAAATTCGCAGATTTAAAAAAATCAATAATTTTTTGGCAAATAAAGCTCGATTACCAGAAAAAGATTCAAAAATTTGAGAAAAGGCTGACAGCGCAAAATATGATGAAAATCCCTATTTGCTACTCCTTGCGACAAAGTGTGGCTTATTCGCACAGAGGCGAGCGACCTAGCAAACGACATGGGCCAGCCCAATTATGAGACAAACACATATCCAACCGTATCCGGTTTGTCATGAACTTGTTTTCACTGGTTTATGGTTCCTTCTTCTAATTTTTTCTTTTCATTTTTCTGTTTCTTTTTTCGTTTTGCTTTTCTTCCTTTCTCTTTTTTAGTTTCATTAATTTCTTTTTTCAAGTTAATTTTTTCTGTTTTAATTTGTTTTCATATATTTAATTCTTTAGAAAATGTTCAGGATTCCAAAATTTTGTTCACGTATTAAAAGAAAATCTTGGAACATTTTTTTCTTGTTCCAATTTTTTTTCAAAATTCAAAAATCTTCACACTTTTTCAAAAAATGTTAGTCTTTTAATTTGTTTTCTAGAATTTCAATTCGCGTTTTCAAAAAATGATAATAAAATAAAATGTTTGTTTATAAAAAAGTTCGCTACAGTACCCTCTAGTTTTCAAAAAATGTTTGCGTTTTTGATAAATGTTCAAAGTTGAAATTGTTTTTTGTGTTTTATATAAATTTTTCTACAGTACCTCCTATTATTGAAAAATTGTTTGTGTTTCAAAAACCGTCAGCCTTTAAAAAAATTAAAAATAGAAAAGAAGTTTGAGAGGTACAAAAGAATGTCCGAGTTTATTTATTTTTCACAAATTTTGCAAAATATTCGCGTTTTAAGAAATATTAACTTTTTCAGAAAAATGTTTCGCTTTTGTTTTAGGATCTGGCGCTGCTGTTAGCTTCTTTTAATACATTGTGGTTCCTTAATAATCACAAGCACGTGTTAGTTCTAATCGCTATCAGCTTGCTCCTTGTAGTAGGGTGTCCCGGGTTCGAATCCTTGCCTAGCACTCTTCTTTTTTGCTTTATATTTCACTGGACGAACTGGTCATACAGACATACATCATCCGCCAATGGGCCGGCCCAACGCGGCATACACAGGCGGCGTGAGCGACGTATTTTCTTTGTACCGAAGCAGAAGTGTTAGGTGCATCGTACTACTGAACTTAATTGCAATGGCAATGTAAGTGAATTGACTCACCAGTAGGCATTGTGCCAAACATTACACCTAAGAGGTAAAATTGATTTCATGCATATCTCACATAAGTAAGTTTACGGTTTCATACCCTTCTGTTCTGATGTGGTGACTAAATAGATAAATATTGAAAACTATTTCTGCTTAATCTAAGCATTCCAGCATTGACATATTCACTGAGGTTGACGTGTTTATGCGTCAAATGTCTACTTGGAAGAGAATGCACGATTCATTAATTAGTGGGTACTTGCACGGTTCCAGCATCACATGGATGCACGGTTCCAGAATTCCCTAGGTAGCGAGTAAGTGCTCTCATTTCTTGGGGTGCGATCAGATGGTCAAAATAGATATCGTTGTTGCAACAGGACACTGTCTATCTTGCATTTAATCTAGTTAGTATTCAGTCAGTTTTATGCCAAAAATGGGAAATTATTCAGTGTCAGTGTTTTCTAAGAACATGGATGGCTGAAGATTGTTAGAGCACTTTCTTTGTTCGAATCGAATGCTATACGGTTTCATTAGAAATCCTAGTGAATGGTAGTCTTTTTTATGCTCAATTCTGATGGAAAGGTTGTTTAATTTAGATGCATTGTACCACTGAGTTTAGTGCAAACTTGTAATGACACGGCAAGTGTATTGAATGGCAATGTGCCGAGTATGACATCAAAGAGAGAAATTTGATTTCATGCATATATCGCACACAGTATACAACCTGCCCTGTTACCACTAGGTTAGTTCACTGAGCTTACAGTTTCAGACCCTTCTGTTTGGGTGTGGTAGCTAATTAACTAAATAGTGCGATTATTTATGCCTAACCTAAGCATCCCAGATCATTAACCTGTTCACCAAAGGTTGTTGTCCTTATGCATCAAATATCAACTTGGAGAGTATGTGGGATTTCCATTTATTCAGTAGTGGGTACTTGCAAGGTTCCAGCATCACAGAAGATGCACATTTCAAGAATTCTGTAGGTTGAGAAACTGTAATGTGTGCTAGCCCAGTCAGTGCATATAAGTGGTATGGGTTAAGAACTCAGTTTTAATTAGGACCCCGATAAATCCCGAACGTTCGGATTTTAAGCATATCATCCCGAACATTTTTTCATGGCAACTTTAGTTGACCCGAGGTGGCAACTTTAATTGTTAAACATGGCAACTTTGTCCCAGTTTGTTTTTTTGGTCAGAAAATTGGCATATTTGTCAACCTGTGTGAACTAAAGTTGCCATAAAAAACGTTCGGGTTGCCATGCTTAAAATCCGAACGTTCGGGATTTATCATTACCGTTTAATTAAGGGCTCTTGTGTTTTTTCGTGCCATCAGATGGTCTTTAGTGCAACAGGTCGCTATCAGTTGCATTTGTTCTAGTAATCTGCTCTGCGTGTTCTTCTGCCTTCCTTTCCCGAGCTATTGTTCCATGTCTTGAAAGACGGCATGCTTTCTTCTCACGATGTTCATTAATCAGAACTATTTTGTTTTTTCTATAGGGCGATGCAATGGGCCATCTCCTATAACACTAAGCTGCCTGGGCTGAAAGCACTCAGAATCGATTGAGGTCACTGGATTTCGATTTGGTGCTCGATTTTGACCAGGTCGCTCTCTAGGTATTTTCTGGAGGGGTCTCGCGCTACATGGGCCCTGTTGGTAAGTGGCTGGGTCATGTGGACTCCTGGTCGAACAGTTTCTTCGTTGGATGTGGAGCTCTCGCGTCCGTGCCGCTCGGGTGAGCACGCCGCCGCCGCCGCCGCCCTGATCTCCCTGCTCCGCCCACGCCCGCGTCCGGCGAGACCAGATTCGGGTTCTCCATCACACATTCGTTCCCCTCATCCCACTGGCTGCGCACTCCCCCTGCGACGGGTCTGCACGCGTGCGGTGCCGCTCAGCTCTTCCTCCTTCGGCCTCCCCTGATCCGACTCGGCAAGTGCTCTCTCCTCCCCTCTTCCGAGATCCTCCGCGGGATGTGCTATTCCGTCACCGTGTACACCAGCCAGGTCGCGCCAGTGGAGCTCCGGCCCCAACGGCCCCCGTCCCTCGCTCAATGCCGCCGCCCCCTGTTTCCAGGTTCAGAGAGGAGAGCACGGGTGTGAAGGCCTCGAGTCCTCTGCGCCGCCATCGCGCATCTCCTCCCCGGCGGTACGCCCCGCTTCGCCGTTGTCATCACGCTCCTCTCCGCCCGCCGGTGCCATGGCCGTCCTCGCTCGTGTTCGCATGATGTGGCTGCGGCTGCCTCTGTTCCACATCGCCACTGCGGCTGTCCCCGTCTCCACCCCCTCTCCACCCCTGCATCCCTCCCCTCTCTGTGCCCGCTACTCCCCGTCGTCTTCTATGCCTTCTTGATTTTTAAACTGTCCGACAGGTGAGTTGGGCGCTTCCAAAGGAGAGGCAGAAGAATCGATCTGGATGATCTCCTCCTCACGTTGGGGAGCTCAGCAACTGTTTCCGCCGGTGCGTTCCTCTGTACTGAGTCAGCAAGAAATTATCAAAGCTTACATCTCTCTTCGCTAATTAATTTGTTCGGCTGGTAAACTGATTGGGATTGATGGAAATTTACCAAAGCTTGCATCTATTCAGAGTGCTTTTCATTTGTTGCTTTAGGAGAATATTCAGTTGTTTTTTTTATTATAATACCGTAGCCTGCAGTCTATAAAATGATCACATACGTTTACTATGTTTGGACTGCAGCCTCTCCATTTAATCACTCTCATCCATGATTACTACTATTTCCTATGGTGCCATCGCACTGATGGTCCACGTCACACAGAATATAACCAATTTTGTTCATGTGACACTGACCATATCTAAGTTTGTTCTTTATCTTAGCTAAAAGAAACTGAACCAAGTATTGGGACTTCGTGCATATTCTTTCCTGATGGTCCGTGTCACACTGAACATAACCAATTTTGTTCATTTGAAACAGACCATATCTAAGTTTGTTCCTTAGTAGCTTAGCTAATATAAATTGAACCAAATATTGAGACTTCTTGCATATTCTTTCCTGATGGTCCGTGTCACACTGAACATAACCAATGTTCATTTGAAACAGACCGTATCTAAGTTTGTTCCTTAGTAGCTTAGCTAATAGAAATTGAACCAAATATTGGGACTTCTTGCATATTCTTTCCTAATGGTTCATGTCACACTGAACATAACTACTTTTGTTCATGTGACACTCACCATGTCTAATTTAGCTTAGCTAAAAGAAACTGAACCAAATATTGGGACTTCTAACACATTCTTTCCTGATGGTCCATGTGACACTGAACATAGCCAATTTTGTTCATTTGACACTGACCATATCTAAGTTTGTTCTTTAGCTTAGCTATAAGAAACTGAACCAAATATTGGGACTTCTTGCATGTTCTTTCCTAATGGTCCATGTCACACTGAACATAAGTACATAATTACTTTCTTTCATGTGGCTATATCTAATTTTATTCTTTAGCTTAGCTAAAAGAAACTGAACCAAATATTAGGACTTCTTACACATTCTTTCCTGATGGTCCGTGCCACACTGAACATAACTGCTTCTGTTCATCTGACAATGACCATATCTAATTTTGTTGTTTAGCTTAGCTAAAAGAAACTGAACCGAATATTGGGACTTCTTACACATTCTTTCTAGCATCTACTGTTCATATATTTACAATTAGTATTCATATCAATAAAACATTTCTTGGCCCTGATGAACAACTTCTTTTCCTTTTATCAGATATATAATACGACTGGTTCTCCCTTTGTTGTGAGACTTGTGTCGACAACAAAGTATTGGAAGCTGTTTTGAAGTTTAAACTGAGCTCTTCCTCTGAAAGTTTCTTGCATCGAGAAGCAACCTAGGATTTGTTCGTACGGGTACTAAGAACATGGATCGAATATGGTTCAAGATGCATAGTCCAGCCTGGTATGAGGGACCGGTGGTTACCAAATACACCTACATTATTGTCATTTCAGATAGCACATATACCTGAGAGCTGGAACACTCTATTTTAGAATCAGCAGAAAGAATATATTTTTACAAGTCACATGTGTTGTTTTCATGCATTGTTCTTTTTTTTCTAGATTAGGATATTAGATTAAAATAGTAGAGTGGAAAACACATAATGACATGTTAGTTTAACTTCGTGGTGACTACAGTAAATGAAGTTAATTATGTTAGTCGTATATGTATGAGAGAAGGTGAAAACTGAATTTAGATCCTTGGACGTTAAGATGTGCTGTTTTTGTTTTGTCGAGCATGGTTCCATAATTGATAAGACAAGGTTATTGTTAAGAAAGTGGGTGTGTTCAACGGGAGGCCAGGGCTTTGATGTGTTGGCTCTGGGGTACTGTTATGGCTAGGGTTGGAAGGGAAAGACAAGGGAAGATAGAGCTTTTGTGTTATTTACTTTCGTGCCCAAGTACCAAGCCATATTAATTCTAGGTTAATCTTCTACCAAGGGGATCTAACCCTAACCAACCAATTAAACTAAGATAGCGAGACACTTATGTGTTTATGATTTTTATGACAGAAAAATGCACTCGGTATCATGTCAGTGGAGAATATTCCGCCACTCTGGATTTACCTCACCTAAGTTTTGTTGGATGTATTTAGTTTGGTAAATTATGCCCTGTCCATTGTGATACTATCAGCTTTGTAGGGTCATCAGGTTATTAATTATATGTCATAATATCATAAACTTTTCCAAAATACTTAATGATGTTATGTATTTTTCTGTTGACCTTGTGCAGATACATTAAAATCTCCACAAAAGCGGATTATAAATCCAAGTCGGATGAAGCATCATATTGTATGAATCTTGCTACTGGATTGACAAGGAATCGTCAAGTGTAGTCAAAGTTAATTTTCCAATATGTTGTCTTCATTCCATCAAATAAAGATAGTTCTTTTCTACATTTTTACTAGAGTTATGACTGAAGCATATTAAAAGACGCTTCGTTGTGTTGGTTTAGGTATAATTTTTTTTATCTATAGTAGTTCCATAAGCTTGTTTACGCTTCTTAGATGGGGGAGACTTGTATGAGATCTCACATTAGGTGAGATCGTGAGATCAACCCCAAAAATTCATTTTTATACATTTCGAAAAAATCTGAAATTGTTTGACAAGATCCATGTGGGGTATGTCTACAACTCCGGAAAAAAAATCAGCTCAAAACTCGATGTACATTTGGAGATTCAAAAAAAGACAAATTCGAATGTGAATAGTGGCTGCTTTGGGTAAATAGTACTTTGACACTATTCACGTCCAACTTTCTTTTTGAGGTTGAACATCAACCATTGACGTGTGTCTACAATTTTTTTGAGAATGTTTGAACATGTAGAATTTTTTTGTCAAAAAAATCGTTCTCATTGATCTCACACCTAATGTGAGATCTCATACAAGTCTCCCGCCTTCTTACATTGTTTGGTTGCTCCTTTAACATTTGTTATCGTGTTTAGAACTTACATGATATTAGAGTTTTGCTATGTGGTTACATCTGAACTATTTGTAAGTAATAACACATTGATCTTTGGAATGATTCATTGCCAGACGTGGCTCTGCTGCCATCAGTAATTTTTCTTTCCAGATGATGGGGGTGTCCAGATCTACAAAGTTTCTCCTTTTCTTGATGGAAGCATTGAGCGATGGTTTACGAGACTAAAGCTGGGATCCACATTGGAGATATATTACTTAGCATTCATGATCTCGCTTTGCTTCTGTGCAATATAAATTAACTTGTTGTGAGGAAAGGAAAATGACTCTGCTAAGGAAATCCTTCCACCTTGATCTGGATATTTTCTTTTTTGAGAGAAGTGCACTTATTTGATCTCTTATATTTTTCCTACATGATTCAAATAAAACATATTTAAGGATTACTTGCTTTTCTTCGGTCAATATCGTTATGTTGTGATATTTTGAACTATCAAATAGAGAAATTGTAAGCCTGATACAAGAGGCAGTACCCATTAAACTAGGTTGATCACCTTGCATCTTCTAAATATAAGAATGCAAGAGCCATGACACACTGCTTTTCGGTTATGATACACAGGCATCCTAGGTAAAAATGTGATGTTGCTTGGCCCATAACGGCGCATAACAAAAGAGAAAACAATTGTTTAACATGACAAAGAAATACGGCGCGCGTTTGCTTCTAGTAAAGACTATGGCGGACGACAATCCCGACAGTCCAGGCAATCCCGACAGTGCATTCCTGACGACTGATGCTGGGACGGCGCCCCTGCTCCTCGTCATCTTCTCCCTCAGGGGCATCTTCTTGTGCTGCTCCCACTAGGACAAGGCTCCACTCCCCCCTCTGGTCTTGGCATCCTGCCATGCTCCAAGACAGCCTTCACACCACCATCTCCATCCGATCGGTGCCGAGCAAGGCAGCTAATTAGCACAAGGTAGTATCAGCGAGCGAGCGAACTCTCTGCACAACTTAATCTGAATTTTGACACAATTCTTTTCGACAAAGGTTAGATTTTATTGCCTCAAAATGGAGCATCAAGAGAATACAACCACAAAGAGTACACACGCGGCCTCTGCATAGATAGGATGCACACAACCAACACCTACACACTCACACAAAAACACGCCAGCAAATAGCAAAGTCATATAAGACCAAAACTATGCGTAGGCGAGAAAAAAGAAAACCCAAAGCGATCTGATCCGTGATCGGCAAACTATAGCAATGACCATATCCGCACCAACCATCTTATGACATCACAGAGACGACGATGTTCTTCAACAGCAACGCCTTCAGGAAGGAGTGACGCTCAAGCGCCATCGTTACCAGATCCAACCACGCACGGCCAGAATTTAGGTTTTCACCCTTAAGAACCAGTCTGAGCATATCCGAACAATGCCTTCAACAAGGTAACGACGTAGAAACATCGCCATTGCCAGGTATAACCAACTTGGGTCAGGGCCTAGGCTTTCACCCCGGAGCTCAAGACTGGGTGCTCGAGTAACTGCACCATCGAAGCCACAATTGTGTTGTCGCCACCACTTTTCCGCAAACCCAGCAGCTACATATGATGTGTGACCACCGCCGCTACACAACCATCCCTTTGCATCAAGCCACCATCCATAGGTTGCATCTCAGCGTCGAAGTCAACCACCGGATCCGGAGGGAGGAACCCTCACAAAGACCTTTCGATGGCCACTGCAATCCACCTGCCGCCACAAGCCGGAGTGGTCATCAAGAACCAACACCGATGGCGGAGCGCAACACCGCCGACTACCACCTCGCCGGAAAGAACTCTACTCATGCTCGTCGGCCTTGGGCCGACATTGTCGGAGGTAGAGCACAAAAGACAGATCAGCATCGCCGAGGCGCGCCCACAGAACCTAACCACCGCCAGCACAGCCGCCTGCAAGCGACAAGGCTGCTACACCATGCGAAGCACCTGGATCTAGAAGTCGAGCAACGCTCAATCCAGCATAAAGCCTCCAGACCGCACCTCATCACAGCCGACGCCATCGAGCAACACGTGCTCCGACGCCAATGCATGTGCTCACCACAATGGAGCGAGCCCGCCAGAGGTAGGCCATCAGACCAGCAGCAGGCTGCCGAGTCCAGGGCGCTCCGGGCATCCCACGCGGACGTATAGCACGCTGCCGCCGAGCCCTCCATCAGGCCGTCCCTGCAGGATCTCATCTGAGGCGAAGTCGCGAAGAGCACACCAAGGCGCATCATCTATTTGATACTTCATCTGCTGACTAATGGTGCCGTGCCTTGCTTGTGTGCAGAGCGCGAAAGCGGGAAAAGAGTGTGGCTTGCCCGTGATCATGCCTGGGGATAACATCTTGAAGTTCTTCGCAAGCCCCGGCCTGCACAAGACATGTTGACCTGCAGCAAAGGGCAAAGTCGATGTGCAAGTCAGATGTTCAGTTTCGTTAGACCGCTGACATCTGTATATGAAATCATATTTGGTTGTTAGCAATTTATGATTGATAGATTGATTGTATATAAGCATGCGATGTTTGTGGATTTTCAGAGATGACAAAAGAAAAAGAAAAACTTTCACGCGCAGAGATGCAATCCCAGTAGGCTAGGAAAGGTGTTTTTTTTCTCCATACAATCCCAAAATGGATCGGGTTCCACTATCGAAAGAGATAACGGAACACAAAAGAGTATCCAGCATCCTTAGGGTTGAATAATTCATGGGTTTAGGGTTAAATCATTTGTTTTATCATGGAACTGGTTCAATAATTCATTTTGGATGAACTTGATTTTTTGAAGCACAAACGTAGAACAATAGTTCTACTGTATTTTCCATTAAATCATTTGCATATCTACAAGAAGAAACAAAAAAATAACAAAAAAAAATCAGCCAATTAGCCAATAACAAAAAAATAATAAATCATTTTGGATGAACTTGTTAAATGCTACTGTATGACATAGGGAATCTTTCTCCCCTGTTACTCCCAAATCCTAGAGCTTAGGCGCACACCAATGGGCGTGTTAAGGGGGGTGGATACATATTGGTCGGTTCATTTGTGTTTGTTTTCCCCCCGATAATCAAACTCCATTTCATTGAAACAAAACCAGTTATAGTATTCTATCAGACAAGGTTCAGCCACTAAAAACTAACAAGCACTCGTCTCACTCTCTCAACTAAGGACCAAAGTTCTATAGTGACCAAACAAGGGATACAACATGATAGCTACGATATAACATCCCTGGCATAAATCGAACATCAGCTCCACATACTACATCGGATACATGCACACCACTCAGGTCCTGATGACATGGATGTTGTCCTCCTACTCTTCATGTTTCATCAGGTACTCTGAGGCATAGAGAGCTACATATCTTTGGATTGCACAAATTAAGGCGTCTTCAACAAGGAGATCGACCTGAATCTCTTTGCGGAAGCAAATCAAGCAAGCAAGGAGTGTACATAAACGATCCCTCTTCGCTTTGCCAATGGCCAAAATCCTTTGGATTTTTTCTACCTAAATAGTAAATACTGAACCTTCAAGCTTCCCAAATGGCAGGCCACCGCATTACGAATACATGGCACTACCACATCACGATTAGAGTAGCTCAAGAAGACAACCTCTTTATACGGGTGGAGGAAGCGGAAACCCCCACGACTCTGCTGCTCGTGGCTACATTCATACTCTAGGACATTATCATTGTCAGAGTTCCATTCAGCACTCTGTCGATTCTCCTGCTCCTCGCTGTCATCATCATCTACAGTCCATGGCCTATTGATCTCCTCAGAATACGAAGTGTTCATTCGGTACGAGAGGGGATTGAGCTCGATATCATACTATAGCCCCCATCCTGTTGGTGATGTGATTCTTCGAGGAGTATCCACACTCGAAGTCTATGGCCATGAATACTTGCATAATACTGTTAGATATTCCTATCAACCAACTATCCCAAAAGACCGATCTGATAGGAAGAGAAGATATATAGTTAACACCCCTCCCCTCCTTCACATCTGATGTGGATATGGAATGATCAACACCTTCCCCCACACCCGACGTGGGCCTAGATAAATGATTGGGGAAAATGCAGTGACTGAGACTTGAACCCAAGACCTCAGGTCTGGTACCATGTTAGGTATTCCTACCAACTGTGACGCCCCCGACTCGATCGTGCACTAATCATACAGGCAAATGCGCACGATCAAGCCCAGAGACTCACGGGAAGATATCACAACACAACTCTAGACACAAAATAAAATAATACAAGCTTTATTTTACAAGCCAGGGGCCTCGAGGGCTCGAATACATAAGCTCGAGTACACAAGAGTCAGCGAAAGCATTAGTATCTGAGTACAGACATAATTAGACAAGTTTACCTTAAGAAGGTTGAGCAAAACAATGACAACTAGATCGAAAAGGCGCACGCCTCCTGCCTGGGAGCCTCCTAAACTACTCCTGGTCGTCGGCCTCCACGTAATAGTAGACTCCGTCGGCGTAGTAATAGTCGTCGATGGGATCAGCTGGCTCCGGGGGTCCGTCATCTGATCGCAGCAATCCGGTAGGGGGAAAAGGGTAGTAAAGCAACCGTGAGTACTCATCCAAAGTACTCGCAAGACTTACATCAGATCTATACTACGTATGCATCGGTATCAAAGGGAAGGGGTTGTATCTGTGGACTATACTGCAGAAATGCCAGAATAGAGGGGAAGGCATAGCCTATCGAAGACTAGCATCTTGCAGTGTCTTGCAGCATTAGAAGAGTGCAGATTAGCAGCATATAATAAAGCAAATAAGTATGTAGTAGCAAAGCCCAGAGATCCTTCCACGACTCCCTGCGAGAAAGCGAACCCGGAGCTAACATATTAATTAAAGTATCACAGATATCCAGTTCTAGTTGTAGTAGATCGGGATACAACTCCGAGCGTCCTGTTACCGTGGACACGCTTATTCGAATAGATAACTTCCCTGCATGGGTGCACCAACTTACCCAACACGCTCGATTAACTCTGGCCGGACACACTTTTCCGGGTCATGCCCGACCTCGGCTGATCGACACGCCGTAGTCCTACCTAGGCTCCGCAGAGAGGTCCCAGCCGGTCTACATCCTAAGCGCTCAGGGGTCTTGGGCCCATCGCCCTTTGCACTCCCGGTCGTTGTGCGCAGGGTGGATACCAGCGCCAGCTCTCTCCTGGATGGCGCGATCCGACCATGCCACAATGCTGAACTGGACGTCTAACAGAGCTTTCGGAAGAAACGTACGACGACGACTGCCCATAACTTATCCCGCATGGTGGTTAGTGCGAAAAGGCCAGAGGCCTATTCAGATCATATATCCAAACCGTTAGTGCATTGGGAGCTCGCGGTGACGATCAGTGCTCCTGTCGCCCCGTCTCGCGGACTTACGGCAAGGGTCAGGCCCATCCCTCTCCTGGGGTACCCTCACGGTCAACCCGACTTCACATCTCTCGCGGGTACCCCTCGGGGTCGACCCGACTTATCCAGAGACTGTCGGGAACTCAGGTCCACCTCTACCGGGGTGGTACCGCCTGTCCCTTCAGTCCCGCAGTAACAGTTAAAAAGGGGCAACAGTTAAAGGTAACAGTGTGTCCGTAACATCAAGGGGGAATCCGAGGAATCACCCTCGTTGGATTCCTACTCGATGTAACCGTCAAGGTGAACTTGGAGGAATCACCCTCGATGGGTTCACACTTGAGGGGCTGCACGACAGAGGCATCATCGGAGGTGGTGAAAGAGGAATCACCCTCGATAACCCACAACCGACTAGCTACGCTACAAAGATATCATCAGGAGTGAGGTAGGAGGTATCACCCTCGGCACTCGATAGTAGCTCTGCAGAGTCGTACAACTAAGGGGGTGTGCGGTGATGTGTTGGTCTCTGCACGTCGATCACCTTGATCGACTCTTCCGGTAGTAAAGCCTGGCAACACGGACAAGGGTGTAGGGCCTCTGATGGATCACTAACCAGCCTATACTAAGCATATAGGACAACAGGTAAAGTATCAACAGCAGGTTACAAAATCAGGCTATGCATCAGAATAGGAGCTATCGAATAACAGTAGCAAAATCTAATGCAAGCATGGGAGAGAAAGAATGGGCGATATAGGAATGATCAAGGGGGTTTTGCTTGCCTGGAAGCTCTGCTGAAAGGGGCTGGTCGTCTGTGGCGTAGTCGTAACCGGTGGCGTCAACGTCGGTCTCGGGGTCTACCGGAGAGAAGAGGGGGAAGAAACAGTAAATATAAAGCAAACAAATGCATCACAAGGCATGACATGGCAATATGCTGTGCTGAGGGTGACCTAATGCTGTGCTAAGAGTTACAGACGGAGAGGGAAAATATCTGGGAATATTTTCCCGGCTTTAGGCAATTATCGGACAGACGATCCGGAGGCGAAGGTTCCATGTTTGCAGTGTTGGAGGCATGTGACAGGTATGTGGAGGGTGGGGAGGTCGCGGTGGTGTGGATCCATGCCGGGGCAGAGGCGGCAGCCGACGGACAAAATCGATGAGAGCGGCGGCACGAGGGCGCTCCGGCTCCGATCCAGGGCAGCAATCGCTGAAGACGACTCCCGCGCAGCTCTTGCACAGTAGCTTGTGGCACGGGGCGGCTCCTGAGCTCGTCAATGGCGATGGTGTGGCGACGGGTGCGCTCGGGCGAGCTCGTGCGAGAGCACTACAAGAAATATGGCAACTTGCGACCATCAATATTGGTCACTGAATGGTCATTGTTTTTCATTTGCGACCTTTTTGTGACCAAAAACAGTTGGTCAAAAGCTGGCCGTCTTTAATGAAACTTAACGACCTTTGTTGTGAAATGGTCGTAGAAGGTAACGACCAAAATAAAAGGTCGTTGGTTCTACGACCAATTGTTTTGGTCACTGGTTGTCTGCCCAGGCCACGTCGGATCCAACGTGGCAAGCTGATGTGGCAAAATTGCGACCAATTGAATTGGTCGTTGATAAGAATTAGCCCGGTCCAATTTGGTGTCTATATGGGCCTAAGCCCATTAATTCAGCCCATTTAATTTATTTTTTCCCTGTGCTTTGATTAGCTAAATGGGCTTGGCCCAACAATTCGGCCTTTTATTTTCTGAGATGCAGCCTTTTACAGTCTATTTTTTTTGGGCCTCAACCTTTTTAGAATCTGAAATTTATATTGCTCTTTTTAGAAACGAGTCCAACATAGTTTGGGCCATGGCCTTTTTAGAGCCCAAGTATTTGGTGCAATATAAATTCTGGACGTGGCCTTTTTACAATCCAATAGTGCTTGGTCCAAGCCCTCTTTTATTTACAGCCAATATTCTCAAATCAGTAATAGTAACAGTACTTCTTTCCCACGTTCAGTAATAACACAAGTACACAAAACAACACATATCAATAACTTATCTCCCATGTTCACACGTACATAACTTTATCTCACACAACATTATACAGAACTGTATCTTGCAGGTTCAAAGCACATAATCTCACAGGTTCCCCGCAACAAAAGTAGATCACCATCATCTCCTAATCAATAAATGATGCAAATAACCTGCACATTCAAAAAGAAAAAACAATATGTCAAAGAGAGACAAGCAAAAAATAGCCACTTGCATCAAGTAGACCTGATGTACAGATAGTAATCAAACTAGCATCTACTTTGCCCGAGAGATAGCATCAAGCAGTTTTGTTGCCATTCATGCAGGATTATTTCTGAAACTAGCAGCAAAAAAGAGATAGGATGCCAAACAGCCGGCAGCAGTGCTCACATGCATCTTTCATATTTCGAAATGCTAACCAGATGACTAATTGGCTGGCAAAACGCTAGTGAAGGCATAGACAGAAACAAAGGTAACATGCATCAACATCAAAAAATACTAAGCAGTGACCCTAGATCATATATACAGTAGCATCACTAATCAAGTCGCCCATGTATGCTAGAAATCAAGAATCAAAGGGACTTCCGCTTGTTTCAAATATCGTACCTCTATTGTTCACAGATCAGTAGAGAAATGGTCGAGCAGTGAGCGCTACGCCTCACGGACTTGGCAATACACAATAGATTTCAGGATGGAGCACCGATAGAATACCTCTATCTGGAAAAGAACAATAAGGAGCTATACAGTTTAAGTAAGCTTCCTTGGCTGTACAAATATGTGGTGAGAATGATATGGATCTATTTAGAATTTCTGTTGAGAAACAGTAACTTGATGTAAAGTCGCTTGAAGGTACATAGTTAGCATTTAATATTTATTTCTTACGATCTTTAATTCATCACATGATAAGGAGTGCACCAAATACTCATATAAAAGGTTGTATCAGAACTAAGAAAGTGTTATTTGGACCTCTTTTGGCTATGTAACAATCTCCTAATCCTACAGTTGACATTTGCGCATTCATTTCTTCACTAGTTTTAGCAATCAAAGATGAGACGTAATACAAGTTTGATATTGGGTTATGACAGAACTTACCATAGTTGAAACGGCGTGTAGGGCTACTGCACACATCGAAGTTGTTCTCTCGTCCTCTCCTGCTTCTTGGCTAGTTCACATAGTCTTGGGACCAGCACTTCTAGATTGGATCATAAGTGTAGTAGCACAGCAGCGTCACTGCCGTATACACAGCCGCTGGCCAATCCATCTAGGCGGGTCGAGATCACCAGCACCAGACCACCAGAGCGAGAAGCTTCAGCAAGGAGGCGCAGGCTCCACCCTTGCGTCCGGTGGCACCTGTAGGGAGGGAGAGAGACTGAGAAGCAAGCAAATAGAACACTGAAGTTCAGGGCAACCAAGCTCATGCTAGGGATCAACAACAGTAACCCATAGGGCACATAAGCAAGCAAATGGCACAATGAAAATTAAAAATGGGTAGAAGAATTATGGTATAAGGTTAATTAGACCATGAAAAATATCAGTCGCCTTCTTATGCACCTGAACTCAGATACAATCTTGGAGCTCGGCTCTGTGTCAGCCCAATAACAAACTAGTTCACTTCCTTTAATCTATGTAATAAGACAAGGACATGACTAGGTTATAGAATTTGCAGAATCTGCATGAAACCATCTCAGAAGCATATGAATTTAGGCCATGTTGAAGTGGAAGTACACATTATCAATGTGCATTTCTCGGTTTGATTTGTATAGTCAACAGAGGTGCTTTGGACTGTCACATGTCATATCTGATAAACTTACACAATCATGCACCAATCCACTGGTTGTGCACAGAATCACAAATGCCAGAGCATATAATTTCATGCTAGGGGTGCACAACACTAAACTATAGGCTATCAACAAAATTATAGGAGGGAAGAATAAGGGGTAGCAATGACCTGATATGGCCTCGATCCAGGAAGGCCGCTGTCGAGCTTCGGCAAGTCGGGGAGATGTCCATGTTTCCATACCCTGGTCGTGGTTGCGGTCGGCCACGGGTACCCACCAGGAGGTCCTGTTGATATCTGTAAAGCATTGTAGAGCTTCAAAGATAGGACCCATATGTGAAATGTATAGATCATCAGGTAGCAGTGCATACAAAATCTCTGTGTGTACAAGATGACCATACAAAATATTGCAAAGAAAGCACTCATCTTACTGTCATTTGCCAATCGTTGCTATAAAGCTCATGATTCAGATGAAAACAAATTCAGAGCCAAATATCTCAAGATTCCACTGTTCCTAATGCTGGCTAGCTGCTGCTCTAACTAGCTTCGACTATACTACAATACATTAACACAGATACACAGCAATATGGTAATCTGGCAAAACAAGTGTCCAGTATCGCTGCAAGAGAGCGTGTGTACTATACAGCCTGTCATATTTGTTCTTCATAGAAGAGACTGAACCAACATCCAAAATCGTATTTAATCATGCCTAAAATATTTGTTCTTCATGCAAGAGAGCGTGTGTACTATTTCAGTCAGAGTTGAACCAAAATCGTATTTAATCATGCCTAAAATACATCCAGATCCAGATTCAGCAGGGGAGGAGGTCGCCGTACCAAATCCACCACCTTGACAGATAGGGGAAGAGCAGAAGCAGAGGAGGGAGGTCCATGGCGTCCCTCCAGATCCAGAACAACACAGCACGCCTTTCTCTCGCACCACAACCTTCCTCTTCTGCGACCAAACCATCCATCCTTGCATCAGAGGAGACCAGCCCATCCACCCATGAGAGAATCACACAAGTCAGGCAAGGGAATGGAAGGAAGAAGAGGAAATCGAAGGAAGAGAGGGGGTGCTGACCTTGATGGAGTCGGCTGCTTGACCTTGAGGAGCACTTGAGCGGGCAGAGGAAAACCATGGCGTTGGGGCTCGATCTGGCCCATGGCCTGGTGGATCTGCAAGGTAGAGGAGACGAGATGAGGAGGAGGGAGAGGGTCATTGCAAATCAGAGGAAAGTTGGGGAGGGATGAACCAGAAACCCTAGCCTCCTCTGTTGCTGCCTGGTTGTGCCATGTCGATGAGGCGGGCTGAGAGACGGAGGTGAGGTGGGGGCGGCGGATCCCGTCGAAGAAGAGTGGAGAGGCCGCTGGCGACGCCCGCCCGAAACCCTAGCGCCGGCTGGGTCATGGTGGATCTCCCTCCCTCGTGTTCTTCTCTCACTTCTGGTGAGGGGAGGTGAGGGGGCGGGAGGAGGAGGACGCGGGGGGAGACCATGGACGGCGGTGAGCTCCACTGGAGGGAGGTGGCGGCGGCGATCTGGAAGGGAGGGGAGGAGGCGAGCTCTCGCTCTCTCTCTCTCTGCATCGGGCGAGACAGAGAGGTTCGGGGGGTTCGCGGTGGGTTTTCATTTTCTTTTTTCTTCTAAGTTTTTTCTGTAGATAAATGGATGGATGGATGGATGGGTGTGGGATGAAGAGATAGATGGATGGATGTGTGCCATGTCATCGATCCATGGCACAAACCCTTCCACCAATGAGAATTAAGCTTATGTAATTGTGTTTTTTTTTCTCTTATAGGTTTTCCACCAACGTGAAGAGCCTATCAAATATTTGTTGCAAAATGTTATCGCTCCATTTTTCAAAAATATTAGACCACATTTTATGTACAAATAATCAAATGGTTGTGTGTCAAAAGCTTTCCATCCACCTCTCCTCAAATTGACAAATTTCCGCCGATTCAGCAGGAAGCGGGTCAAATTTGAACTACAGCTGCCTCATAGTTTGCTCTTTATTTTTTTCAAAAATCATTTTTAGGTACAAAAGTATCTATTTAATCAGAGATAATCCAAAAGTTTTGCAAGATTCAACCCCTAGCTACGAACGGTCATGCCCGTCGTTTTGACTGCATTTTGAAACGGGCATAAGAAATTCAAAAAAAAACAAAAAAATTGAAAACTTTCGCATTGTGTCATTATATGTGACCTAATTTCCAGGAAAAATAACAAACTTGGACTACGGCAAATTTCTTAAAAAAAGTGTTCTCAGAAACGAGCTATCATGTATGAAGATCCATGGCTTTCAAGGCAAATGGCCAATGTTATGGCATCATTCATGGCATAGTTTGTTCAAATAACATCATATTTTGCACAAGTTTGCATCTTGGAATGACAAACAATGTTTCCTAAGAAAGTTTTCATTTTCTTTGCACGAAAATTTCATTTTCCATTTTTCAAGTGCCCAAAATGAGTTTTTTTGTGAAGAACCTACCAAATATTTGTTGCAAATTTGGACCAAATCAATTTTGTAAAATTCTAGGCCATATTTAATGTACAATTTACCAAATGGTTGGGTGTCAAAAGCTTTTGATCCACCTCTCCTCAAATTGACAAATTTCCGCCGATTCAGCAGGAAGAGGGTCAAATTTGAACTACAGCTGCCTCATAGTTTGCTCTTTATTTTTTCCAAAAAACATTTCTAAGTACATAAATATCTATTTAATCAGAGAAACTCCAAAAGTTTTGCAAAATTCAACCCCTAGCTACGAACGGTCATGCCCGTCGTTTTGACCGCATTTTGAAACGGGCATAAGAAATTCCAAAAAAATCAAAAAAATTGAAAACTTTCGCATTGTGTCATTATATGTGACCTAGTTTCCAGGAAAAATAACAAACTTGGACTACGGCAAATGTCTTAAAAAAGTGTTCTCAGAAACGAGCAATCATGTATGAAGATCAATGGCTTTCAGGGCAAATGGCCAATGTTATGGAAACATTCATGGCATAGTTTGTTCAAATGATATCATATTTTTCACAAGTTTGCATCTTGAAATGACAAACAATGTTGCCTAAGGAAGTTTTCATTTTCTTTGCACGAAAAATTCATTTTTCATTTTTCGAGTGCCCAAAATGAGTTTTTTTGTGAAGGACCTACCATATATTTGTTGCAAAATTGGACCAAATAAATTTTCTAAAATATTAGGCCATATTTAATGTACAATTGACCAAATGGTTGGGTGTCAAAAGCTTTGAGCCACCTCTCGTGAAAAAGACAAATTTCCGCCGATTTAGGAGGAAGTGGGTCAAGTTTGAACTGCAGCTGCCTCATAGTTTGCTCATGATTTTTTACAAAAAAAAATTTTAGGTACAAAAGTATCTATTTAATCAGAGAAACACCAAAAGTTTTCCAAGATTCAACCACTAGCTAGGAACGGTCATGCCCGCCGTTTTGACCGCATTTTGAAATGGGCATGAAAAATTCAAAAAAATCAAAAAATTGGAAAACCTTTGCATTGTGTCATTATATGTGACCAAGTTACCAGGAAAAATAATAAACTTGTAATACGGCAATTATTTTTAAAAAGTGTTCTCAGAAATGAGCTATCATGTGTGAAGATTCATGGCTTTCAAGCCAAATGATCAATCTTATGGCCACATTCATGGCATAGTTTGTTCAAATGATCTCATATTGTGCACAAGGGTGCATCTTGGAATGGCAAACAATGTTGCCTAAGGAAGTTTTCATTTTCTTTGGACGAAAAATTCATTTTCCATTTTTCGAGTGCCCAAAATGAGTTTTTTTTGTGAAGGACCTACCATATATTTGTTGCAAAATTGGACCAAATCAATTTTCTAAAATATTAGGCCATATTTAATGTACAATTGACCAAATGGTTGCGTGTCAAAAGCTATGATCTACCTCTCGTGAAAAAGACAAATTTCCGCCGATTCAGCAGGAAGCGGGTCAAATTTGAACTGCAGCTGCCTTATAGTTTGCTCTTTATTTTTTCGAAAAATCATTTCTAGTTACATAAGTATCTATTTAATCAGAGATACATGGTGTGGTGGCGAGACGTCGAGGTTTGGATGGTGGTCGAGGCCCCCAACTCCAGAGCGCGTAAACTGGCATGCCAGCCGCGTGGTCACCGCGTGACCGTGGCGTTGCCACACGTTCTGGGCGACCTAGGCATGTCTGGTGGGTTGGGCAATCCCCCGGTAGGTGTTAGGAAGAAGAATACAACAGAAGAATCTCACGAGGAGACTGAACTAAGCTCAAACATGAATTAGCAGCCAAGTGTTTGATTAGCGGTGGGGGAAATGCACATGGCCAATGGGCCTGAGTTTTGGCTGAGGATGATCATCTACTAAGGAGACTGTCTTGGCAAATTTGCAGCTCAAATGGAGGAGCCTAGGTGGCACTTTCTTTGCAAAGTACCACACTGGAAAGAAATATGGATGTTGAAGCTGGGCTCAAATGAACGAATGGATTGAGCTGACATTTTGTGGAGGGAAGTTATATAGGTAGGAACATGCCCTGGTAAAGTTTCAGCAATAATTAAGCAATATAAAATATAGTTGCTTCACAAACTGAAAATATGACCAGAATAAAAGATTGGATGATGAGCTCACATGGATTGCTGGATAGAGCTCAAATTTTATGGAGAGTGATGATTTGAGCATATGGAAGATTTGGAAAAATCTCAAATCATTTGGATAATCCTAGCTAGTACTTCCTTCACAAAGCTTCTCTCTGGATAGAAACTTTGGAAATTTTCTGAGGAAGATTTACTATGCAAATGGAGTTGAATATTGCCATGTGGCAATGATTTGGATATGGAAGAGTGCCCAAAAAGTTTGAGAGCAATAGGAGTGGTCTAGATAGCACTTGCTTTGCAATGTGCCAATCTGGCCAGAAAATAGAAATTGAAGCTGGGCTCACATAGATGATTCGATTGAGCTGCAATTTGGATGAGGATGATAATTTGTGCATATAATGAACGCACTGTAAAAATGTCATACCATTTGGATAAATAAAAATGGTACTTCCTTCACAATGCTCTCCACTGAACAGAAAATTGGGAAAAATATTGAGAGAAATTGGCTAAATTAAATGAGCTAAAATTTGGTGGAGGGAGGTTCTATGGGTAGGGTCATGTCCTGGTAAATTTTCAGCAATTATAAAGTAATATAAAATATAGTTGCTTCCCAAACTGAAAATATTACTAGAAACAAAGATTGGATGGTGAGCTCACATGGATTGTTAGATGGGGCTCAAATTTTGTGGAGAGCTATGATTTGGGCATATAGAAGATGTGGCAAAAATTCAACTCATTAGGATATGCCTAGCTAGTACTTCCTTCACAAAGCTTCTAGCTGAACAGAAACTTTGGAAATTTGCTGAGGAAGATTTACTAGGCAAATGGAGCTGAATTTTGTCATGAGGCAATGATTTGGATAGGAAATAGTGCCCAAAATTTTTGAGGGCAATCAAGAAAATATAACTAGCACTTCCTTCACAAAGTGCTGTTCTGAACAGAATTTTCCTGAATTATTTTTGAACTAGGCAAGGAAGGTTTTTGACATATTCGAGGAAGATATGATCCAAAGAATTTATGAGAATTTTTTGGGAATTTTGGGAATGACAGAAATGTAGGCTGTTTCACAACCTAGGGCAAAAATTGACACATGGACATGACACATAGGCAAAATTGATGAGGTGGCGCCTAGTCATAGCAATGCACCACAATTTACAAGGCTATGACCATCTATATTGGTCGTGATCAGCTAGAAACAAGGCAGCAGACCAGTGTTGTCTACTTTACGACCATTTCGTGTAAGGAAATTACGACCTTTCTGACCAAAATGGTCGTTATGGTTTAGGGTTTGGAGCCTCCCGAACAGCTTATGACCAATTGGTCTCAAATGGTCATAGATTTACGACCATTTCTTACAGGGTCACTGACAAAAGGTCACAAGTTGACATATTTCTTGTAGTGGAGGGAGAGAGTGAGGGGGAGGAAGAGCGGCGGCTATGGGGGTCGAGGGGAGCAAGGGCTGTCCGGGGAGGGCCTTATCCCCTCCTCCTACCTGCTCCGTCGCCGTGGCGGCCTGAGGCTAGTGCACCGCGCGCCGGCAAGTGCCATGGCGACAGCGCGTGCGGGAGCAGGTAGGAGATGGTGGTGGTGGGCTGGGCCGGCTCGGGCCTTAGGCCAGCGGCCAGGTAAGCCTTTGCCCTTTTTCCATTTTTCTGTTTTCTGTTTTCTCTTTTTCTTTTAAACAGAAACTGCTTTGGGTTATTTTGAGCTGCCAAATCACTTTTGAAAAATGTGGGACTTGGCCACATAAATATCTTGTAATATTTGGCACTGCCACAAAAAGTTTGGGAGATAACTGAACCCATTTGAATTTTTCACAAATGAAATGGCATTTTAGAATGCTGAAATAGCACTGATTTAATTGCTATAGCCCATCTTAGCTTAGAGGTGATATTCTTTTCCTTAACAAACATTTGTTATGGAATTTTTGCTAAATGATGAACTATTTTGCAGCAACTTTTGTGCAACTTCATATTTCACTTGCAAATTGGATTTGAATTCAGTAAATGAGTTTGAAATGAGATATGATTCCACTGTGATCATTCTTTGCAAAACAAAGTAGCTTAGCATTAATATGAAGATCACGGTGGCTCATTTACACAGGGGTGTTACACCAACCAACTATCCCAAAAGATCGATCTGATAGGAAGAGGAGATATAATATACTTAACAAATACATCCCCTTCTCTGGTCTTCCGAAGTTGGATCTCATATATTCATTTTCCTCCATGTTTGTTGGTGCTTTGATTACTTGATAGTTACATTCGGAAGTGCAAAACATGTAACCATCTCACAATATATCGACCTTGAATTAATTAGCTTGAACTAGCGCATCCCACTAGATTTAGTGGACAACATATATAGGGATCAATCACAAAAAAGAAAAAGAAAAAGACAACATATATAGGAATAAAATGATATAGTTCTTTCAAATGAAATGATTTTGTATGATCAACAAAAATTGGGTACCTGGAAACAAAAGTGCCGGCATCACTAAGGTATAACAAACTCAGTGGTATAGACATCAGCCTCATTGTCCGAATTATCATCATTATACTCAACCATATGCATTCTAGGACGATCGGTTATAGACCTATGAACCTCTTTACTTCGACTCTCTTGGGCCAAAGCTTTTTGCAAGACTTGGTTAATATTTAAAAAATGATAACTTTCTAGCCTCTCTTTAATGTGAATTTTCAAACCATTAAGAACAAGATCCACCAAGTCTCTCTCTCTCAGTTATCACTAAGCTATAACATTGGTTTTTTATATCTCTGAATCTCTTGACATAATCGGTGATCGATTAATCATGTTTTTGCCTAACCGATGTAGGATGTGACAACTTCAGTGTTGGAAATATGCCCTAGAGGCAGTAATATTATATTAATATATTTCCATGTTCATAATTAAGAGTTTATATTCTATGATATAACTGCTATGATCCTGGAATGTGTGATTTAGTGGAAAACTCATATGCACGTGTGGAATGATAAACGGTAAAATAGTATTCCAGTCTCGCCTCTAAGCCTAGCGCAAGTGTTGTTGGTGATCATGTTTTCCGGATCTTAGGATATCGTTAGTGTAATGATAGTCCTAAACCAACTTTGAGAATATGATGTTAGAAGAACGATCATATTGAATCGACCCAAAACTTGTTTGCTATACTTTGAGATTATATCATCACAAGTCAACTGTTATAACACGGAGAGTTAACATATGCTTAAGTTCCTCAGACCATGAGAGTATCGTAGTTTCTTTTTGCTGTATGATGGGCTTTGGGGTTGCCCAAATGTCATCTGTAACAGGGTGATCATAACGACAACCTACGGGTTCATCGAAAAGTTTGACAAGGAACTAGATAGCTCAAGAGTTGGATTTTCTCCTCCGACGATGGAGAGATATTCTTAGGGCCCTCTCAGTGTGACGGCATCCATCATTGTCTGGCTAGACATAGGTGACTATGTCACGGGGATGCCAGAACACGTCAACGAGAAAGAAGAACAAAACCGGTAACAAGGAGAACGGTATAGTGAGCATGAGAATGACTCAAGAGGATACCGATACATCTCACCTTGGGTTTTGTAAAGTATCATGAAGCAAAGGGAATAGCACATGATAACCAAAGGTTCAGTCGAATGTGATTCGTTTACTCATAGGGATCGATATGGACGTCCACGGTTCCGCTATCGGTCATTGAACAAAAAGGGGTTTCGTTCATGTCTATGTTTTACCGAACCTACAGGGTCACAAGCTTAAGGTAATCACGATCTGCTGAGCATTAGTAGGACAGGAGTAATGAGAAAATATTTATGAAATAGTTTCATTAATATTCGAAATAGTTTCGAGAGGAATCAGAAGCGTTTCGGGGTCACCGGAAGGATTTCATAGACTATCAGGTAATAATGGGTATTACCAATAAATAATATATAGGTGGAAAATATTTACGGAGATGCAAAATTAATAATAAAAGGCTCTAATAATAGTTATAAGGCTTTTATATTTAATTTAATATCAACGGGCCTTAAAAGGCCAAGTGGTGGAGAGCTACTTGGGCCACTTGGGCCCAAATAGAGGTGGCGCCCCTTCCCCCTTGTGGAAGGAAGGGGGAGGCCGAATTGGAGGGGGAGTCCCTGATACGTCCATTTTGCATCATGTTTTCCTACTGCTATTCATAATGTTTTTGGTCATTATTTCACTTTATGATGCAATTCTAATGCCTTTTCTCTCTTACTTTGCAAGATTTACATGGAAAGGAAGATTGTCGGCCCCTGGAATTCTGGACCTAAAAAGCTACAGCAAAGATAGCTATTCTACGGAGCTCCAAATGACCTGAAACTCCACGGAGATTTTTTATTGAATACATATAAAATATTGGAACAAAGAAATACCAGAGGGGGGCCACCTGCTGCCCACAAGGCAACAGGGCGCGCTGCCCACCTGCTGACCTGGTTAATATTTAAAAAAATTAATAACGTTTTCTTGAATAAATTGTGAAACTCGAACAAACTTCTAAAACATGATTTTTTTTAAAATGTGAATAATTCTTGAAAAAACAAACAAAAATTGAAAATCCAAACATTTGTAGAATTATTATATATACGATGAATAATATTAAAAAATACATTGAAATTTATGTAGTATATATGTTGATCAATTTAGTTACACTGTGAACATTTTTGTGATATATTTTGAACAAATTTCAAATATACATTGAACATTTTTGTAATGTACGTTGAACAATTTTTAACTACACACCGAGCAATGTTGTTATATATGCCAAAAAAATATTTAAATACATATTGAACATTTTGAGTTACATGTTGAACAATATTTAAATTGTGAACAAATTTTTAAAAAAGTGAACAAGTTTTGAAATCATGAACAAATTTTGGGATTTCAAACAATTGTTTTGAAAAAAAGCATAAAATTAGAAACAAAAAATGATAAGATGAAAGAAAAGGAAAAGAAAAAAAGAAACAAAAAAGAAATAAAAAGAAACCAAAAAACGGAACAAACAAGAAAACCGGCAAAAGGAAAAAAAAACTGGTTGAGGGAACCTTCCCAAAACCATTTGCCTACACTGCTTGAACGCTAGAACGTGGGCCGGCCCGTTTCGAAGTGGTCGCTAGCACCCTTAAGAGAAAGCACGGCATTTTGACGCGCGCGCGCGTCAAATAGGGATCTCCCCTGGAGCACCTGCCCGCGGGGAGCTCATACTCGGCGCCGTAAGCGCCGGCTAGCGCTCCTGGCTCTCGCACGCGGCGCCTAGCGGGCCGGCCCAACGAACCTGTGGAAAAAAACAAACGCGAAGGAAAAAAAATTATGTTAATTCGGGCACAGTCGGAATCTATCTCTGCACGCCAAAGCCAATAGCTTCGAGCCTTCACCACTAGACCAGGCTCAGTTTGTTGCCTATTAATTGGAAATAATCCTATTTGACCCCTCTTTCAGTACAAACATTAACATATAGTCAACTTTGTTCACATTGATTAATATAAAAAAGAGAAATTCACAAAAAAGAAAAGTTTACGAATTCAAAAATGTTCACAGATTTTGAACAAAAGTACACGAAATTTTCAAAAAAAGTTCACTGAAGTTGAAAAAAGTTCATCGAATTTGAAAAAAAATTCACCAATTTTGAAAAAAGTTCATTGGATTTGAAAAGAGTTCATTGATTTTTTGAAAAAAAAGTTCATTGAATTTGAAAAAAATTCATCAAATTTCAAAAAAAGTTCAACGATTTGGAAAAAAAGTTCATCGAATTTCAAAAAAAGTTCATCGATTTAAAAAAAATCACGTATTTTCAAACAATTCATCAAACTAGGAAGAAGAAAAAAGAAAAAACAGAAAACAAAAAAGGAAAACGAAAAAAGGTAAAAGGAAAAAAGGGAAAAGAAAGAAAAAGTTCAATCTTAACATATCCCACATGGTGGCGTGGTGGTTACACCTGCGGTACTAGGTCAGGGAGGCACTTGTTCGAATCACGATTGGCGCGCGTCTTTTCGCTGATTAAAACAAAGAAGTAAGAAAACGCTATTGGGCCGGCCCAGCGCTCCCGCGCTTTAGGCGCCCGTTTTTGAACGGGCGGTTAAGCGCAAAATAGGATCCGCCCTGCACGCAAGTCCCGGGAATATGGTCCCTTCTATTTTAGGTAGAGCACTAAGCAGTAGACTCTAGCACGTTTATATCATCTCAAAATAATTGTCTAGACAAATTGAAGACAAGTAATATGAATCGGAGGGAGTATTTCTGAAATATATATATGTATAATAGGAAAAAAAAACTAAACGGGCCATGCGGCGCCGGCGCTCGGGTCCAGCCTTGTGGCCCAGGCACGGCCCAGGCGGGCCACGTGCCGTGGCCTGATTATAAACGTGACGGGCCAAGCCCACACGGGCCGGGCATGCGGGCTATCGGGCCGGCACGCTAAGACCAACCCATTTGGCCAGGTTTGCCTGCTACACGTCCTCTTTAGCCTCGGCTGAAAGATAATTTGCTGCTGTGGCTAGTGGATGTTTCTTCGCAAAGCATCACACTAACTTGGGATTTCTCAATACGAATAATTATATTCCCCCTACTAATATTTGAGGATTTTTCAATAAAAATGTCATTTATGGATAATATTTACCACCAAGTAACACAACAAATAAATTATATGTAGGGTGAAGCAGGGATCATATTCAACGACATCCCACGAAGTCATGCAGGTTATCAATAAACATATATTGTTTGATACACACGCCAACAACTATTGGGACTCTTTCTTTGCGAAAAGGACCAGATCTATAAAATTCAACGAAAGTACAAAATATCTCAAATATAATAAAAATTACATCGATATTTTGAGACCATCAAACGACCACAACTACCACCAGAATGAGCCGTCGACACGCCGTTGTAGCCGCTCCCCTACTAGAGCCGGCTTGACCTTGTCGTTGAGAGCCGGGAAGTCTTCATGCGCGTGCCCCTAAGGACCAACGCCCTGAAGTTGTAGCCGTCGCCGTTGAACCCTTGCATAGATCTAAAGTACCTGACACCAAATCTCGTCACATGGCGAGAAACCCTAACCTCATCGCCCTCTGATAAGTGTATTAATCGATCAATCTGGCATGGCACACATCCGTGCAATGAAAGTTGTCTCAAATTTTGCGGTGAGCTTTGCGAAAGCATCGCCATCCGTGCAATGAACATGGCATTGCACGATCAAAATGGAATCCACGCAAGACTGGTACTAGTATAACTATGGTTTTATAAACATTTTTTGGTTGCTTTTGACCTTCACTTTTATCATATTGTTTATGTCATTGTTGGAGGCAACTTGTGATGACCAAAGGCTCATTCGGTTTGGAGGAAACTAAAACGTAGGACTTAAAGTAGTATAGGAATTTGATAGGATGACACTTGCCATCCTAAAGAATTGACTTGCGTCGTTCCTACATGTAAAATGAGCTTTGAGTGGACGTGTAGTTTCCTCCAAAAACACAGAAAATGGATAGTATTCGTACGAAATTCCTGTATGAATTTCCTACAAACCAAATGCATCTATAGGAAATTTTCCTTTGTAATCCTTGTTTCTATGTTTTTCCTATGAAAATTCTTCAAACCGAATGAGGCCTAATTGTTCTCGGCTGCTTCAGGCTGGAAGGGTCGACCGGTGGACAGCAACAGATTCTATACAAAATCATTTGCAGAAGAATCTTGCACAAACCAAATTCTCCACTTCCTTGTTTATGTCTTATTAGTTTAAGCAAGTGACGGATGCACCTAATTGACACTGATGTGCAAGTATAATAGGTTGCACACTAATAAAGGTTGTGCTTATTCTAATCCTTAGATACTCTGGAAATTGAAAGACAGGCTATACAAAGCTATGTTTGTCTGTCAAGCTTACAAAGGCATACATGGATGTGTTGTACTCCCTCGTTTCTAAATATAAGCCTTTTTAGAGATTTCAATACGGTTTACACATGGATGTATATAGACGTATTTTAGAGTGTAAATTCACTCATTTTGCTCCGTATGTAGTCCACATTGGATTCTCTAAAATGGATTATATTTAGGAACGGTCGAACTAAGTTTCTTTTTTGTCACTCGCACGTTCTAAAAACACGTCTTTATAGATCACAACACTCGCGCAATGCCGAAAGTCAGAGTTTATTCATCGCTCTAGCGTTTTAGAGTCAGAGATCACGCAACACCTACTGAAATACTTGGCTACTTGTCGGGCATCCCGTAAACGTGGAGTATATGTGTGTTTGGTATCTAAGCAAAGTCAACAAATACTCCCTCCGTAATGAAATATAAGAGCATAGTTGAAGACCCAATCTTCTGAAACAAACAGATCAACACCTCGACCGCTCGCAATCTGAAACAGAGGAACAACGTACGGTCCTCGTCGGCGGCGATGCGGTTAGGAGCTAGCGAAATCGAGAGCGAGGACCAAATCTCGCGCTAGGACTGGGAGGAGACGAAGACGCGGATCTGATCGAGGAAGGTGAGGTGCTGGGGCCGGTCGACGCGGCGGACGTACCCGGCGGCGACGGCCGGCGAGTACTCGGCGTGGCCCCTCCGCCCGCTCCGCGCCCACATCTCCGCCGCGTACCCGCGGTGCGCGTAGTACGCCACTGCGCCCTCCACGGCCCTTCCCTCCTCCCCCTCCCGCTCCTCCACCACGACGGAGATGGGGAGGCGCTCGTAGTGCGCCCGTGAGACGCCCTCGAGCTCGTCGAGCCGGGCGAGGCCCCTGGCGGTCACCGAGTAGAGCTCGCCACTGACGCGCTGGCCATCACCGGGGAGGTTGAGGAGGAAGGGGACGCGGTAGGGCCCGCAGACGAGCGGCAGCGGGGACGCGGTGGCGGCGGCGGCCACGAAGGCCGCGTCCCCCGCGCGCGCCAGGTCCTGCAGCAGCCCGTGGTTCGAGAAGCCCCGCTTCAGCGTGCCGTATGTGAACACCAGCGTCCTCTTCGCCTGCCCCTCCGCCGCCGGCTGGTGCTGAGGATGCTCCTCCGCGGCGCCCATGGGGATGGATGGATGTACGGACGGGCGGGCGGAGCTGATTGGCAGGGGACGATGGTGGGGAGAGAGAGATTTGGTTGGCTTGGCTTGGCTGGCCGTCTGGTTTGGTTTGGTAGGTTGGTGCGGTGGCAGCAGGCGCTGCATTTATTGGGGACGCGAGGTGGGCTGGTGGTCGACGCGGCGTGGGCCCCACCTCGCCGGCCATCGGTGACCTTGGTATCTTTCGTCTCAGTCACCTCACCTCGTGTCTCGTGACATCCATCCTATATGGGAACTCCTTGCATTCCAAGGAAAGTCTCTCCGACGCCTTGGATGGTGATTCCCACTTGTCTCTTCTCCCTCTCGCCACCACCCACTTCTCGTCGGCGTGAACCTACCCCCGCTCCTCACCGTGATTTCCAGACATGGGCCCAACTTGTCTCCCGTCTGACCATCGGCTATGCTTATGCTTATGCTTTTAATTGGTCCATTTTGGTACGCACTTTTTGTACGAATTACGCCCAATAGGTGCCGAATTAATTTATAAAATTTAAAACATAGACCTATTATGAAATAAGCATTAGAACCTAGTGTCCAAGCTTAGGCTATGCAAAAGGGGAAAAAAAAGAGACGCGTCGTGCAAACCAAGAGCCAAAGTATCCAAGCCGGCCTCTCCAACCTGGGGGAAGCACACGCTACCGAAGGTTTGCCCTTGTATCGGAGCAAAGCACAACCGTCGTCGCCTTGTATAGATCAGGTTGATGATGCTATTACTTTGTCTTTCGTGCACGCAATTTATGCTTATCTGAATTGCATGTTCATTTAAAACGTAAAACGCACGCTCCATTGTTTGAGTGCACGCGAGTGGGACCGATTCCTACCAGGCCCCTTCTTGAGAAAAAAAATGCAACATGTATTTGGTACAAGTTAAGGTAATATTGGGTTCATAGCTAGATAATACCCGAAAGTGCTATTCTGTGCTGGAGCACGCATGCACCCGTTGCTACAGTAAAATCGAAAAAAAATCAAAAAAGTTTCAAAAAATTCTGAATTTTTTTTGTGGCAAACATTGACAAATGTTCTTAGTGCTTGCAAAGTTTCATCGCGGAATGACATCCATGTGAGTCGTGGCAAAAAAGAAGCATTTTGGAGTGCTGATTTTGTTTTTTTTGCCCACACCTACACGAATGTGATTTCGTAGCGAAATTTTGCACGCATGTAGAAAAAACATCAATGTTTCTCACGAAAAAATTTCAGAATTTTTTGAATTTTTTTACTATTTTATTTGATTTTACTGTAGCAACGGGTGCATGTGTGCTCCAACACAGAAGCACCGCGTCCGATAATACCATGCTTTTCTCACTATATATAGTCGTAGCAAATAAAGAAAGTGAGACGACAAAATTGATCGCCACAAGTGTCAATATGGTAAAATTGTGTGCCCACATTGAGTTGCACATGCCGCTGAGAAAGTGTGCCATAGTCCATATACAACTACTGTATGACAGTAGAACAAACAATACTATCCATGAGCATCAGCTAGACTTACGGTTATAAGAAAGTTTGCCAAACGTGTGGTTCACTAGTACAAAACGGGCCTTTAGTCCCGGTTGGGAAGGACCTCTAATCCCGGGTCACCAACCGGGACAGCCCAATCGGGACTAAAGGCCCCCACCCTTTAGTCCCGGTTGGTTACAAACCGGGACTAAAGGCCCTCCACGTGGCCGCGCTCGTGCGCTGGGGCTGGGGACCTTTAGTCCCGGTTGGTGTCACCAACCGGGACTAAAGTGGCAACCGGGACTAAAGGTTTAGGGGTTTAGGGGTTTAGGGTTTATTGTTTATTTTTCCTTTTCATTTTGCGTTTTCCATTTAATTCTTTTTCATTTCAAACATATTTTACGCTACTACGTACTGTACACGTTATGCATATATAATAGAATTTCTCGTAGAACATCATAGAATTTCTCGTACGACCATGCATACACATATATATATACAATTTGGTATATACAATTTCTCCTACAATTTGCAGATCATTACATGCAGGCATTAGGTGAAATGGTATACTCCGTCGGGAGATATGACCTGCTCAAGCAAAAATCCCGCCATTTCCTCTTGAAGTGCTCGTATGCGGTCCCTTGGTAGGAGCCTATCCTGCATCTCCAACATCTTTAAAGAAGGAGATCAATATGAATATATTAGTTGTGTGTATATATATTAGATCATGATAAAAAAAATGTGAATAGTATTTACGTACCCAAAGATATTTTTCATCTTTGTTCTTTTCGGTAATAGAGCGAATGTTCTCGAAAACGTAGTATGCACATAGATTTGTCCCCTTTTCCTGCCTCATACAGTACTTTACGAGAATAGAATTCAATCAGATAATAATCAAGCATGCATGATAATGGTATTGAAACTAGAATTAAAGAGATGCGCGGACGTAGCTAGTACTACTTAATTACCTTGCCCCGTCGCCATTTCAGCTGTGGTTTCCATTGACCGACAACCTCTTGGATGAACTTTTTCCAAACCCTGCCCGGCAAAGAAAATGAATAAAGGAGTTATTAATTACTTGATATCAGGAAATGAACTAAAGAGGCTGACATAGTGCGATAATGATTGAAATTACCTGTCAAGCATCAACTTCAGGCTTCTGTATTCTTCAGGGTCTTTACCTAGTGAGTCCAGTACTTCAACAGTTCCCTCGTCAACTCTAATGATTAGCAGGATCCAGTGGAATATGCGCACACGTTTGTATAAGCGGGCATGCATAACTCATCAACTACACTTAACATCGAGTAAGCAAAAATAGAATTTGTAGTACAAGACAGTAACACTCACCTGAAGTTGTAAGGAAAAAGTATTTCTGGTCTGGTATTTAGTTCCTTCAAAAACATTAGCAAGCTATTCTCTGTGTCTTTGGAGTAGTCTTGTATCGTATTTTCATTAACGGTATTTGGGTCAATGAACCCAATGCCATAGACTCCATCTCTGTTCATTTCAAAAATCTTCATTCTGCATAATACCACAGAAAAGAATATAGTGAGGATAATTACAGGCAATGAACGAGCTGCGCTAGAGACTTAAAATACAGAAAGAAATCACTTACAGACAATAGCAACTGACGAGAGATTTGTCGAGTGCGTCTTGATTGAATAACTGAAAAATTTCTGGAAATTCAATCCACACATCATTTCCATGGAAGTAATGCTCTGGCTTGACTTTCACCATGAGGCTTTCTCGCCCGGCATTTACTTCTCTCAGGTACCATTGATGCAATTTGCGCATTTGCGTTGGTAGAAGCTCCTCCTCGTTAGGCCTGGCCAGAGGGTTCCCGGGGACATATTTCCATGCTAGTTCCTTCGGATCCATCCTAGGGAGTTCCTCGATGCCTAGGAGTTGTTCAACAGTGATACCCATCTCTCTAGCCGCCATCTCTGTATCAGCGTCGATTACCGCCTTATCGGTACTCACCTTGAGCGGGGGGATCGATTGCACTGCCTATTCTCCGAGCTGGGGAACAGTTTTCCCGCTTTTATTACTACCTGTAAGGCTCGACTGCTGATTTTTTTGTTGATGATATGACTTGCTAATAGAGCGTTCATAGTCTGATTGCCTTTTCTCCACAGCCGGTTTAGCAAGATTCAGAAAGTGTTGTACGACTTTCTCAGGTATTTTCTCCTTCGGCGGCGGGGGCGGTTTCGGTGCAAAATGGGCCTGCACTTCGGAAGCCACTTGGGCTTTGGTTTCGTCCTCAGTCATCTCGTAAGCCAACTTCTTTTTGGCAGGAGGCTCGGGTTTCTTCTTTGGTGCTCTCTTCCGCTTTGGAGTCGGCCCACGCGGCGGAGATCGATATTGCGTACTCGCGCTGGGCTCTGTCTCGAGGTGGGGTGGATTCGGCTGATGCGGCGGAGATCGATATGGTGGCGGACTCGCGCTGCGCTCCGTCTCGAGGTGGGTTGGAGTCGGCTGATGCGACGGACTTGGAGGAGGAGTCGGTGCCCTTGGCGTCGAGTTTGGAAAGACGATGCAATCCTTTCTCCATACAATGATACCACGTATGGCTTCTCCCAGTGTCTGCTCCCTTTGACCTCCAGGAAAGTCAAGCTGTAGTGAGTCATATGCCGACAGAACTTCATCCACCCCGACACGAGCATAGCCAGGTGGAATCGGATTGCCGTGGAAGGTTGCTTCAGGGGGATTTGGTAAAGCATAGCCGCCCGCCACCTTCATGGATATGTTCTTCAGTGGAAGGTGTAGCTCACAACTTGTCGTCTCTTCGATATCATCCACGGGGTAGCGAGCCAGCAGTGCATCATCGGCCGGGACCCCCGTGGAACCCACGCTGCTTTTCGGCATAGATGGGACGGTGCTATCCAATGCTGGATCTGCTTGCTGCTGCCACTGAGACGCCCTTTCCAGGCTAAGCGTGTCGATCTGCTCCTGCTGCCGGATGAAAGGGCTTTCGAACTCCGCGTGCTTTGCTTCTAGCTATTGAAACCGGTCTGCATCCTGCTTCTTCTTGTCTTCCTCCTGCTTCTTCTTTCTCGCACGGCTTCTGTAACTGACGTTCCAGTCCGCAAACCCCTCAACCCACGGAACAACGCCTTTGCCTCGTGTTCGTCCCGGGTGTTCAGGATTCCCGAGGGCGCGTGTAAGCTCGTCGTTCTCTCTCTCGGGCTGGAACACCCCCGTTCGAGCCGCTTCTATTGCATCAAGTAAAGCGTCCGAGGCTTCTTTAAGACTTGCCTGCTCAATAATCTCCCCTGTCTTTGGGTCCAACTTTCCCCCATGCGCATAAAACCAAGTCCTGCACCTGTCGGGCCAACCCAATGTTTTTGGAGTGACCCCTGTAGCAATCATCTTTTCCTCAGATTCATCCCACTTAGGCCGACCAGTCTTGTAGTCACCTGGCCCCAGAACATGGTGAAACTGTTTCTTCTCAGCATTGATCTTGTTTTTCCTCGACCGTTCCTTAGCTGCTTCCGATTCCTTGAACTCCACAAATAAGTCCTAGTGACCTTTTGCCTTCTCCAGTGCTCCAGTGAATTCTGGAGTCTTCTTTCCTGCTTCGACGTACCAGGCCCATAATCTTTTCTTGTGGTTGCGGAATTGTGTGGCCATCTTCTGAAGAGCACTCTTCTTGACTTTCTCCCGTTCTGCATCTGTTAAATGCTCTGGTAGGGTGAAATGTGACATGAGCGTTTCCCCAAGCAGATCTTTTGCTCTTTCGTCGACAAAACTAACTCCTCGATCTCCCTTTGGCTTATTCCATTCTTGAACGGAGATCGGGATTTGGTCCTTGACAATGACTCCGCACTGACGAGTAAATTTGTTCGCATTATTTTTAGGAGCAAGCGGTTCACCATTTGGTTTGATATCATCGATGTTGTACTTTATGCCAGCCTGCAACTTTTTGGCCGGGCCTCGTACTGCCCTGCTTGTAGAAGATTTGCTCGATCCGGAGGGCTAAAAGAAGAAAGATTCATTAATAAATATATATACAAATCAATTAATACATGTAATGATCACCAGAGGACTTAATTATATATACCTCGCCGGTCTTTGTTAATTGAAGATCATTTCCTTCGCCATCATTGTTTGTGTGGCCTTCGTCTGTTGGTTCTTCCTCAAATATTCCCTCACCGGAATTGTTCAGATATTGTGAGTGATGGAAATATGCTCTAGAGGCAATAATAAAGTTGTTATTATTTTATATTTCCTTGTTCATGATAAAGGTTTATTATTCATGCTAGAATTGTATTGACCGGAAACTTAAATACATGTGTGAATACATAAACAAACACCGTGTCCCTAGTGAGCCTCTACTAGACTAGCCCGTTGATCAAAGATGGTTAAGGTTTCCTAACCATAGACATGAGTTGTCATTTGATAACGGGATCACATCATTAGGAGAATGATGTGATGGACAAGACCCATCCGTTAGCTTAGCATATGATCGTTCTGTTTATTGCTACTGCTTTCTTGAATGTCAAATACATGTTCCTCAGACCATGAGATCATGCAACTCCCGGATACCGGAGGAATACCTTGTGTGCTATCAAACGTCACAACGTAACTGGGTGATCATAAAGATGCTCTACAGGTATCTCCGAAGGTGTCCGTTGAGTTGGCATGGATCGAGACTGGGATTTGTCACTGCGTGTTTCGGAGAGGTATCTCTGGGCCCTCTCGGTAATGCACATCATAAGAAGCTTGCAAGCAAAATGACTAAGGAGTTAGTTACGGGATGATGTATTACGGAACGAGTACAGAGACTTGCCGGTAACGAGATTGAACTAGGTATGGAGATACCGACGATCGAATCTCGGGCAAGTAACATACCGATGGACAAAGGGAATTACGTATGTTGTCATTGCGGTTCGACCGATAAGATCTTCGTGGAATATGTAGGAACCAATATGAGCATCCAGGTTCCGCTATTGGTTATTGACCGGAGAGGTGTCTCAGTCATGTCTACATCATTCCCGAACCCGTAGGGTCCGCACGCTTAACGTTCGTTGACGATATAGTGTTATATGAGTTATGTGAATTGGTAACCGAATATTGTTTGGAGTCCCGAATGAGATCCCGGACGTCACGAGGAGTCTCGGAATGGTCGAGAGGTAAAGATTTATATATGGGAAGTCATATTTTGGGTTCCGAAAAAAGGTGCAGTTTTTTCGGTATTGTACCGGGAAGCTTCCAGAAGGTTCCAGAGGATTCCGGAGGGGTCCGGAAGTCCACAAGTGGGTCCACCACGTCCCAAAGGGCTGGCATGGGCTAAGGGGAGGTGCCCTGGCCTTATTGGGCCAGGCGCACCAAGTCCTCAAAAGCCCACGCAGCTAGGGAAGGAAAAAAGGGAGAGTCCTAGTAGGAATAGGATTGGACTTTGGAGTCCAAATCCACGTGTGTACTATTCACGGGTACTGTTCACGTGGCACTATTCCTTCTACTCCAAGCCCCTACACATATATAAATAGAGGAGAGGGGGCGCCCCAAAGGACACAACATTGTCTTAGCCGTGTGCGGCGCCCCCCTCTACAGTTTCGTCCCTCGGTCATATTTTCGCAGTGCTTGGGCGAAGCCCTGCGGAGATAGCATCACCATCACCGTCATCACGCCGTCGTGCTGCCGGAACTCATCCACTACCTCGCCGTCTTGCTGGATCAAGAAGTCGAGGACGTCACCGAGCTGAACGTGTGCTGAACGCGGAGGTGCCGTACGTTCGGTGCTCGGTCGGTTGGATCGTGAAGTTGTTCGACGACATCAACCGCGTTGTTCTAACGCTTCCGCTTACGGTCTACGAGGGTACGTAGACACACTCCCCCTCTCGTAGCTATGCATCTCCATGGATAGATCTTGCGTGTGCGTAGAAATTTTTTGTTTTCCATGCAACGTTCCCCAACAGTGGCATCATGAGCCAGGTCTATGCGTAGATGATATGCACGAGTAGAACACAAAGAGTTGTGGGCGGTGATCGTCATACTGCTTACCACCAACGTCTTATTTTGATTCGGCGGTATTGTAAGATGAAGCGGCCCGGACCAACCTTACATGTCCACGTACATGAGACCGGTTCCACCGACAGACATGCAACTTGTTTTGCATAAAGGTGGCTGGCGGGTGTCTGTTTCTCCTACTTTAGTTGAATCGAATTTGACTGCGGCCGGTCCTTGTTGAAGGTTAAAACAGCAAACTTGATAAATCACCGTTGTGGTTTTGTGCCGTAGGTAAGAACGGTTCTTGCTAGAAGCCCGTAGTAGCCACGTAAAACTTGCAACAACAAAGTAGAGGACGTCTAACTTGTTTTTGCAGGGTATGCTGTGATGTGATATGGTCAAGACATGATGTGATATACGTTATTGTATGAGATGATCATGTTTTGTAATTTATCGGCAACCGGCAGGAGCCTTATGGTTGTCTCTTTATTGTATGAAATGCAAGCGCCATGTAATTGCTTTACTTTATCGCTATGCGTTAGCAATAGTTGTAGAAGCAATAGTTGGCGAGACGACCACGACGCAACGATGGAGATCAAGGTGTCGAGCCGGTGACGATGGAGATCATGACGATGCTTTGGAGATGGAGATCAAAAGCACAAGATGATGGCCATATCATGTCACATATTTTGATTGCATGTGATGTTTATCCTTTATGCATCTTATTTTGCTTAGAACGACGGTAGCATTATAAGATGATCCCTTCACTAAATTTCAAGATAAAAGTGTTCTCCCCGAGTATGCACCGTTGCTAAAGTTCGTCGTTTTGAAGCACCTCGTGATGATCGGGTGTGATAGATTCTACGTTCACATACAACGGGTGTAAGCCAGTTTTACACAAGAAGAATACTTGGGTTAAACTTGACGAGCCTAGCATGTACAGACATGGTCTCGGAACACTGGAGACCGAAAGGTCGAACATGAGTCATATAGTAGATATGATCAACATGGAGATGTTCACCATTGATGACTATCCCATCTCACGTGATGATCGAACATGGGCTAGTTGATTTGGATCATGTATCACTTAGTTAACTTGAGGGATGTTAATTTAAGTGGGAGTTCATTAGTAATTTGATTAATTGAACTTAATTTATCATGAACTTAGTCTTGATAGTTTCTTTGCATATCTATGTTGTAGATAAATGGCCCGTGCTACTGTTCCGTTGAATTTTAATGCGTTCCTAGAGAAAGCTAAGTTAAAATATGATGGTAGCAACTACACGGACTGGGTCCGTAACTTGAGGATTATCCTCATTGCTGCACAAAAGAATTATGTCCTTAATGCACCGCTAGGTGATGGACCTGCTGCAGGAGCTGCTGCAGACGTTCTGAACGCCTGGCAGGCTCGATCTGATGACTACTCGATAGTTCAGTGTGCCATGCTCTACGGCTTAGAACCGGGACTGCAAAAGCGTTTTGAACGCCACGGAGCATATGAGATGTTCCAAGAGCTGAAATTGATATTTCAAGCTAATGTCCGGGTTGAGAGATATGAAGTCTCCAACAAGTTCTTTAACTGTAAGATGGAGGAGAACAGTTCTGTCAGTGAACACATACTCAGAATGTCTGGGTACCACAACCACTTGACTCAGCTGGGAATTGATCTTCCGGTTGAGAGTGTTATTGACAGAGTTCTTCGGTCACTGCCACCAAGCTATAAAGGCTTCGTGATGAACTATAATATGCAAGGGATGGAGAAGACAATTCCCGAGCTCTTCGCGATGCTGAAATCAGCGGAGGTAGAAATCAAGAAGGAGCATCAAGTGTTGATGGTTAACAAAACCACTAGTTTCAAGAAAAAGGGCAAGGGAAAGAAGGGGAACTTCAAGAAGAACGGCAAGCAAGTTGCCGCTCCCACGAAGAAACCCAAAGCTGGACCCAGGCCTGAAACAGAGTGCTTCTACTGCAAAGGGACTGGTCACTGGAAGCGGAACTGCCCTAAGTATTTGGCGGATAAGAAGGATGGCAAAGTGAGCAAAGGTATATTTGATATACATGTTATTGATGTGTTCCTCACTAATGCTCGCAGTAGCGCATGGGTATTTGATACTAGTTCGGTTGCTCATATTTGTAACTCGAAACAGGAGCTACGGAATAAGCGAAGATTGGCTAAGGACGACGTGACGATGCGCGTCGGGAATGGTTCCAAGGTTGATGTGATCGCCGTCGGCACGCTACCTCTACATCTACCTTCGGGATTAGTTTTAGACCTCAATAATTGTTATTTGGTGCCAGCGTTGAGCATGAACATTATATCTGGATCTTGTTTCTTGCGAGACGGTTATTCATTTAAGTCAGAGAACAATGGTTGTTCTATTTATATGAGTAACATCTTTTATGGTCACGCACCTTTTGTGAATGGTCTATTCTTGTTGAATCTCGATCGTAGTGATACACATATTCATAATATTGATGCCAAAAGATGCAAAGTTGATAATGATAGTGCAACATACTTGTGACACTGCCGTTTAGGTCATATTGGTGTAAAGCGCATGAAGAAACTCCATGCGGATGGACTTTTGGAATCTCTTGATTATGAATCATTTGATACTTGCGAACCATGCCTCATGGGCAAGATGACTAAAACTCCGTTCTCCGGAACAATGGAGCGAGCTACTGATTTGTTGGAAATAATACATACCGATGTATGCGGTCCGATGAATGTTGAAGCACGCGGCGGGTATCGTTATTTTCAAACCTTCACAGATGATTTGAGTAGATATGGGTATATCTACTTGATGAAACACAAGTCTGAAACATTTGAAAAGTTCAAAGAATTTCAGAGTGAAGTAGAGAATCATCGTAACAAGAAAATAAAGTTTCTACGATCTGATCGCGGAGGCGGATATTTGAGTTACGAGTTTGGCCTTCATTTAAGAAAATGTGGAATTGTTTCACAACTCACGCCACCTGGAACACCACAGCGTAATGGTGTGTCCGAACGTCGTAACCGTACTTTATTGGATATGGTGCGTTCTATGATGTCTCTTACCGATTTGCCACTATCGTTTTGGGGTTATGCATTAGAGACAGTTGCATTCACGTTAAATAGGGCACCGTCTAAATCCGTTGAGACGACACCATATGAACTATGGTTTGGCAAGAAACCTAAGCTGTCGTTTCTTAAAGTTTGGGGATGCGATGCTTATGTGAAAAAGCTTCAACCTGATAAGATCGAACCCAAAGCGGAGAAGTGCGTCTTCATAGTGTACCCTAAAGAAACAATTGGGTACACCTTCTACCACAGATCCGAAGGCAAGGTCTTTGTCGCCAAGAATGGGTCCTTTCTAGAGAAGGAGTTTCTCTCGAAAGAAGTGAGTGGGAGGAAAGTAGAACTTGATGAGGTAATTGTACCTTCTCTCGAATTGGAAAGTAGCTCATCAGAGAAAACCGTTCCCGTGATGCCTACACCAATAAGAGAGGAAGATAATGATAAAGATCATGAAACTTCAGATCAAGTTACTACTGAACTTCGTAGGTCGACCAGAGTACGTTCCGCACCAGAGTGGTACGGTAATCCTGTTCTGGAAGTTATGTTGTTAGACAACATCGAACCTACGAACTATGAAGAAGCTATGATAAGCCCGGATTTCGACAAATGGCTTGAGGCCATGAAATCTGAGATAGGATCCATGTATGAGAACAAAGTGTGGACTTTGGTGGACTTGCCCGCTGATCGGCAAGCCATTGAGAATAAATGGATTTTTAAGAGGAAGACAGATGCTGATGGTAATATCACTGTCTACAAAGCTCGACTTGTCGCGAAAGGTTTTCGACAAGTTCAAGGGGTTGACTACGATGAGACTTTCTCACCCGTAGCGATGCTTAAGTCTGTCCGAATCATGTTAGCAATTGCCGCATTTTATGATTATGAAATCTGGCAAATGGATGTCAAAACTACATTCCTAAATGGTTTTCTCAAAGAAGAGTTGTATATGATGCAACCAGAAGGTTTTGTTGATCCTAAGGGTGCTAACAAAGTGTGCAAGCTCCAGCGATCCATCTATGGACTGGTGCAAGCATCTCGGAGTTGGAATATACGCTTTGATGAGGTGATCAAAGCATATGGTTTTGTACAGACTTACGGTGAAGCCTGTATTTACAAGAAAGTGAGTGGGATCAGCTCTGTAGCATTTCTAATATTATATGTGGATGACATATTGTTGATTGGAAATGATATAGAATTTCTGGATGGCATAAAGGGATACTTGAATAAGAATTTTTCAATGAAAGACCTCGGTGAAGCTGCTTATATATTGGGCATCAAGATCTATAGGGATAGATCAAGACGCTTGATAGGACTTTCACAAAGCACATACCTTGACAAAGTTTTGAAGAAGTTCAAAATGGATCAGTCAAAGAAAGGGTTCTTGCCTGTCTTGCAAGGTGTGAAGTTGAGTCAGACTCAATGCCCGACCACGGCAGAAGATATAGAGAAAATGAAAGTCATTCCCTATGCCTTAGCCATAGGTTCTATTATGTATGCCATGATGGGTACCAGACCTGATGTGTGCCTTGCCATAAGTTTGGCAGGAAGGTACCAGAGTAATTCAGGAGTGGATCACTGGACAGCGGTCAAGAATATCCTGAAGTACCTGAAAAGAACCAAGGACATGTTTCTCGTTTATGGAGGTGACGAAGAGCTCGTCGTAAATGGTTACGTCGATGCAAGCTTCGACACTGATCCGGATGACTCTAAGTCACAAACCGGATACGTATTTATATTAAATGGTGGAGCTGTCAGTTGGTGCAGTTCCAAGCAGAGCGTCGTGGCGGGATCTACGTGTGAAGCGGAATACATAGCTGCTTCGGAAGCAGCACATGAAGGAGTCTGGATGAAGGAGTTCATATCCGATCTAGGTGTAATACCTAGTGCATCGGGTCCAATGACAATCTTTTGTGACAACACTGGAGCAATTGCCATAGCCAAGGAGCCCAGGTTTCACAAGAAGACCAAACACATCAAGAGACGCTTCAACTCCATTCGTGAATATGTCAAGGATGGAGACATAGAAATTTGCAAAGTACACACGGATCTGAATGTGGCAGACCCGTTGACTAAGCCTCTTCCATGAGCAAAACATGATTAGCACCAAGACTCCATGGGTGTTAGATTCATTACTATGTAATCTAGATTACTGACTCTAGTGCAAGTGGGAGACTGATGGAAATATGCCCTAGAGGCAATAATAAAGTTGTTATTATTTTATATTTCCTTGTTCATGATAAAGGTTTATTATTCATGCTAGAATTGTATTGACCGGAAACTTAAATACATGTGTGAATACATAAACAAACACCGTGTCCCTAGTGAGCCTCTACTAGACTAGCCCGTTGATCAAAGATGGTTAAGGTTTCCTAACCATAGACATGAGTTGTCATTTGATAACGGGATCACATCATTAGGAGAATGATGTGATGGACAAGACCCATCCGTTAGCTTGGCATATGATCGTTCTGTTTATTGCTACTGCTTTCTTGAATGTCAAATACATGTTCCTCAGACCATGAGATCATGCAACTCCCGGATACCGGAGGAATACCTTGTGTGCTATCAAACGTCAGAACGTAACTGGGTGATCATAAAGATGCTCTACAGGTATCTCCGAAGGTGTCCGTTGAGTTGGCATGGATCTAGACTGGGATTTGTCACTCCGTGTTTCGGAGAGGTATCTCTAGGCCCTCTCGGTAATGCACATCATAAGAAGCTTGCAAGCAAAATGACTAAGGAGTTAGTTACGGGATGATGTATTACGGAACGAGTACAGAGACTTGACGGTAACGAGATTGAACTAGGTATGGAGATACCGACGATCGAATCTCGGGCAAGTAACATACCGATTGACAAAGGGAATTACATATGTTGTCATTGCGGTTCGACCGATAAGATCTTCGTGGAATATGTAGGAACCAATATGAGCATCCAGGTTCCGCTATTGGTTATTGACCGGAGAGGCGTCTCAGTCATGTTTACATCATTCCCGAACCCGTAGGGTCCGCACGCTTAAGGTTCGTTGACGATATAGTGTTATATGAGTTATGTGAATTGGTAACCGAATATTGTTCGGAGTCCCGGATGAGATCCTGGACGTCACGAGGAGTCTCGGAATGGTCGAGAGGTAAATATTTATATATGGGAAGTCATATTTTGGGTTCCGGAAAAAGGTGCAGTTTTTTCGGTATTGTACCGGGAAGCTTCCAGAAGGTTCCGGAGGATTCCGGAGGGGTCCGGAAGTCCACAAGTGGGTCCACCACGTCCCAAAGGGCTGGCATGGGCTAAGGGGAGGCGCCCTGGTGAAAGAACATGTGCTGCCCCCATGTTTGGTTTTGGTAATTGATGACAATCTCTATGGACTAATGGTTGCCTTGAGTTATATTTGAAGGGTTTGTCCATAGGCTTTTCTTGTAGACCATTTGTTGGTCTCAAGGTGATTTGAAGAAGAATGTGTGTTGACCAAGGGGTTATTCATGGAGTTATCCAAAGATTGGTCATGTAAGAGATGAGCCTATTGCAAGCATGTCTTGAAAAAGAAGATTGTGTTGACATTCATGTCTACCTTCAAGACATCATCTTAATGAAGAGAATTGGAAAGATTCAAGGTTGATCAAGACTAAATATGAAGAGTGATTCAAGTTGATCAACACACAAAGCGTAGAAGATGTACCGAGTGGGATCAAGTGATCTCACGGTATGGTAAGCATTGTCCATTACGCTTTGTGTACTAACCCATGGTCTACGTGAGAGTTCTATGTGGGGTTAGGTATGTGTCCATGGGGTTGCGTCAAGAGGAAGATCTCATTCAACCCATGGAGGATGACATCAAGTGGTGATCGTCATCAAGATTGCGGTGTGCAAATTCAAGTGGAGCATCACGAAGAGATCACATGCTTGAAGCTTGCCGTCCATTGTGGTGACAATGGACTTGTGAAGATGTGCCGAAGAGTGGCTCACCCATAGTGGAGTATGGGGGAGCAATCAACAAGTCTTCATCGAGCCGGCGCAATCAAGAAAGGTGGTCCAACTTGAGGAGGTCAAGATCGTCATCATCTAGCTCAAGTGGACTATGCGCAAGGCAAAGGTTTGCCCTTGATAGGTTTTCTATTTTACCGGTCTCATGGTGGTAGTTGGGAGACCGGGTTATAGGATCGATAGCCGTACTATCAAGGGGGGCTCTCAAGTGAGTAGCTTGATCGTATCGTTCGTAGAGAGCTCAAACCATTGCATCCTTGCATCATCTTTCTTGGTTCTTGTTTGGTGTTTCTCTTTGTGAGTTTTTGAGCTTATGGTCATCTTCATGACAAGCTCGAGTTCATCGAAAGCGTAGTTCATTTATGCATCTTCTATGATGTTTTCGATGTTGGAGTTTATGCCGGTTCTTCATTCATAGAGGTTTCTCATCTCTATATCTTAGGCATTTCTCCCCTGCCACTTCTTATTATAACCAGTCGCTGTTGGATAGTTTTTGTCGTCATCTATCCAACGAGCTTGAGTTTGATCAATTCGGAGCTCATTTGCAGAAGTTATGGCAGTTCTGGTTTTATTTGTATCCTCTGTTTTCTGTGGATTTTCAGTGGCATGCAAGCGGTAGTACCGCTGGTGCCCACGGTAGTACCGCTTATGCGGTAGTACCACTGGGTACTTCCGTGGCACTGCCGCTTGGGGTTTCCCCGAGCGTGCAACTCTCTGTTGTCGCTCTGCAATTCACGGTAGTAGCACGGTAGTACCGCTCCGGCGGTACTACCGCCCTTACTACCGCCACCACTACCGCTTGCGGGGTTTCCTCAGTGCATGCTTCTGTTTCCATTTTCCCTTAAGCGGTAGTAGAGCGGTACTAGGACGGTAGTACCGCTTCGCACGGTACTGCCACCCTGGCTGCCTCTACTACTGCTGCATCTCCTGGTCTAAACCCCCTAAGCGGTAGTACCGCCAGGGGCAGCGGTAGTACCACTCCGGCGGCACTACCGTGGTACACTTAGTGTGTTTCAGGCTAGTGCGAGGTTGTACCGCCTAAGCGGTAGTACCGCTCCTAGGAGCGGTAGTACCGCTTGGCTGCGGGCGCAGGGCAGATAACGGTTGGATTTTCCCCCTCCTTTAAAAGGGGGTCTTCTTCCCCATTGGACCTTATCCTTCTAGCTCGTGTTCTTCCCCCATTGTTGACCTTCTTCGAGCTTGCTATCTCTCAATCCCTCCAATGATTCTTGCTAGTTCTTGAGGGAAAAGAGAGAGGAGATCTAGATCTACGTTTCCACCAATCACTTTCTCCTCTATGTGAGGGGAACCCCTTGGATCTAGATCTTGGAGTTCTTGGTGTTCTCCTTCTTGTTCTTCCTCTCATATTCCTCCATAGCTTTCGTTGCTTTGGTGGGATTTGAGAGTGAGGGACTTGGGCACTCCGTGTGCCCTTGCCATTGCATTTGGTGCATCGGTTTGAGTTCTCCACGGTGATACGTGGTAGTGAAGTTTGAGAAGCTTATTACTCTTGGGTGTTTGAGCACCCTAGAGCTTGTTCCTCTTGGGTGCTTTGGCGCCCTAGACGGTTGGTGGTGCCTCGGAGCTCAATCATTGTGGTGTAAAGCTCCGGGCAAGCGTCGGGGTCTCCAATTAGGTTGTGGAGATCGCCCCGAGCAATTTGACGGGTACCGGTGACCGCCCCAAGGGTTGCCAAAGTGTACGGGTTCGGTGACCGCCCCCAAGGGTTGCCATTTGTACGGGTTCGGTGACCGCCCTCAAGGGTCCCTTAGTGGAATCACGACATCTTGCATTGTGCGAGGGCGTGAGGAGATTACGGTGGCCCTAGTGGCTTCTTGGGGAGCATTGTGCCTCCACACCGCTCCAAACGGAGATTAGCATTCGCAAGGGTGTGAACTTCGGGATACATCGTCGTCTCCGCGTGCCTCGGTTATTTCTTACCCGAGCCCTTTACTTATGCACTTTACTTTGTGATAGCCATATTGTTTCATGTTATATATCTTGCTATCACTTAGTTGTTCATCTTGCTTAGCATAAGTTGTTGGTGCACATAGGTGAGCCTAGTCGATTTAGGTTTTGTGCTTGTCAAATTAAACGCTAGTTTTATTCCGCATTTGTTCAAGCCTAAACCGTAATTATTTTAAAGCGCCTATTCACCCCCCCTCTAGGCGACATCCACGATCTTTCACCTGGCCTTATTGGGCCAGGCGCACCAAGTCCTCAAAAGCCCACGCAGCTAGGGAAGGAAAAAAGGGAGAGTCCTAGTAGGAATAGGATTGGACTTTGGAGTCCAAATCCACGTGTGTACTATTCACGATTACTGTTCACGTGGCACTATTCCTTCTACTCCAAGCCCCTACACATATATAAATAGAGGAGAGGGGGCGCCCCAAAGGACACAACATTGTCTTAGCCGTGTGCGGCGCCCCCCTCTACAGTTCCGTCCCTCGGTCATATTTTCGCAGTGCTTGGGCGAAGCCCTGCGGAGATAGCATCACCATCACCGTCACCACGCCGTCGTGCTGCCGGAACTCATCCACTACCTCGCCGCCTTGCTGGATCAAGAAGTCGAGGATGTCACCGAGCTGAACATGTGTTGAACGCGGAGGTGCCGTACGTTCGGTGCTCGGTCGGTTGGATCGTGAAGTTGTTCGACGACATCAACCGCGTTGTTCTAACGCTTCCGCTTACGGTCTACGAGGGTACGTAGACACACTCCCCCTCTCATAGCTATGCATCTCCATGGATAGATCTTGCGTGTGCGTAGAAATTTTTTGTTTTCCATGCCACGTTCCCCAACAATGAGCCATCATCTTCAGGTTCACCCTCTGGGTTTCGGATCATGTCGAACATGATATGCTCTTGATCATGGTCGTCTCTGCCGCTAGCGTCCATAGCTTAACTAATCCAGAAGAAAGATAAAACAATTTAGTATTCAAATTAGAATGCATCTCGAATAATATCACTAATACATCTCGAATAATACAGTTAATGCATCATCGAATATTATCTCGAATACATCTCGAATATTATCACGAATACATCTCGAATATTATCACTAATACATCTCGAATATTATCTCGAATACATCTCGAATATTATCACTAATGCATCATCGAATATTATCGAATATAATCTCGAATACATCTCGAGTATTATCACTAATACATCTCGAATATTATCATATAACATCACTAGCTAATACAGCTCGAATATTATCGAATAATCCAGTTGACTCGCGGTTCCTGAGGCGCGGGCGGTGGACACCCAAAGAGAAGGAACCATCACAGGATCATAGCTCGGGTGAGATCCATGAAGAACCTGCCAGGTATTGGAGAACCTGACGTCCAACGCAACCATGTAGCGACAGACGTGCTCGTCCTCCTCCCTGACACGGCGACGTACCACCTCCTCGGGGGCTGGCTGCCTCCGCACCGATAGTGGCCCACGCGACCGCCACCAAAGAAGCTCCGGGTAAACGACGGGAGCCCGATTCCTCACCAAGCTGCGCGCCCCGGAAAGTAGCACCTCCCAGTGCCAGCCCGACGGAGCCCAGTACCGGACATGGCGCCTCTCAAGCAGGTTGTCGCCGCTGAGTCGACGACGAGGATGCGGGCCGGGCATCGTCGACGCCGAGAACAAATTCGTATGAAAACAAATTCCTATGCAATAATTATCATTTTATTATGCTACTCATATTTAATAAACTTTTACAACTATAGTAGATGGGAAAATTTGAACAACATTTTATAGCATTGATCCATCTAACATTCATCTACACACAAAAATACATAATAAATCCATCTAATTAACATTCATCTAATTAACATTCATCTACACACAAAAATACATAATAAATCCATCTAATTAACATTTCTTTCAAAAAAAGAGAACCTAGGATCTTCTCAAAACACAATTGCCATTCACAAAATTCCATCAAGCATTTCTTCTATCTTAGGACAGTACCCAACATCATTTCTTTCATTAAAACTTCTTTTATTAATATTCAAACAATTACAAAACCAAATTCTATCAATTCATGACCTCCTTTGGTTTTGCAAAGGAACTATATGCCCCCTAACATTTCTAGTCCAGCAAAAATTATCTCAGCTAGATGCTAGTACCCACACTTCATTTCTCCAAAAATAATCTATCCACTAGTTCAAAAATTTCAAGTTTCATTCAAATGAAATTTGGACCAGATTCAGTTTCCTTGCTCAAAACCCAATCTCTACTACTCCAACAATTCTGAAATTTTTACAGCACCTCAACCATGCATCAGAGAAGCACCACAAAAAAATTTAAAATTTTGAAAAATGCCTAGCTACTGTTGGCATTGCTATCGAACACTTGCTGTGCACAAATTCAGAAATTGGGCAAAGTTCAGAGATTGCACTGCCGTGCACTTCACTCTTCCTCTACTTCCTCTCCTTCACAGCTTTGCCTCTGGCTCGTGCGCATCCACGGGATGCGGCAGGGGGCGCGGGGTTGCCGGAGCCGACAGCAGCAAGCACATCCGTGGCGGCGCGGGCGGCGGAGCGCGACGGGGACAGAGGGAGGGGGAGGCCTGGGCCTTACCGCCGTTGCCGAGGAGAGGGGCAGCGAGGCTCGGAGGAGGTCGGAGACGAGGAGCGGCGATGGCGACGAGCGGTGTGGATCGCCGGAGAACTTGGGCAGCCTGGCGGCGTGGTGATCGATTTGTCTCCTGGGCGGTGGAAAACGCTAAGTGACAGTTATATTGGATCGACCTTTAGTCCCGGTTGCAGCCACGAACCGGGACTAAAGGTCCTTTAGTCCCGGTTCGTGGCTGCAACCGGGACTAAAGGTCTATTTTCGGGCGCGCGGGAGGGGGCCTTTAGTCCCGGTTACAGCCACGGGCCGGGACTAAAGGTCTGTTTTCGGGCCCAAATTAAGCGCGGGAGGGGGCCTTTAGTCCCGGTTGGTGGCTCCAACCGGGACTAAAGGGTTGGTCCTGGCGTGGTGGAAGTTTAGTCCCACCTCACCAAGCGAGAGGCACTCGCACCAGTTTATAAGCCCCGCTGCGATAGCCGTCTCGAGCTCCTCTCTAAAGCAGGCACTATATGCCTAACGTTTGCCCTGCCCTGTGGGCCCAACTAGCCCTGCGGGCCTGCATCCTGGCCCATATATAGTTGGGTTTCTAGTCGTATGCAGGCCGTGGTGGCCTAGTTGGCGGGCATTTTTTCTTTTTTGCATATGTTATGTCAACTTTTTAGTCCCGGTTGGTGGATCCAAACGGGACTAAAGGTCTTTTCCAGTTTTTTTTGTTTTTTTGCTTTATTTTTTTTCTTTTGTTTCTACTTACAGCCAAATATTTAGAGTTTTTGAGTGAATCTTTTTGGTTTAGGTCACAAAAATTATAAACTTTCTGTTAGTGCCAGTAGTTTTCAAATTTGAATAGTTTAAATTTGAATTCTTTGAAATTTGTGTGAATCACTAGTTTGTGAATAACTTTACTTTAAAAATAGATTTTTGAGTGATTCTTTTTCCTGCTGTTTAATATTAGTGTGTTTTATCAGTATGTTCAATTTGGTAATTTTTAGGTTATTTAAATAGGTGTTTTAATCAAAAACAGATTCTGTTTAGCTCTTTTAGTTTTATAGCTCAAAAAAATCATTAAATGCATGAAAAATAGCGAATGAAGTCAGAAAGGGTTGAAAATTTATGATGTGGCTTTCAATGGTGCTTGTTGAATGCACAAAAAGTCTGGAGTTAAAATAAGTTTAAAAAAATGAAATGCCTTTGTAACAGATGAGTTTTCGTCCGAAACCCTAGTACTTCGAAAGAGATTGTCCAGTTTGTACACGAAGTGCATCCAGTTTTTGCCGTAACCCTCTCAACTTTTTAGCACATGCTATGTGGGTGAAATGATGATACCATGCCAAGTTTCAACCTTTTAAGAGTTCATTTGTAGTGCTTTTCAATTTCAGGGTCATTTAGCTCAAAAAACTCAATAAATGCATAAAAAATAGCAAATGAAGTCAGAAAGGGTTGAAAATTGATGACGTGGCTTTTAATGGTGCATATTGAACGCACAAAAAGTCTGGAGTTAAAATAAGTTTATAAAAATAAAATGCCTTTGTAACAGATGAGTTTTCGTCCGAAACCCTGATACTTCGAAAGAGATTGTCCAGTTTGTACACGAAGTGTATCCAGTTTTTGCCGTCACCGTCTCAACTTTTTAGCACATGCTATGTGGGTGAAATGATGATACCATGCCAAGTTTCAACCTTTTCAGAGTTCATTTGTAGTGCTTTTCAATTTCAGGGTCATTTAGCTCAAAAAAAATCAATAAATGCATGAAAAATAGCAAATGAAGTCAGAAAGGGTTGAAAATTGATGACGTGGCTTTGAATGGTGCATATTGAACGCACAAAAAGTCTGGAGTTAAAATAAGTTTATAAAAATAAAATGCCTTTGTAACAGATGAGTTTTCGTCCGAAACCCTGATACTTCGAAAGAGATTGTCCAGTTTGTACACGAAGTGTATCCAGTTTTTGCCGTAACCCTCTCAACTTTTTAGCACATGCTATGTGGGTGAAATGATGATACCATGCCAAGTTTCAACCTTTTCAGAGTTCATTGTAGTGCTTTTCAATTTCAGGGTCATTTAGCTTAAAAAAATCAATAAATGCATGAAAAATAGCGTTCCTTCGCGTTTCAAATGCCAAAACACATATATACCCTAACTATTACAAAGATTCCCTCTGGTTTGTCCGAAGTGGGACTTTCCAGATAAGTCCGGAAACTCACTAGAGAAGAAAGTGATGACGGTGAAGCCGGTCACATCCCAGAGTGGGATATTGGGGTATAAAACTTTTTCTTCGCTTTGTACCGTAACCATGGACAATCTTCATCATTTAACAGGATGCTTGGGTCAGTCTTCACTGTGAAGGGAGCAATTTCATGAAACTTTTCATAATCTTCTGACATGTCTGTCTTGTCCTCCACTCCCACGATGTTTCTTTTCCCTGAAAGAACTATGTGGCGCTTTGGCTCATCGTATGATGTATTCGCCTCCTTATCTTTTCTTTTTCTCGGCTTGGTAGACATGTCCTTCACATAGAAAACCTGTGCCACATCATTGGCTAGGACGAATGGTTCGTCTGTGTACCCAAGATTGTTGAGATCCACTATTGTCATTCCGTACCGTGGGTCTTCCTTTACCCCGCCTCCAGTCAGATTGAACCATTTGCACCGAAACAAAGGGACCTTCAAATCACGTCCATAGTCAAGTTCCCATATCTCCTCTATGTAACCATAATATGTGTCCTTTGGCCTATTGGTGTTTGCTGCATCAAAGCGGACACCACTGTTTTGGTTGGTGCTCGTTTTATCTTGGGCGATCGTGTAAAATGTATTCCCATTTATCTCGTACCCTTTGAAAGTCGATATAGTCGAAGATGGTGACTTGGCCAGCAAGTACAGCTCATCTCCAACAGTGTCGTCATGCATGGGACATGTTTGCAACCAACCGCCGAATGACGCCATGTGTGTACGTTTGATCCAGGGCTCAGACTGCTCTGGGTTCTTGGAGCGTACACTATCCAGGTGTTCCTCGATATACGGAGCCACCAAGCTGGAATTTTGTAGAACTATGTAGTGTGCTTGCGCCCAAGAATGCCCGTCCATACATATTACCGAATCCTTTCCTAGCGTGCCTTTTCCACCCAGTCTGCCCTCATGCCGCGATTCGGGAACACCAATTGGCTTAAGGTCAGGAATAAAGTCAACACAAAACTCAATGACCTCCTCTGTTTCATGGCCCTTGGAGATGCTTCCTTCTGGCCTAGCATGGTTATGATCATATTTATTTAAGACTCCCATGAACCTCTCAAAGGGGAACATATTGTGTAGAAATACAGGACCCAGAATGGCAATCTCATCGACTAGGTGAACTAGGACGTGCGTCATGATATTGAAGAAGGATGGTGGGAACACCAACTCGAAACTGACAAGACATTGCACCAAATCATTCTGTAACCTTGGTAGGATTTATGGATCGATTACCTTCTGAGAGATTGCATTGAGGAATGCACATAGCTTCACAATGGCTAATCGAACGTTGTCCGGTAGAAGCCCCCTCAATGCAACCGGAAGCAATTGCGTCATAATCACGTGGCAGTCATGAGACTTTAGGTTCTGGAACTTTTTCTCTGCCATATTTATTATTCCCTTTATATTCGACGAGAAGCCAGACGGGACCTTCATACTGAGCAGGCATTCAAAGAAGATTTCCTTCTCTTCTTTGGTAAGAGCGTAGCTGGCAGGACCTTGATACTGCTTTGGATGCATGCCGTCTTTTCCGTGCATATGTTGCTGGTCCTCCCGTGCCTCCGGTGTATCTTTTGTCTTCCCATACACGCCCAAGAAGCCTAGCAGGTTCACACAAAGATTCTTCGTCACGTGTATCACGTCGATTGCAGAGCGGACCTCTAGGTCTTTCCAATAGGGTAGGTCCCAAAATATAGATTTCTTCTTCCACATGGGTGCGTATCCGTCAGCGTCATTCGGAACAGATTGTCCGCCAGGACCCTTTCCAAAGATTACTTTTAAATCGTTGACCATATCAAGTATATCATCACTAGTACGGTGGCGAGGCTTCTTCCGGTGATCTGCCTCACCTTTGAAATGCTTGCCTTTCTTTCTTAAGAGATGCTTGATCGGAAGAAATCGACGATGTCCCAGGTACACATTCTTCTTACATTTATCCAAATATATACTTTCGGTCTCATCTAAACAGTGCGTGCATGCGTGGTATCCCTTGTTTGTCTGTCCTGAAAGGTTACTAAGAGCAGGCCAATCATTGATGGTTACAAACAGCAACGCTCGTAGGTCAAATTCCTGCTGTTTGTGCTCATCCCACACACGTACACCTTTTATGTCCCACAACTGTAAAAGTTCTTCAACTAATGGCCTTAGGTACACATCAATGTCGTTGCCGGGTTGCTTGGGGCCTTGGATGAGCACTAGCATCATAATGAACTTCCGCTTCATGCACAACCAAGGAGGAAGGTTATAGATACATAGAGTCACAGGCCAGGTGCTATGATTGCTGCTCTGCTCCCCAAAAGGATTAATGCCATATGCACTTAAACCAAATCATATGTTCCTTGCGTCATCTGCAAAGTCCCGCCACTTTCTCTCGATTTTTCTCCACTGCGACCCGTCAGCGGGTACTCTCAACTTCCCGTCTTTCTTACGGTCTTCTTTGTGCCATCGCATCAACTTGGCATGTTCTTTGTTTTGGAACAAACGTTTCAACCGTGGTATTATAGGAGCATACCACATCACCTTGGTAGGAATCCTCTTCCTGGGGCGCTCGCCCTCAACATCATCACCAGGGTCATCGCGGCTGATCTTATAGCGCAATGCACCGCATACCGGGCATGCATTCAGATTCTCGTACTCCTCACCGCGGTAGAGGATGCAGTCATTAGGGCATGCATGTATCTTCTGCACCTCTAATCCTATAGGCCAGACAGCCTTCTTTGCTTCATACGTACTGTCGGGCAATTCGTTGTCCTTTGGAAGCTTCTTCTTCATTATTTTTAGCAACTTTTCAAATCCCTTGTCAGATACACTATTCTCTGCCTTCCATTACAACAATTCCAGTGTGGTACCCAGCTTTTTCTTGTCATCTTCGCAATTTGGGTACAACAATTTTTTGTGATCCTCTAAGATGCGCTGCAACTTCAACTTCTCCTTTTCACTTTCGCAGTTTCTCTTTGCATCAATAATGGCCCGACCAAGATCATCAGCGGGCTCATCTGATGCCTCTTCTTCAGCTTCTTCTTCTTTATTCTCTCCCCCCATTGTAGTACCATCGTATTCAGGAACTCAGGATAGTTGTCATCATCCTCTTCTTCTTCATTCTCTTCCATTAGAACCCCTCTTTCTCCGTGCTTGGTCCAACAGTTATAGCCGGACATGAAACCGGACGTAAACAGGTGGACGTGAATGACTTTTGAGCTAGAGTAATTCCTATCATTCTTACAGACACCACATGGACAACACATAAAACCATTCCGCTTGTTTGCCTCAGCCGCACGCAGAAAACTATGCACGGCATTAATGAACTAGGGAGAGCGTCGGTCATCGTACATCCATTGCCGACTCATCTTCATTACACTACACCGAAAAGACCAAATTAATACAAGTTCATACATAAAGTTCATACACACTTATTATCATAAAAGAACATAAAACTATCTAGCTAAAGCATTTAAATGCAAAAACAAATGCGATCAAAATCGCAACTAAGGTAATAATTGATCCAACAGCATAATGATACCAAGCCTCTTTATTAAAGGCATATTTTCTAATCTTTCTAATCTTCAAGCGCATTGCATCAATCTTGATCTTGTGATCATCGACGACATCGGCAACATACAACTCCAATTTCATCTTCTCTTTTTCAATTCTTTTCAATTTTTCTTTCAAATACTCGTTTTCTTTTTCAACTAAATTTAACTTCTCGACAAGAAGGTCGGTTGCAATTTCCGGTTCACATACCTCCTAGATAAAAATATCTATGTCAACTTGATGGGCATAATTGTCATAAACACGAAATGTAACAAATAGTTATAAAAGAGAATATACCACATCTGAATCATAAACCGGACGAGGGCCGACGGGGACGGATATCAAAGTCATGGCACTATGTATAACAAACAATCATACAAGTAAGAAAATTATACAAGTAACTATCTAAATCATACAAATAAGATTTTTTATATAAAAAGGATAAGAACAAGAGGCTCACCAAGGTGGTGCCGGCGACGGGATGGTGCGGGCGATCGACGATGGTTAGGACGGGGACGGGAAGGCACTAAGTAAACCACACCTACACATATGCAAACTAAGAAGTTAATTTGTGCTCAAATTGCATATAAATCAAATAAACTCCCACATAATTACTCCCAAACTAAAACCCACAAATCACTATACTTATAGAGCATTGCACGAGCTAATCTAGCAATGAGATATGAAAGGACAAAGTTGCTAACCTTTGTGAACACTTGGATAGATGGGGTGCCTTCAAATCTTGACAAATCTTTGGCAAAAATGGAGGATGAGCTCGAGCAAGGGGAAGAACAGAGGAGAGAACGGGGAAAACAGAGAGAATGGGCTCGGGCTGGAAGAAGAAGGGTTTATATAGGGAAGTCTTTAGTCCCGGTTAGTTATACAAACCGGGACTTAAGGTCCACCTCTAGTCCCGGTTTGTGATACAAACCGTGACTAAAGGGGCTCGTGGGGCCCCAGCCTGACACCAGCCTGCCACCACCCCTTTAGTCCCGGTTTGTATCACAAACCGGGACTAAAGGTCAATCTCTAGTCCCGGTTTGTGATACAAACCGGGACTAAAGGGGATCGTGGGGGCCCTAGCCTTGTAGAAATCTGCCCATGGGCTTAAGGCACATATAGAATTTCAGAAAATCCCTAAGGCCCATGTGGGTGTGAGAGGTGGTGGGAAGTTTAGTACCACCTTGCTAGTGGAGAGGGAGTTGGAGTGGTTTATAAGGGATTCTCTTCCACATGCTATTGGAGCATGAGAAGAGAAGAGGCCCTCGCGCACTCCTCCTCCACCGCCCGCCTCGCCACGCCTCGCCTCGTCACGACGCGCCGCGGGTTGCGGGATTGAGCCGAGCCGAGCTCACACCTATACCGACTCGGACGTGGGTCCAGCCCACGTCTCTCCGCCCGGCCGCGCCTACATATTGGAGGTGTTGGCCAACCCTAGCCGTCACGGAACAGATCGCATCTGCCTCCACGCGCTCCGCCTCTGTTCCACCGTTCCATTGCTGCTGCTGCCGCCGGTGATCCCATCCCGTCCGCCGCGTACACAGTCGACGGGAGAGCAGGCCTCCGAAACCCCGCCTCTCTAGATCCTGTACGGGAGAGGGGCGATTAGGTTTTTGGGGAGCGACTACGCGACTGCTCGCTGCCGTTCCGTCCGTCTGCTTCCTCTACGTCTGCATCGCCATGTCCACCGACGCCGACCGTGCCGCTGCCGAGAAGGCCGAAGCTGACAAGAAGGCGGCCGAGGACGCCGCCGCCGCCAACGCTGCTGCTGCGGCCAACTGGCCTACTGGAGGGTATACCTTGTTTATCCCTCTCCTGTTCATTACTGTTTCCTCCTTGCTTGCTGTATGCGTAGATGAATCTGTTATTTGCATAGTACGAGCTTGCATGGTCAGGTACCAGTATGAGATTAATACTGTCAGCGTCATGTTAGTGATTTATTCCTGGATTAAATTAATCGAAAAATTGCCTCTTTACTCAGCAATCCAAAAACCTAATTTGTGTAGGAATTTTTCGGCTAGTGGTTTTGCTGCTGCACTGAAACCGGATAAGTTTACTGGTACGTACTTTAAGCGTTGGCAGACCAGATCCACCTTATGGCTCACGGCTATGAACGTGTTCTGGGTCGCCGGTGTCCCTTCCACGGGAACGATTGCTCCTGAACAGGAGAAGGCGTTCAGGGAGGCCACCGTCGTATTCCTCGGAGCAGTTCTAAGCGTGATCGGAGATAAGTTGGTTGACGCATATTTACATGTGCGGGTTGCCAAGGACTTGTGGGAGGCGCTCGAATCTAAATTCGGGGCCACCGATGCTGGGAGCGAGATGTATGTTATAGAGCAGTTCCACGATTACAAAATGGTTGAGAACCGCTCTGTATTGGAACATGCTCATGAGATAATATGCATCGCTAAGGAGCTTGAGCTTCTGAAGTGCGATTTACCGGGCAAATTTGTCGTGGGCTGTATAATCGCTAAGCTCCCTAATTCCTGGAGGAATTTTGCTACCACTCTGAAACATCAGAGGCGTGAATTCTCAGTAGAGGATGTCATCGGCCATCTGAGTGTTGAGCAGAACTCGAGAGCAAAAGACTCGCATGGAAAAGGGGTCGAAGGAACTTCTGTGGCCAATATGGTGCGTCAGAAGAACTTCAATTCCCACAAGCCCAAGGGAAAGAATTCTGTCCAACAGAATACCGACTTTAAGAAGAAGGGTAAGAAGACCTTCAAGAAGAACAAGAAGGGAGATGGCTGCTTTACTTGTGGTTCGGAGGAACATTGGGCTAGCAGCTGCCCAAACAAGTACAAGAAGCCGGGGCAGGACTCCAAGTCTGCCAATATGATTGTGGGCAACAATGAAAGTGGTGCATCTGGGTACGGTAATTTATTTGCTGTATTTTCAGTTTGTCAGTCCACCGATTGGTGGGTGGACATAGGTGCAGGTGTTCATGTGTGTGCTGACATTTCATTGTTTTCTTCTTACCAGGCCACAGGTCACGGGTCCGTATTGATGGGGAATGGCGCGAGTGCTTCTGTTCATGGTGTTGGCACGGTCGATCTGAAGTTTACTTCGGGAAGGATCGTGCAGCTGAAGAACGTGCAGCATGTCCCCGCCATCAAGAAGAACCTCGTTAGTGGCTCCCTTCTATGTAGAGAAGGGTTTAAGTTGGTCTTCGAGTCTAATAAAGTAGTTGTTACGAAATATGGACTATTTGTTGGAAAGGGTTATGAATGCGGAGGAATGTTCCGCCTTTCTCTCGCTGATTTTTGTAATAAAGTCGTGAACAATATTCATTCGAGTGTTAATGAATCTGAAGTTTGGCATTCACGTCTTTGTCACATTAGTTTTGGTGTTATGACGCGGCTAGCAAAACTGAATTTAATCCCGAGTTTCACTTTAGCCAAAGGTTCTAAGTGCCTTACGTGTGTGCAAGTTAAGCAACCTCGCAAGCCTCATAAGGCTGCGGAGGAGAGACACTTGGCGCCATTAGAACTCATACATTCTGATCTCTGTGAGATGAATGGTGTGTTGACTAAAGGTGGAAAGAAATACTTCATGACATTGATAGATGATTCCACTAGATATTGCTATGTGTATCTGTTAAATACTAAAGACGAGGCTCTACACTACTTTAAAATCTATAAGGCAGAAGTTGAGAATCAACTTGAAAAGAAAATTAAACGAGTCCGGTCTGACCGTGGTGGAGAGTACTTCTCAAATGAGTTTGATTCTTTCTGTGCGGAACACGGTATTATTCATGAGAGGACGCCTCCCTATTCGCCCCAGTCGAACGGGGTTGCCGAGCGGAAAAACCGTACTCTAACTGATTTGGTTAACGCCATGTTAGATACATCGGGTTTATCCAAGGCATGGTGGGGGGAGGCTATATTGACTTCGTGTCATGTCCTGAATAAGGTTCCGATAAAAGATAATGAGGTCACTCCATATGAGCAGTGGTCGAAGAGAAAGACGACGCTCTCCTACTTACGTACTTGGGGTTGTTTGGCGAAAGTCAATGTGCCGATTCCCAAAAAGCGTAAGCTTGGACCAAAGACCGTGGACTGCGTTAATTTGGGCTACGCGAAGAATAGCGTTGGCTATAGATTTCTAGTAGTGAAATCTGAGGTACCTGACCAGAAGGTCGGTACAATTATGGAGTCTAAGGATGCTACATTCTTTGAGGACATTTTTCCTATGAGAGATATGCAAAGCACTTCTAGACAGGAATCTGAGGAGACTCCTGAACCTGCCATTCCGATGGAATATTATGAACAAACACACGATGAAAATCCTGAGGAGGATGACGAGGAAACCCTTGGTAGGGGGAAGAGACAAAGGACTGTAAAGACCTTTGGTGATGATTTCCTTGTGTACCTCGTGGATGATACTCCTACTTCTATTTCAGAAGCATATGCATCTCCAGAAGCTGATTACTGGAAGGATGCGGTCCGTAGCGAGATGGATTCCATCATGGCTAACGGGACTTGGGAGATTACTGAGCGTCCCTATGGTTGCAAACCATTGGGATGTAAGTGGGTGTTCAAGAAGAAGCTTAGGCCCGACGGTACGATTGATAAGTACAAGGCTAGGCTTGTGGCCAAGGGCTATGCCCAAAAAGAAGAAGAAGATTTCTTCGACACTTATTCACCTGTGGCCAGACTGACCACCATTCGAGTATTACTCTCGTTGGCGGCCTCGCATGGTCTTCTCGTCCATCAAATGGACGTCAAGACGGCTTTCCTGAATGGAGAGTTAGACGAGGAAATTTATATGCAACAGCCAGATGGCTTTGTAATAGATGGTCAGGAAGGAAAGGTGTGTAAGTTGCTGAAATCTTTATATGGCCTGAAACAAGCGCCTAAGCAATGGCATGAGAAATTTAATGAAACTTTGACATCTGTTGGCTTCTTTGTTAATGAAGCTGACACATGTGTATACTATCGCTATGGTGGGGGCGAAGGAGTTATACTGTGCTTGTATGTTGATGACATACTGATATTTGGAACTAGCCTCAAAGTGATTGAGGAAGTTAAGTCCCTTTTATCTCAGAACTTTGAGATGAAGGACCTTGGAGTGGCTGATGTTATCTTGAACATCAAGCTTTTGAGAGATGATGAGGGTGGGATTACACTTCTGCAATCCCATTATGTTGAGAAGGTGTTGAGTCGTTTTGGATATTCGGACTGCAAACCATCTCAAACACCATATGATCCTAGTGTGCTGATTCGAAAGTTCGAAGGTATACCTAAAGATCAATTGAGATACTCTCAAATTATTGGTTCACTCATGTATCTAGCGAGCGCAACGAGGCCTGACATCGCGTTTGCTGTGAGCAAACTGAGCCGGTTTGTTTCCAAACCGGGTGATGTACATTGGCATGCTATTGAAAGAGTCATGCGCTATCTGAAAGGTACTATGAACTATGGACTTCACTATACCGGATACCCGTCGGTACTTGAAGGGTATAGTGATGCAAATTGGATCTCTGATGCTGATGAGATGAAGGCCACAACAGGGTATGTGTTTACCCTTGGAGGTGGTGCTGTTTCCTGGAAGTCTTGCAAGCAAACGATCTTAACGAGATCAACAATGGAAGCAGAATTAACAGCATTAGACACATCTGGTGGCGAAACAGAATGGCTTCGAGATCTTTTGATGGACTTGCCAGTGGTTGAGAAGCCGGTTCCGGCCATCCTTATGAACTGCGACAATCAAACAGTTATTGTCAAGGTGAAGAGTTCAAAGGACAACATGAAGTCCAACAAACACATAAGAATGAGATTGAAAGCTGTCAGAAAATTAAGAAACTCCGGAGTGATAGCGTTGGATTATATCCAAACGGCTAAGAATCTGGCAGATCCCTTTACTAAAGGGCTATCACGTGTTGTGATAGATAGTGCATCGAGGGAGATGGGTATGAGACCCACATGAGTTGCCATGGTAGTAACCCAACCTATGTGATCGGAGATCCCGTGAAGTAGGACCTGGGAAAACAAGTCAGTGGTGAACTGAGGAGAGTAACTTTACTAACCCACTCCGTTGGAGATGCAATACTCTCGGAAACTGTATGGTAGGTTGACTACTGTCTTAATATGTTCCAAGGCTTATGTGTATAAGCAAGATGCTGTCCTACAGAGCAATCTTTGGAGGAACACACCTATATGAGCCCGACTACTGGTCACAGTCTATGAGATTGGGGTGATCTCTAGCAAGCTCATGAATAGGCCAGGAGTGTGACTAATATGCTCCACCCGAGGGGTCAGCCTTCGGCAGTCCAGTACTAATAAGATCTGTGGTGAAACTTCTTTACGCCTAACTGACAATTCAAGGCATAGTCCATTGTTCAGTTGTGAAGGAGTGTAGCTACTTGCTCTAGGTGAAGTTCAACCTTAACCGGTCTTCACTGAAATACTGGTATATCAAAACAGTGTTTGGAACAAAGGACAACACTATGGGCCTTTGGGATCTGGTGGGGGATTGTAGAAATCTGCCCATGGGCTTAAGGCCCATATAGAATTTCAGAAAATCCCTAAGGCCCATGTGGGTGTGAGAGGTGGTGGGAAGTTTAGTACCACCTTGCTAGTGGAGAGGGAGTTGGAGTGGTTTATAAGGGATTCTCTTCCACATGCTATTGGAGCATGAGAAGAGAAGAGGCCCTCGCGCACTCCTCCTCCGCCGCCCGCCTCGCCACGCCTCGCCTCGCCTCGTCACGACGCGCCGCGCCGCGCCGCGGGATTGAGCCGAGCCGAGCTCACACCTATGCGCTTTATTTTTACCGGTCAGGAATGGAGAAGTCTTGACAGACAAGCCACGATCTGAGACGTCAGATCGTGGGCTGTTACCGACTCGGACGTGGGTCCAGCCCACGTCTCTCCGCCCGGCCGCGCCTACATATTGGAGGCGTTGGCCAACCCTAGCCGTCACGGAACAGATCGCATCTGCCTCCACGCGCTCCGCCCCTGTTCCACCGTTCCATTGCTGCTGCTGCCGCCGGTGATCCCATCCTGTCCGTCGCGTACACGGTCGACGGGAGAGCAGGCCTCCGAAACCCCGCCTCTCTAGATCCTGTACGGGAGAGGGGCGATTAGGTTTTTGGGGAGCGACTACGCGACTGCTCGCTGCCGTTCCGTCCGTCTGCTTCCTCTACGTCTGCATCGCCATGTCCACCGACGCCGACCGTGCCGCTGCCGAGAAGGCCGAAGCTGACAAGAAGGCGGCCGAGGACGCCGCCGCCGCCAACTTTGCTGCTGCGGCCAACTGGCCTACTGGAGGGTATACCTTGTTTATCCCTCTCCTGTTCATTACTGTTTCCTCCTTGCTTGCTGTATGCGTAGATGAATCTGTTATTTGCGTAGTACGAGCTTGCATGGTTAGGTACCAGTATGAGATTAATACTGTCAGCGTCATGTTAGTGATTTATTCCTGGATTAAATTAATCGAAAAATTGCCTATTTACTCAGCAAGCCTGACACCAGCCGGCCACCACCCCTTTAGGCCCGGTTTGTATCACAAACCGGGACTATAGGTAGAAAATGAACCGGGACTAATGATGCCCGTGCCCCCGACCGCTCCTAGCCGTTGGAACCGGGACTAATGGTCACATTAGTCCCAGGCCGTAATCAAACCGGGACTAAAGGGGCGGACGAAAGGTCTGTTTTCTACTAGTGGTTATCAACGAAGCATATCCTAAACGCCCCCCTATGCCTAGTCGATCCAATCCACCCTATGCTCGAGGTTCACGTGGTAGATCATGGGTACGGTATGGTACGGCTGGGTGAAAATGGCATTTTCTCTGAACAATCCGCCAAGCTTTATTACTCAGAAATCCATTTTTTAGAAATAGTGTTCAAATTATGCGGCTGTAACAGCCAAACATGGAATTCTAAAAAATGGATTTCTAAGTAATAAAGCAAACTTGGCAAGATTGTGAGCTTCATAATTCGAGCTCCGGCATTGATGGGAAAATTTACAAAGATCAAAGTCAACTGCTCGAGGTCCTGTCTCCCTGGTAATCATCAAATGAGCACCTCCTGAAAGGACATGTCCATTTTCTGGTTGGTCCTCCAAACCATTTTAGGCTATACAAAGATTTACCTCACCTTGGAAGGCTCCTGAGCAGTGCGCCTCCAAGGCATCTCGTAAACTTTGAGTAACATGTGTTACGAGGGTTCACGTATACTAGTAAACACATACTAACAACATACTAGTAACTACACCATTAGTCGTTCGCTAAATAGTATAGGTCATTACGGCAAAGAGTCTAGTCAAGATCTATAAAAAAAGGAAGTCCATACAGAAATAAATCTAGAGTGCACCACATGAACATAGGACATTCTGATCGGGTGTAGCCACGAATTTAGTTAGAGACTCTCCAATTAAATTCTAAAGCTTAGTTTAGCTATATCCATAAGATTTATGTTCCTAGTGGATTAATCTTTACGTCTAATTTCGTACACGTAGTTAAGATGATTTGCACTTTTCAAACAAGTGGGAGTACTTGTGTACATAACAGTTGGCACCCTCCAAAATTGCAGCGAGCATACTAGATAGTCAAATTGTGTGTGAGTAGAAGCAGTACATACTATGCCATTTTGATGTTTATCGGCAATTACTACAATCTTTTTTGTGCCAGCATAGAGTATGTACACATTCTCAATTGATTATTGCATACACTGGAACAGACACAACTACTCACCAAAAATCCAACAAAACAACACGTCAGTGATTAAATGACAAGCTCCTCGTAGACACCTTATATACTCTAGTATTTTCTGTCTGCTTATATCTAATCCTACACTAGATAAAACTATCAAGATATTAAGTTAACAACATTAAAATATACAGGAGTGCCACACATATAGGAGGAAGTAGGGGTGGAGGAGAAGGGAGACTATGATTCATGCAAGTGTTACAATTTTTGTTGTTGTGTATAACTATCTTTTTAAGGAATGGTACGTCAAAATGGAAAAAAACTTATGTAACTCTACTTACAAGATATTATTTGAATTTACGACAACGGGAATGTATTTTTTCCCTAGATATAGACGTTAGAATTATATCTAAAGAAACATTATTGTATAATATATAGCAATATTATGATGTGGTAATGAACTAAGTATATAAAAATATACTACTGAAAATTACGGTTCAGGAAATATAAACTACAGATAATTATAAAAGTTTTGTATAAATATTATTTATTTTAAATTATCTTGAGTCTACTACACCAAATCACCATCAGCCTCCACATGCACCCATAGAAGGCATGAATTCAAATTTGTCAAAACGACGTGGGCAACATTTTCTGATGAAAGAGTGGTCAAAGTCTATATTTTGGTTTCTTACAAACAAACTATAGCACATCCCGATACACCATCTCATGAATTTTATATCCCTCAGAGTGTACAACAGAAACATAGCGGGTCCAAACCACTGTTATATTACAAACTTTATTCAAAGAAAGATCCAACATTAAAACGGTTCAAACTACTGGTACCAAAATGCGGGGTACCACTACTTATCCTGCGATCACTTATTGAGTTCAGATCATGTCCCACATGATCAGTCTGGCTGCTATGACTACTCCTACACTACTCCTGTTGCTCTGGGTTTCCTTCTCCGTTGTCGGCTCCGTAGACGATGACGTAGTCGACTCCTTCGACTCTTTCGGACAGGTCCGGTTCTTCGTAGAAGTACTCTCCAGCGATGTTGAGGTCATTCGACATCTCCTCCAAATACTTAAGAGTCTAAAGGGGGAAGTATACAAGGGATGAGTACAGGAGGTACTCAACAAGTTCATAGATATTGTGGGGTGGAGATGCACTATAACTACTACTGATTCTAAATAGGTCTCATCAATGATTTTGGAAAATATCTTGTAGCATCAAGTTTTACTTAAAACATTTGGTCATCGGACTTCACGGGTTGCTAGAATCTCCGATACACTCATTTCCCACCGCGTTCGCAGATCTTTCCCAGATCAGGGGGTGACAAGCCACAATTCATTACACTCTGGAGAGGTGCGCTACTTTACCCACGAACGATTAACTTAGCCCTTTTGTCTGGTCCGTAACCTTGCACATCCATGATGCGTAGCTGGGTCTAAGATCCAAGTCTTTCCCTTGTCCATGTTTACCAATGCCCATTTATAGTTTGTGAAACTATTTTTATTAGGGTAGAATCATTATCTTGGAATTAATGAACATTTTCGGTTGATTTCTAGAATTATTGAATATTTCCTTATTTAATATTTCAAGTCTTAAAATTATAACATTAGTTCCATTAAATCAGGAATATTTTTGGTAAAGCGGAACATTTTTATATAATTTTTGGACTTATTATAGTATTTTTTATTTGGGATTTTATTTGTTAAAAAGTTTTTTATTGGGTAAATGGGCTTAACGGGCTGGTGTGGCCTGTTTGGCCTACTGGGTTTGGCCCAACTGGCTCGGCTTGGCTTAGTTAGACACGGACTTGAGTCTCTGTCGACTGGGCCCGCCCAGTCAGTCTCTCCCTCGCGCTCTCTCTCGCGTGCGCGATCCCCTTTCTCCCTATGGCTTGGCCAGTTGATTCCGGCAAATTCCGGCCGTCTCCACCGTCATGTTGGCCTTCTACTTGCTCTCCTCGCTTCGCTCTATCAATCCATCCCACTGGTTTCGTCGATTTCCTCCTCCTCGCACCGATCCCATACAGGTTGAAGAGTCTAGTCAAGATATATAAAAAAGAAGTCCATAAAGAAATAAATCTACACCACGACCCAATAGAGTGCACCACATGAACATATAGGACATTCTGATCGGTGTAGCCACTAGTTTAGTTAGAGACTCTCCAATTAAAGTCTGAAGCTTAGTTTAGCTATATCCATAAGATTTATGTTCCTAGTGGATTAATATTTATGTTTAATTTCGTACATGTAGTTAAGATGATTTGTACTTTTCAAACAACTAGGAGTACTACTTGTGTATATAACAGTTGACACCCTGCAACATTGTGGCGAGCATACTACATAGTCAAATTGTGTGTGCGTAGAAGCAGTAGATACTATGCCATTTTGATGTTTATCAGCAATTACTACAATCTTTTTTGTGCCAGAATAGAGTATATACACATTTTCAATTGATTATTTCATACATTGGAAGTCACCAAAAATCCAACAAAACAACATGCCAATGATTAAATGACAACATCCTCATAGACACCTTATATACTCTAGGATTCTCTATCTACTTATATCTAATCCTACACTAGAAAAAACTATCGAGATATTAAGATCACGACATTAAAATATATAGGAGCGCCAAGTATAGGCTCATGAGCCGCCGCCTCCTGCTCCTCCTCCAAAAAAAAGCTAGGGTTCCTACCTCTCGCCGGCGCTGCCGCAGGTCCGCCTCGTCTCCGGTGGCCCTAGGGCCATGGGGGCGCGGTGGATCCTGGCAAGGGCCGGCGGGAGGGCTCCGATTTTAGTCGTTCCTTTCCGTTTTGTTAGGGTTTGTGTCCTGCTCAGGAAGACGAGACGGCGGCGGCTCCCTGAAGATGGAATAAAGGTCTCCCCGCCTAGCCCCCGTTCCGGCGGTGCGTATAGCATCGTTGGTGGGCGTGTGGAGGTGTGTCTCCGGCGGATCTATCTTTGGTGGATTTGCTCGGATCTCGTCGTTGTTCTTCTACGTTCGTGTGTCTTTGGGTTGGATCATTCCGATCTACGTTATTCTTCATCGGCGGCGGTTGCTGTTCTGATGCGCTGGTCCTATGGGGCCTTAGCACGACGACTTCCCGACTGTCTACTACAACAAGTTGTGCCCGACTCCGGCGATGGAGGGGCGATGACGGCGGCGCGCCTTCGGCTCGCTTCAGTACTTGTAGTCGTCGCTAGGTGGTCTACGAATCTGGATGTAATTTTTATTATTTCTGGTGTTCGTTGTACTGTCATGATTGAAGATGAATAGATTGAAAGTTTTCTCGCAAAAAAAAAAAAAATAGGAGCGCCACACATATATAGGAGGAGATGGGGTGGAGGAGAAGGAAAAAAAGAATGAGAAGGCTTAGATCATAACCAAGAAGGGGTAGGGGAAAAAAAATCTATGCATGCGTGCTGTAAACTACAGGTACTTGTGCAGCACCTCTTAGATTGGCGACATGTGTCCCTCTCCCGTCGATCCAGCCGTTCTATCCATTGGCTCCTTCCGACCCAGCTAGGGTACGCCCATCAGCTTATTGCATCGTTGATCGCGCTGTTCTACGTATGACCACGCCTGCTGTACGTACGAAAATAATTCGGTGCGGACCGTTCGCAATTGGCAGCGGATTGCTGCCGCGTGGCCGCCGCTGTCATCCGACGCCTACAAACGCTTGGCTCCTGCATGACTCTTTGCTCGGCTCCGTCCTAGCTTTTCTTGGTCATCCGTGTACATGGCTCCCAATCGTTCATGAGATAAAAAGGATATAATGGTGATGAAGACAAAGCGCATACAGTTACTTTTTCATTTTTCGTATAGAGAAGCAAGTTCTCATATCAGATCATGCTTTCCTGTTGGTTAGTGGTCCTACCCGTATCGATCCTTCTATTGAGAAGTATCATCCGGAAAATGAATTACCCGCAGCTCGAGCAGAACTACTCTGAAAGTCATCTCGGTCTCCATTAGAGTTAGTGTACTGTCATGATTGAAGATGAATAAATCGGAAGTTTTCTCGCAAAAAAAAAAAGGTTAGAAGTGAGGAAAGCGATGGCTGGCGCCAGAAACACGATCGATCGCGTGGACTTGTAATTACGATGGATGGATGAGGAGAGCATTTTGTATTGTTTGCCTGGAGAGGAGACCTGCTTGTTCCCTTGAGGCCGGCGGCCTTGTTCTTCTGGTGGCGGAAACACACACACGATTGCAATTAACATGGACCTGAACTCTGATCGAGAAGGAGTTGGCAGAAGCATGTGGCACTGCGCTGCCACAGGTCCGTCCCATCCACTAAAACCATATGGAGATGAAAGAAAACATTGATAACCATACATGCATACCTCTGAAAAGCCTCGCAAGTGAAAAACAATAGATTTCTCATCGCGATCGCGAGAGCGAGACACACACACACACACACAAAGAGAGAGGGAAGAGGGAGAGAGAGAGAGAGACGCTTTAGTATTAACCACATTCAAACACGTTTTGATTTGTGTGAACACTGAGGCCACCGCCGGCAAGGGTGAGAAGGAGGATAAGTGACAACACAAATGTGATGCCCCATTAAAATAAAGGACGTGTACCTATGGTGGTCTTCAGTGATGGTTATTGGGTTAATAGCGTGTGTTATTTTTTTTTCCTGTTGCAACGCACGGGCTTTTTTACTAGTGTATATATAAACGTAGAAACTTTTTCAGTGCGACGATCCGTGCAGTGGAAAGGCATGAATGATGCACCAGCCAACTGGTGCGCAAACGGTCATGCTGAGAGGAGAGTTGCCCAACCGGCTAGCTGCTCGATCGTGCACGATGAGCCGGCCGGCCGCTCAGCAACGACGCGCGCAAATGAGCCACACCCAACTGCCTGGCTCGCTCGCTCGCTCATCGTCTACAAAGGATGTACATAGTCCTCGAGCCACCCGCAGGAGGCCAAGACAAGGATGTCGATGCTCACAGAGCATGGCACCCAGGGACGGAGCCAGGATTTTGACATAGGGGGGGCGAGGTTTCACACTAAGTCTCATGGGGAACGTCTATGTTATAAAAAAAAATCTTAGGGTCTGGTCTAATGGAGATGCCATGGTGCAAACATGCCCTTTCTTCTCTATTCATTGCATTCACATGATCAAAACTTAAAGAAAATTGATAAATGACAAAATAAACTCACAACACTAGAAACACAAGATAATTTCATGAAGTAATAATTTGTAGTAATGCAATGTGGGTAAATAATACATTACCTTATCTCAATATTTTTATTGGAATTGGCGAGATGGACCTCACTGATTTAACCCAATACCAAAGCCAGAACCGGCGAAAGCATGCGATTCTGTGGAAGCAAATTAAGAAGAGTGGTATAGGGAGAAAGATGTTTAGTTTGGGAAGGACCAACCAGGACTAATATAATGCTCAAAATAAACTACCTTTTTTCCTCGTTTTGTTGCCATTCGTGCGGTCGGCCTACCCATCTCCGCTTCTCCTGATTGTGATGCAACAGTCACGGAAAGATCCAATAGCAGGCAAGCGACATGTGTGACGCTTGATCGTAGCAGGCCGCTTGGAAACGAAGTGATTATGGATCTGTGTGTGCATTGCATGGCTGCGTGCTGCTACTAACTGGCCCTTTGACCCCATGAATCTGTCCCTGGTTTTGATGGCTGAGAGTTTGAACCTACTGGTTTGAAAAAAATATGAATTAATTCTTCTTCTTCTTCTTCTTCTTCTTCTTCTTCTTCTTCTTCTTCTTCTTCTTCTTAATGACTATAGACTATAGTCTGTGTGATTATACTTCTATACTTTTCAAAGGCACGAATTAATCTGATGCGAAAATCAACTACCTTCTCCCCTTGTGTTGTTGCTGCTCATCCGTGCACCCTGTCTGCTGGCAACCGGCAACGTCTCCGTGGATCAACACCTGCCTGTCCCGGTGTGGCGGCGTCCGCTTCCCTTCTCCGCTACTCAATGGCCGCGCGATGGAGAGATGAGAGATCCGATCGCAACAGGCGTCCTTCTAGATCGCAGCGGCGGTTTGGAAACGAAGCGACGATATGTGCGTGCGTAATCGTGGCTGCGTTCTGCAACTAACTAAGGTGTTCGTGGTTAGGCTGGCCAGTTCGTTGATTTTGTGCCTTTAGCCAATGGGCTGTACATGAGCAGATGGGCTGATGCTTCACATTAGTAATAAAGGCCCAAGGGATAGGGGGGGGGGGGGGCGAAGCAAGCTACAGACAAGTGCGCAGGCAAAAAAGATTAGCCTATAGCTGATCGCTACACGGGATGACACGATCGTTGGGGGGGGGGGGGTCTCGCTCCCCCTCGTCCCCCCCTGCATCCGTGCCTGATGGCACCAGTCCTTCCTGCCGTGCCGTCGATGACGACGGCCCTCGGCGAGCCGCAACCCTCGTCCACGGCTTCTCTGCGCGCGGTTGACGGAGGAGGAGGTGGAGCGGGTCTCCGCCAAGCCGGGATTTGCCCGGTACCCGCAGACCATGCGGACGTCGGTGTTCCTCGGCCTCCCTCCCCTACCACAATGGGGAGTCGCCCGACAACTGGCCTGGCTTTGGCGGCCTTGGGATGATAATCAGCGTCGTCGATGGTGGCATCGCCAACCCTCATCCGTCGATGGACGAGGATGGATTCGAGGGCATCGAGCCGCCGCAACGATCAGTGCCAGAGCTACCAGAGAACGGCAGGGGGGGGGGGGGCTAATGACTATCCTTTTCTTCAATCTTAGCCCCTAGAAAAAGAATCTTCGGTGTTTTCTGTAATCTTTTTTGGGGGGGGGGGGGGGGGGGGCACAGCCCCCCAGAAGTGCACATAATATGCGATGGAGGGGCTGTGATAAGGACATCAAATGCAACATGAAGCTCATCGGGGCCAAGAATTTCTTTGGCTTCGAACCACCTTTGGACGCCGCTGACGGGCACAACACCCACGTGACGACCATTGCGGCCGGTAACTTCGTTGCCGGGTCCAACATCAACGGCCACGCTAGCGGCAACGCGTCCGGCATGGCTCCGCAGGCGCACGTCGCCGTCTACAAGGCGTGCTGCAAAAGGGGTTGCCTTGGCGAATCGCTGATGTCTGCCATCCTTGCGGCGGTGGACGAAGGGTTCTGTTGAGAAATAAAACATGTGATCAATTGTATGGGAGGGATGCCTCGTCTGTTAGGGAAGAGGTGTCTCCCCAACACACCCTTTCATCTTGTATATAAGTGGGTATTCCACATATTGCAATGGACTAGTGAATCATTTGGACTCTTCGTTTGTCTACTTTGCTTTCGCTCTGCAATACGTTATCAGCACGTAGATTCTATCCGAGAGCATTTGGCGCAGTCGGAAAATCGATTTCCTTGGCAAGATGAACAGCACGAGCAAGTCATTCGTTGACATGCATGCACAGATGCACTGTTCAGGACAAAAACCGATCAGGACATTGTCTACTTCGTTTTGCCTTCTCATGATCAATAAATGATCCATATCAATCGACTCTGTTTACTGTACGTACATGCAGATTACTTCTTCCGAGCGCATGCACAGGAAGAAGTGGATGGATCGAACACCAAAGAGAAAGAGGAAGAACTCGAAATGAGCGCTGTTCTTGGGAAAGTACTAGGAGTTCTCGTCCTCGACGACGCCTCTAAGCGGTGAGATTTCGTCCTTGATTCCGCGTCGCAGCTTCCACAGCACAGAGGCAGTGCCCAACATGCGCAGCGGCCTCGACCCCATTGCTAGTGTTCCCAGCGACGGCGGTCCAAAAGATTGGCGGCGTGACGTGCCTCTCCAGACCAGGGACGGTGGTAGCACGCAGCCGTCAAAGCTTGGTGGAGGCGGCATCCCAGGTGTGCACGCGGCCGCAACCCCGGCGGGCGATGTCCGGTCGGACTCGGCGCGATGGTGACCAGCACGTGGTCCCAGCGAATGGCACGGCCTGGTACCGGCGGAGAAGGGTCTCGGCTCCCGTCTCCTAGAGGCACTGCCGCCAATGGCGGTAGCGGCCACCGGCCCTACGCGCGGGACTGCTTGGTCCTTGGCCCAGAGGCAGCGTAGGCGTCGCGCGACAAGAAGGTCGGCTCGAGGTGAATCCCGGCCGGCGAAGACCCCCGACCACGGCAGCGCACGGGAACCGGCGGCTGCAGACGGCGGTTAATTCCCCAAGGGAATTAGTAACCGCACGAGAAAGAGAAGGGAGAAAATCCTATCTCTTTGGCGATTTTGCAAATCAGCCATTGGATTATTTGTTAATCCTGGAAAAGTCCCTGCTTTCTCTGATTTAGGGCATATGCTTATCAGATCTTGCGTTTTAGCCCCTCGGCTTTAGCACTTTAACAATAAGATTATTGTTATTTGCATGTTAAGCCATGGGCTTCAGAGCAAATATGCAGGGTAGACCATTGGTAAATTCCATAATAATGATTATGCATAATTTTACATCATGTAAAATGACCGTATGTATTACACGAGCAATACTTTTGCAAAGCAATATGTTGCTTCCATTATTCGCATAGAATATGGAATTTGCTTGCAAATTTGGGAAACATAAGGTAGTGAAGTGTATGACATTGCCTGACTATGTCAAATTTACATTTGTCACAAGGAATTGACAAATGGTACTACTGCTTAATTGCAGATTATCCAATGTTATTGTGAGGCCTATATTATGTCATTCCGACATAATGACCACCTTCAATTTGCACACAACTTATGGATTGCATTATGACAATGAATTAATTTCGTTCACAACTGCGAGGTCTACACCACCATGTGGTGATTACCTTCAATGTGTTTTTAATTAACACAAGGTTGTGAGAAGCTCCATAAGAGTGAGGTCTACACTACTTAGTAGTGATTATCTCCATGGCTTCAAAGCGGAAAAAATGAAGGCACAAACTTATGACATAGCCATTATGAGGCCTACACCATTGGTGCCTACCTTCATGATGTTTTTCCAAATACTTGTCAATTTCATAGCATTTGTCATTGGTTGTCACATACTCCATCAGGAGAGGAATCCAAGGCATTAGTGGCGTCTATGCTACACATTGTGCTATGAAGAGAATTATGCAAAATACTTGCATATTTGGGTGATTACCTTCCATGAGTACACAACTTATGATATGTAATCATAGCAACGAATTAAATTTCGTGCACAACTGAGAGGTTCATGCCACTTCGTGGTAATTACCTTCATGTGTTTTAAATAACATAAGGTTGTGGAGGCTATGATCGATTGAAATTGTCTATAAGAATGAGGCACCACTGGGTGGTTGTTACCTCTATGTGTTTTATGGGAATTAAAGGTTTATCCTTTCCGAGGTGACTACACTTACATTGAAGATCTACACCACATATTGGTGATTATCTTCTTGTAAAGGATTGCTCCATGGGTCACTCAGAATCACCATGATCATGATTATGCTTAGCCATAGCATTTTCATTGTACTTAATTTACCAAAGGTAAATTAATGCATGAGCATTTCATGCAACATATGGCTGACCTTTTTGGAAAGGAAATGCGATGTGATGACATAAGGTGGAAGTAATTACTGAAGATGAGTCATGGACATTAATGATTTTGTCGACCCGTGACCTTGTTGCCATAGAGACTCCACCTGCAGAGAATGTCATGGCTATTTGTAAATAGCTAAAATGTGCATATTTGCATTTATGTGACATCGCAATGTCTCGGTTTTCAAACTGAGTATTTAATGGACAATGAATATCCATTTGCCCTTTGGGACTCCCTTAAGGAGATATATGTTGTCATAAGCGTCACACGAATGAGAATTCATTCATATTAAGGACTTCAAGTCTATTGATGCTTATAATTCTGTTGTCTATAAATCGACACCAAGTTGAGATTATGTGATAAGGCAGTCTCAGATCTTGATCTGATTGTATGTCCTTACTGCACTTTACATACTCCTATGATGGTAAAAGAAATACCATCTTTATTTCAGGGTGAAAATATGATGAACTTCTTGTGAAGAATCATCGGGTACACCCAAGGGGTGTTATACCATTACCTGAAATCTGTGCTAGTGCTTACAATACTAAGCAATTTTGTGGTTAGAGAACCACGAGGAGTTGAACGTAAAGTGAAAGAAAAAAGACAAGCAGAATCTAGTGTATATCTCGCAAAAGAATGGATCATTTAAGATAAATGATCACAAGGACAACTATCAAGTTTGTCAAATGGGTGGTTGTACGAAATATCGTACCAACGATTACCAAACTGTCAAGTATTGGGTTGAATCAAACCAGCAACTCATTGGAGAAGGCGAATGAGTTGAACGGGATAAGTTTGAAGTTCTACTTCAAATGGACAACCAGAAAATATTCTGGCATGGTAGAAGGAGAATGAACCCCTCTACATTGATGATATGCTTGCGGAATGATATTCCCAAGATATTTTGGAGATCTCGTGTAGTCTCCTAATTATCCTGAGATATCATTAGCCTATAATTGTACTACTACATGTAGTATAATTTGAACATCTTGTTCATGGGACATGATAGTTGTGAGAAATTGAGTGTATGAATCAATTCATACTCAATATTGTTACGTACACAATAATTTTTCCTCCTATATCAGGCTGGTATAAGGACGATTAGAAAAATTATTGATAATTCTGTTGACCACAACAAAGTTGCAATATTCCTGACAATCGTCAGATTTTATGTGCACTACATGTGCCATAGGGGAATTAATTTTAAGGCACTCTCACCTTAAAATTTGAAATGAGCTGGTTTCACATTCAAGAATATATGTGGATTGCTCAACCATTATTTGGGTTATGTTGGCACTTCATGGTATTTATAGACGCATCTAGAAGATGGTCTTAGGTGTGTGTCATCCACACAAAACCATGTGTTTACTAAAATAATTGCTCAAATGATGAATTTAGAGCAAATTATCCTACACGTGGGATAATTCCATTGGAATGGAGATGACATTGAATTTGATTCACGAGCTTTCAATGGTCATATTCAGTACATTGTGCACATAACCAAAATGGTCCGACTAGATCTCTTCTCAAAGAGAGTCAAAATTGCATGGCCACTATTGCAGAATTGTGATGAGCCAAACTTTTGTTGGTTGTAACATGCGGTCTCACACGCCGCATATTTGGTCTAAATGAGATCAAATGCTATAATACTGCGTACCCTTGCAGTTTGTACGTGGAAATCAGTGAAGTATTTCCCATCTGCGGTAATTCGGTTGCATACCGATATCACCACCCCAGTGTACATCAAGGGCCTTCACATATATTTGGGATCTATGTGAGGAATAACTGTGGTATGATTGTTAATCCGTCAAATACCTTAACCCGAGTGAGGGAGTTATTTGCAGCCCGTGCGCTGATTGCTTTTGCAATAAGGACATTTTCTGGCATTAGGGGGAGAAATGTACCACATTGAATGCCAGGAAATGCATAAGGAATGTCGTAGAAATTTTTTCCACGTACTTAAGAATCTGAACTAGAGGTTCAGGTTATGAGAAATTTGCAACATATTGCAAATAATTTGCCATATACATTTACTGATGACAAAGGTGTCACTGAATTCTAGTACCAGGACGAGTGGAGGTACCTAATAACCACTCGTGTCCCCAGATGAGTGTAGGGGAACGGAGCATGAATTTCAAAAAAATTCCTACGCTCACGCAAGATCTATCCATGGAGATGCATCGCTACGAGAGGGGAGAGTGTGTCTATGTACCCTCGTAGACCGTTAGCGGAAGCGTCTCACAACGCGGTTGATGTAGTCGAACAATCCTTCGAGCTCCACCGATCGAGTACCGAACGTACGGCGCCTCCGAGTTCTACACACGTGCAGCTCGGTGACGATCCTCGCCTTCTTGATCCAGAAGACGTCGAGGAAGTAGATGAGTTCCGTCAGCACGACGGCGTGGCGACGGTGACGGTGAAGTGATTCCGGCAGGGCTTCGCCTAAGCTCTCCGAAAATATGACCGAGGTGGAAAACGGAGATCGGGGCACCGCACACGGCTATGGGACAATTGTTGTACTTTGGGGTGCCCCCTTGCCCCCGTATATAAAGGATGAGAGGGAGGAGGCCGGCCCCCTAGGGGTGCGCCAAGTGTGGGGAGTCCTACTAGGACTCCTTAGTCCTAGTAGGATTCCACCTCCCATACGGAGTAGGAAAGGGGGAAGGGAGAGGGAAAGGAAAGAGGGGGCTGCGCCCCCTCACCTAGTCCAATTCGGTTTGGGCAAGGGGGGGGGGGGGGGGGGCGTGCGCCTCCTCACGTGGCCTGCCTCTCCTTTTCCCGTATGGCCCAATAAGGCCCATTACTTCTCCCGGTGAATTCCCGTAACTCCCCGGTAGTCCGAAAAATACCCGAATCACTCGGAACCTTTCCGACGTCCGAATATAGCCTTCCAATATATGAATCTTTACCTCTCGACCATTTCGAGACTCCTCATCATGTCCGTGATCTCATCCGGGACTCCGAACAAACTTCGGCCACCAATCACATAACTCATATAATACTAAATCGTCATCGAACCTTAAGTGTGCGGACCCTACGGGTTCGGGAATGATGTAGACATGATCGAGACGACTCTCCGGTCAATAACCAACAGCGGAAACTGGATGCTCATATTGGTTCCTACATATTCCACGAAGATCTTTATCGGTGAACCTCATATGTCAACATACGTTGTTCCCTTTGTCTGGCGGTATGTTACTTGCCCGAGATTCGATCGTCGGTATCCAATACCTAGTTCAATCTCGTTACCGGCAAGTCTCTTTACTCGTTCCGTAATACATCATCTTGCAACTAACTCTTTAGTCACGGTGCTTGCAAGGCTTCTGTGATGCTGTATTACCGAGAAGGCCCAGAGATACCTCTCCGATAGTCGGAGTGACAAATCCCAATCTCGATCCATGCCAACTCAACAAACACTTTCGGAGATACCTGTAGTGCACCTTTATAATCACCCAGTAACGTTGTGACGTTTGATACACCCAAAGTATTCCTACGGTATCCGGGAGTTGCATGATCTCATGGTCAGAGGAACGTGTATTTGACATAGTGAAAGCAATAGCAATAAACTGAACGATCATTTGCTATGCTAACGTTTGGGTCATGTCCATCACATCATTCTCCTAATGATGTGATCCTGTTATCAAATGACAACTCATGTCCATGGTCAGGAAACCTTGACCATCTTTTGATCAACGAGCTAGTCTAGTAGAGGCATACTAGGGACATAGTATTTGTCTATTATCCACACATGTATTTAGTTTCCGGTCAATACAATTCTAGCATGAATAATAAACCATTATCATGAACGGAGAAATATGATAATAATAAACACTTTATTAATTGCCTCTAGGGCATATTTCCAACAATGAGAGAAAGAGTGGGAGAATTCTGGTTACATGAGATCAAATTCTCATATGTTTCCGCGGAAATAGAGGAAATGGTCTCCTCAATCAGTAAATGTGATTCAACCACGGGTTGAATGACACCTGACGGATGCGCGTCATCCAGAGCCCAACACAGATGTGCACACATTATTATTTTGGTGCTGGGAGATCGAAACACCTTGACTCCGTTGTTGTGGGAAATCACAAGGAGTTAAGAGGCGTAACGAGAATTCCACAAATGATATTGATTCATGAGAATCGTATATGAAAAATACCCGAATCACTCGGAACCTTTCCGACGTCCGAATATAGCCTTCCAATATATGAATCTTTACCTCTCGACCATTTCGAGACTCCTCGTCATGTCCGTAATCTCATCCGGGACTCCGAACAAACTTCGGCCACCAATCACATAACTCATATAATACTAAATCGTCATCGAACCTTAAGTGTGCGGACCCTACGGGTTCGGGAATGATGTAGACATGATCGAGACGACTCTCCGGTCAATAACCAATAGCGGAAACTGGATGCTCATATTGGTTCCTACATATTCCACGAAGATCTTTATCGGTGAACCTCATATGTCAACATACGTTGTTCCCTTTGTCTGGCGGTATGTTACTTGCCCGAGATTCGATCGTCGGTATCCAATACCTAGTTCAATCTCGTTACCGGCAAGTCTCTTTACTCGTTCCGTAATACATCATCTTGCAACTAACTCTTTAGTCACGGTGCTTGCAAGGTTTTTGTGATGCTGTATTACCGAGAAGGCCCAGAGATACCTCTCCGATAGTCGGAGTGACAAATCCCAATCTCGATCCATGCCAACTCAACAAACACTTTCGGAGATACCTATAGTGCACCTTTATAATCACCCAGTAACGTTGTGACGTTTGATACACCCAAAGTATTCCTACGGTATCCGGGAGTTGCATGATCTCATGGTCAGAGGAACGTGTATTTGACATAGTGAAAGCAATAGCAATAAACTGAACGATCATTTGCTATGCTAACGGTTGGGTCATGTCCATCACATCATTCTCCTAATGATGTGATCCTGTTATCAAATGACAACTCATGTCCATGGTCAGGAAACCTTGACCATCTTTTGATCAACGAGCTAGTCTAGTAGAGGCATACTAGGGACATAGTATTTGTCTATTATCCACACATGTATTTAGTTTCCGGTCAATACAATTCTAGCATGAATAATAAACCATTATCATGAACGGAGAAATATGATAATAATAAACACTTTATTAATTGCCTCTAGGGCATATTTCCAACAGTCTCCCACTTGCACTAGAGTCAATTACATTGTAATGAATTTAACACCCATCGCATTCTGGTGCTGATCATGTTTTGCTCGTGGAAGAGGTTTAGTCAACGGGTCTGCCACATTCAGATCCGTGTGTACTTTGCAAATCTCTATGTCTCCATCCTTAAACAAATTCCGAATGGAGTTGAAGCGACGCTTTATATGCTTGGTTCTCTTGTGAAACCTGGGCTCCTTTGCTATAGCAATTGCTCCAGTGTTGTCACATAAGATAGTCATTGGACCCAATGCACTAGGTATGACACCTAGATCGGATATGAACTCCTTCATCCAGACTCCTTCATGTGCTACTTCGGAAGCAGCTATGTATTCCGCCTCACATGTAGATCCCGCCACGACGCTCTGCTTGGAACTGCACCAACTGACCGCTCCACCATTAAGAATAAATACGTATCCAGATTGTGACTTAGAGTCATGTGGATTTGTGTCAAAGCTAGCATCGACGTAACCCTTTACGACGAGCTCTTTGTCACCTCCATAAACGAGAAACATGTCCTTGGTCCTTTTCAGGTACTTCAGGATATTCTTGACCGCTGTCCAGTGATCTACTCCTGGATCACTTTGGTACCTTCCCACCAAGCTAATAGCGAGGCACACATCAGGTCTGGTACACAGCATGGCATACATAATAGAGCCTATGGCTGAGGCATAGGGGATGACACTTATCTTCTCTTTGTCTTCTGCCGTGGTCGGGCTTTGAGTCTTACTCAATCTCACACCTTGCAATACAGGCAAGAACCCTTTCTTTGACTGATCCATTTTGAACTTCTTCAAAATCTTGTCAAGGTATGTGCTTTGTGAAAGTCCAATGAGGCGTCTTGATCTATCTCTATAGATCTTGATGCCTAATATGTAAGCAGCTTCTCCGAGATCCTTCATTGAAAAACTTTTGTTCAAATAACCCTTTGTGCTTTCCAGAAATTCTATGTCATTTCCCATCAATAATATGTCATCCACATATAATATGAGAAATGCCACAGAGCTCCCACTCACTTTCTTGTAAATACAAGCTTCTCCATAAGTTTGTATAAACCCAAACGCTTTGATCACTTCATCAAAGCGAGTATTCCAGCTCCGAGATGCTTGCACCAGTCCATAGATGGATCGCTGGAGCTTGCATACTTTGTTAGCACCTTTAGGATCGACAAAACCTTCCGGTTGCATCATATACAATTCTTCCTTAAGGAATCCATTAAGGAATGCCGTTTTGACGTCCATTTGCCAGATTTCATAATCATAAAACGCGGCAATTGCTAACATAATTCTGACAGACTTTAGCATCGCTACAGGTGAGAAAGTCTCATCGTAGTCAACTCCTTGAACTTGTCGATAACCTTTAGCAACAAGTCGTGCTTTATAGACGGTGACATTACCATCAGCGTCCGTCTTCTTCTTAAAGATCCATTTATTTTCAATAGCTCGCCGTTCATCGGGCAAGTCTACCAAAGTCCATACTTTGTTCTCATACATGGATCCAATCTCGGATTTCATGGCCTCAAGCCATTTGTCGGAATCCGGGCTTGCCATCGCTTCTTCATAGTTTGAAGGTTCATCGTTGTCTAGCAACATGACCTCCAAGACTGGATTTCCGTACCACTCTGGTGCGGAACGTGTCCTGGTTGACCTTCGAAGTTCAGTAACAACTTGATCCGAAGTTTCATGATCATCATGATCAACTTCTTCTCTGGTCTGTGTCGATGTCACAGAAATTTCTTTCTATGGCGAACTACTATCCAGAGGAGGTACAATTACCTCATCAAGTTCTACTTTCCTCCCACTCACTTCTTTCGAGAGAAACTCCTTCTCTAGAAAGGATCCATTCTTAGCAACGAATACTTTGCCTTCGGATCTGTGGTAGAAGGTGTACCCAACGGTCTCCTTTGGGTATCCTATGAAGACGCACTTATCCGCTTTGGGTTCGAGCTTATTTGGCTGAAGCCTTTTGACATAAGCATCGCATCCCCAAACTTTCAGAAACGACAGCTTAGGTTTCTTACCAAACCATAGTTCATACGGTGTCGTCTCAACGGATTTAGACGGTGCCCTGTTTAAAGTGAATGCAGTTGTCTCTAATGCATAACCCCAAAATGATAGTGGCAAATCGGTAAGAGACCTCATAGAATGCACCATATCTAATAGAGTACGATTACGACGTTCGGACACACCATTACGCTGTGGTGTTCCAAGTGGCGTGAGCTGTGAAACAATTCCACATTGTTTTAAGTGATTGCCAAACTCGTAACTCAAATATTCTCCTCCACGATCAGATCGTAAGAACTTTATTTTCTTGTTACGATGGTTCTCTACTTCACTCTAAAATTCTTTGAACTTTTCAAATGTTTCAGATTTATGCTTCATCAAGTAGACATAGCCATATCTACTCAAATCATCTGTGAACGTGAGAACATAACGATATCCACCGCGCGCCTCAACACTCATCGGACCGCATACATCGGTATGTATTATTTCCAACAAGTCTGTTGCTCGCTGCATTGTTCCGGAGAACGGAGTCTTAGTCATCTTGCCCATGAGGCATGGTTCGCACGTCTCAAATGATTCATAATCAAGTGATTCCAAAAGTCCATCTGTATGGAGTTTCTTCATGCGTTTTACACCAATATGACCTAAGCGGCAGTGCCACAAATATGTGGTACTATCATAATCAATTTTGCGTCTTTTGGCATCAATATTATGGATGTGTGTATCACCACGATCGAGATTCAACAAGAATAAACCATTCACAAGCGGTGCATGACCATAAAAGATATTATTCATCAAAATAGAACAACTTTTATTCTCTGATTTAAATGAATAACCGTCTCGCAATAAACAAGATCCAGATATAATGTTCATGCTCAACGCAGGCACCAAATAACAATTATTTAGGTTCATCACTAATCCCGAGGGTAGATGTAGAGGTAGCGTGCCGATGGCGATAACTTCAACTCTTGAACCGTTCCCGACGCGCATCGTCACCTCGTCCTTAGCCAATCTTCGTTTATTCCGTAGCTCCTGTTTCGAGTTACAAATATGAGCAACCGAACCAGTATCAAATACCCAGGTGCTACTACGAGTATTGGTAAGGTACACATCAATAACATGTATATCAAATATACCTTTGTTGATGTTGCCAGCCTTCTTATCTGCCAGGTACTTGGGGCAGTTCCGCTTCCAGTGACCAGTCCCCTTGCAGTAGAAACACTCAGTCTCGGGTTTGGGTACAGACCTGGGTTTCTTCGTGGGAGCAGCAACTGATTTGTCGTTCTTCTTGAAGTTCCCCTTCTTTCCCTTGCCCTTCTTGAAACTAGTGCTCTTCTTTACCATCAACACTTGATGCTCCTTCTTGACTTCTACCTCCGCAACTTTGAGCATAGCGAAGAGCTCGGAAATAGACTTTTCCATTCCTTGGATATTATAGTTCATCACAAAGCCCTTATAGCTTGGTGGCAGTGATTGGAGAATTCTGTCAATAACCGAATCATCTGGAAGATTAACTCCCAACTGAGTCAAGCGGTTATGCAACCCAGACATCTTGAGTATATGCTCACTGACAGAACTATTCTCCTCCATCTTACAGCTAAAGAACTTGTCGGAGATATCATATCTCTCGACCCGGGCATGAGCTTGAAATACAAGTTTCAGCTCTTGGAACATCTCATATGCTCCGTGATGCTCAAAACGTCTTTGGAGCCCCGGTTCTAAGCCGTAAAGCATGGCACACTGAACTATCGAGTAGTCATCAACACGTGTCTGCCAGGCGTTCATAACGTCGACAGACGAGGGAGGGGGTGCGACACCTAGTGGTGCATCAAGGACATAAGCCTTCTGTGCAGCAATGAGGATGATCCTCAGATTATGGACCCAGTCCGCATAGTTGCTTCCATCATCTTTCAACTTAGCTTTCTCTAGGAACGCATTAAAATTCAGTGGAACTACAGCGCGGGCCATTGATCTACAACATACAATTGCAAAGATTATTTAGACTATGTTCATGATAATTGAAGTTCAATTAATCAAATTATTTAAGAACTCCCACTTAGATTAACATCCCTCAAGTTGTCTAAGTGTAACATGATCCACATCAACTAAGCCACGTCCGATCATCACGTGAGGTGGATTAGTTATCAATGGTGAACATCTTTCATGTTGATCATATCTACTATATGACTCATGTTCGACCTTTCGGTCTCTTGTGTTCCGAGGCCATATCTGTATATGCTAGGCTCGTCAAGTTTAACCCAAGTATTCTGCGTGTGTAAAACTGGCTTACACCCGTTGTATGCGAACGAAAGAATCCATCACACCCGATCATCACGTGGTGCTTAGAAGCGTCGAACCTTCGCAATGGTGCATACTAGGGGAGAACACTTATCTTGAAATTTAGTGAAGGGGTCATCTTATAATGCTACCGTCGTCCTAAGCAAAATAAGATGCATAAAAGGATTAACATCACATGCAATTCAATATATGTGACATGATATGGCCATCATCGTCTTGTGCTTTTGATCTCCATCAGCCAAGCACCGTCATGATCTCCATTTTCACAGGATTGACACCATGATCTCCATCGTAGCGTCGTGACACCTTGATCTCCATCGCAGCGTCGTGGTCGTCTCGCCGGCTATTGCTACTACTACTACTGCTAACTCATAGCGGTAAAGAAAAGCAATTACATAGCGTTGGCATTGCATACAATAAAGAGACAACCATAAGGCTCCTGCCGGTTGTCTGATAACTTACAAAACATGATCATCTCATACAACAACTTATATCACATCATGTCTTGACCATATCACATCACCAGCATACCCTGCAAAAACAAGTTAGGCGTCCTCTACTTTGTTGTTGCAAGTTTTACGTGGCTGCTACGGGTTTGCAAGAACCGTTCTTACCTACGCAAAAACCACAACGTGGTGTAGTGATTGCTTTTTGATCTTCTAAAAGAACCCTCTTCATTGAAACCGATTCAACTAAAGTGAGAGAGACAGACACCCGCCAGTCACCTTTATGCAACGAGTGCACTTAGCGGTGAAACCTGTCTCGCGTAAGCGTACGCGTAATATCGGTCCGGGCCGCTTCATCTCACAATACCGCCGAATCAAGTATCAACTAGTAACGGCAAGCAATATGTATACACCCACGCCCACAACTCACTTGTGTTCTACTCATGCAAATCACATCTACGCATAGACCTGGCTCGGATGCCACTGTAGGGGAACGGAGCATGAATTTCAAAAAATTTCCTACGCTCACGCAAGATATATCCATGGAGATGCATCGCTACGAGAGGGGAGAGTGTGTCTACATACCCTCGTAGACCGTTAGCGGAAGCGTCTCACAACGCGATTGATGTAGTCGAACAATCCTTCGAGCTCCACCGATCGAGTACCGAACGTACGGCACCTCCGAGTTCTACACACGTGCAGCTCGGTGACGATCCTCGCCTTCTTGATCCAGCAAGACGTCGAGGAAGTAGATGAGTTCCGTCAGCACGACGGCGTGGCGACGGTGACGGTGAAGTGATTCCGGCAGGGCTTCGCCTAAGCCCTCCGAAAATATGACCGAGGTGGAAAACGGAGATCGGGGCACCGCACACGGCTATGGGACAATTGTTGTACTTTGGGATGCCCCCTTGCCCCCGTATATAAAGGATGAGAGGGAGGAGGCCGGCCCCCTAGGGGTGCGCCAAGTGTGGGGAGTCCTACTAGGACTCCTTAGTCCTAGTAGGATTCCACCTCCCATACGGAGTAGGAAAGGGGGAAGGGAGAGGGAAAGGAAAGAGGGGGCTGCGCCCCCTCCCCTAGTCCAATTCGGTTTGGGCAAGGGGGGGCGTGCGCCTCCTCACGTGGCCTGCCTCTCCTTTTCCCGTATGGCCCATTAAGGCCCATTACTTCTCCCGGTGAATTCCCGTAACTCCCCGGTACTCCGAAAAATACCCGAATCACTCGGAACCTTTCCGACGTCCGAATATAGCCTTCCAATATATGAATCTTTACCTCTCGACCATTTCGAGACTCCTCATCATGTCCGTGATCTCATCCGGGACTCCGAACAAACTTCGGCCACCAATCACATAACTCATATAATACTAAATCGTCATCGAACCTTAAGTGTGCGGACCCTACGGGTTCGGGAATGATGTAGACATGATCGAGACGACTCTCCGGTCAATAACCAACAGCGGAAACTGGATGCTCATATTGGTTCCTACATATTCCACGAAGATCTTTATCGGTGAACCTCATATGTCAACATACGTTGTTCCCTTTGTCTGGCGGTATGTTACTTGCCCGAGATTCGATCGTCGGTATCCAATACCTAGTTCAATCTCGTTACCGGCAAGTCTCTTTACTCGTTCCGTAATACATCATCTTGCAACTAACTCTTTAGTCACGGTGCTTGCAAGGCTTCTGTGATGCTGTATTACCGAGAAGGCCCAGAGATACCTCTCCGATAGTCGGAGTGACAAATCCCAATCTCGATCCATGCCAACTCAACAAACACTTTCGGAGATACCTGTAGTGCACCTTTATAATCACCCAGTAACGTTGTGACGTTTGATACACCCAAAGTATTCCTATGGTATCCGGGAGTTGCATGATCTCATGGTCAGAGGAACGTGTATTTGACATAGTGAAAGCAATAGCAATAAACTGAACGATCATTTGCTATGCTAACGGTTGGGTCATGTCCATCACATCATTCTCCTAATGATGTGATCCTGTTATCAAATGACAACTCATGTCCATGGTCAGGAAACCTTGACCATCTTTTGATCAACGAGCTAGTCTAGTAGAGGCATACTAGGGACATAGTATTTGTCTATTATCCACACATGTATTTAGTTTCCGGTCAATACAATTCTAGCATGAATAATAAACCATTATCATGAACGGAGAAATATGATAATAATAAACACTTTATTAATTGCCTCTAGGGCATATTTCCAACAATGAGAGCAAGAGGGGGAGAATTCTGGTCACATGAGATCAAATTCTCATATGTTTCCGCGGAAATAGAGGAAATGGTCTCCTCAATCAGTAAATGTGATTCAACCACGGGTTGAATGACACCTGACGGATGCGCGTCATCCAGAGCCCAACACAGATGTGCACACATTATTATTTTGGTGCTGGGAGATCGAAACACCTTGACTCCGTTGTTGTGGGAAATCACAAGGAGTTAAGAGGCGTAACGAGAATTCCACAAATGATATTGATTCATGAGAATCGTATATGAAAAGTCTACATATGTCGACATAAATTTCTTCTTGAGAATTGCTGAAATCCTTTTGGGCCCTGAACCAAAATTCATGGAGAGTGTTGTTTACACTTATATTGGTTCAAATGAAAGGAAGCAATTTAGGAAGAGTGGCACTCGCTCATAAAAAGAGAGGTGTTTACCATAGTAAAACCTGCTCCTCGTAAGTATCTTCTGTAGAGAAGAGAAGTGATTTTTCGTTCAGAAACGAAAATAAATGAGGTGGTGAGAAAGCGAGGCTTGTAGCGCAAGGGTTTCCGCAGAGACCTGACTGTTGGAAATATGCCCTAGAGGCAATAATAAATTAGTTATTATTATATTTCCATGTTCATGATAATCATTTATTATCCATGCTATAATTGTATTGATTGGAAACTCAAATACATGTGTGGGTACATAGACAACACTGTGTCCCTAGTAAGCCTCTAGTTGACTAGCTCGTTGATCAAAAGATGGTGAAGGTTTCCTAGCCATAGACATGAGATGTCATTTGATAACGGGATCACATCATTAGGAGAATGATGTGATGGACAAGACCCAAACTACGAACGTAGCATATGATCGTGTCAGTTTATTGCTATTGTTTTTCTGCATGTCAAGTATCTGTTCCTATGACCATGAGATCATGCAACTCCCTGACATCGGAGGAGTACCTTGTGTGTATCAAACGTCACAACGTAACTGGGTGACTATAAAGGTGCTCTACAGGTATCTCCGAGGGTGTCTGTTGGGTTGGCATGGATCAAGACTGGGATTTGTTACTCCGTGTGACGAAGAGGTATCTCAGGGCCCACTCGGTAATACAACATCACGATGAGCCTTGCAAGCAATGTGACTAAAGTGTTAGCCACGAGATCTTGTATTACGGAACGAGTAAAGAGACTTGCCAGTAACGAGATTGAACTAGGTATAGAGATACCGACGATCGAATCTCGGGCAAGTAACATACCGAAGAACAAAGGGAACAGCATACGGGATTAACTGAATCCTTGACATAGAGGTTCGACCGATAAAGATCTTCGTAGAATATGTAGGAGCCAATATGGGCATCCAGGTCCCGCTATTGGTTATTGGCCGTAGAGGTGTCTCGGTCATGTCTACATAGTTCTCGAACCCGCAGGGTCTACACACTTAACGTTTGGTGACGATTAGTATAGTTGAGTTATTTTGTTGGTGACCGAAGGTTGTTCGGAGTCCCGGATAAGATCCCGGACATGACGAGGATCTCCGGAAGAGTCCGGAGGTAAAGATTGATATATGTGTGATAATAGTGTTTTGATCTCCGGAAGAGTTCCGGAATTCACCGGAAGGGGTTCCGGATGTTTACCGAAGTGTTCGGGTGCAGCAACACTTTATATGAGCCAAAGGGGTAAAGCCCACGAGGTATTGGAAAGTGCAAAAGGAAGTTTTGCTGCTGCCTTAAGCGGTACTACCGCTGGTAAGGCAGTACTACCGCGTAAGCGGTACTACCGCTTGTGTGAAGCGGTACTACCGCATAAGGGGTACTACCGCTTGGGTGAAGCGGTACTACCGCTTGTGCGCGGTACTGCAGGGATCCGAGTTGGACTCTTTCCCTGCGGGCCAAACCGACCTTGTGCGGGCAAAACCGACCTGGAGGAGGCTTTTACTCCAAGTTTAGACCCTAAGGCTCAACATATAAATAGAGGGGCAGGGCTAGCACACGGGACACATCAAGATTTCCCAAGCCGTGTGTCGGCAACCCTAACCCTCTAGTTTTCCCATCATAATCTCCGTAGTGCTTGGCGAAGCCCTGCAGAGATTGTTCCTCACCACCATCACCACGCCGTCGTGCTGCCGGAACTCATCTACTACTTCACCATCGCTCGCTGGATCTAGGAGGTGAAGGCGTCATCAAGCCGTACGTGTGTTGAACGCGGAGGTGCCGTCCGTTCGGCACTAGTTCGTGATCGGATCGAGGGACGACTTGCGATTTGGATCGCGGAGACGTTCGACTACATCAACCGCGTTTCTTAACGCTTCCGCTTAGCGATCTACAAGGGTATGTAGATTCACTCTCCCTCTCGTAGATGCTCATCACCATGGATAGATCTTGTGTGTGCGTAGGAAAATTTTTGTTTCCCATGCAACGTTCCCCAACACTGACATCGGTTACGATGTAGCATACCTTCTCGGTATGAGTGGAATTATGTTTCGATACTGAATTGGCAGTACATATCCATGTAGTTGATGTATGTAGTGGCTGCATACTCAAATGGATCACTCAGTTTGGATATTTATATTAAAGTCATCGAAAGGGCTTAATATTCCGAATCCAATGATAAATCGCAACATATTTGTGTGAAGTTTCAGAAGTCATTCTATGACTCTGAAGAGGTCGGAGAGTTGTGTGGTACAACCGACTAAGTGAGTTACTCCTTGATAAGGATTACTCTAATACTAATTATTGTTGATGTGTATTCATGAATATATCCTGAATTGGATTTACATCAGCTTAGTGATGTGGATGATCTTATCATCATTGTCTATACAAGACATATGAGATACACACAATCATTTTAAGACGGATATTTGGGTCAAACCAAATGATGCTATGTTCATAGCTTGAGCATATTTCCCTCGGGAATAAATGTATATCAGTCTTCATATATCTAGAAATATTGGAAAGTTCAATATGGATATATGAATATATCAAAGACACCTATGGTCATATTATACCTGGCATGGGATACAAGCCCATTCAGATTGAGGGGAGATGGTGAAGTGGTAGTGGACCTAAAGTTCCATATTTGAATAGCATCGAGCACTCATATATCTTGCAAAATACGTCAGGCCTGACATTTTTGTTATCAATTTATTAAGAGTGCAATCCCCAAATAAAAGGTATAATTTTTAGTGTAAGGATTATCCTCAGATATGTCCAAGACACAAAAGGACTTGATTAATTCCATCGGGCAAATCAAGATGGGACCATGGTGTGATATCCTGATAATGGCTAATAATCTGATCCCAACAATGCCATATCAAAGACTGGATTTACTAGAAGAGTATTCTGAAGGAAGCCTTCAGGATAGAATCTAAACGGGTCCTTCCAGTGATCATTCTGCCGTAATTATGAAGCATGACAAGATATACATGGCTTCGCAGAATGACTGGCCACATATGAGATCATGTGGAGATTCATTGGAATCAGCTATCATTATCTACCAAGATAATGTCACTTGTATTGCTTACGGGTTATATTTATCCTCGCGAATTACAGAAATGTAAGAGGATAATTTGCAAACAAATTATTGTGATATTCGCAATATCTCTACCAATGTTTATATTCCAGAATCAGGTTCGTGGAATTGGTATGAGACAACATTGATGTTTGCAAAGTTCAGGGGGAGTAAAATCCCAAGTTATAACCTGTTAGTGATCTTCAGATCATTCATATTGTACTCTTTTTCCCTTTATGAGTTTTCCATGATGGTTTCTCATATAAGGTTTTTAACGAGACAATATAAATACAAGTGCGGATATATGCCATATTGGTTTCTCCTTATATTTTTTCCCACTGGGTTTTAAAGGAGTTTTCGATGGCATATTATTGTAATGTTTCTCCTCAATTTTTCCCACTGGGTTTTAGGAGGAGTTTTCAATCTGCAATATACAGATGACGAATTGATCAAGGGGGAGTGTTGAGAAATAAAACATGTGATCAATTGTATGGGTGGGATGCCTCCCAGGAGGTGTCTGTTAGGGAAGAGGTGTCTCCCCAACACACCCCTTCATCTTGTATACTTTGCTTTCGCTCTACAATAGGTTCAACGTCATCTCGCTGTCCATCGGCGGAACCTCCATACCGACGTATGACCAGGACCCGATAGTCGTGGCCTCCTTCGCCGTCTTGCAAGCCGGTGTCCTCGTCTTGCTACCGCCGACAACAAAGGCCCACATCCAGGGTCGGTCCATAGGCCGTGCAAAAAGGGCAACCGCCCAGGCCCCTGAGAGCAGCAGGGCCCCAAATTACTAAATTATGCTTGTAATGACCATATTATAATACATTATGTCTGAAAGATTATTGAATACCTAAGAAGATTCAATTTTCATGAGAGCAAATTCACACCACATACTAATAGTGTATATAATGTGGAAGCAAATTCACAGGTCATGCATGTCATAATGAAATATATGTTAACTAGATTTCTATATTCAAATTAATGCACAACTTTTTTATTTTATAAACTAGTGGAAGCTTTGGTATACACCAAATTAAACTATTCACATTCTAGATGATCTTATCAAATATCAAATCATATGTGTGTAAGTAGAGTCTGCAATTTTCTTTGTTCTTCAATGGTTACAGTAACAGTGTTATTTGAAGTACAAGTACAAATCATGCACATGTTGCCAATTTGTTAATGAACCCAAGTTGCAAGACACATTTGGTATACCCTAGAAGTTTATATAAGCTTACCTAATAATACACTAGAAACCAATATTAATTTTTTTAGATTGTATGCTTTACAAGTCTCTATCATGATATTAAATTATATTAGTATATACGAACGCACACACATGGAATATATATTTTTACACTAGAAACAAAGCCTTTAGTCCCAAACAAGTTGGGGTACTATATAGATAATACAATTTAAAAAAAACAATTCAAAGAGACTTTTTTATATTATAAATTTTAAATTTAGGAGAAGCACAATTTTAGTGATCTACATTTAAATTGTATATCAAATAGAGAACACTATAAGTATTATTTAGCGAAATTTTTATGTTGTTGATTATGCTAGCTAAGTAATATAAAAGTGTACTAATTAAAGCTATAATAGTATAAAACTAGTTTAAATAACTAAAAAAGTTTATTATAAATATATGTATTTTACTACGCCCCGGGTTCAAGAATTGTTTGAACCGGCCCTGCCCACATCCATCGACCGTCCACAACGACGTGCCTTGGCTTATGACTGTGGGAGCCGGCAGCATGGACCAGTCATTGATGACCAGGGTTGTCACTGATGATGTGTACGACGATAATAATGTGGTGTTTGACCAGTCGCTCGCCGATAGGCAGTGGCTCACGATAGTTCGACCAGATGTCACGCACGATCTCCTCACAACGATGACGGGGATCGCGCCAACTGCGTGTACCCAGAGACGAGATCCGGTGCGTGTTCCGGGCCGGGTCGTCATCTGCCAGCCCAGTGGTGAAATGCGACGAGAGACCCTCGATAAGTTACTGAGCAGTAACGCGTCGCCGATTGTTATGGGGAACCTAGAGGTGTGTGGATACACCCGAAGCTTAATGGACATGGGCAACCGTCCGATTCTTCATGTGCCCTACAACGATGGCGGGCATTTGAAGTCCTACTCTCGCCGCTCCCCAGGGCGGCCATCAACTTCAACCCCGGCACCGTTCTGGGCGCTACTCCGGCCCCTACGGTGGCCTTCTTCTCATCCCGTGGCCCGAGCTGGTACTTCCCCGCCATCATTAAGCCCGACGTGCTGGCGCATGGGGTCAATATCTTGGGTGGGATACCGTACCAGGCCGGGGACGGTCCTGTATGTGTGAGAGAGAAGAGAGAGAGAAGAGACGACGCCATTGACATGATATCCTATGTCGAGAGGTATTAATTGTCAATGTTCGTGTTTTGTTATTTTCGTACTAAGTATATTGTAGACATATACACACAAGTTCTAGGGTATTGTCAATGTTAGTGTTCTATACCATTGTCTTTACACCTACTATATGCTTAAAAGTGCATATTATGAAAAAAATGCAATTTGTGTGTAATATGTCCGCAATTTTTTGTCATTATATATACTTCAAGTTTTCTTTCTTCTTTAGGGTAATACCAATGCAACTAATTCATTCTTTCCTAGAATAATATTTGTTTTAATTTTTAATTTTTGCTTTTGTTTTAGTATCGTGGCTTTATTTGTTTTCCTTTTATTTTAGCGTAAAATCAATGCCCTTAATTTAATCATCATTAGAAAAATTTCTGTTTTTGTTTAGTTATATATTTGTTTTAGTTTTTGTTTATGCTTATAGAGTGTTAAAGTGGTATAATTTGCACCTTATAGTACTGACTGATAATATTACAATCTACAGAGATAGATCAAGGGATGAATGGGGAATATAATATTATTTACAATCTAAGCTAGTGGCTAAGCTGGCTAAGTGCATGCATGCACAGTGATAGAGAGACGTGGGGCAAGTGGGCCGGCTAGTACATGGTAAAGCAGGGAGGGGGACCGGAATGTGACTGACGCTGAAAATATTTTCAGCTACGTGAGCTCTAGTCCCGTTTTCTTTTCTGTCCCTTGGATGATGATCTCACTGTTCAAAATCAAAGTGACTGAAATGATAGAAAATTTCAGGTACCTGATGCTTAGGTGCTCCCTACAAGTTAAGGTAATATTTTGATCGTAGCTAGGTAATATCACGCTTTTCTCACTATATATAGTCACAGAAAATAAAGAAAGTGAGGTGACCAAATTGATCGCCACAAGCGCCACTATGGTAAAATTGCGTGTCCACACTAAGTTGGACATTCAGTCGGGAAAGTGTGGCAAACCACAACTATGATGGTACAAACAATACTATCAATGAGCATATGCCACCCTTACGGTTATGACAAAGTTTGTCAAACGTATGGTTATTAACCAAACATATCCTAATTAAACGTGCCCCTACATATGCCTTAGTCGATCAAATCCATTCTACTACTATGCTGGAGACAGACAAACACGTTGTCATGTTAGTTACGCTCCAAGCTCGAGGCGAATAAGCATTTTTTTTTCTTGGTGCCACGCGTGGTTCACGTGGTGGATCTCGGTCACATGGCATTTTTGCTTTTTTTTAGCACAACATGGCATTTTTGCTGTGACAAGCATTACCATTGAAGTGCAAACTTTTTCTCTGGTTGGTCGTGAGGGGACGTATTTGGACAGATGATCGTCTGGCCAAGCGAGGACTTCCGCACAAGGATGCCTGCTGTTTTTGTAATGCGACCCAGGAAACAACACACCATTTATTCTGGGGCTGCAGTGTAATCTCAATTCTTTGGGGTTTGGTGCTTCATTGGGCCGGGATCACGGAGATCGTCCCTCAATCTGATCTCTCCTTGCGAGATTGGTGGGAAGTTGCAAGGGCTAGAGTTTAGGGAACTAGAAGGAATTCCTTGAACACATTGATAATGCTTGTCACCTGGAGTATATGGAGGGAGAGGAATGACAGGGTTTTTGAGAACGCTTACACGCCACTGTTGAAAATCTTGGATCAAGTTATTGCTGACGCCAAACAATGGGCAGAAGCAAGTATGGGTCGCTTTATTCTACACTCACTGTGACATATGGTTATGGTCGTTTCGCTGTAGATGATGTTGTATGGTCTTGGGTGGTGTTGTATGGTAGTTCTTGTGGACTTTTTGGTCGGTTGTACTTCTTTTTCTCTCCTTATTAATTTTATTATATACATGTAGTCCTCCTGCATGGTTCGAAAAAAAAACCACAGGACACGATGCCATTCACGCGGCCCGGATTATTTTTTCACGAGGCCCAGATGGTGGAGTTTATTGTCAGCCCACCATCCTGCCATCTCGGCCCCAGAGAAAGCGAAGCGAGGGCTGCGAGCCTAGCGCGATTATTTCTCCCCCTTTCCCCTCAGCGCCGCCGGTCGCCGCCGCCACCCTCACCGCCCGCGACGAGACATGCCCGCCGGCCGGAAGCGCCCAGCCCCAGCCCCGTTCGCCGGCTTCTCCCCCTTCGCCCGATCCCTCCTCTTCTCCCCCGCCTCCGGCTTCTCCAGGCTGCCTCTCACCAACGCCCCCGCCGCCCCCGCTGCCAAACCCCATCAAGGTAAGCTTCTAAAGCCCCAACTCCTCCTACTGAACTCTCCTCTCACGCCGCGTCTGCCCGCCAGAGACCGCCGACATGCCACCGCCGCCGCCCAAGCGCGCGAAGCAGGCCGAGCCAACCAGCGACGAGGAGGAGCGCCTCAGCAGCGACGGCGACGGCGACGGCGACAGCGACAGCTCTCTGGAGTGCTCGAGCAGCGACAACGAAGACGCGTCCCAGGAGGTGCCTAACTCTTCCCTCCTCTTGTTGATTTACTGTTTCACCGGCAAGTTTTGATGATTTGCTCCTCGTGTTGGCGCTTGCAGATGGAGACGGTGCAGGCGGACTTCGCCTTCTTCGACCCCAAGCCCACAGACTTCCACGGCATCAGGCTGCTGCTCAAGACCTACCTCGACTCCAAGCCCTGGGACCTCACCGGCTTCGTCGACCTCGTCCTGGAGCAGACCACCGTCGGCACCGTCGTCAAGATGGCCGAGGACGAGGACGAGGATGGGGAAGCCAATGGGGGTGACAAGGGTGACGGGGGCGACTACGATGAGGACCTGTTTGGTCTCATTACCGTGCTCAATTTGGGAAGATACGGGGTATGATGCACAATTGACTCGCTCTGTATATCAACTGTTTTTGGTGTTGTCTGATTAGTTGATGCTCAGGTGAATTTCAGACTGAACACCTTGCTGCTGCCTTGCAGGAGAACCGCTGCATCAAGGATCTCAAGGAGTATCTGCTTGCTGTTTGTGGCGACAAGGACACCAAGAAGAAGCTCAAGTCACTGCTGGAAGAGAAGGCGTCTACTGTCGGCCTGCTCGTGTGCCGGCGCTTTGTGAATTTCCCGTATGAAATGGTGCCTAAGATGTATGATTCGCTGTTTGACGAGGTTTCCTGGGCGACAGAAGATGAGGTGGGTTATCAGTTTGTCAAGCACATTCGGTTCAATCCATTTATCTGTTTAATGAATTTGAAAATTTGCCTGCATGTGTGAAGCCAACACAAGAACTCCAGGACTCCTTCCGGTTCAAGCAGTACCTGTTGCTTGTCAGAATCTTGGAGGTAAGCTCAATATACGTCACGTTTCCTTTTCCTTATGACCGCCGCCTGCTTTGCTTGAATGTGCAAAGCGGCATGTTTTGTTCATGTGTTTGAGCCAAATGTGTTGGTCTGGTTCAAGTATAACTGTGCCCTTGATATTGAAGAACCTGCATTGTTTTGGCAATCTATTTGTTCATACCAACAAACTTGTCTCTGTCACTTTATTCAGAGAAGAACTCCATCAAAGCAGAAATCGAAGAACAACAAAGATGAGGATGAACCTATTATCTATCCGAAGCTGGAGGATGAAATTTTCCGCGAGGTATCAAAACATCCTGCTGAGGTATTAGCTGTTTTTGTATTTCTGTGACAGGTGTTGACACCTCTTTCTTTTTTTTCTCAGCTTAGTTCGTGGTCTTTTACTTTCCCAATTCGTGCCGAACAGTCAGCCCAGCAAGAGGTCAGTTCTGTCCAATCTTTCCATGCTTTATATTATGTTTCGACATGTACATACTTATTTACCATGTGCAAGTGTGCAAGGTTTCACTTGCGTTGGTCGTGCATATGTTTCTTTGCTAGTGTCTTCTGTTTAGTTTTGAAAGACATAACCTCTTATCATGTTCTACGGAAATACCACTAGTTGTAGACAAGCATGCCGAGTAGTTGGAACTGAATTTCTGTTGCTCTTTTGTTCTGTCTTGAGCTCTTGTTCATATTTTTCTTGTAGCAAACGATTTCAGCCCTCCCATTTCCACCAGTCTATCCAAATCCGATGCGGATTACACCCATCTCCCTGGGGAAAATAAAACATGTTGCTAAATACAATATTTTTGTCTGCCCATGCAGCTGAAGAACTACAAGGAGATGGGCCTGGTGATGTGCATCAAAGCTGATGTGATCCCGAAGTTCCGCAAGAAGCTGGAGGCTTTGGTGTCCGAATAGGCGGGTCTATCTTTGCTCGTAGGAGAAGAAATACCAGGGGCAATTTTGCTGCTGTCCATGGGCAAGACGCAATGGCATTGTGCAACTGTCACCACAGTTGCTAAAAGAGGCTGGTCTGTAGGAAGGGATCGTTTATGAACTATTTCATCTTTTCATGTATTCAGTTTTTGCCACAAGATAGATAGATACTCATGTAGGGGTTTCTTTGGTTGCCTGAAAACATGCATGCGGTGACATTTCTGATTCAACTGAAATCTGCGCTCCATGAAAATGCTAGTGTTTGGCACTTGTATTGTACAGTATGTGTTACTGAATTTTGGCTTAATCTTCTCGCTGCTGCTAGGCCCAAGGCATGCAGGAGAGGCTGAAAGGTGACCCTGAAAGCTTTCTAGAGCCAATTGTATGCCTTTTTTTTCTTCCTTCAAACCATGCAGGAGAGCTGCATGTCAATTCATTAAGCAAAATGAAACTGTAACGTTGGAGACAAGCAATCCTCGATCCGACAGAAATATATTGTTGAAAACAAAATACAATTACACTGGCCATTAATTTCGGTTAGATCAAAACAAAATTGGGCCCCTGCCAAAAAAAAAAAAAACTTCAGCTGCACTAGAGGAAATTTTTAGTGCCACTGATTTTTTTTCCATTTGGCCACTGAAAAATTCCATTTTTAGTGCCACTTCGGTGAGATTTTACCGCGTTCGAGCACCTTTGTTTGTCGATATTCCACAGGTAACGCCTTTTGGAGCAAATACCATTTTATGGAAGGAATCCTAGGAAACGGTAGTGAAATCACGTATTTAATGTGATAATCATCTACCATAAAAGAATGGATCAAAGCAGCCAAAGGAGGAGTTGCCATGGTGCTTCCAAAGCCAAAGACTGGGCGGTCGTATCAGGTGCCAGCACCGCCGCCTCGTCCACTACTCTCACCCCATGAAATCGGATTGAGGAGGGGTGGGGGCCGTGCAGAGACACCAGAAACTCGTCCAGAAGGCAGAACTCTAGCCTTCGGAGATCATCCGGAGGAGGGATTGTCAAGGAGGAGATCGCCATCTTCACCACCAAGCACGAGGGGGCTTCATCATCATCATCATCATCATCTCCACTGTCATCATCATCGTTCACATCCATCTCAGTGTGACATGAGGAACCCTACGTCTTGTATGTTACATTTGTGATTCATTCATGTTTACCATCACCACCCTTATGATATTTGTTGTCTCCATGTGTGAGTAGACCCCTAGTTCTTGGGGACATGGATGAACCTTGGTATGTATAGGATCTGAAACGTTATATTGGATATGAGATCCTCTGTTGAATGCTTAGTTTTTTTGAAGCTCTGGACAGTGGGGGCAACCCCCACCGACTTTTAAATTAAAATAAGGAATCAAGTACAAGGTTAATTACATGAGAGAGAGGGGGGATGTTAGAACCTAGCTAGGAGGGGATACTTGAATGCTTCGTTTAATAAACTTCGTGAATGTTGTGAAGGGGTCCCACTCAGCATTACAGCCGTATGACCACGAAGTGTTTTACTGTTGTTGAAAGGTTAGGATGTGAAGGTAATTCAAGGAGACATTAAAAGCCTTTGCTATTAGCCTTTGCAATTGATAGGGGATTTTTGGAGAACCCTTAGAGATATCCGGCCAATAGCGCCGGATATGTGGGTTACCGGTCAGTTCGGGCGTTTGGGCCGGATTTGGGTTGCCCGGTTGGGTGGCGTTTTTCGTCCGAACATTGAGGGGTCCAGTTGTAGATGCTCTGACGCATCCTTTTAAGTGAAGAAATGAGCATGCCCCTACAAGTCAGCGGTCGATGCAAAGTGACCACAGCCATACCAACACATTGCATAGTTCAAATTTTTGAAAAACCAAACCTTAATTAACATACATGCAAACCATACCGACACGACATGGCATAGTTTAGATTTTTGAAAGGCCAAACCTTAGACAACATGCATGCAACGAAAACAATGTAAAGCTACCCAATATATTATTCATTTTCTTTAAATGGTACTTTCTCTGTCCGGAAATACTTGTCGGAGAAATGGACAACAACAATAACAAGTTTGGTCTGAGGTACCAAGTACTTGCTCTATAACTTTAGTGATCTAAACGGTCTTATAAAAGTTTAGAGAGGGAGTAAAAGTCTTCTACTCGCTCCTTCCTACATTTGAGCCACAAGCTTTTTGGGACGGAGGGAGTACAAGACTACAGCTAAAGAAAGAAATTTCGTTGACGTAGTATTAAGCAGCACCTGAGGGGGTCTCTGCCGCTGCTCTCGCCAACAACAATGCATGAGACTCATTTTCATACAAATTACTCAAGCAGAAAGGATAAGATACCATGTCAGCGACATCACAAATTATCTTACAATGCGATCACAAATCATCCAGAAATAATAATACTCAAGTTATAGGTGACAGATCATAGACATATATTTTCAGAGTCACGCATAATAGTGCTGGAATAGAAGACGGGAACGTTTGGTTCCTGGGTGTATATACATCCTATATGGAAAAATAAATTAGCAATTCAACAAAAAGTCCAAAAAATCTGAAAATATTTTTGAAATAAACTTGACCTTCTATTATACTTGTGAGAGAAATTTCACAAAAAAAATTCACCCTTTGACTTCTTTCAAAAAAGACAATTTTTTGGTCAAAATAGTGTGAATAGTGACCTATAATACTCCCTCCGTTCCAAAATATAGTGCGTCCTCGGTTCTCGTGCTTCAACTTTGACCATAAATTTAACCAACGAGACCGACTGCGGCGGGAGCAAAAATTATATCAGTGAATTCGTATTCGAAAGAAGTTTTCAATTATATAATTTTTGCTTCCGCCGCAGTCGGTCTCGTTGGTTAAATTTATGGTCAAAATTGAACCTCGGAAAGCGTGGGCGCACTATATTTTGGAACGGAGGGAGTAGCAAATAATTTTTGTCTTTTTTGCCCTGAAGTCAATGTTGGTTTTTTTTTCGTGAAAATTTATATACTAGTGCAAAACAAAGTCAAGTTTAATCTAAAAATACTTCTGAACTATTTTGACTTTTTGTTTAATTATTAAAAAAATCCTCATATATGGTGTATATACAACCAGGAACCAAAGTGTATTTCCCTGAATAGAACTGATATACATTTGTCCTGCTTCTCCATCAAACAAGATACCTTTCGTCTTTCACTCCATTGGCTTGTATTCAGGACGAGTAGCTAAGTCAGGAAGAGTGAACGCACCAATAGCAAGAATAATGGCAGCGAAACCCCGCGTGGTCACCTTCTTAGCTGTAGTTATCCAGCGCCTGCAGGTACGTAGGTGGGGTGAGACAGTAAGAACTATATATATATGTCAACTCATGTAGCAGAGGAAACTAAGGCCCTCGCGTCGCTCCCTCCCCGGGGCGACTCGGGCGGCTGCTCAACCCTCCCGCTCACTGCGCCCCTTTCCACCCCCTCCCCTCGCCGTCGCCGGTGGGCTCCGCCGGGCGAAGCCCGCGCGGATCCGGCGGCGGCGGGGCCTCTTCTTCCCATCTCCTGGGCGCTCGTGATGGGGAGATCGCGGCGGCGGGCGGCGGATGGCGGCCGGCGTGCAGGGCTTGACGTCGGCTGGGGGCTGGGGTCCTGCTGTGGCGCGGCGGCTGCCTGTTGCGCTGGTCGATCTGCAGCTGGCGGCGGGCTTCGCGCGCGGACGGTGGTGCTGGGGTGGAGGGAGGCTCAGCCATGGGGTCTTGCGGCGTGACTACGGCGGGCCGGCGGCTGGAGTACCCCGACGACCTCGCCGGCGACCTTCTCCAGCGGGACGGCGCTCGTGCGGCTGTTTGGCGGGCCGCCCCGTCTGGTCCTGGTGGTGGCTGCATCGGGCGGATCTGGAGCTGGAGCTCGTGTGGCAGCTTTGGGGTGGATCTGGTGGTGGCAGCTCGTGGTGGCATTTTCGTGCGGCTGGATCCGGAGCTTTGGGGTGGCAGCCCGTGCTCCTCGCCTGGTGATTCTGGTCTGGTGGTGTGCTTCGCGCCGGCTGCGGCTTTTCGTTGGTGGCTTGACTCGGGAGGCTGCTGGATCCGCCCGGACTCGGGCGGTTTTGGCTCGCTGGATTCTTCTGGCCGGCGGCGAGGTTTGTGGTGGCTTCTGCTTGGTCATGGAGCGATGACTTCGTGGGAGGTGTGCGGGCTAGCGGAGGTGCAGTGCGTGGGGGTGAGGTGTGGGACGGTGCTCCGGGCGAAAGCTTGTCGGGCTCTTGCCGGCCGTCGGCGTCGGCGTCCGTGGACGTCGTCTCACCTCCTTGGAGGCGCCTGGACGTCGTCTCACCTCCTTTGAGGCGCCGCCGAGGAGTTCTCTCCCTGCACACCCTCGGATCCAGTTCTTCGGGTGAAAGCCTAAGACCCGGTTGGGTCGGGTGACGGCGTCGGCATCGTCGCTTCCCTCTTTGGGGCGTCGTCTTGAAGAGCTTTGGATCCCGTTTGCACTCTCCATGGGCTGGACGCTCGCGACATTGCGGTCGGCAGGTGCCCGTCCGGCGATGTGGATGTTTTGCGCGGCTTCTTGTGTGGCAACGATGGCAGCTTCGAGCGGAGTCGGGTTTGCTGCTGTGTTCTGGTAGTCGGTCTCATCCGGCGTGTTCGAGGGGTCGCCGTGCCTCGCTTGTCTTCTGAAGTCGGAGCTGCTGAGGAGGGCCTTGCGGTGACGATGACGCGAGACGGGTGGTCGGTTCTGGCGCTGGCTCGGCGCAGGCCCAGCGCTTTTTCTCCTGCAATGCTAGTCGACAGAGTCGGAGCTGCTTGATCGCCGGCGCGTGCGGTGGACTGTTTGGCATTGGCCGGCATAGGCCTCGGCGCTTGTCTGCGGTAGGGGCTTCATCGGTGGTCGTCGATGGTGGAGTCGGAGTCGCCCTCACGGAGGTGTGATGACGATGATGCCGGATTGCAACCTCGACGGCGCTTTCCTCCTCGGCGGCGTGTGTGCGTTCTTGTGTGGGTCGCCAGGTCGCCCTGTGTGCCTTGTTTTTTGCGGGCGTGTTGTAACGGTTTTCGCCCGATTTTCCGTTAATTAACTGGGCAACTCTTTTCGACCTTTTTTAATGAATCGGGCCCTAAGAGACCGCGTTTCAAAAAAAAATGTAGCAGAGGAAAAAACAGAGCGAATATCTATGTCTACATATGGTAGATAGTGTACCATGAAGGATCAACTCATGTAGCAGAGGAAAAACAGAGCAAATATCTATGTCTACACATGGTCGATATTGTACCATCAAGGGTCAGCACCTGTAGCAGAGGAAAAACTGAGCAAATATCTGTGTCTACAATCTACATATGGCCGATACTGTACCATCGAGGGTTAACTCCTGTAGCAGATGGAAAACAGAGCAAATATGGTTGATAGATATTCTACCATTGAGGGTCATTTGGTCTCGGCTTGATTTGTGTGCAGAGAATCCTGAGCACATATCTGTCTCCCTGGGAAGCCGTGGAAAATATACCGACCTTCTTGGCCTGAGCGCGGGCGATGAGATCGTACAGCTCCTCCTTCTTCTGCTGGATTTGCGCTGCACGGTGTCCTTCCTCCAAGGCACGGGTGGATCTAGATTGCTGAAAACAACGAAGCAGCATTAAGAATCAATGACCAAATAATCTTACAAAATAAATGTCTGAGTGCAGCGAATATTAATCTAATCTTAAGAAAAAGGTAATTCGGGTTTACTGGGTCCATTTCATAGAAATTCTGCTAGGCAGTCGATCATCTTTTAATGGAAATAAAAAAAAAGATGCCAAATTTACCAGCACGTCAAGCAGCACAGCAAAATAGCAATCTAAATCTAGATGGAAATGAAAAAGATGCATGTTTTAAAGATAGCGATTCTTCCCTATGATGATCTAACATGCTCCCTCCGTCCCAAAATAACTGTCTTAACCTTAGAACAATTTTGTACTAAATTTAGTACAAAATTGAGACAGTTATTTTGGGACGAAAGAGGTACTAGAATAGCATGCCGAGTAGCACGGAGGGTCTCCACCGATCGGAGCAAGAATCAGACGTCAGGCCACGGATCTAGGAAAACAGCGAGCCGGAGATGGAACGGAGGTCAAGATACCTGCTGCTCGGTGTGGACCAGCCGGCGAAGCCCCTGCCCCGCCGGACGCAGGATCCTCGTCGCCGCCACGCCGACGGAAGCCGTCATCGTCGCACCGAAGACTCGAGAATCAAGCCGGTTTGGAACCTACCTTGCGGATCGGAACTACTTTTTCTTTAGGCAAGGATCGGAACTACTTCCCCGCAAAAAAAAAAAAAGAAAAAAGATCGGAACTACTGAGTTGTACGTACGGGCTGTGGCCTCTTAATTTTTTTTAGCGGGTTGTGGTGTTTTTCATATATTATGTTTATGGGCTGATATGTTCTTTTTCATGTTTTTCTTTTCATTTATAGGGAAAAAAAGTTTGTTGGGATGTGGCACAGAAACGCACTCTTTTTGGTTTTTTCTTCTCTTTTTCATTTTTAATCCACAACATTTTCATACAAGAATACTTTTTGAAGTGCGCAAACGTTTTCATATGAGTAGTATTTCAAATTAATGAATATTTTCAAATTTATTATTGTTTTTCGAATTTATGTTTTTTAAATCTTTTTAACTTTTGAAAGATTTTTTTTTTTTGGAAATCATGTGTGACTAGTTGCATGTTCACCACTAAACTTGCTACTATAAGCGTTGTTAGCCGGCTGTAACTGCATGGCTCTCAACACGATTATAACTGGACCAGGGGCTGTGAGCTTGCACGTCCATCACTAACATGCAACTAGCCATGCACTTTTTTCCTTTTTCATCTTTATTTATTTGTTTTAAATTTATGAACTTTTTCCACTCTGTCATCTGTTCACTTTAAATGACGTAATTTTTTTGATAGCGGATTGTTTTGTCGCGCGCGTCCAATGTTCTACTTATTGGCCCGTTCACGGTGCGTTTTTTGTTGGGCTGTTTTCGCGATGTGATCTTAAGGTCCCGTTTCAGTTTGTTTATTCTTTTTTGGCATGTGTTGTATAAGTTAAATAGATGAGTTGGTCGCGGCCTCCTTGGTTTCATTAGTTATTGTCTCTGTCCCATTCCCCTTTGCCTTGGAGAAGAGTTGACTCGAGCAGGAAGGAGGGAGTTAACTAGTGGTTTCATATTTGTGCCCGCGAGAAAGATGGTAGACAAGCATGATGCGTTCAGTGACCTCCAGATCCATCTTTGCCCCTTTGCCCTTCTTTTCATCTTCGGATTTTGTGATTTCTATATAGTGACTCTTTTTTTGTTCTAGTTGCAACTCCACCTCCTCACATGCAACTGGGTCGTCGTTTTTGTTCCAGTTGCAAGTCCACCTCTTGATACACAACTGGGCCCGACTCAATTTTTATCCCTCGAGACGCAACTGGGGTTCAATCATTTTTGTCCCAGTTGCAACTCTTTCCCTGACATGCAACTGCGAGGTCGTCTTTTTTGTTGTTATCCTAGTTGTGCAAGTCCATCCTTGACACACAACTTTTTTTTGGGGGGGGGGGGGGGGGGGGGGGGGCAACCATATTTGTCCCAGTTGCAACTCCAACCCTGGCATGAAACTTGGCCCCATTTTCTCCCTAGTTGCATGTCCACCCTCGATATGCGACCAGCGGCGGGGTGAATCTTTTGTCTCAGTTGCAAGTCCAACACCGACATGCATCTCGGCCCAACCCATTTTTTGTCGCAGTTGGAAGTCCACCCTCAACACACAACTTTGGGGGGGAACACTTTTTTTGGTCTCAGTTGCATATCCACCATCGACATTCAACTGGGCCTGACCCATTTTATGTCTCAGTTACAAGTCCACCCACGATATGTAGTTGGGGTGGCCCCACCCACCTTGTCCGAGTTGCAAGTTCACCCCAACATGCAAATGGGCCCGTCTCATTTTCTGTCCAAATTGCAAGTCGAACCTTGATATTCAATTGGGCATGACCCCATTTTTTGTTCCAATTGCAAGCCATCCCTCGACGCGTAACTGGCAGACCCTTTTGTCCCAGTTGCAAGTCCACCTTAAACATGCAACTAGTCGCGTCTCCTTTTTTGTCTTTGCTTACTAAAAATGTTTGCTAATACATCAGTTTTGTAGTAATGCTTACTGACACATACTATAGAACCATACACTTCCGCTTTTGATGTCAACTTCACCAATGGAGGTGGCATCATCGTCTAATAGTAGTATGCGCAGATACCGATCTATTGCAATCATTATTTAAAATTTGGGGTACTAAAGAACTTCTTTAACACAAAAATTATACTCCCTCCATTCCCTTATACAAGGCCACTATAAAAAATTATACTCCCTCCATTCCCTTATACTTGCATGCATGTAATCATAATGACAATTAGTTACTTTCTTCTTATTCCTTTCTTGCATGCATGCGGCGTATTAATGATCCCGGTTAATGAAAAGAAAAGTTGGCTTGCAAATCAGTCATTAAATTTTACCTTGATACCTGTAATTTGAGTTTGTGACCTTGTATAAGGGAATGGAGGGAGTAGCTAGAATGATATCAAAGTCAACTCCTTGGTAGTAACTATGCCTATATTCTTTGTTCACATTTTCATGTAACGCTTCTGATTCCTTTCAAATGCTAAGTTTCATTCCACGAGAAAATTCTGGGAAAGAATTTGAAAAAAGCAAATACTGTTGCAGTGATGGCTTCTATGGATACAATTGCACAAGGATTGCTCAGCAGGGATGAAGCAAGAGTTCGCGAGAGATAGAACGACTTCTACTCTTCTTCAACGCAACATATCTAATCCTAGACAAAGCATATTATAAGGCGATGGACAGTTAATCCCACCATCGTGTGGCTTCTTGGGATGTAGTTTGAGTAGCGTGAGTCCCATCTACATGCCCACTTGATTTATATCGGGCTGAAAGACTCATCTCTAGAGTTCGACCTAGGTGCGTGAATTGGGGTAACAAAAAAATGAATTTGGGAAGAGGTAGTAGCCAAGCAAACACCTCCATACGTGGAGCTCATCGACAGGGAAGGGGAAGTAGTAGTAGGCGGCAGTGCCGCTACCAAGGATGAGTATCATGTAGCCGACGGCATGCTTGCAGAGGTCGGAATCGGAGGAGACGGGGAGGGGGCGTAGGAGACGTCGATGAGGAGGTGGAGGTAGAAGTTGGGTCGTGGTAGAGGTGGGCGACGGGGCTGGGAGGATGCATGATAGGCGTTGGGGTGGACGGCGCCAACTGTTGGCAACGGACACCGCTCCAGAGCCGCCTCCATGGTTCGTATAGTAGTTGAAGGAGAGATGGGATTGAACGTGATATATTGGGGGGGGGGGGTTATCTACAAATGTGTCCGGAGTGGCGGGCTGAAGGGGAACGCAGCAGAAAACAAAAAATTTCCGACCTACGCACCAGCCCAGGACCACTATGAAGACTGCATACAAGGTTTGATCTTTTCGTTACCGACTCATAGCGCAGCGGAAGTAGAGTCGGTGACGATCGACGGTGCAGATCCCCGTGGCTAGGATTTACAACCTCCCAACCGCGAGGATGTACTCCCTCGTCTGCCTCTCGGACAGCCCTCCGGGAGGCAGTCGGACAGTCCCTCGGACGGTGTCACGGACAGCCCTCCGGGAGGACGCTCGAAACTCGGACGGTCACTCGGACAGCCCTTCGGGAGGACACTCGAAACTCGGACGGTCACTCGGACAGCCCTTCGGGAGGCACTCTCGAACAGCCCCTCGGGCAAAAAGATCAAACCTACGACCTCTCTACGGGGTTGCCCACATACGGTGTCATCTATCCGGCAGGGCTTCGCCGTCCAGAACTAGTTCCCACCGGAACCCAGACAGCCTTTCGGCTCTACGAAACTATTTCGCGGGGAGGGAGAGAGAAGCCAGATCATGCATGGCACTTGTATGTGAGAAAGGAGTGAGTGTGGAGAGTGCCTCTCCACCTCTATTTATAGGAAAACCCAAGGGGTAGGGTGGCTCCCAAAATACCAAAAAACCCATCACATGGATTCTCCACAAGGGTAAAATGGGAAGGCTAGAGGAGCACCATGGATGGGCTCCTCCTTGGCCGGCCAACCTCATGGGGGCCCCCCAAAGGGGGTTCCTTAGTCCCCAAGTTCTTCTAGAAGCCTTTTGGGAAAAGCCCTAAAAGGTGGCTTTTCATAAAGTAGCCCAAAAAGCACTTTCACTATTCACGGAAACATTTTTCCGCGACCGTTAAATCTGAAAATATTTCTGTGGGTCTTATAACAATTCCAGTACCCACTAAAATGATTTTGGACACGTTCCGAAACAATTCCGGATTAGTGATTTTCATCTGCGAAAAGCAACCAAACCGGTTCCGGCAGCTCCGGAACATTTCTGGTTTTTATCTCCGAAAAATCCCAGAAGTTCCCAGAACAATTCTGGCACCCTCCAAGAATTTTCAGGCGTGTGCCGAAACCAATTTGACTTAATGGTATACCCTGAAACAACTTTTCAGTTTTACCGAAACTATTCCGGTGTTCTCTCTCCGGAACTTTTCCGTTGTCTCCGAAACTACTTTCTCTCAGACTCCCTGTCTAGTATTCAGCAGATAGATGACCCTTAATCGTGTGACTCTATAAGTTCGGTGAAGTATAGACATGACCGGAACTCTTTCCGATCAACGATCAACATCGGAGCCGTGGACACCCATATTGACCCCTATACCCACACAAATAAATATTCGAGTGAACCACCAGTTGCCATGTGCTATTCCTGTTGCTTCGCGATATGTTACAAATACCCGAGGTGAGATTTATCGGCATCCCCATGGATCAACAACTTGTCCACTATGCCAGTTACCTCGTTACCGATTTTTGTTCTCTTTTCTCGTTCCCGTGTTCTGGCATCCCTGTGATCAAATCACAATGTGTCTGGCCAGACGATGATGGATACCGCAACACCGAGAGGGCCCAGAGATATCTCTCCATCGTCGGAGGAGCAAATCCCAATCTTGAGCTATCAAGTTACTTGACATACTTTTCCATGAACCCGTCAGCCGCCGTAATAGCCACCCATTTACGGATGACGTTTAACAAACCCCAAAGTTCATGAAGCAAGCATGAAGAAACTCGATACTCTCATGGTCTAAGGAATTATGCAAACGTTAACTTTCTCTGTGTTATTAACCATTAACTTGTGACGAATGTATCTCAAAGCATAACATCAATTCGGGTCGATTCAACACAAGTGTTCTCCTAACATCGTGTCCTCAAAGTTGCCGGCATAGTCATGCCCATGATCAGGAAAACAGAACCATCATGCAACACTTGAGCTAGTCTTAGAGGCCAGACTAGGAATACATTTTACCGTTTATTATTCCACACGTGCATATGAGTCTTCCTCCGAGCCTCGTGGTTATTGTAGACTCGAGAACCATAGCAGTTATAGCACGGAATATAAACTTAATTACCAACATGGGGATAAATAATATTATTGCCTCTAGGGCATATCTCCTACAGACTCCCACTTGCACTAGAATCAATAATCTAGCCAATGCTAAAACACTTTACACCTATGGCATACCGGTGTAAAATATGCTTCGCTTGTGGTATAGCCTGATGTCCAACGGATCCGACAACTTTAGCTCCGTGTGTATGTTTGAATCTCCTCGCATTTTCACGCTTTCACAAAATTCATATTTTGTGTGGACTTGGCTTTGTATATATGTGAATCATAGGTCAAACCTTGATTCCTCAGACTGAGCTATGGAGCAACTATCTGCAATAGTGTCCCATTGACCAAAGCCATTTTGGAACCATCCTAAGTTCATGAATGAACTATATATGATTCAACATCTTCTTTGTCACTTTCAAAGTGTCAACATACTTAGCCTTTGTTATAGAAATCACCACAGTAACCTGTTTGGAACAATTTCCAACTACCGTGCCACCATATTGTGTATTACACAAAACCCTTAAATTAAATCGAAAATCGCATGGAGAATTGGTGAAGACTGTATCGATGTAACTACTTACAACGAGCACTTCATAATCTCCACTTGCGAGAAAACATGTCATCGGTCCTACTTTAGTACTCAATGACATTTTTCACTGTTGTCCCATGATCAGTACTTTGATCACTTTGGTATCTATACTCGCAACAACTTGGGAGTATCGGACATATCTGGTTGTTTTACATATCATGGACTATATGATTAATCCAAACACAAGAGTGTGTGGGATCTCCATCATGTATTTTGCTCATCGGTGTTTTGGGACACCGAGTCTTGTAAAAGTCTTTCCATGTGACTTCGGCAAGAATCACTCCTTGGCGTTCTTATGCTAAACTGTTTTAGCATTTTGTCAATATGTATTTTTGGCTTAGCCTATTAGGCAATTCTATCTCGTAGATAAATATGACTAATATCAAGGCTATTTAGCCCAAGCACTTCATCGAAAACTATTTTCAATGAAGTCCTAATTCGTATCAAGAAATTTATATTATTTCCAATCAACAATGTGTCAAGCACACAAGGTTTTTAGAAATATTATTATGCTCCCACTTACTTTCTTGAAACCACAAGCATCTTCGTTATCCATTGATGAAATCAAACTCTTTTGTCTATTTCATCAAAAACGAAGATTCCAACTCCATTTTGCTCTCTTCTGCCCATTGTTGGAACTCTGAAGTTTGCATACTCACTAGCATCCTCTAGATTGACAAAATACCTTGGACTATATCACATGCAAGTTCTAGGTTGCATTTCCATTTCATGGAAATCCTTTTGACATCCATGTATCATATCTCATGTGTGAAATATGTATTAATTGCTAGTTTAACCCGATCTGACTTTAAGCATCGCTACGGTGAGACAATCTCATCGTAGTCAACTCCTTGAATTTGTTATTGCAACAAGTCAAGCTTTATGGATAAAACATTTTATCCACATCAGTTTATAGTTCCATTAATGTTCGTTAGACTCTAAGTCCTCCGAAGGGTTTATCAAGATATAATCTTGAATCATTTATATGGAAACTATCTCGGATTATATTGGCATTTAGCCAATTCCAGAGTCAGGGCCCATCAACACTTCCTTGTGTATCGTAGATATACTGTTGTCTAACAACAATATCTCGCTTGCGCACCTGAGAGGTTTGCACGAGTTTTGCCTACGTGGTTCAGTTGCAAGTTCGACCGAAGTCCGTACATCTCATGTAGAGGCTTCCGTATCAGGCGCAGTAGGAAACTCTGGAATTACTTCCAAGGTTTCTTGTCTTTGAACTGATGACGAAGATACTGTTATCTCGTCGAGTTGCACTGTCCCCCCACTCACCTTTTTGCAAGAACCATTTTCTTTAAAAGCATACCGTTTTGTGGCAAAACCTTTTGCCTCGGTATAGTGGTGGAGGAATTCCCAATAACATGGGATAACCTACAAAGCAGCACTTGTCTGATTTGGAATAGATTTGTAAATATTTTACACAAGCCCCATATTTCAAATGTTAAGAAAAGACATAACATGGTTGGGGTTACCATACCATGGCGTCATTTCAACAGATCTGATGGTGCTCTTTTCAGTGTAAAAGCCACAGTTTCTAAAGCATTACTTTTAAAAGGGATAATGGCAAATTGATTTATGTCATCTTTGATCTTACCATGTCATAAATGGTTTGATTACATCTTGACGGATATTCCACTCACTGTGGTGCTCCATGAGGTGTAAGTTATGAAACTTTTTTCACAACTGATCAGACATTCGCTAAACCTGTAACTCAAATATTCCTTTCGGCAATCTAGTTTGCAGAAACATAATTTTCTTGTTACAATAATTTCTACTTCATTTTTGAAAACCTTATGAATGATTTCAAAAGATCCAGACTTACGTCTCATCAAGTAAATATCCATATATCTACTTGAGTCATTTCTGAAGATAGATAAATCCACTGCTAGCAACAACATTTATCGGACTACATACATCAAAATGTATGATCACCAATAAGTTCGTTGCTCGTTCCTTATGGCCTGTGAACGGTATTTCAGTCACTTCACTTTTCGGAGGAAAGTTGCAAGTGTCAGATGATTCATAATCAAACGACTTCAAAATCCATCATTATGGAATTTCTCCATGCGTGTTTCTCCAACGTGACCAAATGCAGTGCCACACATGTGTGGTATTCTCTTAGTCTTGCGACATTTAGTGTCAGTATTATCGATGTATCATATTACCATCAATATTCATAACATACATCCCATTAATGATGGAAGTACACTAGTAGAAAACAGGGCTTTGGTCCAGGCCGGGCCAGCCCATTAGTCCCGGTTCAGTCACGAACCGGGACCAATGGGATCAACGGTCCCGGTTCGTGAGGCCAGGGGGCCGGCCGGGCCTCGTGGGGCATTGGTCCCGGTTCGTCTCTACCCTTTAGTCCCGGTTCCAGACACGAACCGGGACCAATGCGCCTCGCTCCTGGCCCACAACCATTGGTCCCGGTTTGTGGCTGGAACCGGGACTAAAGGTGACCCCTTTTGTTCCGGTTCCAGCCACGAACCGGGACCAATGCGCCTCGCTCCTGGCCCACAACCATTGGTCCCGGTTTGTGGCTGGAACCGGGACCAATGGTTGGCCTATATATAGCCCCCGCCCGCGAGCAGAGCAATGCATTGCTCTGTTTTTTTGCCCGGCCGTGGGAGAGCTTTTGTGGTGCTCTAGCTCACCTCCTATGCACATGAGGTGTTCGATGAAATGCCCGAGCCACACTTAAGCTTTCTCCTCTCGAAGCTCCTTGTCCAAGCTCCATTTTCCTCAAGATTTGTCTAGGTTTGGCGGTCCGTCCTGTCCCGTCCCCGTCCTCACCGCCGTCGATCGCCCGCGCCCATCTCGGCGCCGGCAACACCGTGGTTAGCCTCTTCTTCTTATCTTCTTTCTAAAAGAAAAAAGTTCTTATTTGTGTGTTTTAATTAGATGCTCTAGAGAGTTATATGTTGTTCAATAATAAGAACTATATAACGCACGCAGATGAACCGGCAATGGATGTACGTGTAGGAGATATGCCCTAGAGGCAGTAATTTCAGTTAGTTTTGTATCTCCGAGTTTGTAATGAAAGTTTATGTTCCATGCTATAACTGCAATGATTCTCGAGTCTACAAATTAAACGAGGCTTGGAGGGAAACTCATGTGCACGTGTGGTATAATAAACGGTAAATTGTATTCCTAGTCTTGCCTCTAAGACTGGCTCAAGTATTGCATGATGATCCTGTTTTCCTGATCATGGGCATGGCTATGCCGGCAATTTTGAGGGCACGATGTTGGTAGAACACTTGTGTTGAATCGACCCATATTGATGTTATACTATGAGATATATTCGTCAATAGTTAATGGTTAAAATAACATAGAGATGGTTAATGTTTTTATAATTCCTTAGACCATGAGAGTATCGAGTTTCTTCATGCTTGCTTCATGAACTTTGGGGTTTGTTAAACGTCATCCGTAAATGGGTGGCTATTACGGCGGCTTACGGGTTCATGGAAAAGTATGCCAAGTAACTTGATAGCTCAAGATTGGGATTTGCTCCTCCGACGATGGAGAGATATCTCTGGGCCCTCTCGGTGTTACGGTATCCATCATCGTCTGGCCAGACACTTTGTGATTTGATCACGGGGATGCCGGAACACGGGAACGAGAAAAGAGAACAATACCGACAACGAGGTAACTGGCATTGTGGACAAGTTGTTGATCCACGAGGATGCCTACATGTCTCACCTCGGGTAATTGTAACATATCGCGAAGCAACAGGAATAGCACACGGCAACTGGAGGTTCACTCGAATATTCATTCGTGTGGGTATAGGGGTCAATATGGGTGTCCACGGCTCCGATGCTGATCATTGATCGGAAAGTGTTCCGGTCATGTCTATACTTCACCGAACCTATAGGGTCACACGCTTAAGGGTCATCTATCTGCTGAATACTAGACGAGGAGTCCGAGAGAAAGTCACTGGAAAGGTTTCAGAGACGATGGAAAAGTTCCGGAGAGAACACCGGAAAAGTTTCGGTAAAACCGAAAAGTTGTTTCGGATAAAACCATTGATCCAAAAAGGTTTTGGCAAGCACCGGGAATGTTTTGGAGGTTGCCAGATTGGTCTGGTAATTTCTGGAATTTTTCCGGAGAAAAAACCGAAAAAAGGTTTTCGGAGCTGCCGGAATTGTTTACCGGGTAAACGAAGATGGTTTTAAATTAAACCACCATACCGGAAATGTTCCGGAGCGCGTCCAGATAGTTTTAGAGGGTGCCGGAAATGTTCTGGGACCTTCCGGAATTTTTCAGAAGAAATAGTTTCGGAAAACATCTTGTCCCAGCGTTAGGGGACAAGATCCCACGGATCGTGGGGGCTGTTTTTTGGGGCGCCCCCTTTAGGGGACAGCCCCCTTGTGGCTGGACAAAGTGTTGGGGGGGGCCTCCATGGTGGGGGCAGCCCCCACAAATGGTGGAGAGTGTTGGGAGGAAGGTGGGGCCCCATGGGGGAACACCATGGACAAGGGAACATGTTTTCTCCATGTTTGGTGGGAACATGTTTCCTTGTTTGGTGGGTGCTTGTTTTGTGGGCTGATATTTCAGCCCCCCCCCCTCACCCCTTCCACCACTATATAAGGAGGTGGAGAGGAGCTCTCCATCCTCACTCCAACTCTCACACACATGGCATGCATGATCTGCCTTTCTTCTCTCCCTCCCACGAAATAGTTTCGTAGAGCCGAAAGGCTGTCTGGGTTCCGGTGGGAACTAGTTCTGGATGGCGAAGCCCTGCCGGATAGATGACACCGTATGTGTGCAACCCCGTAGAGAGGTCGTAGTTTCGATCTTTTGCCCGAGGGGCTGACGTGTGTCCTCCCGGAGGGCTGTCCGAGTTTCCGTTCGGGTTTCGAGGGTCCTCCCGGAGGGCTGTCCGTGACATCGTCCGGGGGACTGTCCGACCGCCTCCCGAAGGGCTGTCCGATGAGGGAGTACATCCTCGCGGTTGGGAGGTTGTAAAATCCTAGCTGCGGGGATTTGCACCAACGATCTCCACCGACTCTTCTTCCGCTGCGCTACGAGTCGGTACGGATCAGATCAAACCTTGTATGCAATCTCCATAGTGGTCCTGGGCGTGCTCGCTATACCGAATTTTTTTGTTTTCTGTCGCGTTCCCCAACAGTGGCATCAAGAGCCAGGCTATGAGTAGATGCATGTTATGATCTAGAATACATGAGATGTATGGGTATTGCATAGTATAATTTTGTAGTAGATAAGATCTATTACTGAAAATTATTTGTGCGGGTAGCAGATGAAATCTGTTACCCGATGTTCCTGTTGCTTCCCGTGAATTTGCGTACTCCTAATCTTGACGGCATGGTGGAATCTCACAAAGTTCTGGCAATCCGCGATCCTTTCATGCTGCTCCTGAGTATGCTGATTGACAGATCAACGAAGTGCTAACAGTTCTTTGGGTTCCACTTTAGTTAAAGAAAGATGGATGTTTCGCAGACGAAGGGCAATGCAGATGTGATCTGCACGGGGGTCACGCGTATGATGAAGTTTAGTATGGGGCTCGAGATTTTATTATCTCGTGTTTCATACACCCTGGAAAGTTAATCTAGCAACTTGAAGTATCATACTTGATTATGGACGTTGGTAGCTGCGGTTTAAGTCAAAACCTTAGAAGCCACGTAAAATAAAATTTTGCATAAACCGATTAGAAGCGTCTAACTTGGTTTTGCAGGATGGATTTGCATGTGATGTGGTATAGCAATGCTCATATTAAATTTGATTATGTATGAGATGACTATATGATGTAATTAACATGACCTGCGTGTCATGATTCGGCATGATGGCTGGAGCCATATGATTGCACTTTAATGACCTGCGTGTCAACCTTGTGTAATGCCAAAGACGAAGAATACTTGACTTCTCCGTCAGAAGGGGCTATACCATATCATGCTATTATGAATTGCCTGAGATGTTTATCCCTCTTGATGCACCCTTCTTGATTGCGCGGTAGTCGCTTTTTATTAGGGTGATCTCTCACAAAATATCAAGTAGTTAGTGTTCTCCCAAGTGTAGCACCGTCACGGCACCTATCTCTTCGGGGCATTGCATGATCTCCATGGGTGCGAACGATTAGAGAAGTGTGAGGCGGGTGAGTTGAGACCTCGCAGCGAGATCACTTGGTTGTCTTGACGTTCAGGCAGGAAAGTCCTGAGCTCGGAACACACGCATCGAAAGATGAACAAGAATCGCATAGAGATGTGATCGGCAAGTTTGCCTACCGATTGAAGTTCACGCCATGGGTGTTCATCTCGAACCGTGACGGCGAATGGAAATGCGGATCTTGAATCACTCACAATCAATTTTGAGAGATGTTGATTTGAGTGGGAGCGCACTTTAGAATAAAATTGTTTATTCACTAGTGCCAAAAATCATTATGAACAAAGTCTAAATGAACTTGTGTTTTCCGTTGTAGATCAAATGGCTCGCAACACCGCGTTCAACTTAGGCCCGATGTTAGAGAAAGAGAAGTTAGCTGCGAATGGAAACAACTATGCGGACTGGGTCCGTACCCTGAGGATTGTCCTCAGGAGTGCTAAGAAAGTGTACGTGCTTGACGGACCTCTTCCACCTAAGCCGGCGGCAACAGCCGCGGCAGACATACAAAATGTCTGGGCCACTAAGGATGATGATTTCAACTTAGTGCAGTGCCTCATGCTGTCTTGCATGAGTTCAGAGCTTCAAAAATATTTTGAATTCCATAACTCCTTTGATATGATCAAAGATCTGGATGCTCTGTACAAGTTTAATGCACGGTCTGAACGTTTTGATATCATGAAAATGATGTCGGAGACCAAGATGGCTGAGGGCAGTTCAGTTGGCGAGCACGTAGTCAATATGATTGGCTACGCTGAAAGGCTTAAAACCCTGGAATTTCCACTTCCAGAAGAGCATGTAATGGACATGTTGCTCCGTTCACTCCCCCCTTCTTACGGAGGTTTTGTCATGAACTACAACATGAATGGGATGGACAAATCACCTAATGAGGTGCTTGCCATGCTGAAATCTGTTGAAGGAGGACTGCAGAAAAATCGCAAGCAAGTGTTGCTTGTGAATAAAACTGCCAGTTTCAAAAAGAAAGGCAAGCCAAAGAAGGGCAAGGGGGCCGGTAAGACCGGCTTCCAACGCAAATCTAAGGGTGGAGCCAAGAATGAAACTGAGTGCTTCTACTGCAAGGGCACAGGTCACTGGAAGAGAAACTGCAAGAAGTATCTGGAAGATAAGAAGTCCGGGAAAACCGGAAAAGGTATAATTGTTATACAAGTTAATGTCATTGACGTTTTGCTTGCTAGCGAAAATTCTAAGTCTTGGGTATTTTATACCGGATCGGTTGCTCACATTTGCAACTCGATACAGGGGCTTCAGAAGGTGCGCAAGCTGGCAAAGAATGAAGTCGTGATGCGTGTCGGGAACGGCGCTGGGATCGCCGCTCAAGCCGTCGGCATTATGCCTCTACGTCTCCCGTCAGGATTTATTTTGGAACTTAGTAACTGTTATTTTGTTCCGTCGTTGTGTAGAAACATTATCTCTGGATCATGTTTAGTGCACGATGGGTACTCCTACAAGTCTGAGAACAATGGTTGTTCACTTTATTGTAAGGATATGTTTTATGGATTTGCACCCATTGTTGGGGGCCTTTTCATACTAAATCTTGAATGTGGAAATGATGTCTTTAACGTGAATGCTAAACGCCTTAAGAAGGCTGATACCACCACCACTTATTTGTGGCACTGTCGGCTTGGCCACATCGGAAAGAAACGCATGCAAAGACTCCATAAAGATGGAGTTTTACCGTCCCTTGATTTTGAATCATTTGACACATGTGAAGCTTGCTTGATGGGAAAAATGACCAAGACGCCGTTCACGGGTCATCCTGAACGGGCGGGTGAATTATTGGAAATAATACATAGTGATGTATGTGGTCCAATGAACACGGCCGCACGGGGTGGGTATTTTTACTTCGTGACTTTTACCGATGATTTAAGTCGGTATGGCTATATCTACTTAATGAAGCATAAGTCGGAAACCTTTGAAAAGTTCAAAGAATTTCAGAATGAGGTAGAAAATCATCGTGACAAAAAGATTAAGTTTCTGCGGTCTGATCGCGGAGGCGAATATCTTAGTCATGAGTTTGGCCAGCATCTGAGTGACCGTGGAATCGTTTCACAGCTTACGCCTCCCGGAACTCCACAGCGAAACGGAGTGTCGGAGCGACGTAACCGAACCCTGTTAGACATGGTAAGGTCGATGATGTCTCTTAAAGATCTACCGATATCTTTTTGGGGTCACGCACTGCTCACTGCCGCTCACACACTAAACAGAGCACCGTCTAAGTCTGTTGAGACGACACCATACGCTTTATGGTATGGGAAGAAACCCAATGTGTCGCATCTCAAGGTGTGGGATTGTGAAGCTTATGTAAAACGTTTACAACCAAGCAAACTCGACCCCAGATCAGACAAATGTTACTTTGTAGGTTATCCAATAGACACCATTGGGTATTCCTTCTACAACCAGTCCGAGGGCAAAGTGTTTGTCGCAAGGTTTGGGCGTTTTCTCGAGAAAGAGTTTCTCGCAAAAGAATTAAGTGGGAGGACAGTACAACTTAATGAGATTAGTGAATCTTCGGCAACCGTTGATATGGCTAAGGAACCGGAAGAAATTCCGCTAATTATCCCTACAACCGAGCCGGAAGTTGTCGCATGTGATGCGGAAACTTCAAACACTGTTGTAACTGAACCGCGCAGATCAGGTAGGGCTATCCAGCCACCTGAGTGGTTTCATAACGAAATCTTCATTCTTGAAGACGATGAACCTGCGCACTACAAGGAAGCGATGGCGGGGCCTAGCTCAAGGGAATGGCACAAAGCCATGAGATCCGAAATGGAATCCATGTACGAAAACCAAGTTTGGAACTTGGAAGAACTTCCAGATGGCGTAAAACCCATTGGTTGTAAATGGATTTTCAAAAGAAAGACGGACGCGGATGGTAACATTACTATCCACAAAGCTAGACTTGTTGCGAAAGGGTTCACGCAAGTTCCAGGAGAGGACTACGACGAGACTTTCTCGCCCGTAGCTATGCTTAGGTCTGTTCGGATATTACTAGCAATTGCTGCTTATTTCGATTATGAAATATGGCAGATGGATGTCAAAACGGCTTTCCTAAATGGAAACCTTGATAGGGATGTATACATGATACAGCCAGAAGGTTTTGTCGATCCTAAGAATGCTGGAAAGGTATGTAAGCTTCAGAAAGCCATTTATGGTCTGAAGCAAGCATCAAGGAGCTGGAATATTCGTTTTGATGAAGTGGTCAAAGAGTTTGGCTTCATCAGGAACGATGAAGAATCTTGTGTGTACAAGAAGTTTAGTGGGAGCGCAAAAGCATTTCTAATCTTGTATGTGGATGACATATTATTGATTGGAAATGACGTGAATTTTCTTAGCGAAATAAAAGACTCATTGAAGAAGAGTTTTTCAATGAAAGACTTAGGCGAAGCGGCATATGTATTAGGCATCAGGATCTATAGAGATAGATCAAAACGCCTGATAGCGCTAAGCCAAAGCACATACATTGACAAGGTGTTGAAAAGGTTCAACATGGAGAACTCCAAGAAAGGCCTACTCCCCATGTCACCTGGCACAGTGCTTTGCAAGAATCAGGGTCCTCGGACCCTTGATGAGCGAGTACAAATGAATGATATTCCATATGCTTCGGCAGTTGGTTCTATTATGTATGCCATGCTATGTACAAGACCGGATGTTTCCTATGCGCTAAGTGTTAGCAGCCGGTACCAAGGTGATCCAGGATTGGAACACTGGGCCGCAGTCAAGGGTATTCTTAAGTACCTCAGAAGGACCAAGGATTTACTCCTTGTGTACGGAGGTGATGAAGAGCTCATTGTAAGTTGTTACACTGATGCAGGCTTCATGTCTGACCCAGATGACTTCAAATCTCAATCTGGCTATGTTTTCATATTGAACGGTGGCGCAGTTGATTGGAAAAGTTCCAAACAAAAGACTGTGGCGGATTCTACGACGGAGGCGGAATATGTCGCTGCTTCAGAAGCCTCCAAGAAAGCTGTCGGTATCAAGCAATTTCTTGAAGATCTTGGTGTGGTTCCAAGTGCTCTGGACCCGGTGGAGATCTATTGTGACAATAGTGGCGCCGTGGCTCAGGCAAGGGAGCCATGTTCGCACCATAAGACAATGCATATTCAACGCAAATATAAACTCATTCGACATCATGTCGAAGAAGGTTTAGTAAAAGTACGCAAAGTTCACACGGATCTGAATGTGTCAGACCCGATGACTAAGCCTCTACCACGAGCAAAGCATGAGCAACACCGGATAGCCATTGGTGTTAGGGAAGCCATGTAACTGGATTATGACTCTAGTGCAAGTGGGAGTCTGTAGGAGATATGCCCTAGAGGCAGTAATTTCAGTTACTTTTGTATCTCCGAGTTTGTAATGAAAGTTTATGTTCCATGCTATAACTGCAATGATTCTCGAGTCTACAAATTAAACGAGGCTTGGAGGGAAACTCATGTGCACGTGTGGTATAATAAACGGTAAATTGTATTCCTAGTCTTGCCTCTAAGACTGGCTCAAGTATTGCATGATGATCCTGTTTTCCTGATCATGGGCATGGCTATGCCGGCAATTTTGAGGGCACGATGTTGGTAGAACACTTGTGTTGAATCGACCCATATTGATGTTATACTATGAGATATATTCGTCAATAGTTAATGGTTAAAATAACACAGAGATGGTTAATGTTTGTATAATTCCTTAGACCATGAGAGTATCGAGTTTCTTCATGCTTGCTTCATGAAATTTGGGGTTTGTTAAACGTCATCTGTAAATGGGTGGCTATTACGGCGGCTTACGGGTTCATGGAAAAGTATGCCAAGTAACTTGATAGCTCAAGATTGGGATTTGCTCCTCCAACGATGGAGAGATATCTCTGGGCCCTCTCGGTGTTACGGTATCCATCATCGTCTGGCCAGACACTTTGTGATTTGATCACAGGGATGCCGGAACACGGGAACGAGAAAAGAGAACAATACCGGCAACGAGGTAACTGGCATTGTGGACAAGTTGTTGATCCACAAGGATGCCTACATGTCTCACCTCGGGTAATTGTAACATATCGCGAAGCAACAGGAATAGCACACGGCAACTGGAGGTTCACTCGAATATTCATTCGTGTGGGTATAGGGGTCAATATGGGTGTCCACGGCTCCGATGCTGATCATTGATCGGAAAGTGTTCCGGTCATGTCTATACTTCACCGAACCTATAGGGTCACACGCTTAAGGGTCATCTATCTGCTGAATACTAGACGAGGAGTCCGAGAGAAAGTCACTGGAAAGGTTTCAGAGACGATGGAAAAGTTCCGGAGAGAACACCGGAAAAGTTTCGGTAAAACCGAAAAGTTGTTTAGGATAAAACCATTGATCCAAAAAGGTTTCGGCAAGCACCGGGAATGTTTTGGAGGTTGCCAGATTGGTCTGGTAATTTCTGGAATTTTTCCGGAGAAAAAACCGAAAAAGGTTTTCGTAGCTGCCGGAATTGTTTACCAGGTAAACGAAGATGGTTTTAAATTAAACCACCATACCGGAAATGTTCCGGAGCGCGTCCAGATAATTTTAGAGGGTGCCGGAAATGTTCTGGGACCTTCCGGAATTTTTCAGAAGAAATAGTTTCGGAAAACATCTTGTCCCAGCGTTAGGGGACAAGATCCCACGGATCGTGGGGGCTGTTTTTGGGGGCGCCCCCTTTAGGGGACAGCCCCCTTGTGGCTGGACAAAGTGTTGGGGGGGGGCATGGTGGGGGCAGCCCCCACAAATGGTGGAGAGTGTTGGGAGGAAGGTGGGGCCCCATGGGGGAACACCATGGACAAGGGAACATGTTTTCTCCATGTTTGGTGGGAACATGTTTCCTTGTTTGGTGGGTGCTTGTTTTGTGGGCTGATATTTCAGCCCCCCCCTCACCCCTTCCACCACTATATAAGGAGGTGGAGAGGAGCTCTCCATCCTCACTCCAACTCTCACACACATGGCATGCATGATCTGCCTTTCTTCTCTCCCTCCCACGAAATAGTTTCGTAGAGCCGAAAGGCTGTCTGGGTTCCGGTGGGAACTAGTTCTAGACGGCGAAGCCCTGCCGGATAGATGACACCGTATGTGTGCAACCCCGTAGAGAGGTCGTAGTTTCGATCTTTTGCCCGAGGGGCTGTTCGTGTGTCCTCCCGGAGGGCTGTCCGAGTTTCCGTTCGGGTTTCGAGGGTCCTCCCGGAGGGCTGTCCGTGACATCGTCCGGGGGACTGTCCGACCGCCTCCCGAAGGGCTGTCCGACGAGGGAGTACATCCTCGCGGTTGGGAGGTTGTAAAATCCTAGCTGCGGGGATCTGCACCAACGATCTCCACCGACTCTTCTTCCGCTGCGCTACGAGTCGGTACGGATCAGATCAAACCTTGTATGCAATCTCCATAGTGGTCCTGGGCGTGCTCGCTATACCGAAATTTTTTGTTTTCTGTCGCGTTCCCCAACAGTACGGTGACCGACGCACCTCCGAGTATATTAAGGGCCTGCATAATTTTCTCGAAGCGGCTGAGGCAAACAAGCAGAATGGTTTTATGCATTGTCCATGTACTGTCTGTGAGAATACGAAGGCTTTCTCCAACTCTAAAACCCTTCACTTCCACCTGCTTGAGAAGGGTTTTATGCCACACTATAATGTTTGGACCAAGCACGGAGAAAGAGGGGTTATGATGGAAGACAGCGAAGAAGAAGAGGATGATGACAACTACCCGCCCCCTGAATACGGTGATGCTGCAATGGGGGAAGCTGAAGATCAAGAGGAACCAGACGATGTGCCCGATGATGATCTTCGCCGGGTCATTGTTGATGCACAGAGAGAATGCGAAAGTGAAAGGGAGAAGTTGAAGTTCGATCGCATGTTAGAGGATCACAAAAAAGGGTTGTACCCAAATTGCGAAGATGACAACAGAAAGCTCGGTACCACACTGGAATTGCTGCAATGGAAGGCAGACAATGGTGTATCTGACAAGGGATTTAGTTCGCTGCTGAAAATAATGAAGAAGAAGCTTCCAAAGGATAACGAATTTCCCGGCAGTACGTACGAAGCAAAGAAGGTTCTATGCCCTCTAGGATTGGAGGTGCAGAAGATACATGCATGCCCTAATGACTGCATCCTCTACCGCGGTGAGTACGAGGATTTGAACGCATGCCCGGTATGCGGTGCATTGCGGTATAAGATCAGACGAGATGACCCTGGTGATGTTGAGGGCGAGCGCCCCAGGAAGAGGGTTCCTGCCAAGGTGATGTGGTATGCTCCTATAATACCACGGCTGAAACGTCTGTTCAGAAACAAAAAGCATGCCAAGTTGATGCGATGGCACAAAGAAGACCGTAAGAAAGACGGGAAGTTGAGAGCACCCGCTGACGGGTCGCAGTGGAGAAAAATCGAGAGAAGGTGGGGGGACTTTGCAGGTGACGCAAGGAACGTATGGTTTGGTTTAAGTGCAGATGGCATTAATCCTTTTGGGGAGCAGAGCAGCAATCATAGCACCTGGCCCGTGACTCTATGTATCTATAACCTTCCTCCTTGGTTGTGCATGAAGCGGAAGTTCATTATGATGCCAGTGCTCATCCAAGGCCCTAAGCAACCCGGCAATGACATTGATGTGTACCTAAGGCCATTAGTTGAAGAACTTTTACAGCTGTGGAATGGAGAAGGTGTACGTGTGTGGGATGAGCACAAACAGGAGGAATTTGACCTACATGCGTTGCTGTTTGTAACCATCAACGATTGGCCTGCTCTCAGTAACCTTTCAGGACAGACAAACAAGGGATACCACGCATGCACACACTGTTTAGATGACACCGACAATATATATTTGGACAAATACAGGAAGAATGTGTACCTGGGGCATCGTCGATTTCTTCCGACCAACCATCAATGTCGAAAGAAAGGAAAGCATTTCAAAGGTGAGGCAGATCACCGGAAGAAGCCCGCCCTCCGTACTGGTGATCACATACTTGATATGGTCAATGATTTACAAGTAATCTTTGGAAAGGGTCCTGGCGGACTATCTGTTCCGACTGACGATGCGGGACGCGCACCCATGTGGAAGAAGAAATCTATATTTTGGGACCTACCCTATTGGAAATACCTAGAGGTCCGCTCTGCAATCGACGTGATGCACGTGACGAAGAATCTTTGCGTGAACCTGCTAGGCTTCTTGGGAGTGTATGGGAAGACAAAAGATACACCGGAGGCACGGGAGGAACAACAACGTGTGCATGAAAAAGACGGCATGCATCCAAAGCAGTATGAAGGTCCTGCCAGCTACGCTCTTACCAAAGAAGAGAAGGAAATCTTCTTTGAATGCCTGCTCAGTATGAAGGTCCCGTCTGGCTTCTCGTCGAATATAAAGGGAATAATAAATATGGCAGAGAAAAAGTTCCAGAACCTAAAGTCTCATGACTGCCACGTGATTATGACGCAACTGCTTCCGGTTGCATTGAGGGGGCTTCTACCGGAAAACGTTCGATTAGCCATTGTGAAGCTATGTGCATTCCTCAATGCAATCTCTCAGAAGGTGATCGATCCAGAAATCCTGTCAAGGTTAAGGAGTGATTTGGTGCAATGTCTTGTTAGTTTCGAGCTGGTGTTCCCACCATCTTTCTTCAATATCATGACGCACGTCCTAGTTCATCTAGTCGACGAGATTGTCAATCTGGGCCCTGTATTTCTACACAATATGTTCCCCTTTGAGAGGTTCATGGGAGTCTTAAAGAAACATGTTCATAACCGCGCTAGACCAGAAGCAAGCATCTCCATGGGCCATCAAACAGAGGATGTCATTGGGTTTTGTGTTGACTTCATTCCTGACCTTAAGAAGATTGGTCTCCCTCAATCGCGGTATGAGGGGAGACTGACTGGAAAAGGCACGCTAGGAGCGGACTCAATAATATGTAGGGACGGGCATTCTTCGTCTCAAGCACACTACACAGTTCTACAGAATTCTACCTTGGTGACCCCGTATGTCGATGAACACAAGAATATTCTGCGCTCCAAACACCCGGAGCAGTGTGACGACTGGATTACATATGAACACATCAGGACTTTCGGCAGTTGGTTGCAAACACGTCTCATGGGTGACAACACTGTTTCTGATGAGCTGTACTCGTTGGCCAGGGGACCATCTTCGATTGTATTGACTTACAAAGGGTACGAGATAAATGGGAATACATTTTACACGATCGCCCAAGATCAAAAGAGCACCAACCAAAACAGCGGTGTCCGCTTTGATGCAGCAACCAAGAGGGGAAAGGACACATATTATGGTTACATAGTGGACATATGGGAACTTGACTATGGACATGATTTCAAGGTCCCTTTGTTTCAGTGCAAATGGGTCAATCTGTCAGGAGGCGGGGTACAGGTAGACCCACAGTACGGAATGACAACAGTGGATCTCAACAATCTTGGGTACACAGACGAACCATTCGTCCTAGCCAATGATGTGGCGCAGGTTTTCTATGTGAAGGACATGTCTACCAAACCGAGAAAAAAGAAAGATAAGGAAGCGAATACATCATACGATGAGCCAACGCGCCACATAGTTCTTTCAGGAAAAAGAGACATCGTGGGATTGGAGGGCAAGACAGACATGTCTGAAGATTATGAAAAGTTTCATGAAATTCCTCCCTTCAAAGTCAAGGCTGACCCAAGCACCCTGTTAAACGATGAAGATTATCCATGGTTACGGCGCAATAAGCAAAGGACACAAGCGAAGAAAAAGTGAAGACTTTCTCTCAACAACTATATAATTGCAGTTACATGTGAAGAAATTAAATGCCTTTTGTAACAGATGAGTTTTCGTCCGAAACCCTGATACTTCGAAAGAGATTGTCCGTTTTGTACACGAAGTGCATTGCGGGTGAAATGATGATACCATGCCAACTTTCAACCTTTTCAGAGTTCATTTGTAGTGCTTTTCAATTTCAGGGTCATTTAGCTCAAAGAATGAACTAATAGCAAAAAGAATGAACTAGAAAAACTTTTATGAAACTCTAATAGCAAAAAGAATGAACTAAAAAATAATCAATTAAAATATTCTGTTATGATCAACTAAAACAAAACTAATAGCAAGAAAGTTTTATGAAACTAAAAAAAAACTTTTATGAAACTAAAACAAAACTTTTATGAAACTAAAACAAAACTTTTAATCAACTAAAACAAAACTAATAGCAAGAAAGTTTTATGAAACTTTTATGAAACTAAAACAAAACTTTTATGAAACTAAAACAAAACTTTTATGAAACTAAAACAAAACTTTTAATCAACTAAAACAAAACTAATAGCAAGAAAGTTTTATGAAACTTTTATGAAACTAAAACAAAACTTTTATGAAACTAAAACAAAACTAATAGCAAGAAAGTTTTATGAAAGTTTTATGAAACTTTTACGAAACTAAAACAAAACTTTTAATCAACTAAAACAAAACTAATAGCAAGAAAGTTTTATGAAACTTTTATGAAACTAAAACAAAACTTTTATGAAACTAAAACAAAACTAATAGCAAGAAAGTTTTATGAAACTTTTATGAAACTTTTACGAAACTAAAACAAAACTTTTATGAAACTAAAACAAAACTAATAGCAAGAAAGTTTTATGAAACTTTTATGAAACTAAAACAAAACTTTTATGAAACTAATAGCAAAAAGAATGAACTAGAAAACCTTTATGAAACTCTAATAGCAAAAATAATGAACTAAAAATAATCAATTAAAAAATTCTGTTATGATCAACTAAAATAAAACTATAATATTCTTCAATAGCAAAAAGAATCAACTAAAAAGCTTTTATAAAACTCTAATAGCAAAAGGAATCAACTAAAAATATTTTATAAACCTCTAGTATTTATGAAACTAAAATTATAATTTATGCAACTAAAGTTATCAAAGTATTTTTTGTTCAAAACATTAATAGCAAAAAGAATTTTCATAAAGATTACCAAATTGACATTTAAAATAACCTAAAAATTACCAAATTGAATATAATGATAAAACACAGTAATATTAAATAGCAGGAAAAAGAATCACTCAAAAATCAATTTTTATAGTAAAGTTATTCACAAACTAGTGATTCACACCAATTTAAAAGAATTCAAATTTAAACTATTCAAATTTGGAAACTAATGGCACTAACATAAAGTTTATAATTTTTGTGACCTAAAAGCAAAAAGAATCACTGAAAAAAATAAATAAAGCAAAAAAGAAAACAAAAAAGTAGAAAAAATGCCGCCTACTCGGCCACCGCGGCCTGAATACGACTAGAAATCCAACCATCCAGTTGGGCCAGGATTCAGGCCCGCATAAGGCCCAGAAGGCCCACAGGCAGCGGTGTGTCCGATTAGGCCCGTAAGCCTGCTGTTGAGAGGAGCTCGAGAGGGTGTGCCCAGCAGCGCTTATAAACCACTCTCGAGCCCTCTCAGCTAGCGAGGTGGGACTAAACTTTTGGCCCCGGGCAGCACCTCCTTTGGTCCCGGTTCGTGGCACCAACCGGGACCAATGCCCACCTTTGGTCCCGGTTGGTGGCACCAACCGGGACCAATGCCACCCTTTAGTCCCGGTTGGTGCCACCAACCGGGACCAAAGGTCTCTGCTTCCCGCCCTTTGGGCTGACGAAAAGAGACCTTTGGTCCCGGTTGGTGGCACCAACCGGGACTAAAGGTGGGCATTGGTCCCGGTTGGTGTGTCCAACCGGGACCAATGCTTCTTGTATATAAGAAAACCCTTGGAAAATTTCAGGTTTTCATCTACCAGTTGCCCTGAGCCCGCCTCCCCGATTCCGCCGTCCCCGTCGTCGCCGCCGCCTCCCCGTCGCCGCGTCGTCGCCTTCCCGAGCCTGCCGTCCTCGTCGTCGCCGTCGCCTCCCCGTCGCCGCGTCGTCGCCGTCGCCGAGCCCGCCGTCCTCGCCATCGTCGCCTCCCCGAGCCCGCCGTCCCCGTCGTCGCCGTCGCCTCCCCGACGTCGCCGCGTCGTCGCCGTCGCCGAGCCCGCCGTCCTCGTCGTCGTCGCCTCCCCGAGCCCGCTGTCCCAGTCGTCGTCGTTGCCTCCCCGTCGCCGCGTCATCGCCTCCCCGAGCCCGCCGCCCTCGTCGTCGTCGCCTCCCCGAGCGCCCGCCGTCCTCGTCCCCGTCACCGCATGCCGCCCCGAGCCCGCCGTCCTCATCGCCGGCCTCCAGCCATCGCCGCCCACCCCAGTGAGCCTCCCCCTTTCCGGCCATGTATATGTTTTTTTCATGTATATGTATATGTTCATGTATATGTGTGTATATGTTCATGTAAAAAGTCATGTATATGTTTTTTTCATGTATATGTATATATGTTCATGTATATGTGTGTATATGTTCATGTAAAAAGTCATGTATATGTTTTTTTCGTGTATATGTATATATGTTCATGTATATGTGTGTATATGTGTGTATATGTTATCCGGAATGTATGTCGTTGTCGATATACCCCCTCCCCGATAACTTCGACATGAGGGGGGAGGGGGGGTCGATATACCCCCTCCCCGATAGCATTTTTTTGTTCATAGCATTTTTTTCCATGTATGTATGTGGCTATATGTATGTATGTCGCCGTCGCCCTTGATCTCCTACCCCCTCCCGCCCCTACCCGACAAACTCTCGAGGCCACCCAAACCCCTAGAAGAAAACTCCGGTAAATTCGACATGAGGGGGGACGTCGGACATATCGGGCGACCAACTCTCGAGGCCACGCAAACCCTAGAAAAAAAGCGTTGTCGATCTCCTACCCCCCCTCCCCTACCTGACAAACTCTCGAGGTCAGCCAAACCCCTAGAAGAAAACTCCGGTAACTTCGACATGAGGGGTGAGCGTCGTTGTCGTCTACCCCCTCCCCGATAACTTCGACATGAGGGGGACGTCGGACATGACATGAGGGGTGAGCGCCGTTGTTGTCTACCCCCTCCGGTAACATAGATAACTCCGGTAACATAGATTTATCATGAATGCCCCCATTATGGATGTGCACAAGTTGATCCAATTTTTTTTTGATCTCATCTATATATATTCTTTATATGTCACGTTGTCTGTCAAAGTATTGAAGAAATCCATGGCTTCATCATTAGCCGGAAGTAACATGCGTATGATGCTATGAAGCTCTTCAAAGTTGTTTTGAAACGGAGTTCCGGATAGAATAATTTGCTTTTTGGTACGAATTTCAGCAAAGGCCTTCCAAATAGCGATATTCGGAAGGCTCTTGCTGAACTTCGTACCAAAAAGCTAATTAATTATCCTATCCGGGACTCCGTTCCAAAACAATTTTGGAGAGCTTCGTACCATTATGTGCCTGTTACTTCCGGCTAATGATGAAGCCTTGGTTTTCTTGAATCCTTTGACACTAGACAACGTGACATATAGAAGGGTAGATGAGATCAGGAAAAATATGGACCATTTTCTGCACATTCAGAATGGCGCCATTTTGTTAAATCTCTTAAAGGTTAAGAGAATCCCTTGTTTGACATTCATGAGAGAGGCGGTCCGGACGTCGGACATTCATGAGAGAGGCAGTCTGGACGTCGGACATTCATGTTTGTATATTAATTGCCATGTTGTAATATTTGCAGAAACTATGGATCAAAGAGACTTGGAACAAGAACAGTTGTTGGGGGAGATAATCCTCGCCGGAGGTGATGCTGTCTTGTCGTTTCTCAATGACACCGATGGAACAATGGAGGAGGAAGGACATGATCATGATGGCTCCGGTGACATGATCATGATGGCTCCGGAGGTGCTGACTAGCTAATTGATGCATTAATTGTTTTGGTATGTACATATATATATTAACTCTTCTTTCTTCTTTTATAGCCCTCCGGATCGAGCCAAACTTCGGTAACGAGACGAGGCCCGAAGAAGAGGTTGCGCAAGGATGAAAGGTTCACGATCACAGCACTCGCGGACGATGGCCTACCGATTGAACCCAAGCGGACCAAGGACCATTTTGCAAAGAAAACTCCACCTCCGAAGGAGAAGCTAGATCCGGTGAAAGTGAAGCGCACTATCGATGCCCTGAAGCGACCACCACCGCCTCCGCCGGATTCCAACTATGACCGCATAATTACTAAGACACATGCTAAAGCACAGCAGTCGGGAAGTACTTCCAGTGCTGCAAGAGCGAAAAAACGAAGAAGTGGGAAAACAATTCCCCAGCTCGGCGAACAGGAGAAGCAATCGTGCCCCCCGCTCAAGGTGTCTAGCGATATCGCTAATCATCCGGTGCTACTGCCCGGTACCACTCTTGATGATTACCTGCCCGATGATGTACAGTTTGAAACGGCTGAGGTAGTAGACGTGTTTAGATACGAGCACGGGAAGCCTCTCGTCAAACCTGATCATCCTCATCTAACAACGATGATGCAAAAATTGCATGACTAGTACATGGAAACCTGCAGGAAGTCTGGGAAAGACAGTTTGTTAGTCGGAATTAAAAAAGAGCATGACTTCCCTGGAGTCGACCTGCTGCCTGTTGAATTTGTGGAGTTATTTCAATTATACAATCAAAAGGCCCTCGACAAACAACTCATGACTTGCTACTGTCTGTAAGTATTACTTCTATAATTAAGTCTCTAGCTCAGCTCGTTCATTGCATGTATATATAATTATCCTCACTATATTATGCAGATTGAAGATGGTCAAATGCCAAAAAATAGGAATCTTCGACGTTGGGTTCATTAGCCCAAATACCGTAAATGAATGGTCGGTATGAAAGGCGGCTGAAGATACCGAGAACAACTTACTACAAACGTTCCTTAAACATCAAAACAAAAGGGAAATACTCTTTCCTTACAACTTCAAGTGAGTGTTACTGTCTTCTGCATATTCGGTTCCGCTTACTCGTGGTTAAGTAATGTAATTGATGAGTTATGCGTGCGCAGCTTCCACTATATTCTGCTATCCATTAACCTTGACGGGGCATTAGTAACTGTCTTAGACTCGCTCCGTAAAGATCCCAAGTATTATGCGGACATGACTGCAATGCTCCAGAAGTAAGTTCAATCAATACCGGGACCATATCGGCAACTTTCGTTCATTTCCTGATATCAAGTAATCATTTTCTTTGCCTGCCAGGGTTTGGAAAACGTTCACCGCTAAGGTTCCGGGTCTGAAGAAGGAGCTGCGATTTACACACCCCAAAGTAAGTAGTACTAGCTAGTTTCGCGCATCTCTCATTGATTCTAGTTTCATCAATACCATTATCATGCTTGCTTATCAGTTTGATTGAACTCTATTCTCGTAAAGTGCTTGTTGCAGGCACCCAACACTCATTTATGTGGATACTACGTATGCGAGTTCATTCGCTACTATACCTCTGAACGGGCCTCCTCTGAGAAACAATTTGAAGTACGTAAACAATATTCACAATTTTAATTTATATATTACCATCAATTGTGTTGAGTTTCATTCATATATATGTATTGACCCCTTCTTTAAATTAGATCTGGCAGATGCGGGATGAACTCCTACCACATGATCGCATACGAGCAATTCAAGAGGAATTGGCGGGATTCTTTCTTGACCACGTCATACCTGAACAAGGAGAATACCATGTGAAATTGAAATTGTTGTAAGGGATGTTATATATTGTACATATGTAGTAGCGTCGGATAGATATACGAAAAATTGTTGTTCGACCAATCTCTCGGAGAAAGAGAGGTCGATCACTTCTCTCTGTATATGTTCATGACGATCTTATGTACTTAATGGTTCCTTCATTTGCTTACTAGCTAGCGTGTCGAGTTCTCTCTATAGTAGCTAGCGTCGACCAAGCACGGAGAAAAAGAGGACACTTCTCTCTATTAGCTAGCTAACACAATATGAAACCCCTAAATTAACCCTACAAAACCACCTAACCCACCTCCCTTTCAAAAAAAAAAAAACCCCAGCTCCTGACAGATGCCTTTTGGTCCCGGTTGGTGTTACCAACCGGGACTAAAGGTCCTGCCTTTTGGTCCCGGTTGGTGTTATCAACCGGGACTAAAGGTCCTGCCTTTTGGTCCCGGTTGGTGTTACCAACCGGGACTAAAGGTCCTCCTGCCTGGGCTCCCCCCAGCGGCCACGTGGAGGGCCTTTGGTCCCGGTTTGTAAGCGAACCGGGACTAAAGGTTTTGGGCTTTAGTCCCGACCCTTTAGTCCCGGTTCCAGAACCGGGACAAATGGGCCTTACGAACCGGGACAAATGGGCCCTTTTGTACTAGTGGTATGGCCCTTATGTTATTCATAACACTGAACAACAATTGTTCTTTTATGAACAACCCTTTTGCAACAAACATTATGCTATGGGCTAGAGTGTGTAAAACTCTAAAATGAATTATGAAAGTAAATACGGAGGTAATATATTATTATCAATATTCACAACATACATCCCATCCATGATGGAAGCATGGCCCTTATGTTATTCATAACACCGAACATCAAAAGTTCTCTTATGAACAACCTTCTTGCAAGATACTTTATGCAATGGGCTAGAGTGTATAAAAACTCTAAAATGAATTATGAAAATAAATACATAGGTAATGTACCGAGTATAGCAACTTTTACTATGTTCGAAGTGCATATCTAAACCTCACTCCGGCAAGTCTTTTAGGCCGTAGTAGTTCTTGCATCGAGTCGCATCAGAATGCAATCGAGCGGGTATCTTTGTGATCAACTCACAATACCCAAGAATTAGTGACTAACAATTTAATCACAATTCCCAAGAACTATTTCTTTGACCAGCCTTCTATACATCAATAGTTTGTATGACTTTCATACATGAGCTGGACATTCCAGTCTTCTCTCTTTTTGCCTTTATACTTCTAACAGTTTAACTTTCAGTATTTCTCCTACTCTCAGAAGAAGCACTCAACTTAAGAGTGGCATTAGCCTCGGACTTCCTAGGTGTGTAAGTCACACTAACACCCTTTGGACATTTCCTTTCTCTTTAAATTGTTGTTTAATTCACCTTCATCATATGATAGGCGTTTTTCTGGACCCCTCTCGTATTAGTCAAATACATAGTAAACACTTTTACTAATAGTTTGCAAACAAACATTGCTTTGGATATCTCATATCTTTTAGCCTTTGTTTGTATCTGAAACTAATTTTCAGTTCCATGAATATCACATAGCTATCCCAATCTTTTTGAAGTTCGGGTCTCATGGAAGCAAACATATTGCACTTGACCGTAACGGAATTCTAGCTTTTGGATCGAAGGACGAGAGTCACATCATCCATAGCATTAGCGGGAGAATACCAAAAACATGCGATAGGACAAAGTCCTTTTCGGCACTTTTGAGGACAATCCTCACATTATGTTACCAACCGTAAAGTTTTAACCAGATATTTAACAAGTTATTCAATTTTAACAGGGAAGGTGAAAACGCGAGCCATTCTTCTATAACTATTATGCAAATCACACTTAGACAGTGTTCATAATTAATTGCACTGAGAATTAATCAAGTTAATTCTACAGTGCGCTCCCACTCAAATGAATATCTGTCATAATTGATTGTGAGTGATTCAAGATCCAAATTGCAATTCAACGTCATTGTTCGAGATGAACACTGATGGCGCGAACTTTAATTGATAGGCAAACTTGCCGATCATATCTCCATGTGACTCTTGTTCATCTTTCGATGCGTGTGTTCCGAGCTGAGGACGATCCTGCCATGAACGTCAAGACAACCAAGTGATCTTGCTGCGAGGTCTGACCTCACCCGCCTTACACCCGTACAATCATTCGTACCCATGTAGATCATGTTTCACCCCGAAAGGAAAGATGTTGTGACGGTGCTACACTTGGGAGAACACTAACTACTTGATATTTTTAGTGAGAGACCACCCTAATAAAAAGCGACTACCGCGCAATCAAAAGGGTGCATCATAAGGGATAAACATCTCAGACAATTCATAATGGCATGATATGGTATAGCCCTTTCTGACGGAGAAGTCTTTAATTTCTTCATCTTCGGCATTCGCGTCGGTGTTCACCTTTGCGAAGTTTGCCGCCACCTTGTCGATGCACCAGATAATATTGCTATCTCTATAGCTAATAAAATAAGTGCATTACTTAAGGTTGACACGCAGGTCATTAAAGTGACAATCATATGGCTCCAGCCATCATGCCGAATCATGACACGCAAGTCATGTTAGTTTACATTATATAGTCATCTCATACATAATCAAATTAATATGAGCACTGCTATACCACATCACATGCACATCCTGCAAAACCAAGTTAGACGCTTCTAATCGATTTATGCAAAATTTCATTTTACGTGGCTTCTAAGGTTTTGAAACAAACCGAAGCTACCAACGTGCATCATCAAGCATGATAATCCAAGTCGCTAGATTAACATTGCGGGGTGTATGAAACACGAGATAATAAAATCTTGAGTCCCATACTGAACTTCGTCATATGCATGACCCCCGTGCAGATGATATTTGCATTGCCCTTTCGTTTGCGAAATTTCATCTTTCTTATTAACTATGGTGGAATTCAATGAACTGTTAGCACTTCGTTGATCAATCAGGATCGCGGATTGTCAGAACTTTGAAATTCCACCATGCCGTTATCAAGATCAGAAATATGCAAATTCCAGGGAAGTAACAAGAACATCGGGTAACAGATTTCATCTGCTACCCACACAAATAATTATCAGCAGTAGAACTCATCTACTACAAATTATATTGTGCAACACCCATATATCTCTATGTATTCTAGATCGTAACCTGCATCTACGCATAGCACGGCTCATGATGCCACTGAAGGGGAACGCAGCAGAAAACAAAATTTTTCTGACCTACGCACCAGCCCAGGACCACTATGAAGACTGCATACAAGGTTTGATCTTTTCGTTACCGACTCGTAGCGCAGCGGAAGTAGAGTCGGTGACGATCGACGGTGCAGATCCCCGTGGCTAGGATTTACAACCTCCCAACCGCGAGGGTGTACTCCCTCGTCTGCCTCTCGGACAGCCCTCCGGGAGGCAGTCGGACAGTCCCTCGGACGGTGTCACGGACAGCCCTCCGGGAGGACGCTCGAAACTCGGACGGTCACTCGGACTGCCCTTCGGGAGGACACTCGAAACTCGGACGGTCACTCGGACAGCCCTTCGGGAGGCACTCTCGAACAACCCCTCGGGCAAAAAGATCAAACATACAACCTCTCTACGGGGTTGCACACATACGGTGTCATCTATCCGGCAGGGCTTCGCCGTCCAGAACTAGTTCCCACCGGAACCCAGACAGCCTTTCGGCTCTACGAAACTATTTCGCGGGGAGGGAGAGAGAAGCTAGATCATGCATGGCACTTGTATGTGAGAAAGGAGTGAGTGTGGAAAGTGCCTCTCCACCTCTATTTATAGGAAAACCCAAGGGGTAGGGTGGCTCCCAAAATACCAAAAAACCTATCACATGGATTCTCCACAAGGGTAAAATGGGAAGGCTAGAGGAGCACCATGGATGGACTCCTCCTTGGCCGGCCAACCTCGTGGGGGGCCCCCCAAAGGGGGTTCCTTAGTCCCCAAGTTCTTCTAGAAGCCTTTTGGGAAAAGCCCTAAAAGGTGGCTTTCCATAAAGTAGCCCAAAAATCACTTTCACTATTCATGGAAACATTTTTCCGCGACCGTTAAATCCGAAAATATTTCTGTGGGTCTTAGAACAATTCCAGTACCCACTAAAATGATTTTGGACACGTTCCAAAACAATTCCGGATTAGTGATTTTCATCTGCGAAAAGCAACCAAACCGGTTCCGGCAGCTCCGGAACATTTCCGGTTTTTATCTCCGAAAAATCCCAGAAGTTCCCAGAACAATTCTGGCACACTCCAAGAATTTCCAGGCGTGTGCCGAAACCAATTTGACTTAATGGTATACCCTGAAACAACTTTTCAGTTTTACCGAAACTATTCCGGTGTTCTCTTTCCGGAAGTTTTTAGTTATCTCCGAAACTTTTCCGGTGACTTTCTCTCAGACTCCCTGTCTAGTATTCAGCAGATAGATGACCCTTAAGCGTGTGACCCTATAGGTTCGGTGAAGTATAGACATTATCGGAACTTTTTCCGATCAATGATCAACATCGGAGCCGTGGACAGCCATATTGACCCCTATACCCACACGAATAAATAGTCGAGTGAACCTCTAGTTGCCGTGTGCTATTCCTGTTGCTTCGCGATATGTTACAAATACCCGAGGTGAGATTTATCGGCATCCCCGTGGATCAACAACTTGTCCACTATGCCAGTTACCTCGTTACCGGTTTTTGTTCTCTTTTCTAGTTCCCGTGTTCCGGTATCCCTGTGATCAAATCAAAATGTGTTTGGCCAGACGATGATGGATACCGCAACACCGAGAGGGCCCAGAGATATCTCTCCATCGTCGGAGGAGCAAATCCCAATCTTGAGCTATCAAGTTATTTGACATACTTTTCCATGAACCCGTAAGCCGCCGTAATAGCCACCCATTTACGGATGAAGTTTAACGAACCCCAAAGTTCATGAAGCAAGCATGAAGAAACTGGATACTCTCATGGCCTAAGGAATTATGCAAACGTTAACTTTCTCTGTGTTATTAACCATTAACTTGTGACGAATGTATCTCAAAGCATAACATCAATTCGGGTTGATTCAACACAAGTGTTCTCCTAACATTGTGCCCTCAAAGTTGCCGGCATAGTCATGCCCATGATCAGGAAAACAGAACCATCATGCAACACTTGAGCTAGTCTTAGAGGCCAGACTAGGAATACATTTTACCGTTTATTATTCCACACGTGCATATGAGTCTTCCTCCGAGCCTCGTGGTTATTGTAGACTCGAGAACCATAGCAGTTATAGCACGGAATATAAACTTAATTACGAACATGGGATAAATAATAACATTTATTATTGCCTCTAGGGCATATCTCCTACACGGGCGTGTTTTTGCAAAATCACCACAGATTGTCTCATGTGCGTTGGATGCATATCCGACGGTCATAAGTCGAGCATGGCAGACACACCATCGTCAGCAACTCAACTTTTTATAGCAGTAGAAACTAACGGGCGTGCGTAAATGCTAATGGGCATGTATAGGCTTCATAACATGGGCAATTTAAACTTGGTTCAGAATATATATTTTTTGTACCCAGTAATCAGGCAATTCCTATTTGGCACTTCAGGCGCCCATTACTGTGTATTTTACAAACGGGCGCCTGAAGAGCCACCGCGCTGTGCCGGCCCATGTTGCTTTTTTCCTGTGTTTTTAATCTGACAAAAAATGGGCGACGGTTGTGAGTGGAACCAGCAACCCACCCCGCCACCCAGCGGGATAAGCTAAGTTACAACCTTTTCTTTCTTTTATTTTCCCCCTTTTCTTTTTTCCATTTCGATTTTTTCCTTTTTTGTTTTCTATTTTCTATTTATTGTTCTTACTGGTTCGATGAATTGCTTGCAAATACATGAAATTTTGACAAATCAATGAACTTTTTTAAAAAATTCAATGAACTCTTTTAAAAATCTATCAACTTGTTTTTCAGTTTCAATGAATTTTTTTCAAAATTGATGAACTTTTTCGAAATTTGGATGATTTTTTTTTCAATTTGATGATTTTTTTCTAATATTCAATGAAAATTTTGAAATTTGATGATTTTTTTAAAATTTTGATGGACTTTTTTCAAAATCAATGCATTTTTTTTTCAAATTCGATGAATTCTTTCAAATTGATGAACTCTTTTTGAAATTCAATGATTTTTTTTAAATCCATGAACTTTCATCTGTTTCGAAGAAATTTTTCAAATCGATGAACTTTTATTTTTCAAAATCATGACCTTGTTTTTCAAAATCCTTGAACATTTTTTAATTCAAGATTTTCTATCGTTTTTTCGTTTTTTTCGTTCTCTTTATCAAATGCGATCGAGCGAACACAGGAAATAAAATGTGATCGTATCTCGATCGACATGGGCCGGCCCACCAGTGATGGTGCGTGGGCGCCAGGGAGCTTCACTGGCGCCTGAAGCGCGCAATAGGAGCACCCCAGTAATCAGTACTGATTCTATTCGTTCTCAGGCGCACTTCAAAAATTCTATACTACAAACCCAAAGGACCATACATCAATAAGATTCGTAAGAATCAACCAAAAATTAGCATCACGGGATAATAATCTAGCACATGAAGCAAACACTATCAGGTATATCCTTGACCTTTTATATCTGCATGCAATTGATACTGACGTTTTTGTATTTTCCTAATTAACATTTGAATGATTGTGTAAATATTAAATGTAGCCTAATAATTTTGTGTACTATGTCAACATGAATTTTCTGACATGACTTACCATAGGAATTCCATGGATCGACTGACTGCTTTTTATTGAGAAACAGGAACAACGTCAAAGGATTAATGCTATGATCTAGACCTGGAACGACACATGAGTATAATTCCAAAAGGACTTCCTCGCGGTAGCTCTCCAGCCGACAGCCTTTGGTCGGGCAAACAGTTTTGAGCAGCGGGGCAACCACGTTGCAGCGTGATTTGCATGCATGTTTTATACTCACTCAGTTCCAAGATAAGACTCGTGGTTTTAGTTCTGAACTAAAACCATGACACATATTTTGAAATGGAGGAAGTATTTTTAGTGGCAGCCAGCATCTCCTATGTACTATTAGTCTCTTTATGACATGGTGCAAAGTAGCTTTCTAATATATGATATATTGGTAAAAGAATATCCAAAACACACAAATGTAGAGACAAGACATGTCAAAATCAGCATATCACCTAACAAAGAGAACCTATAAAAAGGAGGAAAGTACAACTTCAACCTAGAGAAAAAAAGAGAGTAATAGTTGCAGGAACCTGGAAGAAACAGCCTAGGAGAAAAAGGAAGGTGCTACATTGAAGAGAAATGAACAAATCGAAAAAAAACAGATGTCAAGCGTGCAAGAACAGCTTTTGACAAATGGAATATTTTTTAAAAGAAAAATAATACTGAAAACATAATCAATAGTAACCGTTTGACAACTATTAGAAATTTATGCAAATAATATTTTCACGACCAGAGTATGACGTGTGCTTGAGTAAGCTAGAAAGTTTAGAAATGCTATTTTTGTTATACAAGGATTGTGTCAAAATATAAATTGATATATGAAATTCTACAATGTCTAGCCGTGCTAATGCGCCAGTCACCCCGCTAGTTAACATTCAACATAGGCATTTTGTTGGAACAAAGAGTTGTCATATTATAATCGCAAACGGTTTTAATTATTCAAACCGTCGGCGTTATACCAACAATATACACGCCGCCACGCGTTCCACTTCTGGTAGGCAAGGAGGTGTATTGCGAGCAGGTGTGTGAGTTGACGAGAGGCGTGCGAGCAGGTGTGTGAACCGACTCTACGCATTAGAGCATTTGCCGCTAGAGTGGCCGGTAGACCTAGGGCAGTGCTACCTCCAGGAGCTCCATTATTCGCATCTGTCACAAAAGAAAGCTTCCTGGTTGGATCTGCTTCAGACATATAGATATCAGGGTCTTCGAATTCCCACGTCTGTTCATTTGTGTAAGGGCCTCGTCCACTAAAAGATGGTCCTCCATGGCGAGTACCTCTACCTCCCCTGCGTGCTCGGCCTTCTCGAGGGCCCCTTCTAGCTCCATGAAACCGAGTCGCCCTCAAATCTTTAAATAGCAGTGCTTTAGGTGGGTGGATCACGTCACCATTTCTTTGTATTGGTGGCCGAGGTGTCCATAACTGCACACCAGTACGGAAAGACACTCATACTTAACCTTGAAGATCCGGCGCTTGTTCTCCTTGATCATATAGGTGGTGTTTTCTAGAGGCTTTAACACGTTGATCTTGATTCTCACCCTATAAAAAATTCCTTCAAAATCATGGGACTTATGTTCAACAAACACCACCTCCCCAACTTTACTTGTAAATGATGCTACTTCACTTATGAATGAATAAAGGAGGAGAAGTTTATCCAAAAAAAAAAAAAAACACCACCTCCCCAACTTTTTCTGCCAAAGCCTTCAACATTGGAGCATACCTATCAGGCAGGTCATGAATTTGGGCCCATAGCTCAAGGGTGTCCAACCTGATTTGTGAGTGGTAAAGCCATCATACGGAGTGATAATCACAGCATAGCCTCGATAGTTCTAAGGTCCTTCTTCCATCACAAGTTCCCAATCGCCTAAGCACGAAAACTGAAGAGTATGAAGATTATCCTCCAAGAGCCGGATCTCCACTTCTTGCGCAACATCCCAAGCCGCCCTCATTGTTTTATAGAAACAAAATTGGCTATATTCTTTTTCCATAAACCTTACAGAGCGTCATCCACCGGATCTACTCAGGTGGCGCCGGTTCCTGGTCTTCAAAGACCACATCATCCAGGTCATCATCTTTCAGCCCTAGTTCCTCCATCAAATGTGTCTCTTCCATGGAATCAACCGCCATCTTCGATACCGATGGTACGATAGCCATGCCTGAAAACCAAGCCCGACGAGAATGCCGTGAGCTTTGTTACGAACCCTAGATTGATTCCCACTAGAGATCCCTCCACGACCAAGATCGGGATCAGTGCTACAAGAATGCCCCATAATCAGTTTGAGACGTGAGCGACCGGAGATGCAGCAGGTGAGGGACGGTCTCTAGGTCGGCAGATCGCCACCGAGAGTATGTTAAAACCCTGACGAGAGGGGACGGTCGTAGGTTTTTTTTTTGAGGGCTAAAACTGCTATATTAAGTGTCAAAAGACATCGGAATACAAATAATATCTGGGTTCCTGTGAGCCAAAGATGGCGTCCACAGGCTAAGCTGGTAGCAGCTCTCGCAAGCACATGCGCTTCTAAATTACAATCGCGTTTCTGATGATGGATGGGCTGGGCCTGCTGGCGAGGCTAGTATATACTGGCACGGACCCATTTACCCGGAAGATATACATAGATGGCGAAGTATCAAGTGAAAACGCTCGTTCAGTGAAAACTGAAAACTACCCTCGTGGGCCACTGGATCGAGGACGTACGGTGTGGACCACAGGTGGAATCTAACCAACAACTTAACCCCAGTTTTGCAGCTAACCTTAGGCACGGAGGGTGCCTAGGCACCCTTAGGCACCCGGGAGCTATCACACCTTTTCGTTGACTAAGAGAGTGAACTAATTCAAATTTGGTTTGTACTGAATTTAAATTCAGCAAAGTTTTGAGAGACAACATATTTGGTACCTGTAAGAGTTTTGTTGTAATTTTGAACCCTAATAACATCACATCCAGAATGCAGTAGGCGAACCTTCAACAGGGTTGGGCAGGAGGTAAGAGCGGCCAGGTCGGCATGGCGTGACTACGAGCTCGCCATTCTTCCCATGCTTAGCACGGAACATGGTTACAAGGAGCAGGTGCTCGGCATCGTTCATGATGTTGGTGCAGTAGCCTTCCTTAGTGATCGGCGTCCACATAGGCATGCTCTCGACGAGGCAGAACCTGCTGCGCCCAGTATGGACGAGCGCGTGGGTTACGCCATGTACCGGCTCCTTATGGAACCCAAGCTCCTGCTTGCACAATTTCCACGCCGGCGGTGGCACGGTGCCCTCGCCAGTGCCGCCGCTGTCGAGGAGGGGAGGCGGAACATCGCACGAGCAGAGGTAGTGGCAACCGCGTCTCCCACAATCGGTGCCATTGGCCTCTCGGATGCCGACCCACGCGTCCAGATCGCCATCGTAGTACGCCCGGCCGTGGAACGGCAGGCGCCAGTCACCGCGGCGCGTGGGCTCACCACCGCGGTAGGTGTCAAGAGAGAAGGTGAAGGTAGACGACGCGAAGATGGTGTGGCCATCCGGATAAACAGCGTACGACCTGACAAAGCTGTTGCTGACGCGGCGGTCGATTGGGAGGGGCCAGAAGCTCCTCCTCCAAGCCCACTCATTCGCCTTTCTATCGTCGTCGCTGCTGTACCCGTCGTACTCGTCCCCGTCCCGTCCGCGGCAGAGGTAGAGCGGTGCTTCGCCATGGGCTCCATGTTTCAGCGTGTACAGCTTCTCCCCGGTGGCAACGGCGATGTAGCCGGAGCGTAGCCCGTGCGGGAACGACTGCACAATGTCTAGCTTCGTCGTCTAGGTGTCGTAGACGAGGGTGAGGCCCTGGTCCCTGTCGTAGCCTTGGGAACATGTGACGACGATCTTGCTTCCTAGGGCTTCGAACTGTAGACCCGCACCGAGAGATTGGAAGCCCAGACGTAGGACTGGCTCGGAGAGGCGACGCGGCGGGTCCTGGCGTGAAGCAAGCCCTGGACGGATGCCGACAATCACTTCCTCGTCGCCGCCGTCGAGATCGTCAATGTTGAGCTTGTAGATACTGTGCCCCGTATTCCTCTCGTCCAGCACCCAAGGTTTTGGTTACCGAGTGGGGCATTTTTACCCAGGGGGACCGGTAAACGTGGTTACCACGAAATTTCGAGCAAATTTCAAACGAAATTTATAATTGAATTTTGAATTCAAACTCTTTCAAAATAGATATAGATAGCACTTGAACTTATATTTATCATAAAAGAGCTACTAGCTCAGTGGAATGTTGTCTACGTGAGTGCTGTGAGGTGCTGCCATACTTTACTATACATTGAGCGTTTGAATTCAACAAATTCAAAAAATTCGATTTTTTTTGCTCAAAATGCCCATTTACCGAGGGGGGCCGAAATATGTGGTAACCATGGTAAATCTCGAAATTTCGAGCGGTAACCAAAACCCTGCCAGCACCACATACAGATGCCGCCGTCGCTGATCAAGTTCTGAATTGTTGTCACAGGCGTATGCACGTCTAAGGGTTATTCCGTTGGCGCCGCTGCCCAGAACGGCAGCTACCACGACGTCGCATCCTGCGGGACGCCGGAGACGGGAGAGAAGGGGCTGAGATTGAGATCTGCCAAGAACCGATCGCCACATGTTGTGCTCCCGTTAAGTCGGTACTCGGTACACGTGCACTATATGGTTTGGATTTTTTATTAGGATCAATGTTGCCGCTTAATTTAATCATAAATGTTCGGAATCTCATCCGAGATTACATCAAGCACAAAGTCTGGGGTAACCCCCATCCAAACCTTACAAAGTTCATCTCCGACACCGACTCTAGCTAACTATGCACGGCAACATTAGCAGAACGACGAGCCCATGACACTCTAAAATCAGAGAAAGATGCAAGCATCGACTTGATTTCCTGTATCCACGGACCTGCACTCGACATATCCTTGTGTGGATGATTCAGCATCTGCACGACACTTTGAGAGTCAAGCTCGACATGGACCTTCTCGGCGTTGATCTCCTGCGCCACTTGAAGAGCTCGTTTGCAGGCCAGAATCTCCACCGAATCAAAGAAAATGTGGCCCTACCTAGTTAGTTTCTTCCATATTTTCTATATTCGGTTGCAAATAATTTCTCTTCCATGCAAAAATAAATAAATAGAATAAGCTGGTACACCCCCGAGTCCCAAAATAGGTGCTGTATAAATTTATTTGAAAAACAATCATTTCTAACTTTGACCAAATATTTTAAAAATATCAACAACTCAATAATGAATAAATATAGTATGAAAATATATCTAAGGGTGGATATGTCCATATTGATTTGGTATTGTTTATCTTCCTTTTTTTGTATATATTATTGGTCAAACTAACGCTGTTTAACCTGCTGGCTACTGATTGTAATCCTATAACTTAATTAATAAAGCTCTCTTTGTCACCGCAAAAAAGAAAGAAAAAAACTAACAAAGCACTGACTTTTGACTCGGTGATGAATAAAGAAGCTCCGGATTCTTCTCCGGCGAGGCGATCGTCTCTTTGGTCGGTGATGAATTTGGGAATCTGTCTGTTCAAGCGGGGATGTCGTGGCGGCAGCGGCATCCTTGTGGTGGACTTGTCTCATCGGGCTCCGCCGTTGCGACGGCGTCTGCTCCAGCGTCAGCGCGGAGCTTGGGAGGTAGTTCAGGAGTGGATGCAGATTGTGATCTGCACCGATGACATCTGGAAGACGGAACGTGTGCTAAGTTCATGGTTGATGGATGGCAGGTATGGCTTCCTCCTTCGACGTCTTAGTCGTGGTGGGGTGCCAGATCTGGAGTTCCATGGTGTGTCCGGGGTGTTGCCCTGGTCTGATTTGTTCAACGGTAATGGCTTCACCTTTGGTGAGCCACCTTGGAGGTCCGCAAAGCTGCATATCAGCGATGGAGCCGCGTCGAGCTCGGGTGAGAAGGTGATCCGTCATTTTTTTCCTTTGGTGGCTGCTGTGGTGGTGCCGAAGGCAGGTGAAGGGCGTTGGTGTCAAGCTCAGAGACGTTCTGTTGTCTTTTCAGTTTTGTTATGTCGGTCTTTACGTGACTTGTATTTTGATCTTTATGATATGAATGCGACACGGATTACCATTCAAAAAAAAGCTATGCAAAAATGATATGGTTTTAATGGTAAGAACTTCTCTGTACTACAGATACCTACTAGTGCGCACCAACTTCGTTCGTGGTCTATTTTGAGCAATAGGAACACTGGGAACTATTTTCAGTCGGTGTGTACGCAATTGGAGGAGGTGGTGATGTTTTTACCTCACATGGGTGGTGGCATGCCATAGACTTCAGATTGGTCACACCCCTCCTACGCGTTAGACATAGTTCTTCTCTAGTATGAGTTTGCTCTTTGTTGGCATTGATACTGTGTGTGTATCCGTATTGGCTTTGTACATCCTAATCACATAGAGATCGGGTGTGTGTTCATTGTACCTGTATTCTCTTGATGTGAGTTATGAGCCAATAAAAAGTGTCCTTTATCGAAAAAAGAAGCCGAGGGCACTTACTTGAAGGGTACAAGTTAGTCATCCATGGCATATTTGAATGAGATTCGCATATGCACACACAATCGTATGTATGAATAAGTGACATGCTATCAACATCATTGGTCTAAATATTTTTTTTATAACAAGTGCATTATTGAAGCAGATATTGAATCAGTAGCCTCTTAATGTTTTTTGTGACTCTAAAAAACAAAGATGTCATTATCATTTCATCAGCTAAACGATATGTGTGGATGTTAATGGAATACAGGAATGACATATATACTCAGAAGACTAAACGCTAGCTGCAGCTTGATGCATATCATTGTCAAGTAACATAAGTTGTTGAGGCCGGCCTCCAAGTTGCAGCACTGTGTAGCGGTAGCACCATCCATTTTTCAATTTGGAGGTCATCGAGAAGTGGTAGCGGGACTTGCCTGGCACCGAAGAAACTAATAGATGTTGTGGATTTTGTTTTTTGATCGATGTATATGTGGCCGGCAAGTTCTTTGTTTGACTGCTAACCTGAACATGTTACTGCTAATAAGGTTCTCCCTGTCGGAAACCCAGTGGTCAGAATACATACGATGATTCTTAATTGAGCCACTGTTCGGTGGGTCAAGCAACTGCCCTTCTTTGGACTGCAAGCACAATTACCATTGTTAGCTAGCAACCACCCAAATACCACCAACAACTGCTGATGCCGTGCAGCCGTGCAGGGTCAACTGATAGGTAGAGGGCATCGATGCAGAATGTGGTGGCAGACTAATAATGCTACATTTGTTAGCACGTCCTCATCTATAGCACAAAAAATGGAGGACTAATTAAACATACATGTGGCCGCTAAGACGCATTATGGTTGAAGGCGTCCTTCCCTGCTCCGGTTTTATGTACTATAAGGTGAATTAAGATAATGGGGCTCTCACTCTCCCTGTCCCCATCAAGCACCAAGCCCTAGTTTGCCTCATTCGATCAATGCGGATGCACATGCTGAGCCAAAGAAAAGCTTTTGCTTGACCCATTTTTCCTCTCCAATACTCCAATCTAGAAGAGCAGAGAAAGAGAGTAGAGAGATCAATGGAGGTTGTGAGCGCCGCACATGGTGCGTTTGGTCCTCTTCTGGAGAAGCTCACAACCTTGCTCGTTGACGACTATGTTAGGCTCAAAGGGGTCCGCCGCGAGATCCGTTCCCTCACATCAGAGCTCAGCACCATGCATGCTGCACTCAAAAGAGTAGACCAAGCTAGAAGACCCAAATGACCAAGTGAAGACATGGATATCGCTGGTCAGGTAGTTGGCCTATGATTTTTCGATAAAGGGTGATTTTATTATCTCAAAATGTAGCATCAAACGGATACAAAGCATTATAAGTAACACCCGGCCTCTGCATAACTAGGATGCACACAGTCAAATCCAAAAGTCTGACAAAAACTCATGAAATAAAAACCGACAAATCGACAACAGTAGAGTCCTATAGACCGACACTATGCCTATGTCGACGGAGGTGGTGGATCGATCCGTAGGTTATGCTGCCACCCATGTTGGGAAAAAACCTTCGTAGCCACCTGCTCCAATCGCGTACACACCGCCTTGAACAGCGGTTGGTACTCCAGTTGTTGTAGCATAGACCACATACGTAGCGAGTGCGTACACCGGAAAATAATCTGCAGAGGAGAAGCATTTTTGTCATTAAAAACTAAATCATTTCTACATAGCCAAAGCGACCAAATTAAGGCATACGCTCCCACCCTTATTAGCGTTTTGAACCTATTTGGAGTACCGTCGAACCAATGACCAAAAATATTGGCAACACTTGTGGGCGGATACAAATTTGACGCTATTTGGATGACTGACCACGCAGAACGTGCAAACTTGCATTGAAAGAAGAGATGTTTGATTGTCTCGTCATGAGTACAAAAACAACATTTCTTACTCCCTGGCCAGTTGCGCCGTGCGAGGTTGTCTTTGGTTAACACAACTCCCCTACGAAGATACCACATGAAGATTTTCACTTTTAGTGGAATCTTGGACTTCCAAATTTTCTTGCTATTACTCACTGGTACCTCAGAATGCGTGAGCGCACGATACATAGAGTCTACTGCGAAAGACCCCGATGTAGTAAGGTTCCAGCGAAACACATCCCGGCCTTGTATCAGGTGGGATTTGATTGGCCCCCATCTTGTGTCATGGCATAATCTTTTATCCCGGCTGGATACCGAGGATGCCTTGGACAAGTTCGTCCACCAGCTTGGCAATGGAAGTGGAAGGCACCACAGCAGTTTCAAGAAGTTCTTCCGCAAGACCATTTGTCATCTCAAGACGCTTGGGTCTCGCCGCGGAATCGCTGACCAGATTGACGACCTCAAGGACCGCATCAAGCAAGTGAAAGAGCTCAAGGATAGTTACACATTGGATGATGCTCCTTCTAGCGCAACTAGCCATGGAGCTGTGGATCCCCGGCTTCACGCGATTTTTACTGAAGAGGCACACCTTGTGGGTATGGAAGGTCCAAGAGACAATCTTGCTAACTGGATGGTTGAAGGAAACAACTCGTCCAAATATTGCAAGGTGTTGTCTATTGTTGGGTTTGGCGGACTGGGGAAGACAACATTGGCAAACGAGGTCCGTCCGAAGATTCAGGGGCAGTTTCATTGGCAGGCTTTTGTATCGGTCTTGCAAAAACCAGATATAAAGAAAATTATCAAGGATGTGATCTCTCAAGTGCCATGCTCAGATGAATCCACAAAGGACACCATGCATTGGGATGAAAAGAAGTCCATTGCAAAGCTAATAGAAATGCTTCAAGATAAAAGGTAATGTTGACCTTTATTAATTCCCTTAAAACATGTGTCATGCTTGGTTCTCAATATTTTCAGTGACTTATTGTTGAATATACTTCATTATTTTCCATGCAAGGAAAAACAAGCATGATAGAGGTCGACCTACTCACGCAACTCCAAGCATCCTTATTAATTACAAAAAAATATTGCATTGTATGCCCGACAAAAGATGCTGAACATATGAAATAATCTCAACATGAAACCATTTATAGCCATTCCTTCAGTTCCTAATTCACTTGATTGACTCATGCCTAATATATAATAACCATACCAGGAAAACCTTTATAGCATCCGTAATGTTCCAAATTCGCTCGATTGCTATGAGCAATATGAAATAATCCGATAATCAAAACATTTATAGCCATTTTGCTAGTCCCTAATCCTCTTGATTGCTTCCCACTTAATTAAGTACTCAGACAACTCAAAATATTCTCTTCGGCGTTCAAGGAGTGAATAAACCTCTATAACCGCCCAAGTATGAGTATTGTATACACCCTACCATTCCTTGCCATCTTAGTCCTGTGTCTGAACTAGTTACATAATTCAAAAACTCGTGTGTAAGAAAAGAAATTAACAACTCAAAAGATATGTGTTCAAGACCGTCCTAGGCTAGTTCACCCCGGTGTGAGTGGTACGCGCTCGCAGGTGTGTGTGAGCTTAGGGTAGCTTATAGGCCAATTCATTGGCACATACATGGCAACTGCGGCAATATAATTACTATATGTGCTCTATTTTCACATATACCCAGTAAGCATTTGTGGAATATGTTTACAAATGGTAAAACACAACACACCAAGGCGAGATTTTGGATGTGATAATCCATTGAATAGAGATGAGTTCCATTAGTTAAAACTTCAATAAACCGTGGGCATGGTACATATGTAAAATTGACTGCCTATAGAAGCAATACGTGTATAACATGTATGCTTAATTAATCAGTAGTTGAGCACCTAAGGAATATGCAAAACTGGAGTTTCATGGCATGCTCATTATTTTTACTATGAAGTTCATACAGATTCTAATAAGTATTGTAAAAGTAATTCTACATTATTAAGCAAACAATCTCAACTAAAGATTGTTCTTTGTGCTCGAGTGACTAGAGTTGAGTTATAATCAGAGTTAAAATTTCAATGAAGTAAGTGTGCTACAAACATACAACAAATTTATATGAAAAACATGAGAAATAAGCATGAAGAAATTGGTAATTACTTCATTTTAGTAGATGAAGCATATGCAATGTTGGAGTCTCATGGCATGTTTGAGTTTTCAAGCAGTTTTATCATAGTTGGTTGGTGTCATCTACTAATTTTTCAGGTATCTCATCATCATTGATGATGTATGGTCAAGACAAGCTTGGAACACTATCAAGTGTGCTTTTCGAGAGAATAATTGTTCTAGCAGAATTATAGTTACCACACGCATCGTTGATGTAGCAAAGTCATGTTGTCCGAGCACTGATGACCGCATGTATGAAATGGAAGCCCTAAGTGATCTTCACTCTTGGAGACTGTTTTTGAAAAGAATATTTGGCTCAGGTAACTGTTGTCCTGAAGTGTTGAACAAAGTTTCAGATGAAATTCTGAAAAAATGTGGAGGCCTACCACTGGCAATTATCAGTATATCTAGTCTATTGGCAAATAGGCCAGCTATGAAGGATGAGTGGGAGAAGGTTAAAAGATCAATTGGTTGCGCACTGGAAAATAACCAGAGTCTAGAGGGAATGAGTAGTATACTATCTCTTAGTGTTGGTGCAATGTGTTGCCCCCTTGGGTTTTGGAGATTGTTGTCAGAGACAGTAAGGGACTGATTTGTTTGCTAGTGCACACAGAAAGAAATAGTCCCTGATGTATTGAGAAGAATGCTACACTCTGACAAGAAGTTTGATAAACTTCATCGAGAAGTATCTGCATTGCAGAGAAGAGAGAGATATGTTTCGAGAAGAAACTACACTGAGAAGATTGCGTGACGGAGTTGACCCCTTAAAATATTGCTGAAGTGAAGCAATTGATTCTCGGTGTGTCTGAGAAGAAATGGCTGCAGTCGAGAAGATTGAAGGCGAAGCGAAGATGTAGCAATTGTTTCGTTGTCCTTCTTTCTCTTATTTGAGTCATAGGACCATGGTACTATTAAGAGGGGTATAAGTATTTCGAGACTTATGTCTGTTGTGATACTTAGCCGAAACCTATGAGAGTCTGAGAGAAATCTCTTTGTGCTCCGAAACTTTACTTGCCAGCCAGAGCCGTTGATCTTCTGGGCTGCGAGAGATATGTTTCAGACCGAGGAGTCAACTTTACTTGTTCCTCAAGTAAAGTTGCCGTGTGCTCGAAATCCGACTGTTGGAAACGTGTCAGTTGGCCATTGGCTGGACCGCGTGTCCTAAATGGTCATTTCCCATCTGGGAAGGCTGCGGCTATAAATGGCCACCCTGCTGCAACGTTCATCATTGGCTGCTCCGCTTGAGATTCCGAGAAGATTGTTCGAGCACCCCTCTGTGAGAGATTTGAGTTTAAGATCCACTGAGAGAAAATCAAAAGCCGAAAACTTAGATAGTGGTTGAGAATCACACAGTAGATCTAAGTCGAGAGTTCTTGTGCCTATTACTCTTGAGAGCTACTAACTCTCTAGACGGATAGGTGTCAGCTTGAGTGTCGAAGAGTAATTGTCTTCACCAAGTCAAAGTCTTCAGCAACCAAGAGTAATTGTGGTTCACGACGCAAGTCTCTCGAAGGTTTGGAGATTGCCGATAAGCATCTACCCCGAGTGAAATCAACTAGAGTCAGTTTCCTTCCTGTGCATAGCCAGTAGAGTGTTTGTGTTTCGTAATCTGTTTCGTTCATATTGTCCATCCATGCTGTTTGTACCGGTTCCTTCATGTGCTACCATTGTCATCGTGAAAGTGTTATGTCACTATACCAAGAAGATTATCATTGCTTTCATCGAAAGTTTTGCTTAGTCCAACTGTTTTAGTCAGTTTATCTTTGTGTGCGTGTCTTTATTTTGTTTCAGTGTTTCTGCAGTAGTTTAACTTCCGCTGTGTTGAACTGAGAGAATTAAAGTTTTGAAAGAAATTTTAAATTTTCCATTCACCCCCCTCTGATCGATATGCTCTCGATCCTACACTTAGCTATAATGATCTTCCACCTAATCTCAAGACATGTCTGCTGTATTTAAGTGTATTCCCTGAGGATTATGTTATTGAGAGAGAGAGGTTAGTGAGGCGATGGATAGCAAAAGGTTTTATCTCAGAAGAGAGTGGGCTGAGCCAACAAGAAGTCGGGGAGAACTACTTTTACAAGCTTGTCAACAAAAGCATGGTCCAACCGGTGGACATTGGATATGATGGTAAGGTTCGTGCCTGCCAAGTGCACGACATGATGCTTGAAATTATCATTTCAAAATCTAGCAGATAATTTTATCACTGTGGTACGTGGAGGCCAAACAAGTTTGAAAAATCGTCATGGTTTTATTCGACGGCTATCAATCCAGCACATTGACCAAGAGTTACTATCAGCATTGGCAAATGAAGATCTAAGCCATGTTCGATCTCTGACGGCAACATTATCAATTTGCATGAAAAACCTTCCTATCTTGTTGAATTTGAATCTTTACGTGTACTGGACTTTCAAGACTGTCAAGGTTTGCAGGAGTATGATATGAACAATATAGACAAATTATTCCAATTAAAGTACCTCAGCTTTAGGGGCACGGGCATAACAGAGCCACCATCAAGGATTGTAATGCTACATAATCTAGAGACCCTTGATCTTAGGATGAAATCCATGCAACAAGATCTGCCAGCTGGAATTGTTCTGCTCACTAAACTACAATATCTACTCACTGTAACACATCATAAGGTAACCCCAAATTTTCATATTACCAAGAGTTCATTGAATGCAGTGGAGGAGGTTGGGAACCTAACCAGATTAAATGAGCTCTCTTTGTACTTGTCCGATGGATATAGGTACAAGAGGCATGAGGAGGTGCTACTCTCCTCACTATCCAAGCTTAGCAGCTGCAAACTCCAGTCTTTATATATAAGTAGGGAATGGGGGTCACTCAACTTTATAGATTCTTGGTCCCCTCCATCATCCCTTCAGATATTTGATATGTCTAGCAACATGAATTTAGCAAACATTCCAAAGTGGATTTCTCCGGGACTCACAAGCCTTGTTTATCTGGACATCAATGTGACTGAATTAAGGGAGGAGGGTCTGCACACTCTTGGTTTGCTCCCATCGTTATTGGATCTAGAATTGTGTTGCGTTCAGGAGGAAGAAAAAAGCTTACCGTAATTGGATTCCCATGTCTCAAGAGGTTTAACCTCTTTAGTTATGATGGGGCGTATGTAACGCTCACGAAAGGGTCCATGCGGAATCTTGAGGACTTTGTGTTGTCTTTTGATGTGTCAGTGGCCAAAGCATATGGCTTCTATTTAGGCATTGAGCATCTCCCATCTCTCAAACTAATACAAGTAGTTCTTCGCAACGAAGGTGCCACACATTCGGAATCGAAGGCTGCAGCCGCTGCCATCAGGAAGGAAGCAGGTGCCCATCCCAAGCATCCCGAAGTCTGTATTTTGGAGGAACCGGATGAAGATGAAGATGACAATGAAAAGACTGATAATGATGAGGAAAAGAGCAGTGAGGAGGGGAATTAAAATGGTCACTCTCCTGGATGAAATGGTCCTCTCAAGGACAAGAGGTACTAAAATGTTTTTTTCCCTTCAAATCAAGTACATGATACATTTTTTCCACAACTGCTGCATGCATGCTTCTCAAACTCACATGTTCTAATATTTTGGCTTTACCAGCCCATGATGATGTGCGCCTGGCTGGCTAGCTTGGAATGTCATACAGAAGGAGGCTGAAGCTACTGTTCCTTGCACTTTCCGGTAAGAATTTGAAAACAGAAGCTGAAAGAGAGTCACTCCAAAAAGAAGTATACTATCATTTCAGAGGTAGTATTTTATTGTGAAGTTGCTACTTGCTACATACATACACCGTGTTTGATTATTTCCGTTGCTTACCTTAATTTGGTGACTAAGGCTTCTCTGTTTGCATCTGGGATTTCCGCTGTGCACTTTGTGGTAGACCTAATAAGCTATGCTCTATTTGTATTCAGGATTGTTTCTGTCGGATGGCTGTATGTGCTCCGTGTTGGAACTTCGCCCACAAAAAACTGATAGCCAAGGGCCCTCGTCGTGCCCTCTTTTCCTCTCTTTTTATTTTCTCCTTTTCTCGGTACAAAAACCTCACGGCCAGTCGTGTATATATATACACGAACAATGCCTTGCTAACCGACTCAGACTAGCTAACCTAGCCGGACACGAACGCTAATTCCTGACCGGACTAGTACAAGCCTACCTAGACACGTACAAATCCTAAACGGGACTCCTAGTAGGACTCTGAATCTCCTTCTAATATTAGCCTAGACTAATCACCGGCCAACTTGATCACCGGTGTCCTAACCAGACACGACCTAGCCAAGACGTACACACGCCCTAGCACAACTCTTACATGCACACACTAATACACCATTAGTACATGCACTACCAACTCAAGATTATCGCTAACACTCCGTTTGCTTGTTATTATGCATCGATACCGTCCTGTAACCTGAAACACAGCACTTTTTTTGTAAAGCTTTTATTTATTACTGCATTGCAGAGCTTGCAATTAAGGTGTGAGATATCGACCTGGCGTCCGAGCCGGAGTGGCGCTCGAATCGGACTCGGGCTGGACTGGTGCTCCGCCCGACTACGTTGCGCACTCACAATTATGAACAAGTTGAGCTCCGCCCGACTCGGACTGGAGCTCGCTGTCTGTCTTACATAGGTGCGCCGTCTCGCTCGCATAACCACCAGCCAATTCCAAGCTTGACGCAACTAGCCTGCAGCCATGGGATCAGTCTTGTCCTACGCCGCCGACACAGCCATGGCGACCAACAACTACGTGCGGCAACAGAGGTCAACCACGGCAGATGACGTCGCCGGTTGGTCGAGCCTGCCGGATGACCTCCTGTTCGCCATCATGGCATCGCTGGACGTCCCCAGCCTCCGGCACACCGGCGCCGTGTGCAAGTCCTGGCGCGCCACGCATCACGCCTTCCGCCTCCCTGAGCTGGAGCGCGCGCCGTGCCTGCTCTACGCATGCGAGGAGTACGGGCCCAACGATGCCGCCCTCTGCTGCCCAGCCACTGGTGCCATCTTCCGCGTCCCCTTCCCGGGGCCCCCGCATGAGAAGCGGGGTTTCACCTTCGCATGCCAAGGCGGCTGGGTGTTCACTACTGACGAGATCGGCAACCCGTACCTCCTCAATCCCGTCACCAGCGCCCAGGCCGCGCTCCCGCCGCTCAAGACAATCTACAAAAACGACAAATTCTACGATGACCACGGTAAGCATGTCTGGCCTGTTGCCCCTGAGTACGGGATCACGAAACACAGCATCAGCTGGGCGCGTCACAACGAGTATTGTCAGGTCGCCATCTCGGCTGCCGCCGTGGTGACAGAATGCACCGCCTTGATCGTGAACAAGCCGTGGTTTAGTCTCTCTTTCGCTAAGCCGGGGGACAAGAGGTGGACATTGCTCTCCGAAGATGTACGCGGCGTCAAGAGGTGGACACCTTAGATCTTAGCGGGCCTTCGCCCTCACTGACCAAGATCATGCGCCACGAGATAGGTTGTTGGTCCTCTTATCGTAGGATGTACCTTGCGCTTGGGCCGTCGGGCGAACTCTTGCACGTCTGGAGGAACTGGAGTCGCACAAATAATCCACTCAAGCATCACGACACTTACCGAGACATTGATGGGTCGAAACCACTTTGCGAAGGCGTTGACAGGCCACATCGGCTTGTCAAGGAGGTCACCACGGACAAGCTCCTGGTCTTCAAGGTTGACATCGACACATAGAAGCTGGTGAAGGTAAGGGACATTGGGGACCATGCGCTTTTTCTTGGGCTCAACTCTGCGGTGTGCCTTCCAACCAAGGACTTCCCAGCGTTTGAGCCAAACAGCGCCTACCTCACGGACGACTATTTATACTACGGCCCAATGCTACGAAAAGATCTTGGCATCTGGAACATCAAGAACATGAGTATGCAAAAACTTGGTGATGCGTGGCCAAACATGTATTCTTGGCTGCATTTACCGACTCCAATATGGATCACGCCAAGGTTTTAACTACTGGTTAGGGTGGTAAATAATACATGGTTGTTTTCCTTGTCGAGAAAACAAAAAAGTAAAATCCGGGAGTTGATCCAATATTTGCCAAGGTTTATTCAATTTTGCCTGAAATTTATACAAATCAGGATTTTGGTATCACCCTCCCTTTGATAGGACTTATTAGCACATTGTTTGTGATATGTACGTACGTATACGTGTGTCTTGTGTCGACATTACTTTTCATTTGTTGATCTGTTCTGGTGTAATCAAGTTGGCCATGTTTAACAGTCCTGTTTTCTCGTTAAAAGTAGGATTCGTGCGGAGTTCGATCTCAGCAGCGCCCCTCCGATTGGTGCCAGTGAGTGATCTCGGGAGATATAAACCAGGACGCCAAATCACATTTTAGCTTCGTCACCATGGGTGCCACTGTCTCGTTTTGCTGGAGCTTGCTTTACCTTGGTGCTCCCGTTTTTCCGCAACTCTTTCTCCTTGTATGTACGAAATCCGATAAACTGAGCGGTTAGATCCTACCTTTCTCAGTCTCCTTTGCATAGGTTGGGGCACATCATTTGCTTTCGTGATACTCACAAACATGTATCCTTCGTCAGAATCTACAGCTCTCTACCGCCTGAAAATAATGAAGGCCCTGACTCTCTAATGAAGACGCATTAAGTGGCCAAGGAGATGCATCTTCCTGATAGCAGTCTTCAGTGGTCCGGGATTCCCCGCGAACCAGCTCAGCCAGCTGACGAGGCGGGTGGAGGGACATCTACCGGCAGAAGAGGAATGGCAGCGCGGTGTACCCATCGCCCTAGATGTGGGGAAAAGGGAGGTTGCAATGTGTTTCTTTCTAGCCGTCCCAGAGAGGAGAGAGCCGCCCCTGCTGCTGTACCCCTGTTTACCAGTATTAACTATTAAGCACACAAAGTGTGCGCACGGTACAACAAACGGGTATATAATATTACACTAGGGTCCGAATACAAATGCATTATTATTTTTGGTTTTATTTGACATGACAGATCATGATTGCAACAACAATAACATGACATGAGTGAATAGAAATTCGAAACAAACAACACATAACAACACGATATTTACAATAATACATAAATTGTTTCCCAAAGTAAAGACGACATTTGGAGACATGAGTGACAAGCAAACCAATTGAGACATAAGTGACAAGCAAAGGCACCATGCAGTTTCCTTCACCCTTATGCTGTAGATGTACCATTCAGCTTTACCGCAGCTCTTTCTTCTAGTTTGCAAGTCACCAAACCAATTGATTGACCTAGCAACGGAAGCTTGTAGATAATATGAGAAGGCAGAGTTCGGCTCTATAGATCGTTTACCTCTAGTATCCCGTGCAGCTCATCCTTGATGTGTTGGGGCACCTCCTGACTGCTGCCCTTGACCACTGTTAGCCGAACGAGGTTCGGCCGGACCTTGCGAACATCTGATGCAACATCGTGCCATTTGATTGTGCCACGGAGCTCTACCATCTGAAGGTATCGAAGGCTCTGTGCCGTGAAGACACATGAAGGGATCTCATCGCCTTCCAGATCCAAGTGGTGAAGGAGAATCATCTTCACGAGTGCACTCTCAAGTGCAGCCCCATGTTTAGATTTCTTGATTCCATAAAGAAACAATGACCGGAGTTTGGTCATCTTGTGCAGTGGGCAATTCCCTTGATCCCATTCTCCTTCTTGGGCAGGTTTTACACCCCATAGCGTCTGCAGATCGTCTAGTTCTTCCTTGATGGATGCTGGAAGCGTGAGCTTATCTGCAAGCACATGCCGCAGCGTCTTTATCTTCCAGAAGGATGGGTGAATCTTCTCGACTTGAGTTCCCCTTATGTCTAGTGTCTGTAGGTTGAGCAGACTCTTAATGCTGGAGGGGAGCTTCTTGAGGTCCTTGCAGTCATTAACAGATAGGTACCGCAAGTGAACCATGTCACCAATTTCATTCGCCAGTTCCGTAATCCTTAATCCCCACACATAGATTACACGAAGGAACTTGGACCCACACAGAAACTTGAGATCATGCCAACCCTTCATATGCACGCCTTGGCTGGCATTGCTCTGGTCTTCCTTCATGACCCTGCATATGAAGGAACGCAGCTTATGGAACTTGTTGGTGGATGTCGGATATCCTCCTTGCAAACTGATGAAAGAGAGCCGGCGCACCAATGGTGGAACAAAGATGTCATGCATGCCATGAACATCCATGAATCCAGCCTCGCGAGCCTCTGAATGGAGGAACCCATAGAGGCTTCGGTGAACAATGACCTTCTCAGTGATGCCGGCGTCGTTCATCTTATCAATATGAACAAGGCATCTCAAGACCAATTCCTTGAGGTAGGTGTGACCCAGCTCCTCCAAAGTCTTGCCCTGCTGTGGCTTGATGAATCCCTCGGCCATCCAAATCCTTACGACCTCATCGGCATATAGAGCTGTATTCTTTGGGAAGGCGGCCAAGTAGAGGAAGCATGACTTGAGGTTGTTGGGAAGGTCTTGAAAACTTGCCCAGAAGACCCTCTCAATAGTCGTCGTTCTTGTGGACAGGTCAGTTTCTGTTATAGGGCTCCTCTGCCACTTGGTATGCTCCCCCTTGGATAGTGCAGATCCAATTATCTTGCCTTGTGCTTCTTCCATTCCTGATCCGAGCCTGAGCTGTTGCAGCACTGCTTCCCACTGCTCCCGTTTCTCCTTGAATCGGAGGAGTCCAGCTAGGAGTACTATAGCCATAGGGTAGCCCCCGGTTATATCATACACAAATTTTTCATACTTGCTAATGTTTTCCTTTACATCGGATAGTACTTTCCTGGAGGCCCTCGAACAGAACAACTCTCCACTTCTCTTTTCATCCAAATGGCACAACATGTGGATTCCATTGATGCCATCTTTGTTCATGGTGTTAGCATGCCATGCCACTTCTTCGCTCTCGGTGTCCATTATGAGAAGAACACGACTACCATTATTGTCATCTGGTAGACTCGCCCTTACAGAGTTGAGGATAGTTTTGGAGGATATGCTACTAATAACCACCAGGTACCTCTTTTTCTCCAGGAGGTGTCGGAGCTTATCAGCAGTATCAGTGCCTTCATCCGGCTGATGTTGCGGTGCCCATTCATATGCTCTATTGTATATTTCTTGGAGGAGATCTTCTGTGGTGAAATCTGACGGCATGTTGAACCAAACTCCAATTTCGAAGTGATCAACCACCTCCATATGTCTACAGATAGCATGTAATAGTGTCGTCTTTCCGACACCACTCTCCCCAAGTATGGAGATAAACATTTGCTGAGGATGATCTTTATGAAGTAGCATTTTCACAAGTGTCTTCACATCTTCATCCAAACCCATGGCGTTTTTATAACCATCCGGCCTGTTCATTGAGTAGTGTGATTAATGCCAATGGATTGATTAACTTTATAATGCATAGTGCTAAAGCAAGTTAGATTTAGTACGCCATGTTTTCATATTCGTCTTCTATAACATTTTCCCTTATACAATTATATTTTCTGCATAAAAGTAGCTTGATTTGCTGTGACAGTTACTTCCATACTACTCTCTTCGATATGTGATACAAAAAAAATACTATTAGATTCGTATTTAAATGAAGTTTCCAATGTTGTAATTTTTATTACAGAGAACTCACATTTTATTAGTCAAATTGATGGTCAAAGTTTGACTCAAAATACGGGGGGACCTTACATACCTGAATGGAAGTAATTTTTACAATTGTTGAAGGTTCTAGGACTTATATTTATAGCCAAACCGGTGGTCGTCGCTTCATGGGATTACAATATATATAAATACCGGATTCTATGGGTATTCTAGTTTTGAGCTGCGGGCACTACTACAGATCAGGTCTAACAAGACCCCTCATCGGACACGGTCGGCCCAAAAGATTTTTTGAAACAATTTTGACACACACATGCCCAATTATGTGCGCTTGAGAAGAGGTGGACCCAAAAGGCTAACGCGTCTAGCGCGGCTGATCTCAGCCCAAAGAACCATGTACAATGTAGCCCAGTAGCTTAAGCCCGGTGCTGCCCATGTCTCTCAGCAAGTGGTTGGGACTGATGCTTCGGCTAAGCAGCCAGAGCGAGTTCTGACCCCACTGGTGATGCAGCTCTCGCGGCGAAGTAGAAGTTAGAGCTGAGGGGGGGTTCACTTATCTCATGAGTGCATGGCCGAGTTGTGTGATTACTGTGAGTCGGCATGACATGCCTCGACTGATTGCCCGTTGCTCTCGATGCCTAAGCTTGTGGTCATGTCCTATGGAGTATGCAAAGATGACGTCCTATTCTTTTAAACGCAGCGTTCGGAAAATTGTCGCCCCAGGCAGGATAATTGCCCCTCCCCCTCCTCCAGATGTTGGGCTACATGAGAACGAAGATGGTGATGGGGTTAGAAATAAACCTAGGGAGGATGGCCGGGGTGATGACTCTCACCGTCCCGGCAAAAGGACAAAAAAATGATAAGTTGACCTCACCTCCGATGTCCAGACAGGCACCCCGGTTTCAGCACCACCTGTGCTGAAGGCGGATTTATTGCTGGTCTCACTCAAGGTTGGCTCCCTCGTCTTCAACTCGGCCCCAGGGTGGTTTTCGAGCGACATGGAGGAGGAAGATGAGCATGCCGAGAGGGTTTCCCTACAATGGCAGGATGCGGTGTCGGCACCAGCGGGGTACCCCACGTCTCTACATCGGGAGTTAGCGGACTCCTAGTCTCGCGGGGCTTCACCATCCACGGTGTGCGGGTACACTAGGCCTCTGACATGCGGGTCACTACGCCCCTCACTTGAGCAGCCGGATCCGAGCTCAATCAAACACGGACGATACTCAGGCGAATCGGGCGCTACGTCAGGCAAAACGTCACGACATCGAGCTCTCTATAGGTTTGTCTTTCAATAAGATGCATTCCGTTTTATCCTTTTTTGATGATGATATTTTATCTAAGGCTGAGAGTTTAGGGTTTTTTGCTCCAAAGTAATGATCCAAAAATTGCTACTTCCATTCATGATTTACATGATGTCGAGGTTGATAGAGCGGTAACTATCCTACAAAAAACTGTGGCTATGGCACCCATTGGGGATGATGGTCCCTTGGGGCTGTTCACTCCCTTGTTGTAGGATGTTTCTGAGGACCTAGCACCAGAGGAGGACGGACCATTGGATAGTCAGATGGACTGTCAGGTGGAACCCATGAAAGTCATGCATAAGAGGACTTGAAAAGTCTATGATGTATGAGTGATACACCGCAGTACGCGTAAATGTCATAAAAAAGTTTTGCGAATGAAGGGCCTTTCTAGAATAGCAGAGGTCTTTGGGACTTGGCTAACCACTGTTTCTTAGCTGAGGCATCTTGGGAGCGTAAGTTGGATTTTATAGCCTTGATGGAGACTGGAAGATCCAACTTCTCCCCCTCTTTTTACGTCACTTGTGTGGCGGTCTTGATTATGCTTGGTATTGTCTTCCTCCTAATGGTAGATCTAGACGAATCCTGTTGGGCGTTAACTAGTTATCTCTGGATGTGAAAAAGATTGATGTGGGTGGCTTCTGTATCAAATTCCATGTTCGGTCTAAGGCCGATGGCTTTGACTGAGCGTTAGTAGCAGTCCATGGGGCTGCACAGCTAATCTCAAACCGGCCTTTTTGGTGGAGCTCATGCGCAGTTGTAGTTCGGAGACCCTTCCCATGATGGTGGGAGGGGACATCAACATAATCAAGCGCCAGAAGGAGAAAAATAATGATAATTTTGATGATAGATGGTTGCTCATTTCAGTTCAATCATTGAGAACCTGGAATTGAGAGAAATTGTTCTCTCCGACCAGTAATTCACTTGGGCCAATAACTTGAAGACACCGACCTACAAAAAACTAGACAGGGTTCTCGCTAGTGTTGAGTGGGAGCGAAAATATCCCCTGGTCACAGTGCGTGCACAGCCCAGGGGGATATCTGATCACACACCGCTCCTAATGGACTCAGAGGCGGTGGAACACGTTGGTAATAAGCCGGCTTTTTATTTGAGATCTCCTGGTTCGAAAGGGAGTTTTTTTTATTTGGTCGCTACAGAGTGGTCCCAAGAGAACAAGGGATGCACTCCCACCGATATATGGTAGAATAAGGTCCGCCATCTTCCGCAATTTTTCAGGGGATGGGCAAAGAGTGCGTCGTGTGTTTACAAAAAAGAAGACGAGAGGCTTCTCGCTCTGATCGATGCTTTGGATGTTAAAGCAGAGATTAACCCCTTCAACATAGCAGAGCATTCTGCTAAAAGGTAGGAGGATTGGTAACTTGCTAAGCATCTGTTCAGGAAGGGGATAACAACACTAAATACTTCTATCTGATCGTGAATGGAAAACATGGAAAAAAGAAAATGTTTTAGCTAGAACAAGATGATGGTACGATTGTTGGAGAAGACCATTGAAAACGTACATCACTAATTTCTATAAGCAATTGTTTGGTTCTCCGGCAACCAACTTCATCACGCTGAATGTGGATGTCATAAGTACTATCCCTCAGCTCTCTCCAGAGGAGAATGCCATTTTGACGGATCCATTCATTGAGAAAGAAGTGTGGGAAGCCATCTCGCAGATGGAACATAATAAATCCCTGGCTCTATATGGATTCCCGGCTGAGTTCTATAAGAGATTTGGGGATACATTAAGGAAAACTTGATGCCAATTAATATTTGTGGAACTATACAATGGGAACTTGCCCTTGTTTAAGCTGAACTTTGACATCATTACTCCACTTCCAAAGAAGGAGGATGCAATGAATAACCAGCAGATCTGCCCTATTTGCCTGCTCAATGGTAGTTTTAAAATCTCCACCATAGTTGTCACTAATCGCATAACAATGATTGCTCATAAAGCGGTGAGACCCACTCAGACGACTTTCATGCATGGCCGACACATCCTAGAGGGGTGGTTGTTTTGCATGATACCATTCATGAGTTGCACACAAAAAAGCTCGATGGAGTTATCTTCAAGGTGGATTTTGAAAAAGCTTATGATAAGGTCAAGTGGCATTTCATGCAACAGGCCATGTGCATGAAAGGCTTTGCATCAAAGTGGTGTCAATGGGTTGATACCTTTGTTCAGCATGGCAGTGTTGGCATTAATTTTAATAATGACATTGGCCATTATTTCCAAACAAGGGATTGCGGCAGGGTGATACTTTGTCGCCCAACCTCTTCAACATCATTGCGGATATGCTAGCAGTGCTAATGGCAAGGGCCAAGGAGATTGGGAAAGTTGGCGGTCTCATTCCAATCTTGGTGGACGGTGGGGTGTTCGTGCTACAGTATCCGGATGACACCGTTATTTTCACAGTGCATGACATGGAGAAGGCAAAAAATATGAAGTTAATTATGGGTTTGGTCTCAAAATTAATTTCCACAAGAGCGAGCTCTTCCGCTTTGAAAAGGCCAAAGAAGAAGAGAACCAGTATAAGTAACTCTTTGGTTGCAAGTCTGGTTCATTCCCATTCCGTTACCTTGGTATGCCAATGCATTATCACCAGCTTTTGAATAATGAATTGAAGTGCGTTGAGGACCGCTTTGAAAAAAAAAGCTTAGTAGTTAGAACGGCAAGTTATTGCCCTATGGGTTCGTCTTGTTCTTATCAACACTATCCATACCAGTCTACCGATGTTCATGTTATCATTCTTTGAAATCACAAATGGGTAAGCAAAAGATTGGATTACTATAGATTTAGGTTTTTCTGGCAATGTGATGAGCACAAATGGAAATTTCGTTTGACTAGGTGGGAAATTATCTGTAGACCGAAGGACCTAGAGGGCCTCGGGGCAGAGGACCTTGAGATCAAGCACAAGTGTTTTTTCAGCAAATGTCTATTCAAGTTACTCATTGAAGACATGGTGTGGCAAGAGTTGCTACGAAACACATATCTTAACTCTAAGACTTTGTCCCAAGTGACGGCAAAGCTGACAGGCTCACCATTCTGGAAGGGATTACTGAGAGTCAAGAAAGGGTTTTTCCGTAGAGGTTCCTTCTTGGTGGGAATGGCCTAACCACAAGATTTTTTGAAGACACTTTGGCTGGGGTACATGCCCCTGGGCATTCGATACCCAAGCCAATACAACATTGTTCAGCAGAAAGATGTTTCTATTGCATCAGTGTTGGGGTATGTCCCGGTGAATATTGAGTTTCAGCGGGTTCTCACTAGGGATAAATGGATAGCTTGGTTGCACCTGGTTAATAGGTTGATGATGGCCAACCTGACACAGGTGCCGGATACTTTCTGCTGGAAGCTACACACTTCGGGTGTCCTCTCTGTTAAATTTATGTACCTATACCTTCACCACCGATGGCCAGCCTTTCCATAAAAATTTATTTGGAAACTGAAAGTCCCGTTGAAAAAAAAATGTGGTACTTGGACATAAGAGTATCCTAACCAAGGACAATCTGAGGAAAGGCAGGGGGCAAGGTTGCACAAATGTTGTTTTTGTGACAAGGATGAATCAATCAAACATTTGTTTCTTGAGTGCCCGTTTCCCTCTCTTTTGTGGCGTACTGTCGATGTAGCATATAACTTGCCGCCGCCTACGAGTATTACAAACATGTTCGGAAACTGGTTGGTGGGTATCCATCCTAAGCTGAAGGCTCAGATCCGTGTGGGAGTATGCGCTTTAGTTTGGGCTATATGGAATTATCACAATGATTGTGTTTTTAACAGGACGAAAGTTCCCAATTTTTTGCAGGTCATCTTCAGGGCAATCAATTGGCTCCGTATGTGGTCCTATCTTTGCGGGAGGAGGACCAGGTATCCATGGACTCTAGGTGCAACCGATGGAAGACTGGCACCTAGGGTATATTCAACTGATATGGAGGCGGTCCATTAATAGGATTAGTGACGCATGATACATCATGTAATCCTATTTTATTTTCAGCTGTTTCAGCCTGTTTATGGCCTTAGTTGCATCTTGTACTCCCTTTTGTGATGTTGGATTCCTAAACTATGCAATAATAGAAGGCTGGCATCAATGGATGCAGAGGATGGGGGTTCTAACCCTCTTTTCGAAAAGGAACAAATCTCTTTGAAACCCCTTGTACATGTATATGCTACGTAAATAATAAGAGAAGTGATTCCTCGTATGTTCTTAAAAAAACAATGGCAATTGTAAATTATAGGGTTGACACAGGTCGCATACCATGCTGAAATGGCTGTAGTGGCAGATGTCAATGTCGCTGATGGTGTATGCTCGATCTTGTATTCCTTTTGGTTCTCCGACATTGCTTGTAGTCTTCTGTTGACTATTTTGATTCGGGCAGACAACCCATATCGAATGGAGATTTGGATGCACAAACCAATCAAATATTTTTGCCATATTTTCCAACCTCGATAGCCCTGGCTTTTTAGGTCAACCTGTTACGCAACGGAAAAAAACACGTAGGAGTTACAAGCAGTCCATTATCTGACAAATGAGTTCTGGGCATCCACTTTTGCTTGAAGTGGTTTTGTTTTCACGTATTCTCAATAATCAAATTTGTCTGCATTAATTAAAACTTTCACGTATCCTCAACAAAAAAATATGTCTGCATGGAAGTTTTGCCGTTCCTGACTACTAAACATTTGTCTTCATTTCTGATATGTAATATCCATTAGTTGAAATTTTATTTACGGCTTGCAAATTTTAAGTTTACTTTGGTTAATATGATTAGGGGTATAAATGAAGCATTCCAAGCCGATCTGGAAACAAATCCATCCTACCTGATCTGAATTAATTCGGTGGTTGAACCGTCAAGATATACTTACACCCTCAACTATGATATTTACCAAAACAAAACTGTATTTTAAGCCATGTCATATTTTAAATGTCTAATCAAGCAAAAGAAATAGTTAGGGAGTGTCTATTCAATAACCGGTGATTTGTGAGGCTTGGTGAGGCCACCGGATTACATGATGTGTGTTGGTGCGAGGTCAGGACACATCATCAGGCTTGTAGGTATGGCGACAGCGATCGCCAGGAAAGTGGCTTTGGGTTGTTTCATGTATTTATTTTGTAAGGCTTTGTTGAATAATTTAATAAAGATGGCTGTGTGCATCGCTCGATGCAGAGGCCGGGGGTTATCCGCCTTTTCAAAAAAAAGAAAAAAATTCAAACCATGTCATGTTTTAAATGTCTAATCAAGCAAAACAAATAGTTAGGGAGTGTCTATTCAATAACCGGTGATTTTTTTCTTTTTCCAATAACTAGATTTAAGGAACAAACCTGTAAAAATGAATGGAACAAAATCATAACTATTGTTGGAACAAAAAAAATTACCAACAAAAATCTGGTTGGTGGGAATAAGAAAAATAATCAGCTATTGTTTGGCAAATCTGAATAATTAAACACATCTTTACCGTTTTAGAGAGAGAGAAAGAGAAATGAATGGTGCCACCGTGCCTTCACTTTCTCTGAGAGAAAGGAATGATACGATCACGGTAGACACTAACAGTAAGCATAACATTTTTTTTCCCGAAAAAAGAAAAGCATAAAGATTTCTTAATAAGAAAATTAAAAAGCAGTTCCTCACAAAAAATATCATATATTAAAAAGCAGTTAGCGCATAAGCAAGGCAACCCAAACGGACCTCGTAAAAGAATTCATCGAGCGCATCCTCGGCTTGGAAGGCGATATCGCGCAGCCACACCCGGGTCAACGGGTCGGTGCCGGCCGGGCGCTTCTGGTCGGCGTCGCGGATGAAGGCCTGGAGCCACTCAAGACGGTCGCGCATCAGCATCATGTCATCGCCCACCTGGAGCAGCATGTTGGCCTCGCTCGCCGCCAGCTGCCCGAACTTGGACAGCACCGCCGTGATCGCCGTCTCCGCCATCTCTCTGGCCCCTGTACGTGGTATGTCTCGACCTCTCCCCTAACCAAGTGCTCGCTTTCCTCTGGTGTGGTGTGTGTATGGCCGTATGCTATTTGATCCTCGAGCCTATACATATATATAGAGGCTCGGGACGCCAACGTTTGGCACTCGGCGGCACATGCTCTGCCAATCCTGTCCGGCCGCTGCACTGCCGCGATTCGTGCGCAAAGTATCATTTATTTATTGCAATACAGAGAACAAGTAATGAGAAGGAATGTGCATATACGGCAATTGTACCGGGCCCATGGCGTCGCAGGTACACGTCAGTACAGAATCTTCTGCATCCCCAATCAATGCTTGCATCTGCAGCTATCAATTCTTCAAGCCAGCTAGGTGTGATTGTTCACAGGTGAGAGATCAGTTTCAAACAACTTTTCTTCATCCACCACGCGCGATCATGCTTGAAATTAGGTTGATTCTGTACATTCAAGAAATGACGTTGTGATTATTTTACAAAGATAGCGAATTTTCCTTTATTTTCGAAAAATAATTTAAAATAGATTGTATTCCAAAAAAGTTTTTTAATATATATATATATATATATTACAAAAAGAGTAAAATATTCAAATATTCGAAAAATGTTCATCCGATCAAAAAATGTTTGTCCCTTGTTAAAAAAAGGTTCATACATTTGCAAAAATGTTCATCCCGTGCTAAAAAAGATGTTCATACATTTTGGAAAAATATTCATCCGTGTTAAAAAAAGGTTCATACTTTGGAAAAATGTTCGTTCCGTGTTAAGAAAATGTTGATACATTTCGGAGAAATGTGTATCCCGTGTTAAAAAAATGTTCTTATGTTATGAAAAAGTTGATGTATTGAAAAAAACTGTTCATGTTTTCAAATAATGTTCAGGTTCATTTTTTCCATCGCTTCCACCCCCTCTCATCGATTAACTTGGAATAATCTAAACCAAATCGGTACTTTTCTTTACTTGTCCTACTCATTCCCTTAAAAGAAAAAATAACATGCGTTAATTTATGAAAAGTATCATCGAGCATTGGACGGGAGGATCACATTAATTATGGAGAGTATCATTCTTTTGACGAGAGGATCACATTAATTATGGAAAGTATTATCGAGCGTTGGACAGGAGGATCATGTTAATTATGGAAAGTATCATCGAGCATTGGATGGGAGGATCACATTAATTATGGAGAGTATCATTCTTTGGACGGGAGAATCACGTTAATTATGGAAAGTATCATCGAGTGTTGGACGGAAGGATCACGTTAATTATGGAAAGTATCATCGAGCGTTGGACGGGAGGATCTCTAGAATATGTATGACCCATTGCAACGCACGGGCAATTAGCTAGTTAATGTAAGTGAAGAGTTTGTGTTGGAAATGATGCAGCGCTGAGAACTTTTTTTCACGAATAGTGCGCAAAGCTTGTGTATCTTTTCATTGATAGAAAGAATTAGAATGAGTACAAAGAAGGGTACAATACATGGCACGAACGCAAAGAGGCGTGAACATGGTGCCCGAACAGAGGATACAACACAACTAAACCCACTAAGCTCTGACCAGGAGAGGCAGGCCGAACCAGCATGATGTCCAACATCGCCAAAGCCAACATCGGGGACGCCGCGAGCGAGCAAGATGACACCTTCATGAAGGAAAAGGACATCGTCATGCCACCGCCATGCGATCCGGAGAAACGGACCTAGGGTTTCCCCCGAGCTCGAAGAGGGGCGCAGCTGAAGGCCATGGCAGCACCTCCAAGAAGTGAAAAAGGCACCCGCGAGTGTCGCCGCCGCCAGCACCGACAAGTTGAGCAGGGATTTCTCCCTGGCCTAAGTCTGAGCAATCCCATAGCCGCCGGATCCGAAATCAGAGATGAAGAAACCACCGAGCATTGGATCTGACACAAGGCGAGGCGTGGAGGTGTACAGGGTCGGGGAGGCAGTGCGGTAGAAAACTGACACAGGAAAAGGGATGGCGACCGGCGGCACCAGCAAGCTAAGAACTGGAGTGTAACACCCCGGCCACAGCCACCGGTTCCCAGCCATTACGCCTGGTGGGATCTAGACTGGCCCGACAAACCAACACTACTCTTTCCTGCGCACTTTGTCCTCACTCGTGCGCACCCGAGATCAACTTCTCAGTCGGTCACCCATCCTCAAATCACTTTTGCGGTGTGTTTGTTGGGATCCGATGCATTGTGAGTTTATGATCAGATTATCCATGAATATTATTTGATTTTTCTCTGAACTCTTTTATGCATGATTGTTATAGCTTCGTATTTCTCTCTGATCTATTGATTTGGTTTGGCCAACTAGATTGATTTATCTTGCAATGGGAGAGGTGCTTTGTAATGGGTTCGATCTTGCGGTGCTCAATCCCAGTGACAGAAAGGGACATGACACGTATGTATCGTTGCTATTAAGGGTAAAAAGATGGGGTTTATTCATGCGTGAATTTACTTTGTCTACATCATGTCATCTTGCTTAAGGCGTTACTCCGTTCTTTATGAACTTAATACTCTAGATGCATACTGGATAACGGTCGATATGTGGAGTAATAGTAGTAGATGCAGAATCGTTTCGGTCTACTTGTCTCGGACGTGATGCCTATATACATGATCATTGCCTTGGATATCGTCATGATTATTTGCTTTTCTATCAATTGCCCAACAGTAATTTGTTCACCCACCATATGCTATTTTCAAGAGAGAAGCCTCTAGTGAAAACTATGGCCCCCGGGTCTATCTTTATCATGTATTGAAAATCCTAAAAATACCTTGCTGCAATTTTACTTTATTTATTTTATTTTGTATTTTTGTTCGATCTATCTATCTATCACCATACAATTTAATCTTGCAATTAACCGCCAAGGGATTAACAACCCCTTGTTCGCGTTGGGTGCGAGGATTTGTTATTTTGTATGCAGGTACTGTTAACGAGTTGTTGCGTGATTCTCCTACTGGATTAATAATCTTGGTTTCATTACTGAGGGAAATACTTATCTTTACTGTACTGCATCATCCCCTCCTCTTCGGGGAAATCCCAACGCAGCTCACAAGTAGCAGGAAGAATTTCTGGCGCCGTTGCCGGGGACACATCATCAATATCTATCAAGTACCTACGCATAAATTTTCATCTCCTTGCATTTATGTTATTTGCCTTTGCCTCTCGTTTTCATATACCCCACTTCTAATTTTTTTTTTTACAAAAACACAAAAATATTTTCATTTGCTTACTTGCTTTTATTGCCATGACAACACTCAAGAACAGAAAGTAAAACAAAAATTTAAGATCACTATGGATCCTCATCCACTTGCTAATCTTTTCAAAAGATCCAATTATAATGAACCAATTGCTAGTGAGTTGAGTGCACTAGATTATCTTTATGAAGTTTTGCTTGAAATTCGTGAACCTAAAAATTGTGATGAAATGTTAAAAGAAGAAATTTATAAGGTGATTCACGATAGCTCCTTGAATGAAAAGCATGATTGCAATGATTTTATTATAAATTCTATTAATGTCAATTGTGTTAATGATATACAAAACTACGAGCTTGGGGATAATTATTTTGTTATGTCCACCAATCATTGTAATGATTGGGGTGATGCTTCTTATGATCTTGAAAATTTATTTAAGCCTCGTAATGAATATGTTATTGATAATAATGTTTGCAATACTATTAAAAGTGGGTTTGGAAGAGCGTCAACTTTAGGTAATAATGATCCCACTACTTTGGAGAATTATCAATCTTATGAAACTTTTGATAAAAGTGGGTTTGGAGAGGTCATGGCTTTAGTTGATGATAATCCCACTATCTTGAAAGATTATAAAACTTTTATGCATGTGGATCATGAAGATAAAATTGTTTATGATAGCTATATTGTTGAATTTGAGTATGATCCTACATGTAATTATTATGAGAGAGGAAAATATGGTTGTAGAAATTTTCATGTTACTAAATTACCTCTCGTTATGTTGAAATCATCAATGTTTTATTCTTCTCCTTTGCATATGCTAGAAATTGCTTGCCTTGATAATTTGTTTGCTTATAAAATGCCCATGCATGCATAGGAAGTATGTTAGACTTAAATGTGTTTTTCACATGCTACATGATGCTCTATTTGTGTTTCAATTTTTATCTTTCATGTGAGCATCAATAAAATCTTAAGCCTATCTAATGGCTATAAAGAAAGAGCTTGTTGGGAGACAACCCAATATTTACTTTTTCTGTTTTTTTTTTGTGCACACAATTATGCTACTGTTATGATTGTGTTTTATGTTTTAATTAGTGTTTTTGCCAAGTAATTCCTTTGGGATGATTTGGAAAATAGTATAATTGATGTTGTTTGGAAAACAGAAAGTTTTGCGTCCAGTGCTGGAATTTAAATTCTGTACTGGAGCGTCAGAAAAAATCTAAATTTTTTACACAGTATTGGTATATGAATTCCCAACGTTGTCCTAATTTTTCAGAATTTTTGGAGTTACAGAAGTATAGCTTTTAAATAGATCTTTACAGACTGTTCTGTTTTAGACAGATTCTGTTTTTGTTGCATAGTTTGCTTATTTTGATGAATCTATGGATCGTATCGGGGGGTATAAGTCATGGAGAAGTTGGAGTACAGTAGCATTATGCGAATATTAAATATGAATCAATTTACTACAATACTTAAAGTTAAATATTTATTTGTTATACTAATGGATCTCACAAAGATTTTATTGAGTTTTGCGTGATTGAAGTTTTCAAGTTTTGAGTGAGATCACGATAGATGAAGGAATAAGGAGTGGCAAGAGACTAAGCTTGGGGATGCCCAAGGCACACCAAGGTAATATTCAAGAAAGACTCAAGCGTCTAAGCTTGAGGATGCCCCGGAAGGCATCCCCTCTTTCTTCTACCAACTATCGGTAATTTTACTTGGAGCTATATTTTTATTCGTCACATGATATGTGTTTTACTTGGAGCGTCGTGTATTATATGAGTCTTTGCTTTGTTTGCTTTTTAGTTTGTCACAATCATCTTTGCTGGACACACCTATTTCAGAGAGCCACATGTTTATCATGATTTGTTAGAATACTCTATGTGCTTCACTTAAATCTTTTGAGCTAGGCAGTTGCTCTAGTGCTTCACTTAAATCTTTTTGAGCACGTTGGTGACTATATTTTGAAGAAATATTTGAACTCTCATGCTTCACCTATATTATTTTGAGAGTTGATAAGATTAAATTTTGAAGAAATATTTGCACTCTCATGCTTTACTTATATCTTTTTGACAGTTGATAATAGTAATGGTAATTTGCACAAGATATGAATTTGATCCCAAAGTGATGAATATTCAAGAGGGATATAATAAAAACTTTCATGAAAGATCATTGGATATGATAAGTTTGATTCCTTGCATTAGTTTTGCGATATGGAGATGATAATATGTGAGTCATGTTAGTGAGTAATTGTGATTTAGTAAGAATATTGGTGTTAAGGTTTGTGATTCCCTATGCATGCACATAAAGTCAATAGTCATGCAACGAAATTATATCCTACTTATGGTGCATTATTCGGTGTTAGTTATGTTCAATGCATGTTTATGACCGTTTTCGCATTTTGATTGGTCGCTTCTCAATATATTTGCTAGCCTTCATTTGTACTAAGCGGGAATACTGCTTGTGCATCCAACTCCTTAAACCCAAATTGTGCCAAATGAGTCCAACATACCTACCTATATGCGGTATTTCCATGCCGTTCCAAGTAAATTTGCATGTGCCAACTCTAATTTTTTAAAATAATTTCCGTTTTGTGTGCCCGTACCGCTCATGAAGCGGCAGGGGGTGGCCAATATTTTCCATGCTAGGTGTGTTATTCTCACGATGAGTATTTATTCACTTGTCATTACATGAGAGAGTGGTAGGTAATAGGGATGCCCAGTCCCGAAATGAAAAAAATTAATATGATGATAATAATAAATTTCTTGGAAAGTATTGGTATGGAGGCCACCCGTGGATACGGCTAGCCATGGATTGTGAAACAATGGTGGAAAGAAAATAAACTTTATTTTCTGTTTGGGAACCGCCTATAATGTGTCTAGCAAGGAAGATATTGGGAATTGTCGGTCGTTTTCATTGACAGGAAAAACATGCCTCTCAAAATAATTTTATCTCTCTAATTTAAGCATTGAGCTCTGGCACCATTGCAAATCTCTGCTTCACTCTGCGAAGGGCCTATCTATTTACTTTTATGCAATTTTTATTTTTATTTTGAGTCTCCATCTTCTCTTACAAAGCACCAACTAGAGAGCACTATTGTCATACTTGTGCATTGTGTGTAGCTAATATTTAGTGTGTTTCATGAATGGATCAATGATTGAGCATAATGGGCTAGGGATAAATTTCTTTAGCGTTGATATTTTAAAAGGCATGGTTGCTTGTTAGTATGCTTGAGTATTTATGTCTTCATGTCAAATTATAGACTATTGCTTTGAATCATTCAAGTCCAAATGTCCATGATACAAAGAAAAGAGTATATGATGAATGTGATAGGTAGCATTCCACGTCAAAAATTTAGTTTTTATCATTTACCTACTCGAGGACGAGCAGGAATTAAGCTTGGGGATGCTTGATACATCTCCAACGTATCTATAATTTTTTATTGTTCCCTACTATTATAATATCAATCTTGGATGTTTTTTATACATTTACAAGCAATTATATATCATTTTTTGGGACTAACCTATTAACTTAGTGCCCAGTGCCAGTTGCTATTTTTTGCCTGTTTTTGGTTTTTCAGAATATCAGTACCAAACGAAGTTCAAATGCCACAAACCTTTTGGAGATTTTTTTTCTGGACATAAGAGACACTAGAAGCTTCGGGAGAGGGCCAGAAGACAGAGGAGGTGGCCACGAGGCACCAGGGCCCGCCCTGGTGCCTCGTGGGCCCACCTCTGCTCCGTTTGACCTAATTCCACCTCTATAAATACTCTAAAATTGGGAAACCAACAGAGGAGTCCACGAAATACTTTTTCCACCGCCGCAAGTTCCTGTTCTCGAGAGATCCCATCTAGAGGCCTTTTCCGACACTCTGCCGGAGGGGGATTCGATCACGGAGGGGCTCTCCATCAACCTTGCTGCCCTTCCGATGATGCGTGAGTAGTTTACCACAGACCTTCGGGTCCATAGTTAGTAGCTAGATGGCTTCTTCTCACTTTTTGATCTTCAATACAATGTTCTCGTCGATGTTCTTGGAGTTCTATCCGATGTAATCACTTTTTGCGGTGTGTTTGTTGGGATCCGATGAATTGTGAGTTTATGATCAGATTATTCATGAATATTATTTGAGTTTTCTCTGAACTCTTTCATGCATGATTGTTATAGCTTCATATTTCTCTCCGATATATTGATTTGGTTTGGCCAACTATATTGATTTATCTTGCAATGGGAGAGGTGCTTTGTAATGGGAGAGGTGCTTTGTAATGGGTTCGATCTTGCGGTGCTCAATCCCAGTGACAGAAAGGGACATGATACGTATGTATCGTTGCTATTAAGGGTAAAAAGATGGGGTTTGTTCATGCGTGAGTTTACTTTTTCTACATTATGTCATCTTGCTTAAGGCGTTACTCCGTTCTTTATGAACTTAATACTCTAGATGCATGCTGGATAGCGGTCGATGTGTGGAGTAATAGTAGTAGATGCAGAATCGTTTCGGTCTACTTGTCTTGGACGTGATGCCTATATACATGATCATTGCCTTGAATATCGTCATGATTATTTGTTTTTCTATCAATTGCCCAACAGTAATTTGTTCACCCACCGTATGCTATTTTCAAGAGAGAAGCCTTTAGTGAAAACTATGGCCCCCGGGTCTACCTTTATCATATATTGAAAATTCTAAAAATACCTTGCTGCAATTTTACTTTATTTATTTTATTTTTTATTTTGTTCGATCTATCTATCTATCACCATACAATTTAATCTTGCAATTAACCGCCAAGGGATTGACAACCCCTTGTTCGCGTTGGGTGCGAGGGTTTGTTATTTTGTGTGCACGTACTGTTAACGAGTTGTTGCGTGATTCTCCTACTGGATTAATAATCTTGGTTTCATTACTGAGGGAAATACTTATCTCTACTGTACTGCATCATCCCCTCCTCTTCGGGAAAATCCCAACGCAGATCACAAGTAGCACGCGCTGCCCACAAATGAAGTCGTCGCTGGGAAACAACCACTATTGCCTCAACATGCCACCACGCCAAAGCAGCCACTGCAACTCGAGGGGACGGGGGTGCCGCCGCAGATGAGGGCTACCTGCATGAGGTAGGTCCGCAACTGGCCGCAGTCCGCCGGAGACGAGGCAACCCACCTGCGCCTAGGCGGTCCTGCAAGCTCCGGCCAGCATGGTGCCAGCTCGGCCGCAGCGGCTGCACCTACACCCCGTCCAGCAGCACCGTACGCAGCAGAGAGCTGGGTTGCGCCGCCGGGGGGAACTGCAGGGGAGCAACAGCAGGGCCGAGGCTATAGCATGTCGCGGCACGCGCCGGATGGCACGGGGGAGTAGCAGCCGGAGGGGACCTCCTAAACCGCGTTGAGATCAGATCTTGGGGGAGGCAGGGGGAGGCGAGCATCGCCACGGGTGGACGGATCCGCCCCGACGCAACCATCCCCGGGCTCAGCATGGCTACGCCGGCGAGCCCTCCGGAGGCGGCGACGCGGGGGGAGGGTCGAGGAGGGGGCCGTTGGTGGTGGCGGCTAGGGTTTCCCCCATGTTGCCTTGGGGGAGCGATGTGGGGGATCCTTTTTCAAAATTAACTTCCTTCGTCGATTCCATTGATTGCCAAGCTTTGGATTGCTATTGCTAACAGTATTACAGTCTGGAATTTCTAGCCTTTACAGATTACGTGCTACTGCTAATAGAACTAAAGATTGAAATGCTCATACAACGATCAGGAAGAACATTAATTGGAATGACACATGCTTGAAGAATAGGGGCGCTAAACTGGGGAGGAAGGGAGGGGGAGCTCAAAGATTCGGTGGTGTGTGACAATGGAATGGGAAAGAGGCTTGTTGATTGGAGTGAACAATATACGTCCAGTGGGAACAAAGAAATTTTAATAAAGTCTGTCGCTCAGGCTATCCCCACATATGTTATGAGCGTTTTCAAACTTCCTGCCTCAGTTTGTGATGACTTGACTCACATGATGAGACAGTACTGGTGGGGTGTTGAGAGAGGTAAAAGGAAGATGGCGTGGTTGAGCTGGGACAAATTAATGTTACCAAAAACAAAGGGAGGCATGGGCTTCCGGGATATGCATTCTTTTAATCAGGCGTTGTTGGTGAAACAGGCTTGGCAATTCATTGATAACCCAGGGAGTTTATGTGCGAGGTTGCTCAAGGCAAAATATTTTCCTAATGGGAACTTGTTGGACACAGCCTTTTCTGGCAATGCATCTGCAGTTTGGAAGGGTATTGAGTACGGATTGGAGCTGGTTAAGAAGGGGATGATATGGAGGGTGGCAGATGGGAATTCTATCCGAGTTTGGAGGGATCCATGGATCCCTAGGGGCCCATCTTTTCGCCCAATTACACCGAAAAGGAACTGCAGGTATAATCGTGTGTCTGATTTCATAGATGAGAATGGTGCCTGGATCAAGGAGCGACTGGACGAGTGTTTTTGGCAGCCGGATGTGATACAAATTCTCAAGATCAGAACCTCACCACGGCGCCGAGACGATTTTCTGGCTTGGCACCCGGAGCAGTCCGGGTTGTTCACGGTTCGTAGTGCACACCGTCTGGCGACACTACAACATGATGACGAGTTTACTGGTGGTGCAACCAGTGCGCATCCGGAGGGCGAGCGGCCGTTATGGAACTTGATATGGCAAGCTAGTGTGCCGCAGAAGATGAAGATCATGGCATGGAAAGTGGTGGCTGGTGCATTAGCTACGGCAAAGAACAAGGCATACCATCACATAACCACGCGTGCTGTGTGTTCTATATGTGGGAGGGAAGAGGAAGGGACACATCATGCATTAGTTACATGCATGTATGCGGCTGAGCTATGGGATGCAATGGGTAGATGCTGGCCAATTCCACGCAAAGAGGAGGTTCTAGACACTGGTAACGATTGGCTACTACTACTGCTAGCAAACTGTTCAAGCATGTTCATTGTGCTAATATGGCGTATATGGCAAGTACGGTCCGATGTAACACACGGAAAGGAGGCTACGCCAGCTGCTGTGTCCGCAGACTTTCTTGTCAGTTATATGAATTCGATTCAGCTAGCAAAAAATTATTCAATGGATGATATGATCAAAGGGAAGATGGTAGTGATGGATTATGGGGATCGTCCGTCGCATCAACCGCTGACCAGGGTGCTACAGTGGCCTGCGCCTCCACGCAACACGGCGGCACTCTCGGTGGATGGGTCTTTCATGGAGGAGGATGGTACGGTGGCAGCTGGGATGATTCTATGGAGACATGACGGTACTGTGATCTTCTCAGCATACCGCTACTTGTTTAACTGCAATGATGCTCTGGAGGCGGAGATCCATGCTTTGATGATCGGTATGGTGTTTGCACGACAATATACGGAGCAACCGGTCTGGGTGCAGTCTGATTCGTCTACTGCACTTTCTTGTTTATCTAGTACTAGTTTAGATCGCTCGGTTTATGGTCATTTAGTTGTTGAGATTAAGTCCTTAATGATCAATAGGGTGTTTATTCCTCAGAAAATTCATAGGTCTCAGAATAGTGTTGCAGATTGCCTGGCAAGGTATAGTCGCTCTGAGCGAGCTACGGCTGTGTGGCTCGACAGAGGACCCCCATGTATTGAGGAACTCTTGCCGTCGGATTGTAGCCCTATCCATTTGGAATAAACTAATATTGATCTCGCGAAAAAAAAGATGAACTGCTGAGGAGAAAGTAGGTGAAGGGCCAGACGGTTGGGGAGCTGGCGGATGAGAAATTAAGAGGATGCGACGTAGCGTGGACCCGCTTAGAACAGGATAGAAGCCGATGGATAATTCTAGGTATACACCGGTGATGAGAAGTATACCATAAGCACAACAAATGTACTAATAGGGACGCATGAATCACGGAGAGAATTAAAGGTGCAGATAAGGGGGGTGGGTGGTTGGACAAGACACGAGTGCACTCAGGTATTTCCCTATCTCTCTCTCTCTCTCTCTCTCTCTCTCTCTCTCTATATATATATATATATATATATATATATATATATATATATATATATATATATATATGGTGGGTCTATTCTACCAACATTCTTCTTATTCTGCCAAAACCGTTCAGACTAAAAAAAACAGCGAACCGACCACCCACCCACCCACCTTGGCTGCCTTCTTCGTCCCACTCTGCCCCCACGACCTCCACTTCGTTCCCACCTTCCTCTCGGTCCACGCCTCCACAACCCACGTTCTTCCCCTGGTGAAAATCCACACTACCTCCTACCTCGTTGTTCCTCCTCTTCCTCCCCGCCGGCCGGTGCGCCTCCGCTCCCTTCCGGCCGGCACAGCCCCTTCCTCTCTCTCTCCCCCCCACAGGGCCGACAATGGCTAGGAGTCGCCGCCTACCTCCACCATCCCGCCCCGCCCCGGCCGCGCGCGGCGGCATGGCGTTCGTCCACGCGTGCCGCTCAGCTCCTTCGACGGCAGCGACAGGTACGCGTCCTGTCCCTCCTTCGGCGCCGCGTCCCCATCCCGCTCCCTGTCGACCTCTCCCCCCGGGGCCCAGCCTCGCCCGCTCGCCGCCACCATCCCCGGTGCGTCTTCCGGGGAGAAGATGGGAACTCGGAGTAGGCCGTTGATGTGTTCGTCGGCGCCAGAGGAGGCAGCGGGCTGGAGGAGGATGGCGGATCCCGTCAGGCTGCCGCCCATCTCTACCTTCCTCCTCCACTATGCGCTAGCCGGATTTGGTCGTGTGCCCCTCTCCTCTCCGTTGGATCTGCGCCGTCGTGGCTGCTGGGGGCCTCACTGCACCGCCACCTACCGGATTTGAGTTGCTCCGCCACCGGCCCTCCCCAGCCGCCTCTCCTCCCCTTCTTCTCCTCTGCCTCGTTCACAGATGCAGGAGCTCCGAGGGTGCTCCACGCCGCCCGCCCTCCCCTCTTCTCCTCTAGCACCGCTGCTCGCCGGCAGTAAACATGGGGTGCCCTTCTACAGTTCAGGTGGGATAGCAATGCGGTTCAGTGTTATTTGCATTTCAGATTTGCGGTTAAGTATGCGGTTCGGCGCGCATGGTCGTGCGATCCGCCACATCCTCATGAGCCCATCTTATTTACTCTTTGCAGTTCGGTGGCGCCTAACGTGCAGTGCGGTGGTGCCGGCAAAACGATGAGGAGGACGATGGTGTGTGCCTTGTGGTTCGCTGGCTATCTCAGGCGGTTCAGTTTGTATTGCGCTTGGTTTGTTGTTTTGATTTAGGAATTTTGGTGCGGTTCACTTGTCCTGGTGGGACAGTTCTCTATGTACTCGTGCACAAAAAAAAAGAAAAATAAAGTGATAAGTAACAAAAAAAACAGTGATGTAGTATTTTTATTGCCTATTTGCGGTTCATTTTTCCGAAGAATACAGTTCACTGGCCCTGTCCCCCAGAGGTTTGAACTCTAAATAAAAAATGTTAGAAAAAACAGTAGTTCACTACGCTCAACCTAGCGGTCCAGAAAGCATTTAAATTGGACAGAAAAAATCATGTAGTTTACTTTGATACCGTTTGCGGTTCACTTCCTATACAGTTGCGGTTCACTTTTGATACTGTTGCGGTTCACTTATGCCCAATGTAAAAATCGCAAAAAAGTAATGCGGTTCACTTCGATAGCGTACGCGGTTCACTTTTCGATAGTGTTGTGGTTCACTTGCCCTTGTCTCTGCGGTCCACTCTCGTTCGTAAAAAAGTTAAAAAAGGACAAAAGAAATCATGCAGTTCTCTTGACCGTCTGATGCAGTGCGGTTTTCCATCGAAAGCAGTGCGGTCGGCCGTCTGATGTTGTTCATCTCGTAAGTGCAGAAAAATGTTACGGAAACAACAAAAAACGTAATGCGGTTCACTTCTCGATAGTGTTGCGGTTCACTTAGGCCCGATGTGAAGCGCGGTCCACATCCTCGCATGGGAAAATTTACAGCCTGACAAAAATAAAATTAAGAAGTTCGCTTGACCGTCTGATGCAGTGCGGTTTTCTGTCTGATGTAGTGCGGTTTTCTGTCTGATGCAGTTAACCGTCGATTTTGGTGTCGCGAAAAACGGAGTGTCCGCATTTCGGTAAAATCAAAACTGCTCTTAAACCGTAAGAAATTAGAGAGAGTGTTCTACATGAAAAAGTTGCGCCTCGTCGATATCCTTCCAACGGCGTATCATTTGAATCATTCCGACCAGCGGATTGTAAAAAATCGCGAAAAAACGGCCACTGCCACCCGTCGTCCGCCGCACCAGTTTCAAAATTAATTTAAAACCGTAAGGAATCTCAAAAACATTTCTGCATATGAAAGTTGTGCCTCGTCCGTAGCTTTCCAACGGCATATCACACGCCTCGGTTCGACAAACGGTTAAAAAACTGGAGTGAAAACAGTACCGAAAAATTGCAAAATTTTGAAAAAACAGAATTTCGCGATTTAGTAAATTTGAAACTGCTCTTAAACCGTAAGGAATTAAAGAAAATAATATATGTAAAAAAGTTGTGCCTCGACGATATCTTTCCAACGGCGTATCATTTGCTTCATTCCGACAAGCGGTTTGCAGAATAGATATTCTGCCCACACTTCCGGTCTATTCTGCCAATATTGGCGGAATAGTTATTCTGCCCACATTTTCGAACTGCACGCTCAACGCGAGGGCACTGCACTTTCTGAAGCAAGCGCACTGCAGTACTGAGTCGAGTGAATTTCTCGTCGATAAAACTGTACGCGACTTTTTCTGTACTGTTTTCGCTTCAGTTATTAAACCGTTTGTCGGAATGAGGCGTGTAATATACCGTTGAAAAGTTATCGATTAGGCGCAACTTCGCCATGTTGAAATTTTTTCAAGATTCCTCACGGTTTAGGAGGAGTTTCGAAAACGGTGGGCGCCCGATGAGTGGCAGCGAGCGTATTTTCGCGTTTTATCGCAAACCGCTTGTCGGAATGAAGCAAATGATACGCCGTTGGAAAGATATCGTCGGGGCGCAACTTTTTCATATATATTGCTTTCTCAAATTCCTTACGGTTTAAGAGCAGTTTCAAATTTACTAAATTACGAAATTTTGTTTTTCAAATTTTTTCAATTTTTCGGTACTGTTTTCGCTCCAGTTTTTTAACCGTTTATCGAAATGAGGCGTGTGATATGCTGTTGGAAAGCTACGGACGATGCGCAACTTTCATATGTAGAAATTACTTTGAGATTCCTTACGGTTTTCAACTAATTTTGAAAATGGTGCGGCGGTTGACGAGTGGCAGCGGCCGTTTTTTCGTGATTTTTTTACAAACCGCTGGTCGGAATGATACAAATGATACGCCATTGGAAAGATAATGACGAGAGGCAACTTTTTCATGTAGAGCACTCTCTCTAATTCATTATGGTTTAAGAGCAGATTTGATTTTACCGAAATACGAACACTCTGTTTTTCGCGATACCAAAATCGACGAGTGAACCGCATCGGACAGAAACCGCACTTCTTTAGACTGAAAATCGCACTGCATCAGACGGGGCAAGCGAACTGTATGGGTTCTTTTGTCCTTTTTCTAAAAAAAATTATGAACGAGAGTGGACCGCAGAGACGAGGGCAAGTGAAACACAACACCATCGAAAAGTGAACCGCATTGTTTTTTTATCGTTTTCCAAACAGTTTTTGTACTTCACATTGGACGTAAGTGAACCGCAACACTGCCGAATGTGAATCGCATTAGTTTTTCTTTATTTCCCTATTTTGTTACGATTCACTTTGGGTCTAAGTGAACCGCAACACTTTTAAAAGCGAACCGCAACACTTTTAAAAGCGAACCGCAAACACTCTCGAAAGTGAACCGCATTAGTTTTTTGTACTATTTTAAATGTCTTCAACGAACACAACGTAAACTTTTGTAAATACATTTTTTTTACAAATGAAGTGTACTTCAATGTCCTTCAGAGTGGACTTTTTATAAGACCGGAGTGCACTGCATATTCCTTTCTTTTTTCTCTATAGAGTTTTTGGTATTCCCGTAGTGCACTGCATATTTTTTTTGGTTAATAATGAAGTATGCACTGTGGGGACAAGGAGAGTGGACTGCATTTTTTGTTTGCACGCTACGCATTACACACAAGCATTCATCCACATCCATTTTCTACTCTCATTTCCTCTCTGCATTCTTTCAAACAAAATGAACTTCTCTTTAAAGGAACAGTGATGCTCTCTTCTCCATCGTTACTAAGTGCACATCAAACAAAAACTGAAAAGAATTTTGGGTCCCTGGATTTTTTTGGGCAACAGAACACAATGGAGTTCATTTTTCATTTGTGCGTGTCGAAGCCAGAGTCGAACTGCACCCTGTGAACCAACCGCCCTGCAGCAAAACCAAAAAATGAACCAAAAAAAGTCAACAGATGTGGGATTGCAGTGTGTCGCCCTGTGGACGGCATGGTCACGACGACGGCTTCCCCTCACGAGAGCAACTCCTCTGTCCCTTCAGCGAACTGCAAACGGCAGCATGGCCAACTACAGAGAGTGGCTACTGAACTGCACGGGAATTGCACGCCCGCGACATGGCGTGAATCACATCGACATCCACTAGGAACTGAACGGTCAACTGCATCACACTGTCGCTTGGTGAGGAGATCGTCAGGGGGAGGATGGAGGCGTGCGCAGTGCTTGTGGAGAGGCAAGCCGGGACCGAGCAGCTGCCACCGTCATGGCCGGTGCGCCGTGAACTGCACGGCCGAGTCGACAGAACGGCGGGACACGAGTCAGCGAACTGCATGACATGCAGCTGGTGCTCCTTCCTCAGTGAAGGAGGAGGGGAGGTGGAAAACTGGGACACATGGGCAGTTCGCTGGAGCCGCACTGCAACACCTCGGGCGACCGAACCACGTGGAGATCCGAGGCGAACTGCACGGGAGTGTGCTGGCTAGACGAACTACATGCAGAGTGCCCAAAGGAGTGCATGCCCGCATCCCCACATCCGAACTGCACGAGTGTGTGGCCGGCGGGAGGAGCTTGAAGATGAGAGACTGAGCACTTCCGGTCGGCGGTGTCAAGGAGGGCGGCGCTCGACTGTCGAGCAGGGCAGAGGAGGCTTGCCGCGGCCGGATCCGTCGCCGGGCCTTGTGTTGGAGGAAGGCCTCGCCATGGTCAAGCCCGGGCCGAAATGGATCGGATGCCGGGAGGTGCGCTGGGCAGGGCCCTCCTGTTGGCTGCGCGCGTAAGGCGGTAGGGAGGTCGCCGGGGAGGCGCCGGGGTTGGGTGGTGGCTGCGCGCCGCCGCTGTCTGTGGTGAGCAGGGCGGACTGGATCTCGTCGGGATCCGGTGCCCCTGATGCGGGAGGTGCGGCACGGCGGCGCGGGGGAAGGTGGCGACGCAGCTGGGGAGGTGGCGGTTCGGTGGCGCGTGGGAGGTGGCTGCGCGGGCCTCTACGGGCGGCGCTGGGTGGGGAATGTCGATGGGATTGGGGGAGGAGCGGGGGGAGGAAGAAGGTGGAGACGAGAGGTTGTGGGAGGAGGGGAAGGGGTGGGTAGGGTGGGTGGGCCGGCGGTGGGGGTGGGTTCATTTTTGTTTTTTGGGTGCGTGCAGTTCAGATCGGCTCGGCTGGCTCTGTGGTGCGCGTCGGGTCTGTTAGGTGGGGTGTTGGCAGAATAAGATTTTTGTGGGCAAAATAAGGTCTTAAGGGGGTTGGTAGAATAGACCCACCCTATATATATATATATATATATAGGCAAAATACATCCTACTACCGGGTGTAGTTACACCCATATCTCATATACTACTATGTGGTAGTATATATACTACTTTATCATTTTTAGTATGTTCATATACTATATCTAAGATACTCCAAAACGAGTTATGTGAAAAAATTGCATGTAAGCCCATATTTTTATCATATTTGTGAAATACGTACATATTTATACGTAAAAAGGAGTATGCTCAAAATATGATACATACTACCTACCAAATAGTATATATACTACTCAAACATTCTTACATACTACATACTACACGTACGTACTCTCCAATATAATAGATACTACCTACAATGTACGAAACCAAAGTGGGAGTAACTACACCCGGTAGTAGGAAAAATTTGTCATATAAATATATATATATATATATATAAAGAAGTTTGGTTGGTGGAGTCGAGACGGAAAGGATGCTACCATATCTCGCCGGGGGAATAGCGAGCACGAACAAACTTCTTTTTATACTCAGATCCAGATAATTTAGCGATTAATTAAATTCTAAATAGATGGGGATTATTGGATTGGGTTGAGTTAGTGATTCTTGGACCCGTTATGGCAGGATGAGTGTGCCGATCAGATGAATCCATCAACGGTTGGATTGGAAGGGTGCAAGTCTTGCCTTTTCAGACCTAAGAATCAGGGTTCAAATCTCCATAATTGCATGTCAAAGTTTGTGCCAAGTCTTTTCTTTTCACACCTGATAATATTTCAGCATCGAAGTAGACTTGTCATTGGATTCATTAAGTTGATTTGATTACTCACACTAGAATACTACTATCAAACCCAATGGTATAGGGTATCAATTTGCTTTAGTGCTTGTAGTCGTCGCTAGGTGGTTTACGGATCTGGATGTAATTTTTATTATTTCTGGTGTTCATTGTACTACCATGTTTGAAGATAAATAGATCTGGTGCCTTCACATGATAATCATCCCTCTAGAAAGTGGTCCATATTTGTGTTTTCATGACGGTGGTTCTTCGAATTGTCGTTGCTGCGGTACATACTACTCCCTCGGTCTAGTTTGTGAGTTATATTTTGATTTGAAGAGGTGACCAACGATTAGTTAAACGCCACGCAAAAAAAGATTAGTTAAACAAGTCTTCAACTTGTGCATCTGCACGGGCTAGTTATTTTAGGAACTATTAATAGTAGAAATTTTATTTGAATTTCTATTACAGAAAAAGCTTAGAGGTATGCATGCGAAAGATTTTACCTAACAAGTAGGGATAGATGATTTAATTGTATGATTTTGGATTCACATTCCAATTATACCCTAGCCCGGTGACTTTGGATTTGCATTTATTATTCATCGAGGTTAGGACTTGAGATGATTAGTAAAGTTTAATGAGGGAAGGCTGTAGATAAAGATTCAAAGCATGTGAGGAATATCAACATATCAAATAAAAAAATTCAACATGGCACGATTAAATGCGATAAAATTTAAAACCCACCTAGAATATACTAATTCATGCTGCATGATAGAGTCTCCATGTCTAAATCACATGGGAACGGCAGTTGATAGATCAAGATAGCAAATCCAACGGGTACATCAGTTATGACGATGTGTTCACTGTGAGAATAGAAAAATATACTCGCTATTAGTGTTTGCTAGTGGGGTTTGTGGCAGGCTGTTGGCGCGGCAGACATGCATGATTGCCGCTGTGGCAGGGCTGCATGTAGAGGAACAATAGGTGTGGGTTCAAACTATTTAGGAATAGAGGACGATGATGATGTTAACATGCTAGAACTAAAATATTGACATGCAAGAACAATTCAAATTCTTACCAAAACAAAATCCGATGAAAGAAAATCTACTAATTTGAAAACAAAAACAGTCCTTTGTTGAGTAGTAAAACACACTTTATAGCATGTTCAATCAGATGTTTTTTAATTAGAATTGGAGTGGAAGTGAACTAAAAATAAATAGATCAAAGTGTATTAACGCTTCAAATATGCCAAAAAAAGAAAAGAAAAATTCTTTCGCAAAGCTCAGTCATCTACTATTCCTGCATTTATCGATTCAATAGATTCCGTGCCAACACAAGAGACAGCCCTTGACTGCGCCTACTTACGCTAGGAGGTGAATGTATACACACTTCGAGTCAATTGATAATCAGGGTTCAGATCTCCATAGTGCTATCACTAAACCATAAACTATTCACTAGTGCAAGTCTTATCTTTTCAGACCTAACAATCAGGGTTCAGATCTCCATAATTGCATGTCAAAGTTTGTGGCAAGTCTTTTTTGTTCACACCTGATAATTATCAGCACCGAAGTAGACTTGCCGTTGGGCTCATTAAGTTGATTTTGTTATTTCAATATGGACTGCATACAGACTGAAATGAGTGAACAAACACACTAAAACTTGTCTATATAAATCTGATTAAAAAAATTAGAACATCTTACATTTGTGAACAGCGGGACTACTATCAAACCCAATGGCCAGATCTTAACTTTTCATACCTAGCAACGCGGTCCAGATCTCCAAACTAAAACACTATGTGGTATTAATTTGCGAAAATGAGTTGGCGCCCACACATCATAAGCTGCCCACAATTAATGTCACATCGCAAGCATCGAAAATGAGTTGGTTCACGCGGTGGATCATGGGTGGCTAGAATAGTTAAGGTCACATGGCAAAAAAAATTGAGAAAAACATGGCAATTTTGTTGTGACAAAAAAAAGAGGGGATACGGTGCCGTTCACGAGGCCCAGATGTTTCTGAGAAGAAGATACTACTGGGCCTGGTTGCAAATCTATTATCGGCCCTGCGTCCTGCCGTCTCGGTCCAGCTTGCTCCGAAGCAAGCAAAGTCAGAGAGAGCCCGAACCGAATTCGATTTGTTTTTTGGTTCTTTCCCCTCAGCGCCGCCGCCTCCTCCGCCGGCCGCCGCATCCGCGTCGAGGCATGCCCGGCAGCCGGAAGAGCCCAGCCGCGGCTCCGTTCGCCGGCTTATGATGCACATTCGACTCGCTCTATATATAAACTGTTGTCGTCGAGTCAGGTGGATTTCAGACTGAACACCTTTGTTGCTGCTGCCGCCGCCTTGCAAGAGAACTGCCGCATCAAGGATCCTAAGGAGTATCTGCTTGCTGTTTCTGGCGACAAGGACACCAAGAAGAAGCTCAAGTCTACTGTGGGCCTAAGATGTATGATTTGTTAATCAGTAGAGCCAAATGTGTTGGTCTTGTTCAAGAATAGCTGTGCCATAGATATTGAATAGAGACTTGTTTTGGCAGAGAAAGACTCTGAAGCAGGAAGCAAAAAACAACAAAGATGAGGATGAACCTGTTATCTACCTGAAGTTTTGGAGGACAAAGTTTTCGGTGAGGTATCAAAACATTCTGCTGAGGCCATGGCTGTTTGTATATTTCTGTGACAGGAGCTGACACCTCTTTCTTTCTTTCTCAGCTTAGTTCGTGGTCTTTTACTTTCCCAATTCGTTACGAACAGTCAGCTCAGGAGGTCAGTTGTGTTTAATCTTTTGGTGCTTTATTATATCTTGACATGTAGCATACTTATTTGTCATGTGCAAGTGTGCAGCTGTCGGCGGTTTTACATGTGTTGGTGGTTTCTTTGCAAGTTTCTTCTGCTTAGTTTTGGAATAGATAACCTCTTATCATGTTTTAAGGAAATACTTATTCATCTTTTTGTTACATGTAGTTTTTTTGTTCTGTCTTGAGCTCTTGTTCATATTTTTCCTCTAACAAATGATTTCAGTCCTCCCATTTCCATCAGTCATCCAAATATGATGCTGTTTATACCTATCTGCTTGTGGAAATTAAAACATGTTGCTAAATAGGATCTTTCTGTTGGAAATGATGATGATCTTAAAGACTAAGCTATGGTTACTATGTTGTGGCTATTATGTTAGTGAAAAAATATCTGAACTGCTACAGTAGGCACTGCCTACTGTAGCTAGCTAACCAGCTGAGCTGCCCTGATTAGGGGCAGCCCTGCTCCAACCAGGTGTTGGCCCCCCTGGTGCCCTATGCAATAAAGATAGGGAAAGATAAAATGATAAGGTGAGCTGGGGTTGCTGCGGTTGCTGCTCTAAGTCACACACACACACACACTCACCTCACTCTCTCTCTCTCATTTTGCTACTGATCAAGCAAGCATAGGTAGCACTGGGAATGACCAATACAGCCATCAGACTGAGCTGCTGGTGGTGCAGATCAAGTGGTGGATCAAGTGGAGGTGATGGCAGGGTCATCAGAGCAGAGTAAGTTCACCTCCTGATTATTTTTAGTGGCTCAAACCAGTGTTAAATGATCCTGAGGTTACAACAATGGCACCAGAGCCAAGTAGCATTAGGTTTGAGCCCTACACGCTCAAGTTTATGCTAAAGATTAAAGGGCTCTTCCTGTTTAAAATTAAATTCAAGCTATTCTTCATGTTTAAGTGTGGCTTGAGTTTAATTGAGCCTTGTGAGGAACAGATCCTGGTTTGATCTGTTAATTTTAGTTAAAGCTCAAGCTGTTCTTCATATCTATGCAAAGCTGGAGTTTTATTTAGCCCTAAAATTTTAAGCTTCTAGCCCTAACAGATCAGGTGATGGTCTTGGGTTTCAATTTTATGATGAACTGAAGGGGACTGAAGCTGTTATGCAAAATCCCCAATTTTGACAAACCCTAGAATATGGATTCCTTCTGGTTCTTCCCCTAATTAGCATCAAGGGTTTCTATTCATGCTTTAAAACAGAGGGGAAATGAATTATTTATATTCTAGTCCTAAGGATTTCCCCAATTTGAAATCCTTGCTAATAAAATTACTTAATTTCTTGCTGCAATTGATGTTATGGTTTCGGATAAAGCTCAATTAAGTGGGGATTGAGGTGATTTGAGGCTAACCCTAATGCAATCCCCAACTGCCGAAACCATGATCCATAAAATTCCCCAATTCGCAGGAACCCTAACCCTAATCATGAAATTTTCCCAAATTGGGGTAAACCCTAATTCTGATGATGAAATTAAAGGCAGTGGATCCTACCTGGGAGCTGTGGTGCTCGTCGCCGCTGCGCTGCGTCACCACAGCCGCCCTACAGGCTCACCTGGGTCTACCCCTGTGCCGCCTGTGCATCCGTTGCGCCGGGTGGCTGCTGCTGCTCTCCTTGTGCACTTGTCGTCGAGTAAGGGGCACCGCCATGCCAGATTTAATGGCGCCTCACACCGTTGCTGCTGCGGGACGCCCGCACACTCGGTTGCGTCGCGCAGAACGCCGGCAAGCCCCGCTCGACGAAGCCTCATGCAGGCCAAAGCCGCACGGGGCCCCGGCGAGTGAGGCTCACCGGCGCTGATGCTCTCCTTCGCCGCAGCTGGCCTCGCTGCTGCGTCGCCCTCCTCGCTCTGCGCTCGCAGGAAGAGAAAGGGAATCGGGGGAGGGATTCGCTAGGGTTCCAGGGGGTGCTGGCTGGGCTGCGCGCGGTTTTGACCGATGTGGCCGGCAGTTTGGGCTGGGCCAGCAGGCCACTAAGGCCCAGGCCAGCAACGTCCAGAGGGGAAGGGGGAGCAGGGGGAGTTGGACTGGGCTGGGCTGGATTTTCTCTAGCTCAGCTCAGCAGCAAATGAATTTTGCCTAGAAAAAATATATTATTATTATGCTTTGGGCAAAACTTTCTGTTAAGGGCAGAAATAAACTCAGGAAAATATGCCAAATATTTTTCTTACTAATGGTTGTATTTTATGCTATTAAATGAACATTTTAGGGCTCAATTTTATGCACAAATTATTATGGCTATTTTTGGTAATTTAATTATTTAGGTATTTAATTTCTGTTATATTTTAATATGTCAAGCCATGCCATGGTTGAATTATTTATGCTGAAAATTAATTATGTCTAGTTAATTTTACTTTTATGGCATTTTATTTTGATCATGTGAAAATTATTGTGATCATTAAGGAATAATGCTTCCGTTGCGAAATAAAGTTTAATGGATCCTCAAATTAAGGGTGGTTTTATGTCTTGTCATTCTAACCAAAGTTGTTTGATGGGCATTCATACCGCAAAATTCTTATTAATTCGTTTCACTTCTGGCCAAAGCTGATGTGAACCGGGTTGATGAAAGAAACTAATGAAGTGAGGATCATTAAATTATGGCTTTTATTTATCAATTTGGCCAAAGCTAATTGATGAATATTTTTCCACAAAATTTTGTTGTTCATTTTCATCTCTGGCCAAAGCTGATTTGAATTTGATCAATAAAATTTAATTATGATGATGATGATGCTTACTAAAGCATTTTGAATTTTCTTTTGCAGCACCTAATGTCGCTCATATTACTAGAATGCTTAATGGCATTAAGCAACTTAATGGTAGCAATTATGCTACATGGAAGGAGAAGCTTGAAATAACGATGGCCTTACTTAATGTTGATTATGCTCTCCTTAATGATCCTCCTGAGGCAACTAAAGAAAATGATGAAAATTATGATGCCCTCAAGAAGGATTATGATGTTATGAAGGTAAGTGGGATGATTCAAATCGCAAATGCCTTATGATGATAAAGGGTTCCATTACACAGAGTATGAGGGGAGCCCTTCCTGACTGTGAAACAGCTAAAGGGTATTTTGCGAAGATTGAGCATCAATTCAAAGGGTCTTCTAAAATTTATGCAACAAGTCTCATCAGAAGACTAATTGATGAAAAGTATGATCCCACTGGAAGTCTTCGAGAGCATATCATTAAGAAATGCAACATGGCTGCCAAACTCAAGACCATGGAAATGGAAATTTCTAATGGCTTTCTTGTGCATTTTATTATGTCATCTTTACCCCAAGAATTCTCGCCCTTTATGATCAATTATAATGTGATGGACTTAAAGTGGGACGTAGATGAAATGATGGCACGCTGTGTGCAAGAAGAAGAAAGGCTGAAGGCTGACAGGATTGAGCATATCAATCAATTCAGGATTTCACAAAAGAAGAGGTACAATAAATTTGTGAAAAATTATATGAAGCCCAAGCCTAATAAATTTAAGGATAACGGCCAGTCTTCTAAAAGCTCTCAACAAATGAAGCCTGAAAAAGCTCCTAATGAGGAAGGGAAAGATCCCGATGGATGCCACTTTCGTGGGAAAGGTGGGCATAAGCAAAAGGATTGCTTTGGCTTCAAGAGATGGCTCAGAGATAGAGGTACTGATGTAATTACTTTTGTTGAAGAATCCCTTTATGTTAATTATGCCACCAATACATGGTGGATTGATTCAGGTGCAACGATTCATATTTCAAATTCATTGCAGGGATTTCATATGAGGAGGACCCTAAAAAGAGGGGAAATAACCATTAGAGTTGCTAATGGTGTTGAAGCTGACGCCGAGGCCCTTGGAGATTTTACTCTCATACTTCATACCGGCTTCAAGCTTCTACTACATGATGTTCTTTATGTCCCCTCGATGAAACATAATTTGGTTTCTGTTTCATGCTTCGATGATGATGGTTATGCTTGTCACTTTGGGAATAATCAATGTATAATTATGTATGACGGTAATAATGTTGGTCTTGCCTTCAGACAAGACAAACTTTATGTAATTTCCCTCTGTGATGATGTGAATAATGTGGGTTCTACCTCGAATATGAATATCAATACCAAACTCAAACGTGATGATAATGAGACTTCTTTGAAATTATGGCACTATTGGTTAGGCCATATTTCGAGGGGGAGGATTGAGCGTCTCATTAAAGATCAAGTTCTTCCTTGTCTCAATTTTTTCGGATGCGAATATCGATCATTGTATCGATTGCATCAAAGGAAAATATGTCAAGCAAATTAAGAAAGGTGCAAACCGAAGCACGGGAGTTTTGGAATTAATTCACATGGATATATGCGGTCCATTTAATGTGAGATCGGTGGATGGTTTTAATTCCTTCATAACGTTCACCGATGATTTCTCCCGTTATGGACATATTTATCCCATTAAAGAAAGAGCAGAGGCATTAGACAAGTTCAAGATTTTCAAAGCTGAGGTTGAAAATCAAAGTAACAAGAGAATTAAAGTTGTGAGATCTGATCGTGGTGGTGAGTACTACGGCAGACACACTTCTTATGGCCAGATTCCTGGACCATTTGCAAAATTCTTACAGGAAAATGGCATTATGGCCCAGTATTCAGCATCGGGCAAACCTCAGCAAAATGGGGTGGTTGAAAGGCGGAACCGCACTCTTATGGATATGGTGCGGAGTATGTTAAGCCACTCCACTTTGCCGGTAAATTTATGGATGGAAGCCCTTAAGACAGCAGCACATATTCTTAACAGGGTTCCCAGTAAATCGGTGCCCAAAACACCATATGAATTATGGACTGGGAGGAAACCAACCCTGGATTATTTTCATGTATGGGGCTGTCCAGCCGAAGCAAGGATTTTCAATCCAATTATGGGAAAATTAGACCCCAACACAGTCAGTTGCCATTTTATTGGTTATCCTGACAAATCTAAAGCATATCGGTTTTATTGTCCAAATCAGGTAACAAAATTTGTTGAAACAAGACACGCTATGTTCTTGGAAAGTGATATGATGAGGGGGAGCATGACACCCCGGGAAATAATTTTGGAGGGAAAACGGAAATATGTCCCGACTCCAATAATTCAAGAACCTATTTTCCCGGTGTCTGCTGATGTTGCACCTCCTGTTGGAAGGACTGCTAATGCAATGCCTACTGAGACTCCTGTAACTGTTTCTGATGTCACACCTGATGATGTTTCTATTGAAAGTTCTCAGCAGCCTCCAATTGTTGATGATGTGCCTGTTAATGAACCTCTTAGAAGGTCACAACGGACTAGAAAGCCTGCTATTCCTGATGATTATCTCACCTACATGAGTGAAGATTTGAGTGAGTCGGTGGTGGACAATGATCCTATATAGTTTAAGGAAGCTATGCAAAGTGAATTTTCATTTGAATGGCTTAATGCTATGAAAGATGAAATGAAGTCCATGAGCACAAATTAAGTATGGGACTTAGTAGAAATTCCTAGAGGAGCCAAAACAGTTGGTTGCAAGTGGGTCTATAAGACCAGACATGACTCCAAAGGGAATATCGAAAGGTTTAAAGCAAGGCTCGTGGCAAAAGGCTTCACTCAAAGAGAAGGGATTGATTATAAAGAAACATTTTCACCCGTCTCTACTAAAACCTCACTCAGAATAATTATGGCACTTGTTGGTCATTATGATTTGGAGCTGCATCAGATGGTTGTCAAAACGGCATTTCTAAATGGTGATTTACGTGAAGATGTTTACATGGCACAACCGGAAGGTTTTGTTATGGAAGGAAATAAACATTTAGGATGTCATCTGAAGAAATCCATCTACGGCTTGAAACAAGCATCAAGGGAATGGTATCTTAAGTTTGATGAAGTTATAAGGAAATTTGGTTTGAAGAAAATAAAGTGGACAATTGTGTTTATGTTAAGTTCAGGGGGAGTAATTTTATCTTCCTGATACTGTATGTTGATGACATACTTTTAGCCAGCAGTGATAAAAAATGCTGCTGGAGACTAAGAGGTTTTTGTCCTCTATGTTTGATATGAAGGATCAGGGTGAAGCAGCTTATGTTTTAGGAATTGAAATTCATCGGGATAGATCCAGAGGGATCTTGGGGCTATCTCAGAGAGCATATATTGGGAAGGTACTAAAAAAGTAAAGTATGCATAAGTGCTCAGCCTCGCCTGCTCCTATTGTTAAGGGCGATAAGTTTGGGACTTTTCAGTGCCCAAGAAATGATTATGAATCTGCGCAGATGAAGTCAATTCCTTATGCCTCAATTGTTGGAAGCATTATGTATGCACAAGTGTGCACTCGCCCTGATTTAGCATTCGTGACTGGGATGCTTTGTACGTACTGTCGGGCAATTCGTTATCCTTTGGAAGCGTCTTCTTTATCATTTTCAGCAACTTTTCAAATCCCTTGTCAGATACACCATTCTCTGCCTTCCATTGCAGCAATTCCAGTGTGATACCCAGTTTTTTCTTGTCATCTTCGCAATTTGGGTACAACAATTTTTTGTGATCCTCTAACATGTGCTCCAACTTCAACCTCTCCTTTTCACTTTCGCAGTTTCTCTTTGCATCAGCAATGGCCCGACCAAGATCATCAGCGGGCTCATCTGATGCCTCTTCTTCAGCTTCCCCCATTGTATACCATCGTATTCAGGGAACCTAGGATAGTTGTCATCATCCTCTTCTTCTTCATTGTCTTCCATTATAACCCCTCTTTCTCCATGCTTGGTCCAACAGTTATAGCCGGACATGAAACCGGACTGAAGCAGGTGGCTGTGAAGGATTTTTGAGGTAGAGTAATCCTTATCATTCTTAGAGACACCACATGGACAACACATAAAACCATTCCGCTTGTTTGCCTCAGCCACACGCAGAAAATTATGCACGCCATTAATGAACTCGGGAGAGCGTCGGTCATCGTACATCCATTGCCGGCTCATCTTCATTACACAACATCGAAGTGACCAAATTAATACAAGTTCATACATAAAGTTCATACATACTTCTCATAAAACAACATACAACTATCTAGCTAAAGCATTTAAATGCAACAACAAATGCGATCAAAATCGCAACTAAGGTAATAATTGATCCAACAGCATAATGAAACCAAGCCTCTTTATTAATGGCATATTTTCTAATCTTTCTAATCTTCAAGCGCATTGCATCCATCTTGATCTTGTGATCATCGATGACATCGGCAACATACAACTCCAATTTCATCTTCTCTTCTTCAATTCTTTTCAATTTTTCTTTCAAATAATCGTTTTCTTTTTCAACTAAATTTAACTTCTCGACAAGAGGGTCGGTTGCAATTTCCGGTTCACATACCTTCTAGATAAAAATATCTATGTCAACTTGATGGGCATAATTGTCATAAACATGAAATGAAAGAAATAGTTATAAAAGATAATATACCACATCCGAATCATAAACCGGACGAGGCCCGACGGGGACGGATATCAAAACCATGGCACTATATATAACAAACAATCATACAAGTAAGAAACTTATACAAGTAACTATCTAAATCATACAAATAATTTTTTTTTACAAAAAGGATAAGAACAAGAGGCTCACCAAGGTGGTGCCGGCGACGGGACGGCGCGGGCGATCGACGGCGGTGAGGACGGGGACGGGAAGGGCACTAAGTAAACCACACCTACACATATGCAAACTAAGAAGTTAATTTGAGCTCAAATTGCATATAAATCAAATAAACTCCCACATAATTACTCCCAAACTAAAACCCACAAATCACTATACTTATAGAGCATGAAACGAGCTAAACTAGCAATGAGAGATGAAAGGATGAAGTTGCTAACCTTTTAGAACCCTTGGATAGATGGGGTGCCTCCAATCTTGACAAATCTTGGCAAAAATGGAGGATGAACTCGAGCTTGGGGAAGGAAACAGAGAGGAGAGAAAGCTTGGACTCGGGCTGGACGAAGCAGCTTTATATAGGGAAGACTTTAGTCCCGGTTGGTGATACCAACCGGGACTAAAGGTCTATCTTTAGTCCCGGTGGGTGATACCAACCGGGACTAAAGGGGCTCGCAGGGGCCCCAGCCTGCCGCAACCTCTTTAGTCCCGGTTGGTATCACCAACCGGGACTAGAGGTCCCATTTGAACCGGGACTAATCCTGGCCGTGCCCCCGTCCGCTCCTAGCCGTTGGAACCGGGACTAATGCTCACATTAGTCCCGGGCCCAAACCCGGCCGGGACTAGTGCTCCGGATGAAAGGTCTGTTTTCCACTAGTGCGGTCCTCCCGCAGCTCGCATGCGGAGGCCACTCGGGGGTCGATGGGGGCCAAATCCGGCACTTTGGGGCTGCCGAAGGGGAAGTTCAGCCGCGCCGTGGGGCACACCGATTGGATTTCATACGCCCGCGCTGCCCGCGCCACCGACTGGTACGAGTCGATCCAGATGTGGCGGTGTTTTTCGCGGTCCGTAATCTCGGCCACCCACGTTGCCCATGGCTGTTGCCGCATGCCGAGGTACCTCCTCCGACGCCGGTGGCAGGCCAGGGAACCGGGAGGAGGACGCGCCGCCGCGACCTCGGGCCCGGGACGGCTGCGCGTGGCGGCGTGGATCGGCGCTTCTAATCGGCGGTGGGGACCTACGGCGGCTGGATCCGTCCATTTGGGCGGCGGGGCGGCGCTGGAGTGCATGCGGGGGCGCGCCGGCGGGGATGCAGGGTGCTTGGGCGGCGGCGGAATGGATGAGGTCGAGCTGTAGGATGGAATTTTTTTTACTCAAGCGGTGGGCGGCCGAGTATATTTAAGAGTCGGGGCGGCCGTGGAGTAAATTTTTTAGTCCTCTAACGCGTATAGGAGATCGGTTATGTGCGGTTTAGAGGAGCAAAACCGGAATTTTACTCCTCTAACGCTTTAAGGGATCGGTTAGAGATGCTCTTTTTTTTTTTTTTTTTTGAGGGAGTTAGAGATGCTCTTAGTTGTTTGTGTATTTCTGTGACAGGTGCTGACACCACTTTCTTTCTTTCTCAGCTTAGTTCGTGGTCTTTTATTTTCCCAATTCGTGCCGAACCGTCAGCTCAGCATGAGGTCAGTTGTGTTTAATCTTTTGATGCTTTATTATGTCTTGACATGTAGTAGCATACTTATCTGTCATGTGCAAGAGTGCGACTGTCGGCGGTTTTACCTGTTGGTGGTGCATATGTTTCTTAGGTAGTTTCTTCTGTTTAGTTTTGGAATACATAACCTCTTATCATGTTCTAAGATAATACCAGTAGTCGCAGACAAGCATGCCAACTAGTAGGAACTTTTGTTGCTTTTTCACCGTGCCTTGAGCTCTTGTCCATATTATTATTTTTCTAACAAATGATTTCAATCCTACTCCCATTTCCATCGAAATCTCATGTTGTTTATACCTATCTGCTCGTGGAAATTAAAACAAGTTGCTAAATAGTATCTTTTCTCTCCCTTTGCAGCTGAAGAATTACAAGGAGATGGGCTTGGTGATGTGCGTCAAAGCCGAAGCGATTCCTTTTTTCTTTTTTCTTTTTTTGAGGGGGAAGCGATTCCTAAGTTCGGCAAGAAGTTGGAGGCTTTGGTATCCGAAAATAGCGGGTCTGTCTTTGCTCGTAGGAGAAGAAGGCCCAGGTTGAATTTTTATGCTGTCCACATAGTACAAGAACCAATGCCCACCCCACCTTGCAATTGCAGTAGGAGGAACAGTACTAACACCAAATTGATTTCTAAAAAAAAATACTAACACCAAATTAAGAAGGAAAATAAGATGGAAAATCCGGCATCCAGCACGGCATCTTCCTAATCCCTCCCCAGCGATCCCCAAGCATCTTCCGCTGATCCGCACCTTGTCCTCACCATCCAATGGTCCAGATTTAATCACCCACCCTCCGCCTCCCCAGCCCCCATTAAATACCTCTGCTCTCCACCTTCCTGCCCAGTCCGCTCACTCGCTCCTACCCCAGACGCAAACAGAGCAACCACGAAGTGACGAACCAAGAAACGCCGGCGATCGATCGAGAGAGAATTCGAGATGGACATCCTGGAGCAGCCCCTCGAGGCCGTCGCCTTCCGCATCCACTCCCTCCCCGAGGTCGCCGCGGCGTGGACCTGCCTCGCCGCCGTCCTCGCCGCGGCCACGGCCGCCGGCGTCTGGCGCCTGCGGTCCTCTACGGCGACCTCGGGTGATGTCTCCAAGACTTTGGTAGAGCTAGATACGTCCCCATCGATGATGTTGTCTCCAGAGACGGAGAGATCGCTCGGGAGATCGTCTGAGCCGACGTCGTCGTCGCTGCCGGCGCTGTCGCCGAGGGAGAGGTACACGGCGTACTACCACGACAGCGGCTGCGTAGGATGCTGCGATGTGGAAAGCGGCGAGGAGGCGGACGACGATCAGGATCCGGAAGATGACGATGGCGTGTACGGGCCGCCGGAGGCGGATCCTTTCGAATGGGAGGTTGTGAGGCCTCTGTTGCCTCTCATGCCGGCGACAACTGCAGATACGGGCGGGTACCTGAGGCCAAGGGCGCTCAGTGGCAGCGTCGTGCGGCTGTGGGATCAAGGCGCCTATAGGAGGTTCATGGCGGCGGCGGCGGCAAGCCAGAGGCGGATGGGCAGAGCTGGCACCGTCTCGAGCTTCTGATCACTCGAAACGACTGTAGAGCTTTATCTCCCTCTTTTTTAGATGAAACTGGCAATAAATTATAATCTTAGATGGAAGCAAAATGCTTCTGTAGCTTGATTAGATAGCCGATGTACTCTGCACATACAATTAATGTTTTGATCCAATCAGTTATTGCTTGCAACTCGAGTGTCGAGTTCCTCTGCTGAATGCTAACGACGCCTTGCGATTTGTAACACCTGTTGCCTTGCAAATGCTACTAGTTACCATTGGCAGTAACAGAGTGGCTACTAGTGACATGAATCAAATAAGAGACGATGCGGATGGACACGGTGAAGCCAAAAGCTTATTTTCCTCCATAGCTGTAGCTGGCACCAACCTCCATACTGCGTATATGCGGGCGCGGCTCAAGCTTTGAAGTGGAGTGAGCCTTGCGTCACGGCCTGGAATGACTGATGATAACTTCTGTGGCCCGCCTGACACCGACGGCGCGGGGCTGCGGCGGCATTCGTTGGTTCGTTCGGCGGCTTGTCCTGTGCGGGGGCGGACGAGCAGTTGTGAATGGCCCAGGGCGGACGGACGGACGTTCGGTGGTCGGATCTCGTCTCGCGGTGGTGTGTCAGTGTAGATGGAGCTTTAATATTATTTATTTATTTTACCTACTAAAAAAGGGAAAGTTTCTGCCCGTCCGTCCTAAAATTACCCTTGAAGTTGGCACTAATTACCCATTATGCCACGCATAAGTGAGGGAAAAATAGTTCGTTGTCGTTGCACCAGCCATCGCCTTTGTTCATGTACAGCACGATCCGGTCAATTATCACAAGCATATAGCTAGCCCACTGGCTAGACCCTCGTATCCCAGTTCCACCCCCTTTTTCTTTCTTTTCTCTCTCAATTTCAGTGGGCGTAAGATATAGTTGCCTCGCCTAAAAGCGTCACTTAGCAGATGGGCTGCACGATGTGGCAATTTCGGCCCAGCTACTCTCTGTTTAACTTTTTTTTGGCAGATTCAAATGCTTTTTAAAATATTCATATCTTTCAAACTGTAACTTCAAATCTAACATGTTATATATGAAAATCCCTCAGAAAAATGTGTAGATTTCAAATATGATATTATCTTGCATGTTAATTATTTCTAAAAGTACGTTTAGGATGCAACCTTAATTAATACTTTTTATATGGGGTATTTTGGAATGCCTATTATATATGTTTCCTACCACATTTAAATTAGAGTAAAATACACTGGAGGTCATAAAAGTATTCCAAGTGTGTCAAGTAGGTCCTAAAAGTTCGAAATCGTTCACGCGGGTTCTATATGTGTATTTTACCCGCGACATTTAGGACCTACTTGACACACTTGCAATACTTTTAGGACCCGCGGTGAACGACTTACACACATTTAGGACCCGCGGTGAACAATTTCAAACTTTTAGGACCTACTTGACACACTTGGAATACTTTTAGGACCTCCAGTGTATTTTACTCTTTAAATTAAGTAGATATGATAGTTTGATGCTCTTAGAATTGGCACCATAGAGGATGTTGATTCCTAACAGCTACCATATTCTAAAGGTTACAATAGGTACATAAATCACCCTCTTTATTTTGCACAGTGCACAATAACCAACCACTATACGATGATGTACACTAAACAGCTGATACGAGCTTTATGTAAACAATTGGCTTAACGATGATTTCCATATTGTTTGAAACTGTGCCCATAAAGTCTCTTTAAGAATATCAATGTTGATATGCAACCTTCAATATTTGGCATGCATGTTCTTACAGATTGATTGTTTTCGGTGAAGTTGTCTAATATGTTTGCAACCAAATTAAGTCTTGACTTGGATTACAGTTGCAAACACATATATCGGTAAGACAAAGATAATGCTATTATGCACAGGTATCATTGAGTACTAAAATGTACTTTTCTATTTTCATCCTAATGCAATATTTGTTGGGCATCACTGAGGAGGAACGCCAACAAAGGCGTAAAGAGATAGCGGCAACTAGGTAGGCATTTCTATTGTCTAATAAATTGGAAACACCTTGAGTACACTTCAAAAATCATCGCACCTTTATGTTTTTGCGCAACACCACTTATCATGTTGTTTTTCATGTGCATCATAAAAAAATTCAAGGGATTTGCTAATGTCGTCGGGTGTGTGTATGAGGGATGATTTTTTTCTACCGTTGCAACGCACGGGCATGTTTGCTAGTCTATATCTATATCTATACCTACTAATAAAAGACTGTGCGTTTCTCCGATTTTTTGGTCCATTCACCTAACTATATATAAGGAAATTTTTGTATGTCCACATAGTATATATTGATTTATTGTCTGCTGCCCGCATGGGCCTGGTCCGCATATGGGCTTCAGCCCAACGAGAGGGAGGCGGAAATACTCGCTTGCATGAGGATTTGAACTCGCGACCTCCAATACAATACCTTACGAGGTGACCAACTGAGCTAGATCAGCCTATGTTGCGCAGGAACGATTGTTCTTCCTATTAAATAGTTCCCAACTTTTTGCATGTCCCTTACGTGGGCTGGCTGGGCCTGTCCGCACCGCAGCTAAAAATATTAGCTAAGGTGGGGTTCGAGCTCATTCTAGACGTAGGCGCACGTTGGTGCAAAAAAAAGAAGAGAGGGTTCGTATATATTTAGTCCCACCTCGCCCCCTTCCACACAATCCGACCAATTTATATACATATGTGGGTTGAAATCAGTAAGCCACCTCAAGAATCAATAAGAAACGTCTGTGAGAACGAACAGGCTGCTCAAAAAGAAGGAATTAATGGAGAGGAGAGACCCGGGATTTGGAATTTAATGGGAGAGAAGAGACCAAGAACAAACGGACTGCTCAAATAGAAGGAAGGAATGGATTCGTGAGACATCGTGGTGGAATGAAGGAATTAATTGAGAGCCCGATTAAATTGGCGCTCATGCGCACGCAGTTGGCAAATTAAACGGGATTTGTGATTCGTGATCCCGATTATATCGGTGGCTTGGATGGCAGAACAAACGATTATCCTCCAACGATGTAGTTGATGAGATTGTTTCCTGATGTTTATATGTTCATGTGCCAACTAGCTTTTTTTTTTTGAACACAGTACAGACGCAAGCATTCATATACACGCGCATACACTCACCCCTATGAACGCACACACGCACACCCTACCCCTATGAGCACCTCCGAGAGACTGAGCCGGCATATCATCTTGAAATTTACGAAGTCACCATAGGCACCTCGTCGTCGACGGGAACGTCTCCTCCCACTGAATGCGCATCGCCGGAAATCATAAAATAATTTCAGGAATAAATGCGAGCACCAGGATTTGAACCCTGGTGGGCTGGGGATACCACGGTCCCTCTAACCATCCAACCACAGGATTCAATTGCGATAACTAATGATGGTTGTCCAAGTTGGTATGGCTAGAAGTTAAACGTTTCTACGGTGTTTGTTTTGTATAGCTCATAACCAACTCAACTTTTGTTTGTTGCTGTCCAATTGCAGAAGACAAAATCAATTTGACAGTTCGGGTCTACTATACTAGTACACTACATCCCAGTTACATCCTACAATTCACCTATGAAATCATGGATGACTAAATTCTACCATTCACCTATCAAAATAGTGGATGACATTTGGACCAGTGAAACAGTGAACTAGCGTTGGACGTTTAGACCCAATGCCCGCCTACGCCTTGCTTGCTCCAGCTGCATGGTAATTTATGCCTTGCAAACATGATTACTTACATGCAAAACACCATGGTAAGTTTGATCCGGGATTTTTTTTTGTTAAAACATCGGATTCTATAAGTGCCGAACGTACCATGTTTTGTGCTCCCGTCCCGAACGCCCTCGTTTCCGTTGGATCGAGCGCACCTATCTTGGGGCACGCAACTCACCACGTCATCACTGATGTATCGTTCGGAAAAATAAACATCCATCCCGAACGCCCCCTCCCGCACCCTGTCGTACTCCCTTCCCTTTTACTCCCCACTCCTCCATCTTTCCCCACTTCTCTAGTCTCTCGAGCAGTTCGCCGGTGTTAGGGGAGGTGGTGGTGGTGGTGTGCGACATGTATGGGATGCAGGGGTTTGCGGCGCGGGGAGGAGATGCTCGCGCGCTTCTGAGTCGGGGCTCGCTGTGCGGCGACCGGGGCAGTCCGGCGGTGACGGGAGCGGCTTCCGGTGGTTCGGTGCTGCGTCTGATGTCGGCAACGCGGCGGAGATCGACGACATGGTGTAGATGTGGTGGTCCGTGGAGGTAAGCAGTTGCTCGCGAGAGCTCTGGAGCGATTTTGACACGCGAGCTGCGGCAAGGGTGTGGCGGCGCTCAGCAGAAGATGGCGCAGGGTGCGGCGGCGAGAAACGCGGCGCCGGCGAGGCCCTAGCTGTCCTCGCGCACTCGGGAGGCTCTGCCCTGCGAGGTCGCGGCGGCGGCCTCCGGCGATAGTGGAGCAGCAATAGAGTGCATCAGATCTCGTAGCGAGGAGCAGCAGCAAAGGTGAGGGCGCCGGCGTCGGCGTGTGTTGAAGCGACGTTGACGGGGCGGCACTGCTGTGCAGGTCATCCAATCTTCTCCTATTCCCGCTTCAATCATTTTGCACCACATCGGCATCGAGACGGGGATTATTGCTTCATCAGTAGTTCGTGCATCGTCAGAGATAGATGCGTTAAACATTGTGGGACTCATCACGATGCTACAATTCATTTTTTAGCTTGCTTCACAAATCACAGCATGATTGTTTCTAGTTTCGTCAGTGTGTTATCAAATAATTTGCCATGTTATGTAGACAGTTTTTGTTAAAATTTTGCCATGTGTGTCATCAGTTTTTCAGTTTTCAGGAAATTTGCCATGTGTTTTCAGCAAATTTTGATAATGTCTTACAGAAGAAACCTTTTTTGTTAGAGTTTTCTCTTTGTACCACTCATTTTTATTCAAGTTTTGTCCATATTACTTTAAGTTGGCAAATTTGTTTATTAAGCAGGAACCATTTTTGTAGACATATGGGATCAGTAAAGTGTTGGTTTTGCCGAATGTTTTAGTGCTAACCAAGGCAACTATAGGGTCTCAGTGACGGCAATTGACTACTTTTCTATAATGCATTTTTTGTGATGGAATCTTTTCGATGTGCTGCCATGGCAACTAAAGCGTGTTGCCATGGTTACTTTAAGATGTTTTTGCCATCGATGAAAACTTCTATATGTACATGGTTACTTTAAGTTGGCAAATTCAGAAACCTATGATGTGTTTTGCCATGGTTTGAATTTCCTAATATATCACCCCTAGTTTGAAATTTGCCATTATTTAGAGTACAAACGTTCTAATTTTTGCCATATGGCAAATTTACTTCTCATTTTGCCATGGAAATTTCATGAAATTTCATCTACATAATATGACATTTTTGTGTCAAAACGAATGGACTAATCACATGGTAATTTATACTGATTTTCGTTTTCTCTAGGACATGACAAATTTAAGTTAATTGCCATGGCAAACTTACCTTCACGTACACGGCAAATTTACACTACGGGCCATGGTAAATTTACGTTTTATTTTTTCCATGGCAATTTCATGAAATTTCATCTACATAATATGGCAATTTTTTGTGAAAATGAATGGACTATTTACGTTGCAATTTGTATGGATTTTCGTTTTCTCTAGGACATGGCAAATTTACTTTTAATTTTTGCCATGGAAAATTTAACTTAATTGCTATGGCAAAGTTAGTTTCACATACATGACAAATTCACTTTTATTACTAATGGCAAATTTACTTTTTCTTTGCCATGGCAATTTCATGAAATTTCATCTACATAATATGGCAATTTTTTGTGAAAATGAATGGACTAGTTACGTTGCAGTTTGTACGGATTTTCGTTTTCTCTAGGACATGGCAAATTTACTTTTAATTTTTGCCATGGAAAATTTAACTTAATTGCCATGGCAAACTTAGTTTCACATACATGGCAAATTCACTTTTATTACTAATGGCAAATTTACTTTTCATTTGCCATGGCAAATTTACTTTTTCTTTGCCATGGCAATTTCATGAAATTTCATCTACATAATATGGCAATTTTTTGTGAAAATGAATGGACAAATCACATGGCAATTTGTACGGATTTTCGTCTTCTCTAGGACATGGCAAATTTACTTTTAATTTTTGCCACGGAAAATTTAACTTAATTGCCATGGCAAACTTAGTTTCACATACATGGGAAATTCACTTTTATTACTAATGGCAAATTTACTTTTCATTTGCCATGTCAAATTTACTTTTTGTTTGCCATGGCAATTTCATGAAATTTCATCTACATAATATGGCAATTTTTTGTGAAAATGAATGGACTAATCGCATGGCAATTTGTACGGATTTTCGTCTTCTCTATGACATGGCAAATTTACTTTTAGGCTTTTCCATGGAAAATTTAACTTAATTGCCATGGCAAATTTAGCTTAATTGCCATGGCAAACTTAGTTTCACATACATGTCAAATTCACTTTTATTACTAATGGCATATTTACTTTTCATTTTCCATGGCAAATTTACACTACGGGCCATGGCAAAATTAGTTTTTATTTTACCATGGCAATTTCATGAAATTTCATCTACATAATATGCCAATTTTTTGTGAAAATGAATGGACTAACCACATGGCAATTTGTATGGATTTTCGTCTTCTCTAGGACATGGAAAATTTACTTTTAATTTTTGCCATGGCAAATTTAACTTAATTGCCATGGCAAACTTAGTTCCACATACATGGCAAATTCACTTTTATTACTAATGGCAAATTTACTTTTTCATTTGCCATGGCAAATTGATTTTTTATATATCATGGCAAATCATTTATTTTGTTTTTGCAAGGTTTTCCTCCTTTCTTTCTTTTTGCTTTTTGTTTCTTGTTTTGGCCTTGTTTTAGTGAAAGAATAGACAACTCATAACATCAAGGCAATTTTTTTCACCCTCAAATGACATGAAGTGTGTTTGAACATCATGGCAACTCATAATTTTTTAATCTCTTATATAAATATATGGTAGGTTTATAAATCTGCCATGGCCTGTAGTGTAATTGCCATGGCACTATTACTTGCAAATGATCAGGAATATATTATGAGTAAGAGTGTACTCTTCTTTTTTCTCTTTTTTTGGGGGGTCCAGATGGTGTTTTTAAGCAGCTTCATTGGATTGTAGCTGCCCTAGAACAGATTTTGAAGCTTGTCAATGGAAAATGCAAATACTCACATTAAATAAATGGTAGTTTTGCCACTTAGAAGCATGTAAACTTTTTAGTTTGTAACAGTTTGTGGCTATTTTATGAACGTCAAATTACATGCATATATGTATTTTTCGAATCCATATTTAGGCTGTTGTTTTATTTCAAAAAGGATGGCAACTTTCACTAAAAAGTTAGCTGGTGCTTTTGCGTGAGATGGGCCTTCTTTTTCTTTGGCCCACTTGGTTTACTGTGGGGGGCTTGTGGGGGGCGCTCTCTTTTTAGCGATCAGGGGGGGTTCGGACTGGAGCTGTGTTTCCCCCGAACATTTTTCATTCGCTGGAGCGATCGTTTCGGTCCGAACCTTTTCGTTCGATGGGAAGGCCCTCCAGACCGAATGTTCGGTTGTTATCGGGGTCCTAAAACATACCCCAGTAACTTCTGCGTAAATAACATGGTAATTTATGCACCGTAGACCTGATAACTTACATGCAAACACCGTGTTAACTTGACCCGGGAAAAAAAAAGTTGTTGAAACATACCCGGTAACTTACGCACAAAACACTGCGGTAACTTTGACAGGGGGAGGGGGAAATTGTTGAAAAACATACCCCGGTAACTTACGTGTAAATAGATGGTAATATACGCACCGCAGATCTGATAACTTATGTACAAAACACCATTGTAACTTTGACCGGCAGAAAAAAAAGTTGTTGAAAAACATACCCCGGTAACTTCAATGTAAATAGCATGGTAATATACGCATCGCAGACCTGATAACTGACGTGCAAAACACCGCGGTAACTTTGACCGGGGGAGGGGGAAATTATAGAAAAACATACCCCCAGTAATTTATGTGAAAATAGCATGGTAATATACACACCGCAGACCTGATAACTTACGTACAAAACACCATTATAACTTTGACCGGCGAAAAAAAGTTATAGAAAATCATACCCCAATAACTTATGTGTAAATAGCATGGTAATAAACGAACCACAGACCTGATAACTTACGTACAAATACCGTCGTAACTTTGACCCAGGAAAAAAAATTGTTGAAATATACCCCGATAACTTCAGTGTAACCATGATAACTTATTTACGGCAGGCATGTTAACTTACGTAGCTCAGGCGTGATAACTTTTGATCCCAAAAAAAAGTTATCGGAACATATCAACATGAGATCTAGTTTCGAAGATCTCGTCGCGATGGATGTAATAGTGAAAACAAATTTTGAATCGGACCGACGGTTTAAACTATAAAACATTTTAAAAAATTTGAAATATGGAGAATCTAGAATGACATCGCCTTTTTGTCTTCTAGTGCATGCATGCATGTAATTAGAGAAAGGAGTGCATCGTGGGAGTAGGGAGTTATTCTAGTACATGCATGCATGTAATTAAAGGGAGGAGAAGTGCATGTGAGAGGAGGAGGGTGTCGGTCGTATCTATAGCTTAAAAACAGAATGGTCGCCCGTTTGTGAGGTCCATATATATGTCTAGTTGAGCTTGTTAGTACTAGTTTCAGGCTTTGTGAATTTCAATATACTTCAACCAGCTTCTACATGTTTTTTTTTTCGATAGGTATTTCCGGTAACTGACCGGTTACCGGTTCTTCTCCCCGACACCGCCACCGTCTCCCTGACGCCCACGCCGGTGCCACCCTCCTTCCCCCGCCAGCGCCACCCTCCACCAAATACGAGTTGCAGCCTTGCAGGATGCTCTCCCTGACACATCATTGATGTAGCCTCACTAGTAGAAAAAGGGCTATTTGTCCCGGTTCGTAAGGGCCTTTAGTCCCGGTTCTGGAACCGGGACTAAAGGGTCGGGACTAAAGCCCAAAACCTTTAGTCCCGGTTTGCTTACGAACCGGGACCAAAGGCCCTTCACGTGGCGCTGCCTGGGGCGGGGTTGGAAGGACCTTTAGTCCCGGTTGGTGTTACCAACCGGGACTAAAGGCTCCACCTTTAGTCCCGGTTGGTAACACCAACCGGGACTAAAGCAGCACAAGCGGTACTACCGCTTACAAGCGGTACTACCGCGTCCTAGAAGCGGTACTACCGCTTACAAGTGGTTCAAAAAAAATTCAAAATTTTTTGATTTGTTTTTAATTTTTTTCCTGATTTTCACAATTTTGAATTATTTGACAATTTAATCTCTAATCACCCCTCCTCACTGCTTCAGAATTTAATCTCTAGTCTCTAATCAGCACTCATTCCAAATCGTCTAACTTCCCGGCCGGTCACCCATCCTCTCACTGCTCCAGCCCCAGCACGCTTAACTTCCCGGCCGGTCACCCATCCTCTCACTGCTCCAGCCCCAGCACGCTTAACTTCCTGGTTCTATCGACCCTAGTTTCCAAGTCTGCACTTGTTGTTTTCCTGACAATAGTAAGCTATCAATCCTATTAACCCTTAGGTTTTGATGTCACATGATTTAATTTTTTGAATTCTAAACAATTATTAAAATAAACAAAATAAGTACTAATAATATTGAATTTCAATGAAAATAAAATAAGTAATAATATTATTTTATTCATTTTTTTGCCATTTATTCATTTAATATGACATAATTAATATCTTTAAATCTGTAAATCGAAATTCGACATATAATATATCCATTATTATCAGAAAAATGTGAGGAATCCAAATATGACATCATTTAGTTTTTTTAAATAAAATTAATTTTTAAAATTATTAAAATTATTATTTTTGATTTGAAATAACTTTTTTTTCTTTTGGAATTTTGAGAATCTGAGAAAACTTCACCGGGTAAACCCAGGTGAAATCGAGTCCCAATTTTTCTCTAGTTTTTTTTGATATATTATACTTTTTTTTTCGACGTCGTATGCAAAAGTTATGGCCGTTTTACATTTTTTTTTTCATTTTTTTGCAAAATAGGTCAAAATTCATATTTCAAAATTTCTATACCAACTAGACACTAAAACCTAACTACATCTCAAAGGATTTTATTTTTTGAAGATTTTATCATTTTTGTTTATTTTCTACAAAACTAAAAAAGGCGGTCCACGGGGGGGAGGGGGGGTAGAGTTTGAAAATTTCAGAACCCCTTTAGTCCGGGTTGGTGTCCATCCAATCATACCGTCGACTACACATCTGCTAGCACCGTCCCAGCCAGAGTCACAACTAAGGTTAACCAAGTCAGAAAGGTATGCGGCCGTCGGCTTCGAAGTATCAGGGTTTCAAACGAAAACTCAGCTGTTACAAAGGCATTTCATTTTTTAAACTTATTTCAACTCCAGATTTTTTGTGTGTTCAGTATGCACCATTCGAAGCCACACCATCAATTTTCAACCCTTTCTGACTTCATTTGCTATTTTTCATGCATTTACTGATTTTTTTGAGCTAAATGACCCTGAAATTGAAAAGCCCTACAAATGAACTCTGAAAAGGTTGAAACTTGGCATGGTATCATCATTTCACCCACATAGCATGTGCTAAAAAGTTGAGAGGGTTACGGCAAAAACTGGATGCACTTCGTGTACAAAATGGACAATCTCTTTCGAAGTATCAGGGTTTCAGACGAAAACTCAGCTGTTACAAAGGCATTTCATTTTTTTAAACTTATTTCAACTCCAGACTTTTTGTGTGTTCATTATGTACCATTCGAAGACACGCCATCAATTTTCAACCCTTTCTGACTTCATTTGCTATTTTTCATGCATTTACTGATTTTTTTGAGCTAAATGACCCTGAAATTGAAAAGCACTACAAATGAACTCTGAAAAGGTTGAAACTTGGCATGGTATCATCATTTCACCCACATAGCATGTGCTAAAAAGTTGAGAGGGTTACGGCAAAAACTGGATGCACTTCGTGTACAAAATGGACAATCTCTTTCGAAGTATCAGGGTTTCAGACGAAAACTCAGCTGTTACAAAGGCATTTCATTTTTTTAAACTTATTTGAACTCCAGAATTTTTGTGTGTTCATTATGCACCATTCGAAGCCACGCCATCAATTTTCAACCCTTTCTGACTTCATTTGCTATTTTTCATGCATTTACTGATTTTTTTGAGCTAAATGACCCTGAAATTGAAAAGCACTACAAATGAACTCTGAAAAGGTTGAAACTTGGCATGGTATCATCATTTCACCCACATAGCATGTGCTAAAAAGTTGAGAGGGTTACGGCAAAAACTGGATGCACTTCGTGTACAAAATGAACAATCTCTTTCGAAGTGTCAAGGTTTCAGACGAAAACCCATCTGTTACAAAGGCATTTCATTTTTATAAACTTATTTCAACTCCAGACTTTTTGTGTGTTCATTATGCACCATTCGAAGCCACGCCATCAATTTTCAACCCTTTCTGACTTCATTTGCTATTTTTCATGCATTTACTGATTTTTTTTGAGCTAAATGACCCTGAAATTGAAAAGCACTACAAATGAACTCTGAAAAGGTTGAAACTTGGCATGGTATCATCATTTCACCCACATAGCATGTGCTAAAAAGTTGAGAGGGTTACGGCAAAAACTGGATGCACTTCGTGTACAAAATGAACAATCTCTTTCGAAGTGTCAGGGTTTCGGACGAAAACCCATCTGTTACAAAGGCATTTCATTTTTTTAAACTTATTTTAACTCCAGACTTTTTGTGTGTTCATTATGCACCATACTACATCATGTTAAAATCTACAGAAAGAACTAACTAAAAATAATAAAAAACAACAATTAAATGACTAAAACAACTATATAAGCAAAACAATATTGTTTTAATTAAAATCCTAATTTAAATTATTCTAAAAATAACTAAATAAATCTTACTGTGACTACAATCTAACACATGACTAGGAGCAAAAAGAATTAAATTAAAAACTATTTGTAAACTCAAGTTATTCACAATCTAGGGTTTGAAGCAAATTTGAAAAATAATGGCACAAACAGAAACTAGACAAAAATTTGAATCCAATGCAAAAAGAATCACTCAAAAACATCAAATATTCTAAAAGATATAAGCAATTTAAAACAGAAACTAGTGGACGGAGCAGTACAAGCGGTACTACCGCTCAACCCCTTTAGTCCCGGTTGGTGTCTCCAACCGGGACTAAAGGGGGGGGCCTTTAGTCCCGGTTGAAGATACCAACCGGGACTAAAGGGTCTGGCACCGTTCGAAGCCGGTCACAAACCCTTTAGTCCCGGTTGGTCTCTCCAACCGGGACTAAAGGTCCCGTTCGAACCGGGAGTAATGCCTGCGCCGCTCGAACCGGGACTAATGCACCCATTAGTCCCGGTTCGTAACAGAACCGGGACTAATGCTCTGTTCTGGGTTGGACCAAAGCCCTGTTTTGTACTAGTGCCTCCAGCAAGCGACAAGGTAAAGCGAGAGGTGTTTGGATCGGAGGGACAATTGGGACTTGGCAGACGAGTAGAAGAAGCGGCATATGACACTAGCAACACTAAAACTCTGAGTATGAGAAATAATTTTGACAATAACATCGATACGAAGTTCAGATTTTTTGGAAAATATTTTTTTAACCAGTAGAAATTAAGATCGAAGATGAGATTCATGTACTGCGGCCTGCTCGCCGCATCCATACATAAAGAAAGAAGAGCTCTTTTACGGTACCCTGTAGTCAATAAGGGCCGTTCGTTCCCAGAGATTCAATGGCACATATAACATATTGACGTGTACTCCTACTCACTGGCGGAGGACCCCTTCGGGCAAGGTTGATTCCGTGCAAAAACATTTTTATACATATGCATCTCATTGCTGATACGGCTTGCTCTGGCTGGCTATGTTCGTTAGGAAAAAATCTTTGGCAGAAAGAGATCGGTCGCTGTACATGGGCCACGCAGCCACAACCCACAGTATTTGGCCTAACCTAAGCTAGCCAGCGACTCGCGACGGACGCCGGCCAAACGGCACGAACGGATCGACTCCAGCACCGCTTCCTTCACGTTCACGGCCGACAGAGCACAGTGCAAGCCGGTAGAAGATGGAGAGGAAGGGGATGGGGTTAGCAAATACAAAGGAGAGAGGTATATTTTCTGAATTTTAGTAGCATTTTAGAATAGTTTGTAATATGCAATGTAATGATTTTAGTGACAATTTAATGTTGTGAATTGTAGATTTGACAAGATATTTTGAGGTACTTGATAGTGGCAGTAGCTCTAATCCAAGTACCCGTGAAAAGTGATGTTTTCGTTTTGACGTTCTAGGAGCTGAAGGTATAACCATTTTTAGTTAAGATTATATAAATGGCGCTCCAGGACTTCACATTCTATTTAAATATGTTTACATTTTCTTTGTATTTGGTTATTCCGTTTAAGATCACGCAAAAAATATTAGTGTGTACAGTTATGTACAATCAGATGTTTTTTAATTGGAATTGGAGTTGATGTGAACTAAAAAGAAATAGATGAAAGTGTATTAACTCTTCAAATATGCCTGGAAAAAGTAAAACAAAAAATCTTTCGCGATGCTCAGTCATCTACTATTCCTACATTTACCAATTCAATAGATTTTGTGCCAACGTAAGAGACAGCCCTTGACTGCGCCTACTTACGCTAGGAGGTGAATGTATACGCACTTTGAGTCAACTGATAAAATGTCTGTGTGACTATCACTAAAACACAAACTATTCAGTACCGCAAGTCTTACCTTTTCAGACCTAACAATCAGGGTTCAAATCTACATAATTGCATGTCAAAGTTTGTGGCAAGTCTTTTCTTTTCACACCTGATAATATTTCAGCACCGAAGTAGACTTGCTGGTGGGTTCATTAAGTTGATTTGATTACTCACACTAAAATACTACTATCAAACCCAATGGCCAGGTCTTAAGGTTTCATACCTAACAACGTAGGCCAGATCTCCATAGTGGTATACGGTATCAATTTGCAAAAATGAGTTGGTGCCTACACATCATAAGCTGCCCACAGGGTGCATCAATCATCCCTCTAGAAAGTCGTCCATAGTTGTGTTTTCATGACGGTGGTTCTTCAAATTGTCATTGCTGCATTACATACTACTCCCTCCGTCTAGTTTGTGAGTTATATTTTGATTTGAAGAGGTGACCAACCATTAGTTAAATGCCACGGAAAAAAAGATTAGCTAAACAAGTCTTCAACTTGTGCATCTGCACGGGCTAGTTATTTTAAGAAATATTAATAGTAGAAATTTTATTTGAATTTCTATTACAGAAAAAGCTTATGCATGCGAAAGATTTTACCTAACAGGTAGGGATAGATGATTTAACTGTATGATTTTGGATTTGCATTCCAATTATATACCCTAGCGTGACTTTGGATTTGCATTTATTATTCATCGAGGTTAGGACCTGAGATTGATTAATGAAGTTTAATGAGGGAAGGCTATAGATAAAGATTCAAAGCATGTGAGAAATGTCAGCATATCAAATAAAAAAATTCAACATAAAAGATTAAACATGGCACAATTAAATGCGATAAGATTTAAAACCCACCTAGAATGTACTAATGCATGCAGCATGGTAGAGTCTCCATGTCTAAATCACATGGGAACAGCAGTTGATAGATCAAGATAGCAAATCCAACGCGTACAACAGTTATGATGATGTGTTCATTGTGAGAACAGAAAAATATAGCTATTAGTGTTTGCTAGTGGGGTTTGTGGCAGGCTGTTGATGCGGCAGACATGCATGATTGCTGATGTGGCAAGGCTGCATGTAGAGGAAAAACAGGTAGTGGGTTCAAACTATTTAGGAATAGAGGATGATGATGATGTTAACATGCTAGAACAAAAATATTGACATGCTAGAAGAATTCATTTTTTACCAAAACAAAATCCGATGAAAGAAAATTTACTAATTTGCAAAACAAAAACAGTCCTTTGTTGAGTAGTAAAACACACTTTATAGCATGTACAATCAGATGTTTTTTAATTAGAATTGGAGTAGAAGTGAACTAAAAATAAATAGATCAAAGTGTATTAACTATTCAAATATGCCAAAAAAAAAATCTTTCACGAAGCTCAGTCATCTACTATTCCTACATTTATCGATTCAATAAATTCCGTGCCAACGCAAGAGACAGCCCTTGACTGCGCCTACTTACGCGAGGAGGTGAATGTATACAAACTTCGAGTCAATTGATAAAATGTCTGTGTGGCTATCACTAAACCATAAACTATTCACTATTGCAAGTCTTATCTTTTCAGACCAAACAATCAGGGTTCAGATCTCCATAATTGCATGTCAAAGTTTGTGGCAAGTCTTTTTTGTTCACACCTGATGATTTTTCAGCACCGAAGTAGACTTGCCGTTGTGCTCATTAAGTTGATTTGATTACGCAATCTAAAATACTACTATCAAACCCGATGGCCAGGTACCTAGCAACGCGGTCCAGATCTTCAAACTAAAACACTATGCGGTATTAATTTGCGAAAATGAGTTGGCGCCCACACATTGTAAGCTGCCCATAATTAAGGTCACATCATAAGCATCGAAAATGAGTTGGTTCACGCGGTGGATCATGGGTGGCTAGAATAATTAAGGTCACATGGCAATTTTGATGTGACAAAAAAAGGGGGATTGGTGCCGTTCACGAGGCCCAGATGTTTCTGAGAAGAAGATACTACTGGGCCTGGTTGCAAATCTATTATCGGCCCAGCGTCCTGCTGTCTCGGCCCAGCCTGCTCCGAAGCAAGCAAAGGCAGAGAGCCCGAAGTGATTTCGATTTGTTTTTTTTTGGTTCTTTCCCCTCAGCGCCGCCCCCTCCTCCGCCGGCCGCCGCATCCGCGTCGAGGCATGCCCGGTGGCCGGAAGCACCCAACCCCGGCTCCGTTCGCCGGCCTATGATGCACAGTCGACTCGCTCATATATAAACTGTTGTCGTCGACTCAGGTGGATTTTAGACTGAACACCTTTGTTGCTGCTGCTGCCGCCTGTCAGGATAACCGCTGCATCAAGGATCTTAAGGAGTATCTGCTTGCTGTTTGGGGTGACAAGGACACCAAGAAGAAGCTCAAGTCTACTGTGGGCCTGCTGGTGTGCCGGCGCTTTGTGAATTTCCCCTATGAAATAGTGCCTAAGATGTATGATTCGCTTTGCGACGAGGTTTCCTGAGCGACAGAAGATGAGGTGGGTTATCAGTTGTCAAGCACATTCGCTTCTGTCCATTTCGTGCGTATAATGAAGTTGTAACTGTGCCTGAATGTCTGAAGCCAACACAAGAACTCCAGGACTCCTTCCGATTCAAGCAATACCTGTTGGTTGTCAGAATCTTTGAGGTGAGCATGTTTCCTTTTTCTTATGACCCCTGCCCACTTTGCTTGAATGTACAAAGCGGCATGTTTTGTTAATCAGTAGAGCCAAATGTGTTGGTCTGGTTCAAGAATAGCTGTGCCCTTGATATTGAATAGAGACTATTCACTACTAGATTCGCCGTCTTTGCCGAGTTTCTACGGAACTCGGCAGAGCCCAGAATCAACTTGGCGACGTGTTCGCCGAGTTCTAACACGTCGAACTGGACTCGGCTGGACACGGGTCGGCAATCATTAAGTCTGTCGAGTTCTTATTATCGGGAACTCGGCAAACATTTAAACAAGCTTTGCCGAGTTTCGGCAGACCATACCGTCAGGCGGGACGGGCCGTTAATGGAAATGCCAGCTGTGCCGAGTTCTAGCGAGCTAAACTCGGCAGAGAGCCGACGAATAGGAATGTGACACGTGGCAGCTCCTATTGCCCAGTCCGAAATCATTGCCAAGTGCACGGTAAACGAAACTCGGCAAAATCTTTGCCCAGTTCGAAACTCGACAGATCCACGTCGAATAGGATCCCGACGTGTGGCACTGCCTTATTGCCCGGTGCCCCCATTTTGCCGAGTGCCCGCAGCATGAAACTGGGCAAATATTTTGCCCAGTTTGGCACTCGACAGACTCTTGTGGAGTAGGAGCCCGACGTGTGGACGTTTTGCCGAGTTGCTCTAGATTAAACTCGGTAGATATTTTCCGTATTGCCGAGTTTGGTACTGGGCAAATATTGACAGCGAGCTACAGCAGAACGGACCTTTGCCGAGTTCTGAGCTCGGCATATGCTCCAGGAACAAGGTTCGCCGAGTTTCGTCACTCAGCAAAATCTGGCCATCTTTTGTTTTTGTTATATTTTTAGGCATCCCTGCATCAAAACAAATATATATATATATATATACATACACACACACTATACAAGCGCCCTTAAAACCTTATTCTATACATCAAACCTCTTATTCTATGCATCAACAGAACTGGAACCAGAGACAGAACCGAACCCCCGGCCCAAACTTAACCGAACCACAACAAACGACAAAAAACCCAACATCCCACCTTCCCACGTTCTCCCCCACACCACCATCCCCAATCCACCTCCTCCTCGGCTTCCACCATCCGGCAACCATGCGACCCCAACCTACCACCTTCCTCTGGTGCCGCCACCGAGGCCACTACTCCGAACTACCTCTTTCGGCGCCACCCTGACCTCCAAAGCCGCCCGACCTCCCTCCCACCGCGCCCCCATCAAGCAGATCGGCGCCGCCCCGGCCTCCCTCCCACCGTGCCCCCTGCTCCTCACTGCCCCCAACAAGGATCTATGCCGGCGCCGGTGCTCCACCGCCGCCCCAACACCTCCTCCTGGATTAGGTCGCGCCGCCGGTTCCTGACCTCCTCTCCCCCCGACGCATAGAGTTCAATTTCAGTTGTGTTGGATGCACAGGCCCCCGGCGACACACGTCGTCCCTTCCCTTGTTTGCGGAATATCCCCATCCCTCGCCATCACGCCGTCCCTCTCGCTTAGCTTCCTCCTCTCTACACGCTCACGCCTGTCGGCCTCCCCCTCTGGCCTCCTTCTCTAGATGGCACGGACGTGCATGGTGCGAGCTTGACCTGCGACGCCTCTTGCCATCACCGCCATGGGTCTGGCCACTGGAGCCTCCTCTTCTACGAATAAAGGCGCCGGCCCCCGACCAGCACTGTATGCCGCTAGCCACCGTCCACTGCGTCCCCTCCCTCCAGTTCCTCCTCCTGTTGTGCTATGGCGCATAGCCTACAGGCTGCCCGCGGCGACAAGTCAGGTGGCCTACGGTGGTGAGCCGGTGCGCCCCAGATCCGCCTGCTCTAGTCGTGATGCTCTGACTCCGAAAATCCTCCCAGCACTCTCCGTGGCTGGGCCGTGTCTTCAACCTCACCAAGCCCTGCGTCAGGCTAGTCCACGAGAGCTGGGCAGCACGCCGGCCATAGCCCATCTCCTCTGACAGCGACCACCACTTCCCATGGCATTGTCCACCGTGCGGTTCGCCTGCAGTGCGTCCACGGGTGGCAGTCTTAGGCAACAGCGCGGCAAAGCGACATGCAGTCCGGTGGTGCACTGCTCATGGTGCAGGCGTGCAGTGCAGAGCGCCTGAAGGACCTGACTGCATTTTATTTTGTTTTTTTGAGGGGTGTTTTGCAAAGTTTTCAGTGGCTTGTTTGTAAAATATTGAAAAAAGATGACGTTCATGACAAAATGCTAGGCGGTTCACTATATAAAATAACAGACAAGGCTGTTCATGCGACCCACGGCGACTGCAAAAACAAAAAATAAACAAAAAAAAGTCAAAGTGGACTGCAGTATGGTTTTGGTAGTTCGTCGGTTCAGTTTACTATTTATTACAAAGACTATTGCAGGAGAAGACGAACAAAAAAAGTGCACTGCACACCTAAACGAGGTTTTTTTGAAAAAAGAAGAAGCAAAATTGTCGAATTTCCCCGTGTGAAACACATGCAGTTCACTTGCCCACGCCCCTCAGTTGAGACGCCCAAAAAAAGTTGGAAAAAACACCACTGAAAAAAAATGCAGTTCACTCACCTCATGCCTTAGTCTAGACACCTAATTTTTTTTTGCAGTTCACTCACCCTCGTCCCTCAATCTAGACGTGTTTATAAAAAATGGTTAGAGAAAGGACAAAAAAGTTATGCGGTTCACTAACCTTGACCATGTAGTCCAGATGCGCCTATAAAAAAAGTTACAAAAAAACAAAAAAAAGTGATACAGTTCACTTCAACTCGTGTCACGGTTCACTTCCCTTCGATGTGAACTGCACTCGCCTCGTACACTACCCGTGTGTTTTGCAATCAGTCAACTGCATCAGCACCTGCAGTGCTCTTGGTCGTCGGATGCAGTTCACATGTGTCCGAGCAAAAAAATACAAAATGCAACTTGAGATCAACGTATTTTCAAAATTGCTATAAAACCGTAAAGAATTAGGAAGAATGTTCTACATGAAAAATTTGCATCTCGTCGATATATTTCCAACGGCATATCATTTTCATCATTCCGACACGGTTCAATTTTTTTTGCAAAAATACTCTTGTTGCCATTCGACGGGCATCCAACCGTATTCGAAATTCATTTAAAAATGTAAAAAATCTCAAGAAGTGTTCCTCATGAAAAAGTTTCGCCTAATCCATAGCTTTTCCGACAGTGTATCACACGTCTCGTTTCGACAAGCGGTTCAAAAATTGTAGTGAAAATAGTACCAAAAAAACCATGTGCAGTACACACTGTTGACATTGCAATGCGGTTGCCCGTCTAATGCACTTCACTTCGTCGATTTTTAGATCCGCAAAAAACAGAGTGCCCTCATGTCGGTAAATTTGAAACTGCTCTTAAACCGTAATGAATTAGAGAACGTGTTCTACATGAAAAAGTTTCGCCTCGTCGATATCTTTCCAACGGTATATCATTTGGATTGATCCAATGAGCAGTTTAAAAAAATTCATGAAAATACGCTCGCTGTCACTCGACGGGTGCCGCACCGTGTTCGAAACTTCTCTTAGACCGTAAGGAATCACGAAAAGTGTACTACATGAAAAAAAATCGCCTAATCCATAGCTTTCCGATAGTATATCACACGCGTTATTCCAACAAACAGTTTAAAAATGGATCAAACACAGTACCAAAAAACATGTGCAGTTTTTTCTGTTGCATTACAGTTCGGGTATCTCTCTATTTTCTAAAGTGCTTGCAGAATAATATAGAATAGATGGGATGTATATATATATATATATATATATATATATATATATATATATATATATATTACTAGTATTCTGTTACTTCCGCGCCCTATAGGGTCCGATCGACAAAATCCTGAACCGGTACAACTTTAAAGAAAAGGAAAAAAAACACCGACCCGATCTTATCTTCTCCACGCGCCCATCTCCCCGTGCTCCTACCACACCGCCGACCCTCTCCCCTCAGCTTCTGCAGCGCCGCCGGCCTTCTCCCCTCGGCTTCCACAGCGCCGCTGCCGGCTCTCCTCGGCTTCCACAGCGCCGCCGGCCGGCTCCCCTCGGCTTCCACAGCGACGCCGGCCTGCTCCCCTCGGCATCCACTGCGCCGCCGGCCTGCTCCCCTTGGCTTCCACTGCGCCACCGGCCTGCTCCACTCGTCTTCCACAGCGCCGCCGGCAGACAAGCCGGGATGCCGTCGTCCGAACCGCCGCACTACCCGGCCGCCACGCTCCTCCAACCACCATCCGACGGCACGCGGCGTGCTACTTATGAGCTGCGTTGGGATTTTCCCTGAAGAGGAAGGGTGAAGCAATATAGTAGCGGATAAGTACTTCCCTCAGTGAGAACCAAGGTTATCGAACCAATAGGAGAACCACGCAAACAACCGTCAACAGTACCTACACACACAAGAGCAAATATTTGCACCCAACGCGGGCAAGAGGGTTGTCAATCCCCTTGGACTCATTACTTGCAAGGATTAAATCTGATAGTGATAGATAAGTAAATTGCAAAGTAAAATAAAAAGAGTAAAATGGCAGTAAGGTAATTAGGGTTTTAGAAATATGATAAAAGTAGACCCGGGGGCCATAGTTTTCACTAGAGGCTTCTTTCTCCTAGGAATAGCATACAGTGAGTAGACAAATTACTGTTGGGCAATTGATAGAATAGCGCATAGTTATGATGTTATTCATGGCAATGATCATGTATATAGGCATTACGTCCGTGACAAGTTGACCGAAACGATTCTGCATCTACTACTATTAGTCCACTTCGAGAGCGCTTCTATGCTTGCCTCTCTACGTATTAAGTTCATGACAAACATGATTTTTTATTACAAATGTGATGTTTTTTACAACAAATTCGAGAAATGTATGCCCTAATGTATAAATTTCAAAACTATGACCCCGTCGGCCTGGGGTTGGCCGAAGAGGAGCTTTTCGGCCAAGCGTTGGCCGAAGAGTACTCTTCGGTTTACTGGTGGCCGAAGAGGTCCAGGGACGGGCTGAAGTGGTGTCTTCAGTTTTCTGTTGGCCGAAGAGCAGTCTTCGGTTAACTGTAGGACGAAGAGTGAACTCTTCACGTCAACACTACACCGAAGTTGCATGGCGGCACTCTTCGGTTTTTATTAGGCCGAAGAGTTCATTTTTTTGCAAATTGGTATATAAATCCTGTACAACCATTCCCGTCTTATACATGAAAAAAAATTACTTTCGCGCAACCTTTTTCCCTCCATATATTCCCGCCAACTCTTTCCCGCCGTTCTTTCCCTCCATATTCTCCTGCCATATATTCCCGCCAACTCATTCCCGCCAACTCTTTCCCGCCGTTCGTTCCCTCCATTTTCTCCCGCCATTTTCTTTCCCGCCATTCTCTCCCGTCATCTTCTTTCCCGCCATCTTCTCTTCTCACCCTATAAAACCCCCTCGACACTAAGGAGGGTAAGCAGGCCAGTGTAGTCTCGTCAAGATGTCCGGTTATCCTTTCGATCGTAGTTTTCACCCTAGTATGTCCAAATGTCTTCTGAGGTTAGCCACCGATTTCAAGATAGACAATAGGATAGTTCCATGGGACGAACTCCTCAGTAGTGACACATTACTGAATGAGTTGGCTCACGCATTAAGTAGGTGCGGGTGGCCTGCAAGGACCTTTGAGGAGATATGAAAAGAACTTCTCAGGTTGCATGAAAGGTGGAAGAAGCAACAACATAAGGGTGAAGCATTCCTAAAGGCTGTAGCAGAACATACTTATTTATGGACCCAAGACAGCGAGGACGAAGACGATATTTTCATGCCGAGCACCAAGGCCAAGACACCCTCATCGTCGAAGTCCAAGACTACCGCATCGTCGAAGGGCAAGAATGCTGCATCGACGGAGGATGATGATGATGTCTTCATGTAGTTTGTAAGCAGTATTTTTTAAGTTCAGTCGTACCGTTTAATTTAGATGTACTTGTATCTTAAATATATGTTGCAGTCTCTTTGGAAATGTAACTGGAATAACAATGCGAATTAATATTAATATGTCTTTCGCATACATAGAACGATATATGTCTCTTAATCAGATAGAAGCAACACATACATGAAGCATGTCTCATACATAGATAATGACTCATACATAGATAACCATATCACTGTTGGGGACGACGACGAATCTGGGTCTTCCTCAGGCGAGGACCGGAAGGCGATAAGCGTTGAGGCGGTGGGCGAGGCTCACGGTAACCACGACCATAGATAACCTCGTCTGTCACTGTCTGTGTCTCCTGCGTCAGTGGTGGTGGTGGAGTGTGAAACACTGTCTGAGAGAAGTCATAAGTGTTTGCAGCTTGGTCATCGTCATCGCCATAGCCCTCTAATCCACATCCAGCACCACTAAGTATCGGTGACTGCACTGAATGCATGAAGTGTTGCGACTGGTTGCCGCCTGCAGTATAGTAAAACATGTAAAATTGATTTGCGAACCTACAATGTTTAAAAGAATGTACAAAGTAGTGTTACCTAGTTCCATTTGATGATGCCAGGAAGAGCTCCCTGGTTGAGAAGAAGATGGCTGATTCCAGGAAGAGCTCCCTGGTTGTGACGGAGGTGGCTTGTGGCGCCCCGCCTGAATACCACTGTAGCCAGACGGTCGCCGCACACACCAGCCCAGGAAATCACTCTGGCATGCGCGTTTACAACAAGTATCATGAACACAGACATTTCTATTAATGGATATATAAGTCTTACATAATATTTTACAAAGGTGATGGCAGCGGAAAAGCTCTATCTAAGGCAGCATGGTCTTGGTGCGGCTCCAATCCACAGGGATCTGAGTGGGTTACTCTTCTAGCCCGCGAACACTCTGGCTCCTCGCTAGTATGTGTCGAATCCTTAGGTGAACCTGGCCACATTGAAGTCCGATGAGTACTTTTGAATGTACTCGCAAGCAAACCAAACCAACATATACACCAAGCAAAGCAATCCATGGCATTCAAGCATGCGTTCATTATCTTAATAGCATTAACTATCACATTATGGCAGGATTATCTAACATCATTATTACGGATCATGTCCTAACAGTATTATCTAGCATGTAAACTATCAAAGTAACTGCAGTATGACGAAGATAAAGCGTATCAAGTAATTTAATCCATACTCCGAATAATCTTAGGGTCCAATCCAAACTCGATCCAAATCAAATCCAAGTCATGCGGTCATCCGACCACTCATCTCATAGCCGTCGCATGGCTAACATCCCATAAACCTGACATCATCCGATGTCCCTGCATCTGTACCATAAATCTGACAAATCATACCTTTCTCTGGTTCATTATTAACATCATATGGTTTGTTCCTCCAGACTCGACACAGACCAAATAGTATGACCTAGTACGAACTGTGTCCCATGACCGAGGACGCGGCTATTCGAATAGATTTACACTCTGCAGAGGTTGCGCACTTTACCCACACTATGGAGCTCCTGGCCTCGTACTCCCATTCGGGTGGACCGGTGCTGCTCCAACAGAACTTGTCTATTGCCTGGCACTCTTACGGTCCCACCGACAATCATACCCTCCCAGGGTCATGTCCTGGGTGGCCCCTGTGTCACCCCGTGACACCTGCCACCGTCGTGGCCAAACAAAACTGTCCCAAACGGGGACCTGAGCACAATAACCAAACTGGGTTCACAGGATTATCGCCGCCTACCGGGCCAGGGTAGCATGCACACATAATCCCCTCTCTTTGGTGGTACCGATAGGAGGCACGCCAATAGACCAAGCTAGGGCCTCCCCATCCAGGCAAGCGTGGTTGCACTCGATGAGCTCGGTTCGGTGGCACTATGACTCGATCCAGCCAACGAAGGAGGTTGTCATTATTAAGCCACATTCTTTATTGTTGCAATAACAGTAACAATGCATGATGTAACAATTATGAAAAACATAACAACCTATCTTCATACAATATCACAACGAGTCATTAGTGAGACAATATTTAAATGGCAAGTTATCACTTTACTAGTTCTAGCTGTAAGTTACGACCATCTGAACCCTTGCATGAAACCGGCAAATAAACCAGTAGCCACCAGAACGGTCTTTACAACTCAGATCTAGGACGTTACCGGAATAACTCAACCCCGGCTCAAGACGGCTGAAAAGCAGCTCAGAGCATGAGACGGTGTTGATAAAAAGAAAGTAGCAATTCCCTAAGACGGCCGAAGAACAGCTCAGAGCATAGGGTCACCGCTACAGAAAGAAATTCAACAGCTGCCACGGGCCAGTTGCTGACAAGAGAAACATAAAGTCGGCATCCACCCCGGACGGCCAGAAGCAGCTCAGAACACAGGAGTGGTGCCGTCACCAAAGAAAGTCAGGCAATGGTTCATTAGCGTCACATATAGCTCGCCACTATGCATACAAGCATAAGCATATTAATTTAAACACGCAAGAATAACACAGAGCAATGCTTTAGGGCACATATCAGATGGTCGGCTTGCCTGGGGGTCGATGGATTCACTGGAGAGAAGTGCGATCACTTCGCGAAAAAATTCGCCGGAGAAGATTCCCTCTCGGAGGGGCTGAATAGAGGGTAGGGGCAAAATGGGTATTTTCAAAAAGTATAAACATGGTGGAAGTGATGTCAACGGATGGGGCTCGACGAATTGAGAACGTGGGCTTTGGAATCACCTGAATCGGAGTTACGGTTGAAGAGAAACAACCGTTCGTTCGTTAAGTGGAGAAACAGACAGAAAACTGTCCATTTCAGCTCCTAACGGGTGAACGTTCACTATATAGCCATTTCGGCCGCAGGGCTGAGAGAGAAAGCGTACTTCAGTGGAATACGCTTCCCAGTGAGGAAAACGTATTTGAGTCTCAGCGTTTCCACTTATCCATGCTGGCAGCGCTGCTCTCGCCGACATGTGGGTCCCGCCCCACCTCTTCTCTCTCCTCCTTCTTCTTTCTTCCTCCTCTCTGCTCTCCCCGACGCGCAAGAACAATAGCGAGGCCGGCCGCCCCGACGACGAGTCCCGGCGACTCCGGCCACCCTTTCCGGTGTTCTGGGTACCGGTTAGCTCGGGAAAGAGCGCCACATCCATCCCGGGGCTTCACGCACGTCGAGGAGGACCGGAGCAACGACTACTTGAGTGGCCGTGGGCGGCGGTTCCGGCGGGGTTCCGGCGGCCTGGGGTTCCCTGGAGAGGCTGAGTAGGCGGGAGAGCTCGCCGGAGGACGGCGCATCCGGTGGTGAGCTCAGGCAGAGCCGGGGAGGGCTCGGGTGGCCGAATTTGAGACGAGGTCGAGCGGCGGCCGTGGTGGACAGGGAGAGGAGATGGGCATCGGGGCTCGCTCTACCGAGCTGTGAGGGAGTGAGGGCGGGAAAGAGGAGGCTGCCGCGAGAGTGGTGGATGCTCGGAGGGATCCGGCCGCGGCTTTTATAGCCGCCCGAGACCATCGGATAGGCACGGCCGCTCCGGTGAGCTGGCTGGTGTCTAGAGCTCTCGGGAGGCACGGCTGGAAGGTTGCGGCTGTCGGGGAGTGTCACGGAGGAGCAGGGGAGCTGCGCTGGCGTGCTCGTCGCGGCGCGGCGAGGAAGAGGCCGAAGGGGGAAGGAGCTGGAGAGGGAATACGTGGACGGCGGCGACGTAGTCGGCACTAGGGGACACGCTGCAGCAGCTCGAGCCGTCCTGTCCGACGTGGTGGGCGCGCAGAGCGCTGTACTTGCGTGCAGCTCACGCGGTCACCACTCACACTGGCTGCTCTGGCACGCGCCTGTCGGCCGTAGCTTGTCCAACACGTCCGTCACTGCTCAAATAGGTGAGGGAAGTGGCTAGAACCATCTGGGGGGCTCTGATGTGGGAGAAGTTAGCAGAAACAGATTCTGACAAGAAACTTAGATGGACTTGTCTGGAGAAATGGCTGGAGGTGTTGAGCTGGTTCCATGTCACAATGAAATATGGTAGGAAGGAGTAGGTGCTGGAAAATTTTCAAGTCATTTGGACCAGTTTTGCATGCACTTCCTTCACAATGCAAATTTTGGTCCAGAATCTAGGTTTTGATGTTGTGCTCAACTGGTTGAATGAAATGAGCTGAATTTTGGTGGAGGGGAGTTATTTGGATGCATGGAGGTACTGGCAAAATTCCAGCTCAGTTGGATATACCAAATTGGTACTTCCTTCAAAAGGCTTTCTGCTGGACAGAAACTAGATGGAATTTTTGATAGAAATTGGCTAGGTAAAATGATGTGAATTTTTGCATGCTCACATAATATAGGTAATGTGAGGTCCTGGATTAATTTCAAGATTTTTGAAGCAATATAAAATATAGTTGCTTCACAACCTCAAAATAAGTCCAGAGACAAGAATTGGATGATGTGCTCAAAAGTTGAACTATGGAACTTGGGTTATTGATGGAAATCGTGAATATATAGATAGGAGAAGCTCCACAAATTATTTGGGATTTTTCCTGGCTACGAAAATGGCAGTTCCTTTAGAAAGTACCCAAAATGCAATATTGGCTTTAAATAGGAAAATGCAATTTCCCTTATTTTATTATAGCCAATATTTTTATGAGAGCTCAATATGATCAAAAATAATATCTCCACAAGTTTTCATGAACTTTGGAGATGGATAGATATTTTCCAGGATTTAATTCCTTTAAATAGCAGAAAAATGAAATAATTTTAAATGAAAAATATTGCAAATGACTTGGCAATATTTTTGCATATCCAAGGTTAAAATATATAGGAGAGTCTCTGGGAAAAGTTTGGGAGGCAACAGATCAAAGGAAAATTGGGGTTCCTTTGTAACGGAAGGAATTAGGGTTTCCCTTCCGGTAACTCGGAAGGTAGGGTTTCAGCGGCAAGATCCTGAGAATGTAGTTTGGGTGGCCAAGGTTGAATCGGAGAGAATCTCTGGTTGGATAGGAAAGGCAAGGCTAAATGACCATCTTCATATACCCAAGAGCGAGAGAAAATCCAATAACACCGAAAAAGACGGGTGTCAAATCCCGCGAAGGAAAAAAATCGAGGAGCTAAAACCAGGGTGTTACATGGCTGATGCCAGGAAGCACTCCCTTGTTGTGAAGGAGGTGGCTATGAACGCTGCACGGAGTGGCGTGGTTCTAAACGCTGCACAGAGTGTCGTGGTTCTGAACGCTGCACAGAGGGACGTGGGGGACGATGTGCTGGACGAGGAACTGCAACATCCGAAGATCATCTACATGTAACAGCTGCATAAATCCCTCGTAGCTTCTCATCCAAACGCGTCAACCATGAGAGGCGCTCTCGCTGTGGGATAGTATCCCCCCTCTCAACCCGCTGCATTAAAGTGGAAACCTCCTCTCGCGCCTCGACTGTCAAGTCACTTTGTACATGAAGAGTTAACCAATTGTATATGTTCAGGTTATGATAAAACTACACATATGAGAACCATGGCACGTACCGCTTGGTGTCTAGTTCCCACAACAGAGGCAGTTGGGTACATATCGCTGGTGAGAGGGGCGTCCATCTGATCAGGAGCAGCTGATGGAACCAAGTAGATCCTCGTTGTATGCCGGTAATGTCGCAGATACAACCCGAACTTGTCCCAGTCAAAGGGCCCAACCTCATCCCAGATATTTGTCGGCGCGTTAGCCCATTCCTGAATGTAAGGGCTAATGCTCTGAAACCAAACAGCCATGGACTTGTTTCCTCCTACGCGGCTGTACCTGAGATTGACAAGAGTGTTACATGGTTAGCTATGTTCGGAATGTAGTGTTGAGAACTAAATTACAATTACTTACTTGTGCACGTGTTCTGGTATGTGTGGAATAACTGGAATTTCAGGCTCTTGACATAGACCGAACTGTCTCATCACCCTATGAAGAGCCATCTCCTCAACCGTCACGTCGAACACCACTCTGGCCTTGGTCATCCAATAGTGCTGATCCCTAGTGCACATTCCAGATATCCCAACTAGATACCTTGATGATATAGCCTGATGCGAGTATGGCTCCCAGATAACTTGATCCTCGTGCAAACTATTAAACTGCGCCGTGAAGGACGGGTAGCAGCCCCTAACCTGGGTATGCGCAAACTGTCTCTGTACATGACAACAAATAAACATTAGTAATACTTTTGCATGGAAATAATTAATCGAATAAATTGTTACGTAATATAGAAGTACCTCTCTCCGTGCCCAAACAGATCCCATAGTAGGCAAATCGCCAATAGCAGGCACGTAAGCCCCTGCTATGTCCTCCATCCCAAAAGGTCTATCAACGTATACATAGGGTCGTCCATTAGGGAATCTCTCATATGACCAGAGCTGCAACAGTAGTGGACATCCAACCAGAGCTGATTTTCTGGACTTCAACGACCAAGCTTTGCACAGGCCTCTGTACGTAGCTGCTAACACAGCTGAACCAAAACTCCTCTGCACAATGTCCCCAGGGCAACGTGCGTCAGCTATCTCTCGTGCAATACCGATGAGTCGCGCATCGACAGTAGTCACGTGGTTCTCCGTGAACATCGTCTTGCCGAACAACCAAAGAATATATGCCTCTAGGGATCGATCAATCTGTTCCTCTGACAACTCAACTCCGGGGTATCGTAATGAGACAATCTGTATAGAAACCATATGATTGTGTAAACTATCTAGTAAGGGAACTAGGAAAACAAAATATGTTCAGCTCACTGAGAAGGTTACCTGAAACTGGCTCAACCACCTAAAACGAGGCCCGTGAGGATCGTCGTCTAAGGCCAGAGCAGTTGGCAACGCAGCTAGAAAACGTGCCTGCATCAGTGCTAGCCAGCCAGGTTCTGCCTCCAAAGGACCTATGGCAGCACCGGCCAAAGGTAACTCCAACAAGAAAGACACATCCTATAGAGTAGGAGCCATCTCTCCCCAGGGAAAGTGAAACGTATGCGTCTCTGGTCTCCATCTATCTACTAAGCAGGTAAGCAGTGACCTGTCGTAAGAGAAACATTTCACTTGCCTCTTGCATAACTGCATTGGTTCACATTCCTCATCCAAGTCCGGATGTTCAACCCACTCATCCAATGTACCCTCAACCATCCGTGCCAAGGGTAGAAGTCCTGCCCAACTTAACCTACAAAATAAATAGAATGTAGCATACAGTTAGTGGGTATCAAAAGTATGTCAAACATGTAAGTCATTATATGTACACATACCTATTAACCCATAAAGAGTGTATCATCCAGTTAGTCCTTGGTGTACGAGTGACCAACACGTCTAAGTTCTTGCCTCCTTGCATAAGTGCAGCCCGGTGAACTCTATCAATCTTACCATCAAGCAATGGATACAAAGACATATCTGCAATTAAAACAACAAATCTAACATGCAATTAAAACATAGTCCAGACATATTACAAATTAAAACATAGTCCAGATATATTACAAATTAAAACAAAGTCCAGACATATTACAAATTAAAACATAGTCCAGACATATTACAAATTAAAATATAGTCCGACATTTTCTCGTAGTCCGACACATAATAATAAGTATCACCTAGTCCTCGCAAATTATATAGCTTGTGAGTTATTTCTTCCTCGTCCTCCCCTTCGTCCTCGACTGCCTCGACCACATCCGCCTCTTGCTCCTGTTGTCGCATTCGTCGATGTGGAAGCACTCATCGATGTGGAAGCACCGTCTTTCTTGAGGTCGGGACAATATTTCATCCTATGCCCATAAGCCGCGCATAGCAAACATTGTCTGGTTGCTCCACCAACTTCAGATTGGTCCATATCGTTTCGGATGCGACAGACCTTACGTCTACCCTTACTTGTTCACCAAAGATCTGGATCCGGGATGTATACTCTCTCACCGTCGTTTACCTTGTTGAAATTGCCGACGACTCTAAACCCTGTCATCTCACCGGTCCATGTGTTGAGTACTACCTCTTTTAAATAGTATGGGGACACGAAGGAGATGGCGTCCAACTCAATCTGGCCACAAGCAGCCAACACATGTGAGCAAGGCAGGTGCAACAACTTTGGTTTGTTGCATGTACACTCACACGCTGGATAAAATTCCGTTCCAATTGTTACCTCATGCGTCTTCACCTCATTTGCAGAACCAAAACCATCGGTAGGTAGCTGAACCTCATACCTCATTTCCTGATTACCTATGAGTCTGACAGTGTGCTTCTTTGCTTTCTCTATCTTCTTTGCCATGTACTCCATGACACGGCTACAAAAAGGTGTGTTGTGATTATCTGCAATATGCTTCTTTGCTAACTCATGCCTTTCTCTGAGATATCTCAAAGTGCCATGGAATACAGCCTCCACAATAGCTGTGAGTAGCAATGCTCTATTCCCTCTGAGTACAAAGTTATACACCTCTGCAAGGTTGGTTGTCATGTGGCCATACCTAGCTCCATGGTGTTGGAAATATGCCCTAGAGGCAATAATAAATTAGTTATTATCATATTTCCCCGTTCATGATAATAGTTTATTATTCATGCCAGAATTGTATTGACCGGAAACTAAATACATGTGTGGATAATAGGCAAATACTATGTCCCTAGTATGCCTCTACTAGACTAGCTCGTGGATCAAAAGATGGTCAAGGTTTCCTGACCATGGACATGAGTTGTCATTTGATAACGGGATCACATCATTAGGAGAATGATGTGATGGACATGACCCAACCGTTAGCATAGCAAATGATCGTTCAGTTTATTGCTATTGCTTTCACTATGTCAAATACACGTTCCTCTGACCATGAGATCATGCAACTCCCGGATACCGTAGGAATACTTTGGGTGTATCAAACGTCACAACGTAACTGGGTGATTATAAAGGTGCACTACAGTATCTCCGAAAGTGTTTGTTGAGTTGGCATGGATCAAGATTGGGATTTGTCACTCCGACTATCGGAGAGGTATCTCTGGGCCCTCTCGGTGATACAGCATCACAGAAGCCTTGCAAGCACCGTGACTAAAGAGTTCGTTGCAAGATGATGTATTACGGAACGAGTAAAGAGACTTGCCATTAACGAGATTGAACTAGGTATTGGATACCGACGATCGAATCTCGGGCAAGTAACATACCGCCGGACAAAGGGAACAACGTATGTTGTCATATGAGGTTCACCGATAAAGATCTTCGTGGAATATGTAAGAACCAATATGAGCATCCAGGTTCCGCTGTTGGTTATTGACCGGAGAGTCGTCTCGGTCATGTCTACATCATTCCCGAACCCGTAGGGTCCGCACACTTAAGGTTCGATGACGATATAGTATTATATGAGTTATGTGATTGGTGACCGAAGTTTGTTCGGAGTCACGGATGAGATCACGGACATGACGAGGAGTCTTGAAATGGTCGAGAGGTAAAGATTCATATATTGGAAGGCTATATTCGGACGTCGGAAAGGTTCCGAATGATTCGGGTATTTTTCGGAGTACCGGGGAGTTACGGGAATTCACCGGGAGAAGTAATGGGCCTTATTGGGCCATACGGGAAAAGGAGAGGCAGGCCACGTGAGGAGGCGCGCGCCCCCCCTTGCCCAAACCGAATTGGACTAGGGGAGGGGGCGCAGCCCCCTCTTTCCTTTCCCTCTCCCTTCCCCCTTTCCTACTCCGTATGGGAGGTGGAATCCTACTAGGACTAAGGAGTCCTAGTAGGACTCCCCACACTTGGCGCACCCCTAGGGGGCCGGCCTCCTCCCTCCCTCATTTATATACGGAGGAGGGGCACCCCTTGGAGACACACAATTGTCCCATAGCCGTGTGCGGTGCCCCGATCTCCATTTTCCACCTCGGTCATATTTTTGGAGAGCTTAGGCGATGCCCTGCCGGAATCACTTCACCGTCACCGTCGCCACAACGTCGTTCTGACGGAACTCATCTACTTCCTCGACGTCTTGCTGGATCAAGAAGGCGAGGATCGTCACCGAGCTGCACGTGTGTAGAACTCGGAGGTGTCGTACGTTCGGTACTCGATCGGTGGAGCTCGAAGGATTGTTCGACTACATCAACCATGTTGTGAGACGCTTCCGCTAAACGGTCTACGAGGGTACGTAGACACACTCTCCCGTCTCGTAGCGATGCATCTCCATGGATAGATCTTGCGTGAGCGTAGGAATTTTTTTGAAATTCATGCTCCGTTCCCCAACCGTGGTATCAGAGCCAGGTCTATGCGTAGATGTGATTTGCACGAGTAGAACACAAGTGAGTTGTGGGCATGGGTGTATACATATTGCTTGCCGTTACTAGTTGTTACTTGATTCGGCGGTATTGTGAGATGAAGCGGCCCGGACCGACATTACGCGTACGCTTACGCGAGACAGGTTTCACCGCTACGTGCACTCGTTGCATAAAGGTGACTGGCGGGTGTCTGCTCTCTCACTTTAGTTGAATCGGTTTCAATGAAGAGGGTTCTTTTAGAAGATCAAAAAGCAATCACTACACCACGTTGTGGTTTTGCGTAGGTAAGAACGGTTCTTGCAAACCCGTAGCAGCCACGTAAAACTTGCAACAACAAAGTAGAGGACGTCTAACTTGTTTTTGCAGGGTATGCTGGTGATGTGATATGGCCAAGACATGATGTGATATAAGTTGTTGTATGAGATGATCATGTTTTGTAAGTTATCAGGCAACCGGCAGGAGCCTTATGGTTGTCTCTTTATTGTATGCAATGCCAACGGTATGTAATTGCTTTACTTTACCGCTATAAGTTAGCAGTAGTAGTAGTAGCAATAGCCGGCGAGACGACCACGACGATACGATGGAGATCAAGGTGTCACGACGCTACGATGGAGATCAAGGTGTCAACTCGGTGATGATGGAGATCATGACAGTGCTTTGCTGATGGAGATCAAAAGCACAAGACGATGATGGCCATATCATGTCACATATATTGAATTGCATGTGATGTTAATCCTTTTATGCATCTTATTTTGCTTAGGACGACGGTAGCATTATAAGATGATCCCTTCACTAAATTTCAAGATAAGTGTTCTCCCCTAGTATGCACCGTTGTGAAGGTTCGCCGCTTCTAAGCACCACGTGATGATCGGGTGTGATGGATTCTTTCGTTCGCATACAACGGGTGTAAGCCAGTTTTACACACGCAGAATACTTGGGTTAAACTTGACGAGCCTAGCATGTACAGACATGGCCTCGGAACACAAGAGACCGAAAGGTCGAACATGAGTCATATAGTAGATATGATCAACATGAAAGATGTTCACCATTGATAACTAATCCACCTCACGTGATGATCGGACGTGGTTTAGTTGATGTGGATCATGTTACACTTAGACAACTTGAGGGATGTTAATCTAAGTGGGAGTTCTTAAGTAATTTGATTAATTGAACTTCAATTATCATGAACATAGTCTAAATAAATCTTTGCAATTTTATGTTGTAGATCAATAGACCGCGCTGTAGTTCCCCTGTTTTTATTATGTTCCTAGAGAAAACGAAGTTGAAAGTTGATGGAAGCAACTATGCGGACTAGGTCCGTGATCTGAGGATTGTCCTCACTGCTGCACAGAAGGCTTATGTCCTTAATGCACCACTCAGTGAAATACCCCTACGGCTTCGTCTGAGGACGTTATGAACGTCTGGCAGACAAGAAAAGATGACTACTCGATAGTTCAGTGCGCCATACTTTACGGCTTAGAACCGGAGCTCCAAATATGTTTTGAGCAACACGGAGCATATGAGATGTTCCAAGAGCTGAAAATTTGTTTTTCAAGCTCACACCCGGGTCGAGAGGTATGACACCTTCGACAAGTTCTATAGCTACAAGATGGAGGAGAACAACTCCGTTAGTGAGCATGTACTCAGAATGTCTGAGTACTTCAAACACTTGAATCAAGTGGGAGTTAGACTTCCGAATAAAGTGGTGATTGATAGAGTTCTCTAGTCACTATCACTAAGCTACTGGATCTTCGTGATGAACTATAAACATGCAAGGGATAGAAGATCCTTAAGCTATCGCGATGCTACAAGCTGCGGATGTAGAAATCAAAAAGGGAGCATCAAGTGTTGATGGTTAATAAGACCACTAGTTTCAAGAAGGGCAAGGGAAAGAAAAGGGAACTTCAAGAAGAACGGTAAAACAGTTGCCGCTCACGCGAAGAAACCCAAGGCTGAACCAAACCCGAGACTTAGTGCTCCCATTGCAAAGGGAAATGTCACAAGGAGCGGAACTTCCCCATAGTAACTGGCAGATAATAAGACTGGCAATGTCAACAAAGATATTTGATATACATGTTATTGATGTGTACCTTACTAGTACTCGTAGGAGCACCTGGGTATTTGATACTTGTTCAGTTGCTTGCAACTTGAAACATGGAGCTTCGAATTAAACGAGGGCTAGCTAAAGAACGAGGTGACGATGTGCATTGGAAGTGTCTCCAAGGTTGATGTGATCACCATCGCCACGCTCTCTCTACCTTCAGGATTAGTGATGAACCTAAATAATTGTTATTTGGTGCTTGCGTTAAGCATGAACATTATATCTGATAGTGTTTATTGCAAGACGGTTATTCAATTTCAGAGAATAATAGTTATTCTATTTGGATAATATCATTGATGATCATGCACTTAAAATGAAAGGTTTATTGAATCTTGATCGTAGTAATACATATGTTCATAACACGAATGCCAAAAGATAATGATAGTACCACATATTTGTGGCACTGCCGCTTAGGTCATATCAGTGTTAAACACATGAAGAAACTCCATGCAGATGGGTTTTTGGAATCTCTTGATTATGAATCATTTGAGACATGTGAACCGTGCCTTATTGGCAAGATGACTAAAACTCCGTTCTTCGGAACAATGGAGCGAGCAACCAACTTATTGGAAATAATACATACCGATGTATGCGGTCCGATGAGTGTTGAGGCGCGCGGTGGATATCGTTATGTTCTCACGTTCACAGATGATTTGAGTAGATATGGCTATGTCTACTTGATGAAGCATAAATCTGAAACATTTGAAAAGTTCAAAGAATTTCAGAGTGAAGTAGAGAACCATCGTAACAAGAAAATAAAGTTCTTACGATCTGATCGTGGAGGAGAATATTTGAGTTACGAGTTTGGCAATCACTTAAGACAATGTGGAATTGTTTCACAGCTCACGCCACCTGGAACACCACAGCGTAATGGTGTGTCCGAACGTCGTAATCGTACTCTATTAGATATGGTGCGTTCTATGATGTCTCTTACCGATTTGCCACTATCATTTTGGGGTTATGCATTAGAGACAGCTGCATTCACTTTAAACAGGGCACCGTCTAAATCCGTTGAGACGACACCGTATGAACTGTGGTTTGGTAAGAAACCTAAGCTGTCATTTCTGAAAGTTTGGGGCTGCGATGCTTATGTCAAAAGGCTTGAGCCTGATAAGCTTGAACCCAAGCGGATAAGTGCGTCTTCATAGGATACCCAAAAGAAACTGTTGGGTACACCTTCTACCACAGATCCAAAGGCAAAGTTTTCATTGCTAAGAATGGATCCTTTCTAGAGAAGGAGTTTCTCTCGAAAGAAGTGAGTGGGAGGAAAGTAGAACTTGATGAGGTAATTGTACCTCCTCTGGATAGTAGTACGCCACAGAAAGAAATTTCTGTGACACCAACACAGACCAGAGAAGAAGATAATGATGATGATCATGAAACTTCAGAGCAAGTTGCTACTGAACCTCGAAGGTCAACCAGGACACGTTCCGCACCAGAGTGGTACGGAAATCCAGTCTTGGAGGTTATGTTGTTAGACAACGGTGAACCTTCGAATTATGAAGAAGCTATGGCGAGCCCGGATTCCGAGAAATAGCTTGAGGCCATGAAATCCGAGATAGGATCCATGTATGAGAACAAAGTGTGGACTTTGGTAGACTTGCCCGATGAACGGCGAGCTATTAAAAATAAATGAATCTTTAAGAAGAAGACGGACGCTGATGGTAATGTCACCGTCTATAAAGCACGACTTGTTGCTAAAGGTTATCGACAAGTTCAAGGAGTTAACTACGATGAGACTTTCTCACCCGTAGCGATGCTAAAGTCTGTCAGAATTATGTTAGCAATTGCCGCATTTTCTGATTATGAAATCTGGCAAATGGACGTCAAAACGGCATTCCTTAATGGATTCCTTAAGGAAGAATTGTATATGATGCAACCGGAAGGTTTTGTCGATCCTAAAGGTGCTAACAAAGTATGCAAGCTCCAGCGATCCATCTATGGACTGGTGCAAGCATCTCGGAGCTGGAATACTCGCTTTGATGAAGTGATCAAAGCGTTTGGGTTTATGCAAGTTTATGGAGAAACTTGTATTTACAACAAAGTGAGTGGGAGCTCTATAACATTTCTAATAAGTATATGTGATTGGAAATGATGTAGGATTTCTGGAAAGCATAAAGAATTAATTGAAAGGAGTTTTTCAATAAAAACCTGTTTTTGAGTTATCCACGGTTTGGGCATCGAGATCTATAGAGATAGATCAAGACACCTGTTAAAAGATTTTCACACACCTTGATGAGATTTTGAAGAAGTTCAAAATGGATCAAGTCAAAAAAAATAAGTTCTTGGCTGGTGTGAAGTGGAGTAAGACTTGAAGATCTAGGTAAAGGTTGTTTACATGTTGGGCATCAAAATCTATAGAGATAGATTGAGACGCCTCATATGACTTTCACAAAACATATACCTTGACAAGATTTTGAAGAAGTTCAAAATGGATCAGTCAAAGAAGGAGTTCTTGACTGTGGTGAAAGGTGTGAAGTTGAGTAAGACTCAAATCTCGACCACGGCAAAATAAATAGAATGGATGAAGGTTATCCCCTATGCCTCGGCCATAGGTTCTATAAAGTATGCCAAGCTGTGTGCCTTGCCATGTGTCTGGCAAAAGAGGTACCAAAGTGATCCAGGAGTAGATCACTGGACAGCGGTCAAATTATCCTTAAGATGACTAAGGAAGAATTTCTCAGGAATAGAGATGATAAAGAGTTCGTCGTAAGGGGTTACGTCGATGCAAGCTTTAAACACTGATCCGAAAGACTATGAGTCTCAGACCGGATAAGTATAGTGGGGAAATCTTTTGGAGTAGCTCCAAACAGAGTGTGGTAGCAGCATCTACATATAACATAGAGATTTGCCAAGAACACACGGATCTGAATATTGCAGACCCGTTGACTAAAACCTCTCTCACAAGCAAAACATGATCAGCTTTAGAACTGATTAAGTGTTAATTACATGGAGATGTAATCTAGATTATTGACTCTAGTGCAAGTGGGAGACTGTTGGAAATATGCCCTAGAGGCAATAATAAATTAGTTATTATCATATTTCCCCGTTCATGATAATAGTTTATTATTCATCCTAGAATTGTATTGACCGGAAACTAAATACATGTGTGGATAATAGACAAATACTATGTCCCTAGTATGCCTCTACTAGACTAGCTCGTTGATCAAAAGATGGTCAAGGTTTCCTGACCATGGACATGAGTTGTCATTTGATAACGGGATCACATCATTAGGAGAATGATGTGATGGACATGACCCAACCGTTAGCATAGCAAATGATCGTTCAGTTTATTGCTATTGCTTTCACTATGTCAAATACACGTTCCTATGACCATGAGATCATGCAACTCCCGGATACCGTAGGAATACTTTGGGTGTATCAAACGTCACAACGTAACTGGGTGATTATAAAGGTGCACTACAGGTATCTCCGAAAGTGTTTGTTGAGTTGGCATGGATCAAGATTGGGATTTGTCACTCCGACTATCGGAGAGGTATCTCTGGGCCCTCTCGGTAATACAGCATCACAGAAGCCTTGCAAGCACCATGACTAAAGAGTTAGTTGCAAGATGATGTATTACGGAACGAGTAAAGAGACTTGTCAGTAACGAGATTGAACTAGGTATTGGATACCGACGATCGAATCTCGGGCAAGTAACATACCGCCGGACAAAGGGAACAACGTATGTTGTCATATGAGGTTCACCGATAAAGATCTTCGTGGAATATGTAGGAACCAATATGAGTATCCAGGTTCCGCTGTTGGTTATTGACCGGAGAGTCGTCTCGGTCATGTCTACATCATTCCCGAACCCGTAGGGTCCGCACACTTAAGGTTCGATGACGATATAGTATTATATGAGTTATGTGATTGGTGACCGAAGTTTGTTCGGAGTCCCAGATGAGATCACGGACATGACGAGGAGTCTCGAAATGGTCGAGAGGTAAAGATTCATATATTGGAAGGCTATATTCGGACGTCGGAAAGGTTTCGAGTGATTCGGGTATTTTTCGGAGTACCGGGGAGTTACGGGAATTCACCGGGAGAAGTAATGGGCCTTATTGGGCCATACGGGAAAAGGAGAGGCAGGCCACATGAGGACGCGCGCACCCCCCCCTTGCCGAAACCGAATTGGACTAGGGGAGGGGGCACAGCCCCCTCTTTCCTTTCCCTCTCCCTTCCCCCTTTCCTACTCCGTATGGGAGGTGGAATCCTACTAGGACTAAGGAGTCCTAGTAGGACTCCCCACACTTGGCGCACCCCTAGGGGGCCGGCCTCCTCCCTCCCTCCTTTATATACGGAGGAGGGGCACCCCTTGGAGACACAAAATTGTCCCATAGCCGTGTGCGGTGCCCCGATCTACGTTTTCCACCTCGGTCATATTTTCGGAGAGCTTAGGCGAAGCCCTGCCGGAATCACTTCACTGTCACCGTCGCCACGCCGTCGTGCTGACGGAACTCATCTACTTCCTCGACGTCTTGCTGGATCAAGAAGGCGAGGATCGTCACCGAGCTGCACGTGTGTAGAACTCGGAGGTGCCGTACGTTCGGTACTCGATCGGTGGAGCTCGAAGGATTGTTCGACTACATCAACCGTGTTGTGAGACGCTTCCGCTAAACGGTCTACGAGGGTACGTAGACACACTCTCCCCTCTCGTAGTGATGCATCTCCATGGATAGATCTTGCGTGAGCATAGGAATTTTTTTGAAATTCATGCTCCGTTCCCCAACACATGGGTGTCATGCAGCAAAGACCAATTCACGGGAGGCTCTTTCTCTATCCACTGAGAAAAACTCTTTATTGCCCTCCCCTTCTTTCTCTTAGTACCAGGAGGGTCAATTGCTGGCAAGTCACAAAGACCTACTGGCTCCTCTAGCTCCGCCATGAGTGTTGCTAATTTAACCTGATCTTCTTCCATTTTCTTCCTGGCACCGACCCGCTTCTTAGTAAACTCATCAAGTTTTGACCAAATAAAATCGTATTTACGCTGCTGGTTCTGCTTGCATAATTTTTTGAACAAGTTCATCAACCGCTTGTTCTTGAACTGTGAGAAAAAATTAGCCCCAAGATGGCGCATGCACCACCGGCTCTGCAAGTCCTTCCAAGGTGTTCGTTCGTCTTCTGTTGGATTCCTTAGTGTCTTCACGGCCTTCAATATACTAGCATGTCTGTCATGAATGACACACACGTTTGGTTGGTCCTTCACGATGGCAATTTTCACTTGCTGGAAGAACCATACCCAGCTCGGAAAGTTCTCACCCTCCACAAATGCCGTGGCAAGTGGGATGATTTGATTGTTCCCGTCCACACCAATAGCAGTCAGGATTTGCCCTTTGTACTGACCAGTCAGGAATGTACCATCCACAAACATCACAGGAGGACAATGCCGGAAAGCTTCGATGCACATAGCGAAAGAGAAGAATACTCGTTTCAACACCTTGAAATCTGGTATACTCGGCAACCTCGTGTGTTGTACGTTAACATAAGTGCCGGGATTCCTCTCCTTCAGTATGTCAAGGAGACGGACAACATTATCATATGAGTCGATGAACATCCCAAACCTTTCCTCCATAGCCTTCTGCTTAACCCTCCAAGCCTTTCCATAAGGAATGTCATAATTCCATCTGACCTTCACTACTGTCTGGATGTGTTTTGCTTCCATATCTTTCTTCTGCACTATCTCAGTATACATGAGTTGCGCAATGAGAGTTGAAGTTAGGTTTGGATGATTCACGAGAAGGTTTTTCCTCACACAATTATGTGGGACGACATCGGTCACAACCCAGTGGATGTTATACTTCGGCACGTGCCCGTGCACCTTCTCAGGACAACCTGTTTCAACACATTTCACGGTATAGTTTGTTGGACTTGATATGTGTGTCCGGAAAACCCTCTGCGTAGACATAGCCCACTTGATCACCACATACTTCAATTTTTTCTTTGTATCAAACATAGCCCCTATCTGGACTTGGTTCATATTATACTGCCATGGAGTCTCATGGCCATCGTTGACCGTAAGGCCGGTGGATATGTCCTGATCCCATGCAGAAGGAATCGGTACCTCCACTTCATCCTCGGAATTTTCAGAATCCAGATCCTCCGCCAATCCATCCTCGTCCTCTTCCTCCATCACCCTCTGCATTTCCTCCTCTTCCTCACCCCCATCAACAAAACCAGAACCAGCTAATATTATCGACTGACTACTCTGCCCAGTATCATGACCACACACATTGTGTGGCACGTAGTCTGACTCTTTCTCGGGTTGGCTACCATCCACATCCAGTGGCTGTGACCCGAATAAACAAATCTCGTTAGCCACTTCACGGCCCTAGCTGGGTTCATACCCCACGTGGAGTTGTACGGTATTCTCCTCCGCCACAGGTTGCACTAGGGCATATGGGTGGATTCTTCTGTCTCGGCAACGACTTAACAGCGTCAACCAATGTTGGCTCCTATCTATCGGCATCAACTCCCACTTGACATTTTACAGGATTTGGTCCACAATGCATGAATACTGACGGAACATACTTCAGGATCCAGCCCAAAACTAGTAGTCAACTAGTACTTCAACTGTCTAATGTCAAGTCTGTCCGGGTCTGCAAGTGTCATGACGCCATTTTTATACTCGCTAAGATCAAACCCCAACTCATTATATCGAACATTACCAGGGCCGTAGTAAACAGTCAAATTTACTGATTCAGACATTTTCACCTGTCAGACAATGCCATCTTCTCATTAATCACAATGAACAAAATTATTACCCGCTACACTAACTATCCGCTAAAATGCCACCATAGACAAATTAACACTCCAAGTACGCAATATGACTTATCTACACTAACTAAACTGTATAACTTAGAGAAAAAAATGTGACGACATGGTTATACCTTCGATGCGTGTGTCCCTTGCTTCTTCCTCCTCTCTTCAACTCAGCGGCACCGGTCACCTCGCGGAATACTTGCACCACCGGACAACACCACCGCACCTCCTCCTCACCTCCACCTCTTCCCCAGCCGCACCTCCTCCTCACCACCACCTCCTCCCCAGCCGCACCTCCTCCACCCCACCACCTCCTCACCACCACCTCCTCCCCAGCCGCACCTCTTCCCCAACCGCACCTCCTCCACCCCACCATGGCTCCTCCTTGCTTGTACGCACAAAAACAACCCCATAACAAAAAAAATGACCGTAGGCCGCCGGGGATTGCTACGATCTACTGTTTATGCGGCTTGGATGCAAAAATGGATGGAGGAGGGTGGAGATCGGCGCGGGGTGGCGAACAGAGACGGACGAGTGAGAGAGGAAGAACACGCGGGCTAGAGGAAGAAGAAACCCGTTCGGCCTTATCCAGACCTTTTCGGCCGGGGATTGGCCGAAGAGCTTTTCGGCCGCTAGTAGACCGACGGGCCCCTCTTCGGTCGCTGGTTGGCCGACGGGCCCCTCTTTGGTCGGCAGCCCACCGACAACACCTCTTCGGCCCACCTGGGCATCTCTTCGGCCAACAAGTGGCCGACGGGCCCTCTTCGGCCTATCGATGGCCGAAAACCTGGTCTTCGGCTTCCTGGTGGCTGACGGGGTCATACTTCTGAAAATTATGCATTAGGTCCTATAGTTTCGAAATTTGCTATAAAAAACATGTTAGTTTCAAAAAAAATCGACAAACAGAGTAATGCATGAGGTATGATGACATAATGTAGACATAATAAAACCAAGCAATATGATTGAACCCCGTCGTTTTACCCTTAGTGGCAGAAATACAAATACATGGCTCGCTACCCCTTCTGTCACGAGGTGAGGACACCGCAAGATTGAACCCACTACAAAGCACCTCTCCCGCTGAAGATAAATCAATCTAGTTGGCCAAACCAAACGGATAGATCGGAGAGAAATACAAATCTATAACAATCATGCAAAATAAAGTTCAGAAAAGATTCAATTACTTTCAATGAATAATCTGATCATAAACCCATAATTCATCGGATCCCAACAAACACACCGCAAAAGAAGATTACATCGGAACAATCGGATTGATCTCCGAGGAGAACATTGTATTGAAGATCGGAGAGAGAGAATAAGTCATCTAGCTAATAACTATGGACCCATAGGTACGTGGTAGACTACTCACACATCATCGGAAGGGCAACAAATTTGATGTAGAGGCCCTCCGTGATCGATTACCCCTCCGGCAGATTACCGGAGAAGGCCTCCAGATGGGATCGTAGAAGAACAGAGGCTTGCGGCGGTGGAAAAGTTGTTTCTGGGGGCTCTCTATTGGTTTTTGAATATTTGGAAATTTATAGAGGTGAAATTAGGTCAAACGGAGTTGCGTGGGAGTCACGAGCTCAGGGGGCGCGCCTACCCCCGGGGCGCGCCCTGTGAGCTCGTTGCTCTTCTGTAAGTCTTCTGGCCTCCTTCCGAACCTTCTAGGGTCCCTTTTGGTCCAGAAAAAATCACCGTAAAGTTTCATCGTGTTTGGATTTCGTTTGGTATTGATTTTCTGAAAAACAAAAAACATGCAGAAAACAGGAACTGGCACTGGACACTGAGTTAATAGGTTAGTTCCAAAAAATGATATAAAATTGCATAAAAAGTATCTAAGATTGTAAATATAATAGCATAAAATAATCAAAAATTATAGATACGTTGGAGACGTATCACGGCGCTCCAAGCACGTCCTCCCTCTTACCCAGTCCGTCCAGGTTTGGTACTCACACCAGTTCAAGTAGTGATGTTGCAACAAGTACAGCTCCTCCCCTGTCAAGCTTAGCGAGCCAAAAAAAGCATCTTGATGGATGATTGCTAGCTCACTTCATCATCGGCTGATTTTCCCGTCTACTAGCTTGTGGTTAATTCCTTCTATCCTTCTGTTGTATCTTTATTTGGAGATCTATATTTCAAGTCATTGCCGCTTTTACCTCTAGCTAGTAGAGATGCACAGCAAGTATTCGATGGAATGCCGCTGACAAACTCGTTATGGACTTATAAAAAGGCTGTAGGAATTACTCGATGGATTTATACTGTGTGCTTCTCTGATTCTTGAGGAAAATGTTCCTTTTCTGAATTTTCATTTTCACAAGCGTGATGCATGTTGTATTCGATTGATGCATTTTGAACTACTAGCTCGCTTGATACATATGATGCGGTCCTATACTATTGTATGATCCAATCTTTTTATGTATGAGCGAAAAACTAGAAAATCTGTAGAAGCTTTTGTGTTTCTGTATTTATTTGTACAGTGATAGATGGATGGGTTGTTCTTCCTTTTGTTGTATAGTGATGCTAATCATACACCATTTTTTTTAACTCCAGAAAGAGCGCTTAGGCGTGGAGGCTAGTTCATGTCTTGCTGTTACAGACTTGCAGCATTATTTAGTTGTGTTCACAAGCAGGAAAGTTTGCATTCGTGAATTTAGACAAAAAATATGATCTGCCATTACACTTTTCATGCCCGACAGTTCAGGGCAAATAGGTAACATTGTCTCTGCTAGACCGGACTCTATATATTCACGACACTCTAAACTACTATGGTAAGTATATTTAAACTGATGTATTTCTTCTAGATACTGAGCGTTTTGTAGTATAGAGAGTACAAGCTGCCGCTGCTGAATTCAGTAGAAGCTCTCTAATTTGTACACGCTGAATTTTGAACATATGTTGAACACGTACATGTTTACATGCATTCTAGAGTGCTAATGTGCTGTGAGTTCGTTGTTGCAGGGGATCTTGGGAAGCACCTGAACAATCGGCCCATCTGCTCGCTGCCGTCATGGGCACCGCCGCGGCGCTGCCGATTGCTCTCGGTGGTCGTTCTTCCTCCTGTGTGGCCTTCTTCCTCTGGCCACTGCTGGCTCGTCAGCCGTCCTTCTTCTCCATCTACTAAAGTTCAGCCTTTTTAATTGGCAACGTGTGCACAACAGCGACGGCGGATGATCTATCTCCCATGCCTCCGTCCTCAATCTCGCTGGTATGCTTTTGTATCTGAACTGCAGCTTGTTCTATTCTTCTTGGTTTCAGAGGAGAGATTGTTCTCCACTGTATGCTAATGAAGTGACAAAGTTCAGTTTGCTAGTGGGTTTGCGCTAATGATAATTCAACCTTGTTTGCTTGTGTGTGCTACTGAAGTGACTATGTTACTGGACTTGTGTTCTCGATGATTCTGAACCGTCGCTGGTAGCATTTGTGATGCTCGTGTGATTTTGGTTGAAAGTTTAATGAATCCGTACGTAGTTCCCCTTCAATAACTTTGTAACAGAGATATCACCTAGATGTAGTATGTAACTATGTATTACAACAGTTCAATGACAGAAAGAACACCAGTTCAAAAAATATATATACAGGAGGTTTGGGAGCCAAACAACTGATATTTTGTTGTGTTTTAATTTTTTGGGTGCATGATTGAACAAGAGAAAAAAATAAAAATGATGTATGATATATATTCTGTTCTTGTAGGAGGTTCAAAGATTGTCGTGGAGCAAGTTCAAGAGTTTGATTTCGTGAAAAAATGTGATTTTTTTGGTCGGGATTTTGCATGATTGATAGCCATCAGTGGCAGCTCCGGGCGCCGCCGGAGGCCCTACATGTTCTTCCACCGCCCCTGTGCACTCACCGTCGAGCCTCTCCATGCACAGCTCTAGTAGCCCAGCGTCACAACACACAGTGGCCGGTGGAGCAGCTCCCTCCTCTCAGCTGCTCTATGGCTTGCAGAGGCGTGAGATTACTAGCAGTTCAACATGCAGAACCGTGCATGCCCATGTTCCTGCACCTCCAGGCAAACTCCAGTGAAGGTGTGACCAGTTCGGTGAAAAAAGATAAGCATTTTTCAAATTATTAATTCTGTGCAGTTCTCTGTAGAATACAATAGTTCAACTTTGCTATATTTCTGCAGTTCTATGGTTGGAAAAGTTTGTGTTTGGTATATTTTTATTGAACAGCAGTTTGAAAATGCCAAAAGGTGCCTGCCTGCTTTAAAAAAAATGTAATGTTTGCATTATTTAACATGTATGTGCGATGTATTAAATGCCAATGTGATGGATGCCAGGGTTTATTTCTTTTCTCATTTGTATTGCTTGGCAGTACACTACTTATATCGGGAGCTACATGTACTAATATTAGAAAAGTTCAGTCCAGTTCCTAGTTTTAGTTCTGCTCAATTTCCAATTTTAGTTCAATTCAATTCTTATTTTTAGTTTAGTTAAGTTAAATTCTTATTTTTGGTTTGCCTACAAAACAGAACTGATAGATATTGCAGTGAAGAATTGATTATCTTATGCAAAAGGCGGGCCAAGGATGATGAACTATTTGAGGAAAATGGTACAGATATGTGAGAACAAGAGAGAAAAAAAAAGCAGATTAAGTTCAAGTTTCGAAAGTTTGTAAGCTCGGAGACGTAAACCTAATAAGTTCGAGAGAAAAATTAATTTGAAACAAAGAACATGTGGAATTTCAGGAATTTCACCAAGAGAGAAGTTACGGAATTCATGGTGATAAAAAAAAAAGGCTGCAAAAGTTCACGCATGAAGCCCTAGTAAGTTTAGAGAAAAAAAGAATAGTTAGAAAAGAATCGTCCTTCTTTCCTGATGCAAGAAAAAACTTTCTATTCGTCGATCTCGTTGTAATCGTCCTTGTTTTGTGAGTTTCCTGATGCAAGTTTGGTGGTCAGTGCAGATGGGAGAAGGTGATCTGTTCAAAGTGCAATTCTATGACATTGACGTGCAAGTTCTGCAACTGATCCGTCCAGATGGGAGAAGGAAATCAGTCCAACATCTGAAGCAACATGTCGTACGCCGCCCACCTATCCCCACGCCTCTCCGCCGCGTGTCGTGTCGTGCCGGCTCGCCATCAACCACCGTTGTGGCTCAGCCCCGCGGTGCTTCCATGACCACCACACGCAGCATCCATCTGTCGTTGCCCGGACCCTGCTCTCCTGCGTATTGGCAACCTCGACGAGCTGACCAATTGGTTGCCGCTCCTGTGCGCTGTGGTACGCCGCCGAGCTGGTCACCATTTATATTCTTATTTTCACCAGTTCATGTGTATGTTGGTAACCAATGTTATTGCTGCTAGCTACCGATCTGACCATTGTATTACTGTAGCTACTTTATGTAATTAGCCCCCTTGTTGGTTTACTCTCCTACTATTTGCTAGCTTGGCATTGTAAAAACACGACAAGTTCACAACAAAAGTTGTAAGTTCAAACACGACGTCCCAGATAAGTTTGGGAAAAAAGCTCAAACAAAAAAAAACCACAAAAATTCAAATGGTAAAAGTTCAAGTCGCAAAACGAGAGAAGTCCAAAACATCGTTGCAAAAAAAATTGAGTTCAAAAAAAAGAAACATATGAAAAAATTTCTTTTTGAAAAAATATCATTCAGTTCAACGATATAAACCATGCAAGTTCAGGGACTATGATATCGTAAACCGTTGAAAAGTTACGAGGAAAACCATACCGAAAAAACAGATTCTAGTCTGTGAAAACACGCTCAGTACAAACCATACGGACATCAGTTCAAGTACTCTTTTTTCGGAACCATTCAAAATTACTCTATAAAAAATACCTCAGTACAAACACACACATAGATCAGTACGAGTACTCTGTTTTTCGGACCGAAACACAGCACGATGGATCTCACCGTATTCAAAATTACTCGTAAACGGTTGTGAATTTGAGAAAACGTTCAACATGACTAAGTTTCGCATTTTTGATAACTTTCCAATGGTATATTAGTTGCCCCATTTCGACAAACTCTTAAAAAAAATCGTGTTCGAAATCAACTTTCACCGTATTCGATTTGGAATTTAAACCGTAAGGAATTAGAAAAAACTTTCTATACGCAAAAATTGCGCATTTTCCATATCTTTCCAACGCCATATCACTTGCATCAATCCGACAAACCGTTTATAAAAAACCGCAAAAATATGTTTCGCCCAGAATTTCACCATTTTTTAAATTACTTTTAAATTATATAGAATTTGAAAAAATATTCTATATATGGAAGAAGCGGATTTTCACCAGCTTTCGAACGCCATCTCATTTGCTCAATTCCGACAAACCATTTGAAAATTAAGTCCAAAATACGATTCGCGTTTTCGAATTTGAAAAAAACTATTTTTTCAAAACTGCTCTTAAACCATGAGGATTTTGCAAAAAATTCCTATATGATTTGTAATCTAGCTATCAAGAGCTTTCCAACGATATCTTACACGCCCCGTTCGAACAAAAAAAATCGCAAACGTTTTTTGAACTAAAGAAGACGATCAGTTCGACGAAAATGAGAGCATCAGTTCAACCGCTCGAATTCGTCAGTTCAACAATAGTAACAGAATAATAACAGAATAGATCCCTATGTATATATATAGTTATTCTGCTAATGTTAGTTGAATAGACGGGTTGTATATGCATATATAATAATCTGCTAACACTTCTGAACCTCCCGCGGAAACTAAGCGAACTGCATTGCTAGCAAAAAAAACTGCACTGCTAACAGAAAAAACTGCACGTGATTTTTGGTACTGTTTTCAATCTAATTTTTTAACCACTTGTTGGAACGAGGCGTGTGATATACCGTTGGAAAGCTATGAATTAGGCGTTACTTTTTCATGTTGAACACTTTTCAAGATTCCTCATGGTTTAAGAGCAGTTTCAAAAACGGTGCGACCCCCAACGAGTGGCAGCAAGCATTTTTTCACAATATTTTTAAAACGCTCGTCGAAATGATGCAAACGATACACCGTTGGAAAGATATCGATGAGGCACAACTTTTTCATGTAGAACACTCTGTCTAATTCCTTAGGGTTTAAGAGCAGTTTTGACATTACAGAAAGGCGGACACTCTATTTTTCGCGAGCCTCAAAATCGATGAAGTGAAGTGCATCAGACGGAAAACCGCACTGCAATGTCGACAGAGTGAACTGCACGCTGTTTTTCGGTATTGTTTTTGCTGTAATTTTTGAACCGTTTGTCGAAACGAGGCGTGTGATATGCCGTTGGAAAGCTATGGATTAGGTGCAACTTTTACATGTACTACACTATTTGAGGTTCCTGACGGATTTAAATGAATTTTGAATATGGTGCGCTTCCCGTCAATTGGCAGTTAGCATTTTTTCCCGATTTTTTTCAAATCACTCATCGGAATGATGCAAATAATTCGACATTGGAAAGATATCGATGAGGCACAACTTTTTTTTATGTAGAACGCTCTCTCTAATTCCTTACAATATAAGAGCCGGTTTGAATTTACTGAAATACGGACACTCTGTTTTTCGCGACCCCCAAAATCGACGAAGTGAACTGCATTAGACGAAAAACCGCACTGCAATGTTGACAGAGGGAACTGCACGCGGTTTTTTCAGTACTGTTTTCGCTATAATTTTTGAACCATTTATCGAAACGAGGCGTGTGATACGTCGTTGTAAAGCTATGAACTAGGCGCAATTTTTTCATATAGTACACTTTTTGAGATTACTTACTGTTTTAAATGAATTTCGAAAATGATGTATATGAAACCGAATGAACCTGAATCGGAATGATGAAACCGAATGTTGTTCACATGGGGGGAAGTGAACCTCGGAGGGAATCAAAGTGAACTGCAGTTTTTATATATTTTTTCTTGTGTGTTTTGCACTGAAGGGACGAGAATAGTTAAGTGCATATGTTCCCCCATAATTTTTTTCGCGCACGTTCTGTACTCCTCAGACGAGACAAGTGAACTACATATGTTTTTTTGATAATTTTTTTACTAAGTGAACCACTTGACTCGCTACGAATGAAATGCACTGATTTTTTTAACAAATACAAATATGGTCACAATGTTTGCAGAACAATCCGAAAAAAATAAAATAAAATTGGATCCATTTTCTCTCTACGTTTCTCGAACAACAAAATGAACTTCAAAAGTAATGAAGTCCGCTTCTCCTTTTTTTGTGTTATGAGTGCATTGCAAATGATTTTCGCCCAAAAAATAAAATAGAGTGGACTGCTGTATGGTCGCCAGCGACCGCGCGAGTGAACTGCAAGGTTGGGGAACTGAGACCACAGAAACCTTTTTCGGCGTGTACAAGTGAACTGCAGGGAAGTTTTCTTCCATAGGAGCAAGTATACGAACCGCGTGAGCTCCCATGCGAACTGCACGCCATGCTGCGCTGCAGTTGTCCTCGCGCTTAGCTGTTCGCCAGAGCCCCTGCTGGAGAGGAGGATGGGGAGCCTCGCGTGCTGTTCTCCGAAGTTTTCTTTTTTCTTTTTCATGGTCCGTTTCGGTGGTTTGTGGGGTGCTGGACTGTTAGTGGAATAAGGTCATGTGTTAGTAGAATAACTCTTAAGGGGTGTTAGTTGAATAGGCCTTTAAATGTCATCAACATCACAATTACCATGTACATACATCAAGTATAGACATTGCAAGCTAGCAATCACATAAAGGCAACATAAATTTGCATAGAAACTTAATGCAAGTCACATAATTAACAATCTTCGCCGACATAAGGTATTAGTTCAACATAGAAAGATCATAAGGTACATAACAACCAAAAGATCATCTCCGTCGACGTGAGCTCAACGGGATGAGGAGGGGTATGCTTCGTCACAGCCTCTATACTTTGCCGGAGCACCTGCAATTATTTTTGTTAGCATTGTAGCAAAGAATTTCATCGTATAATGGTGTTTGCTCTAGTATTAATGATTTAGGCTCATATTTTGGAACATTATGGCCCGAGGTACTAACCTTACACAGGATAGAAGCAACACCACAATGACGACGAACTAGACAAAGCTCATCAAGTTCTTCAGCCCACTCAACCCCACATGACCTGCACCCTTGCCTACTTTGCTCTTCTTTGTGAGCACAAACTTGGAGTAATCATCCTCTGCTTCCTCCCTAGTTGTAAACCCTAAAAAGCAGCTGTTGTTGTAACTATGCACTTGTTCATGGCATGTCTGCCATGAATCATACACTACAGGACATCTCCCTCTGTAGACCACATACCACCTCATCTAACAAGACGTAAGAAAAAGATTTCAACAAGCAGGAGAAGCAACACAAGGTTAGAAGTACACATAGAACGTACACAACATAAGCATTAATGATTCATATACCCAAAAGCATCATTATGCAGTGCAACTCTGAGTCAACATCAGCAGTTACATCACTACGTCGACGTCAAACTATATAGCTAGACTACTCCGAGAATGAAGCTCTACTCCGAGTCATAGTCCGTGAAGCTGGTCATCGTGGAGTCAAAGAAGGTGGGGATCTCCCCCGCAGTGGAGGAGCCAGCATCCTCAGGACTGGCAGTCGGTGGACTCAATGGGACCAGGTCATCACTCTTCTCCGCTTCCTTCTTGGCCAGGGCATCAAAACATTTATGTTGCTCGGCACGCAGGCGGACCATCATCTCGCGAATGCCCTCGGACTTTCTCTCATCTTGGATGGACTCGTAGACCGCACGGTTCTCGTCGAGGAGCTACCGGTTCGCCTGAACGAGCGCGGCTAAGTAGTCTTCACTGGCGCGCTCGGTAGGGGAGTCAAACCTAAAGGGAGCGGCGTTGTCGGCCAAGTTCAACGAGGCCGACGACGACATGACCTCAAGGTTGGTGGTAACACCTACCAATTCATTAACAAATAATATGTCACATCGGAAATATAACCAAAATGTAATACGGTATCATACAAGTCACGGTAAGGAAGTTGACAAGTAGCTCACAAACAAAAGATCAGCTGTGTGGACACATGAGCTCTCCGCCTCCGCCATCTCCAGCTCACACTCGTCAATCTCCAGGGGAAGGGCCGTCGCGGTCTCGATCGCGGCAAGGGCGGCCATCGCGGTATCGATGGTTGCTTGAGCGATCTTGGCGGATGCAACCGCCCTCTCAGATGTTGCAGCCGTGCTCTCGGCGGAGGCGACCACAACCTTGGCGTAGGCCTCCGCCCTGTGTGTCACTGTAGCCGTCCTCTCGGCGTAGGTGGCCCCTGCAGCCGCCCTCTCGGTCGCTGCACGAGCGATCACGTCATACGCGGCCGCCCTCTCGGCCTTTACACGAGCGATCTCGTCATAGGCGGCAGCCCTCTCGGCTGCTGCAGCCGCCCTGTGGGGGGCCTCGATCTCCCTGACAAAGCATCTCCACGACCCCATCTTTGTCATCTGCTAGCGAACATGCAGACCTAGGGATGGCAATGGGTACCCATTACCCATGTACCCTGCGGGTAAAGCCCCTATTAGGGTAAGGGTATGGGACAAAAAATTACCCATGGGTATATAAATAGGTAAATCTGAAAACCATCGGGTAGAGCGGGTTCGGGTATGGGATCATATAACCCATACCCACATACCCATGTACCCATATAAAATCTATGTGAACTCAAATTTATCTCTACACTTTGTTGTGAATTTGTGAACTCAAAATGTATGTCTATGTGTTGCTGTTTATGACTATGTGATGTTGTTTTGATGTGTTGTTGTTTACGAGAAAGTGATGTTGTTTATTAAATGTGTTGTTGTTTATGATATGTTGTTGTTTATAAGTATGTGTTTTTGTTATAATCTATTGTTGTTTATAAATTATGATTATATGTTGTTGTTTATGACTCGGAGTTGTTCAAATTGATGCTTTGCAAACATGGGTAATTTTATCCGCGGGTACCCGTCTACCCTGTCAGGTAACGGGTATGAGAAAAAATTGTACCCATTGGCGGGTATGGGTAAGCTGGGGGGGGGGGTAAGGGTATGGGTTGGCTCCGCCCGTACCCAAACCCTGCGGGTGCCATCCCTAGACCTAACATAACATGAAGACGAAAACACATTGGACTTGGAATCGCAAAGTCAACACACATACTAAACCTAACATGAAGTCAAACCTAGAAGACTCGCTTATTCGGCATGTGGGTTGACTTTCAGTCCATCGAGGCTCTCTTCAAGAACTCTCATCTCTCAAGTGGTTGTATATATGGCGGACACTACTTCGATGGTATTTCAACTATCGCTGGTATCTTTTTCTGCCAAGAACTCCAGGACTCCTTCCTATTCAAGCAATACCTGTTGGTTGTCAGAATCTTTGAGGTGAGCATGTTTCCTTTTTCTTATGACCGTTGCCCACTTTGCTTGAATGTACAAAGCGGCATGTTTTGTTAATCAGTAGAGCCAAATGTGTTGGACTAGTTCCAGAATAGCTGTGCCTTTGATATTGAATAGAGACTATTGTTTTGGCAGAGAAAAACTCCTCCGAAGCAGAAAGCAAAGAACAACAAAGATGAGGATGAACCTGTTATCTACCCAGAGTTGGAGGACGGAATTTTCTATGAGGTATCAAAACATTTTGCTGAGGCATTGTTGGTTTGTATATTTCTGTGACAGGAGCTGACACATCTTTGTTTCTTTCCAAGCTTAGTTTGTGGTCTTTTACTTTCCCAATTCGTTCCGAACAGTCAGCTCAGAAGGAGGTCAGTTGTGTTTAATCTTTTGGTGCTTTATTATGTCTTGACATGTAGCATACTTATTTGTCATGTGCAAGTGTGCAGCTGTCGGCGGTCTTACATGTGTTGGTGGTTTCTTTGCTAGTTTCTTCTGTTTAGTTTTGGAATAGATAACCTCGTATCATGTTTTAAGGAAATACTTATTCATATTTTTGTTCTGTGTAGCTTTTTTTCTGTCTTGAACTCTTGTTCATATTTTTCTTCTAACAAATGATTTCAGTTCTTCCATTTACCGAAAAAGGCTCGCGCCCTGCTTTATAAATAAAGCCCAGACCACACAACAACAAGTGTCAAGTACAAGAACCAGAACAAATGTACAGCCGGAAGGGCAAAAAACAGAAAAGAAAGATAGTCATGCTGAGGGCACAGCTCAACAAGCCCCAAGTAAAATGGAAAAAAGGGCCACTCAGGCCACATAGTCCAAGCAGGAGAGCTAATTAGGTTCCGGCGGAGGCGGCGGAGGAGGTGGCGCCAGGTGGTGCGCTACGGACCGAAGACCAGCGGAGAGAGCGTCAATGGTGTCGCGGATCCGCTGTCACTAAGAGGCTTACATAGCTGCAAAAATCCACACATTTTATATATCGTATCAGTTGGGCGGCGAAGAGGAACACGTTCAATCACAAGCTTGTTTCGGATCGTCCATAGGGTCCATGCAAGCACCCCAAAGCCAACCCATAGAATGCACTGGTCATTAGCCGACCAAGACTGTAATTCATCGAAGAAATCAGGAAAGTTGGAGTGGCACCACCCGCCACCAACTACCTCCCTGAAGCAGCTCCAAAGGAATTGAGCTGACACGCATGTGACGAAAATGTGATTAGAATCTTTCGCCGTCGCACACACGGGACAAATGCCATTACCAACGCCATTACGTTTAAGCACCCCCACCCTTGAAGGTACCCTACCACGAATCAATATCCAAAGGAAAATGTGAATCTTCAGGGGAAGATTGACATCCCAAAGCTGGGAAAGAGGCGCCAGCCAAGGCGAGGCAGCTACAGCCCAGTATAGGGATCTCGTGGAGAAGCGACAGCAGGATTCCAGGTGCCAAGCCACTCGATCCGGCTCCAAGGATGGAGTGTGAAGAGCCACGCACTCCAAAAGAGACTCCTAGGCATCTGTTTCCACTTGGCAAAATACACGGCAAAATGCGAGGTTCCCAAGATCAAAGAGGGCAACCTCGACCGAAATATGGGGCACCACACAAATGGAGAAAATCTCCGGGAATCGAACCAACAAAGGCTGGTCTCCAGCCCATCTATCAATCAAATAGAGGGTAGAGGAGCCGGTCCCAACAGAGATAAACGTCCCAAGACGCAGGATGGGCATGAGTTGGATCACAGACTGCCAGAATTGGGGGACCCCCCCCCCCCGATCGCTGGCAGAAAGCAAGAGGCTGACCCCAAAGGTATTTGACCCGAATGATGTCTAGCCAGAGGCCCCCCTAATTATTCGCGATACGCCACAACCACTTGGATAGAAGAGCAATTGTTCATTCGCTTGGTGCAAATAATCCTAAGGCTACCCTGATCCTTGGGTTTACAAAGATCCGACCATTTAACCATATGATACTTTTGTTTATCGCCCTCGCCCGCCTAAAAGAAGCGGGATTGGTACTTCACGATCTCGTGGTGGAGACTCTCGTGCAAGCTATAAAAGCCCATGATGAACATGGGCAAACTAGATAAGGACGAGTTAATCAACATCGTCCTAGCCGCCTTGGATAGCCATCTGCCTTGCCAAGGTTCAACTCGGTATTGGATATTGGTCACCACTGGACGAAGATCCTTTACGAGCAGGCATGAGTAACTAATCGGGATCACCATGTAAGAAGAAGGGAAGGACCTGAGCCGGCAGTTAAGTCGGTCCGTGATCCTTTGCCTCTCCTCATCCGAGTATCCCATAACCATGACCTCACTCTTATTGAAGTTAATGGTTAACCCCGACATCTCCTGAAAGCACAAAAGAAGAAATTTAAGGTTGGCGATGTCTAACTCCGATCCCTCGACCATAGAATGGTGTCCCATTTCCACCACACTACTAGAATCTGGCATTTTGCCATCTGTCCCCTCTTTGCCGTCTGCCAGCTGACGGCAAAGAACCAGCTGATGGCAAAGAGGGTCTTTGCCGTCAGCTGTCTCTTTGCCGTCTGCCAGCTAACGGCAAAGAGGCCAATGGCAGACGGCAAAGAGCCTGGTGGCCCCCCCGTGGCACGGTGTTGGCTAGGGCACCTTCTTTGCTGTCTGCCACCTCTTTGCCATCTGCTAGCAGACGGCAAAGAAGGGCTAGGCAGACGGCAAAGAGGTGAGGGTGGGGCCCACAGGGTCATGGCGCTGGCTAGCTAACGGCAAAGAGGTCTTTGTCGTCTGCCAGCAGACGGCAAAGAGGGGTGTTACCTTAACGGTTGTGCACCCCGCCCGAAACCCCCACTCCCGCGCGCCTCTCTCTCTCTCTCTCTCTCATCCGCTGTCGCCGCCCCGTCGCCGCCCCCTCCCTGCCACCCCGCCCCGTCGCCGCCCCTCCCTGCCACCCCGCCCCGTCGCCGCCCCGCCGCCCCCGAAGCCCTGCCCGGCCGCCCCCGCTGCCCGGCCGCCCTCGAAGCCCCGGCCGCCCCGGCCTGCCCGGCGGCCCAGACCCCCCTGCCCCCCCTCTGGTGGGCTCCCCCCTCCTGCCCCTCTATTTTGTTTTGTTTTTTTTTGTTTTTTTTCTGTTTTTGCAGTAAGAAAATTAGATGTTTAGGTAAATAGATGTTTAGATGTTTAGGTAAATAGAAAAAAAGGAAAAGAAGAAAAAATAAGAAGAAGAAGAAGAAGAAGAAGAAGAAGAAGAAGAAGAAGAAGAAGAAAAAGAAGAGGAGGAGGAGGAGGAGAAGAAAAAAGAAGAAGAAGAAGAGGAAGAAGAAAAAAGAGGAGAGGAGGAGAAGAAGAAGAGGAAAAAGGAAAGGAAGAAGAAGAAGAAGAAGAAGAAGAAGAAGAAGAAGAAGAAGAAGAAGAAGAAGAAGAGAAGAAGAAGAAGAAGAAGAAGAAGAAGAAGAAGAAGAAGAAGAAGAAGAAGAAGAAGAAAAGGAAGAAAAGGAAGAAGAGGAAGAAGAAGAAAAGGAAAAGGAGAAAAAAAAAGACCCCGACACCCCGACCCGACAGCACGACACCCCGACCCAACACCCCGACACCCCGACAGCCCGACACGACACCTCGACACCCCGACACCCCGACACGACACCCTGACACCCCGACACCCTGACACCCCGACACCTAGACACGACACCCCGACACCCCGACCCGACACTCCGACACCACGACACCCCGACACCCCGACCCGACACCCCGTCATATATTTGTGAATTATGAGTTAGGTCATATATTTTATGATTTTGTTATGAAAAACATCATATATATTTGTGTTGATCGGGTGGATTTAAATGTGCAGTTGTTTCGTCGTTGTGAGGGCCTGGTGTTCGACGACCTCCCCGTGCGTTCGACGAGCTCCGCCCCTGCGTTCGTGGGTGAGCACAAATGACATCTCCTCCTCCCCCCTTCATTTGCTCTATTCCGGTCTTCGTGCCGATGAAACTTGCTAGCTATAGGTGTCTTCAATCATCAGTATGCGTGACCACTATGCGTCTCCCGTTTGAAAGGGTTACATCTATAAATATGCATGCATTTGCATATTTATAACCATGATTCTTTCGAATTGTCCAGCGGGACAAGCATGCCAAAGTCGCTAGAACGAAGTGGTGGAAGCTCAAGGGGGAGGTAGCTCAGGCGTTCAAGGAGAGGGTCATTAAGGAGGGCCCTTGGGAGGAAGGAGGTGATGTAGACAACATGTGGATGAAGATGGCGACTTGCATTCGTAAGGTGGCCTCAGAGGAGTTTGGAGTGTCCAGGGGAAGTAGAAGAGAAGCTAAAGATACCTGGTGGTGGAACGATGATGTCCAGAAGGCAATTAAGGAGAAGAAACAGTGTTTCAGACGCCTATATCTGGATAGGAGTGCAGACAACATAGAGAAGTACAAGATGGCAAAGAAGGCCGCAAAGCGAGCTGTGAGTGAAGCAAGGGGCCGGGCGTATGAGGACCTCTACCAACGGTTAGACACGAAGGAAGGCGAAAGGGACATCTATAAGATGGCCAAGATCCGAGAGAGGAAGACGAGGGATGTTGACCAAATCAAGTGCATCAAGGACGGAGCAGATCAACTCCTGGTGAAGAACGAGGAGATTAAGCATAGATGGCGGGAGTACTTTGACAAGCTGTTCAATGGGGAGAGTGAGAGCTCTACCATTGATCTGGACGACTCCTTTGCTGATACTAGCAGGCTTTTTGTGCGGCGAATCCAGGAGTCGGAGGTCAAGGAGGCTTTGAAGAGGATGAAAGGAGGCAAGGCGATGGGCCCTGATTGTATCCCCATTGAGGTGTGGAGAGGCCTCGGGGACATAGCGATAGTATGGCTAACCAAACTTTTCAACCTCATTTTTCGGGCAAACAAGATGCCAGAAGAATGGAGACGGAGTATATTAGTACCAATCTTCAAGAACAAGGGGGGTGTTCAGAGTTGTACTAATTACCGTGGAATTAAACTGATGAGCCATACAATGAAGCTATGGGAGAGAGTCATTGAGCACCGCTTAAGAAGAATGACAAGCGTGACCAAAAATCAGTTTGGTTTCATGCCTGGGAGGTCGACCATGGAAGCCATTTTCTTGGTACGACAACTTATGGAGAGATATAGGGAGCAAAAGAAGGACCTGCATATGGTGTTCATTGACTTGGAGAAGGCCTATGATAAGATACCGCGGAATGTTATGTGGTGGGCCTTGGAGAAACACAAAGTCCCGGCAAAGTACATTACCCTCATCAAGGACATGTACGATAATGTTGTGACAAGTGTTCGAACAAGTGATGGCGACACTGATGACTTCCCGATTAAGATAGGACTGCATCAAGGGTCAGCTTTGAGCCCTTATCTTTTTGCCTTGGTGATGGATGAGGTCACAAGGGATATACAAGGAGATATCCCATGGTGTATGCTCTTTGCGGACGATGTGGTGCTAGTCGATGAGAGTCGGACGGGGGTCAACAGGAAGTTGGAGTTATGGAGGCAAACTTTGGAATCGAAAGGTTTTAGACTTAGTAGGACTAAAACCGAGTACATGAGGTGCGCTTTCGGTACTACTAGGCACGAGGAGGAGGAGGATGTTAGCCTTGATGGGCAGGTGGTGCCGCAGCAGGACACCTTTCGATATTTGGGGTCAATGTTGCAGGAGGATGGGGATATCGATGAAGATGTGAACCATCGAATTAAAGCCGGATGGATGAAGTGGCGCCAAGCTTCTAGCATTCTCTGTGACAAGAGGGTGCCACAAAAGCTAAAAGGCAAGTTCTATAGGACGGCGGTTCGACCCGCAATGTTGTATGGCGCTGAGTGTTGGCCGACTAAAAGGCGACATGTGCAACAGTTAGGTGTGGCGGAGATGCGCATGTTGAGATGGATGTGTGGCCACACAAGGAAGGACCGAATCCGGAATGATGATATACGAGATAGAGTTGGGGTAGCGCCAATTGAAGAGAAGCTTGTCCAACATCGTCTGAGATGGTTTGGACATATTCAGCGCAGGCCTCCAGAAGCCCCAGTACATAGCGGACGGCTAAAGCGTGCTGATAATGTCAAAAGAGGCCGGGGTAGACCGAACTTGACATGGGAAGAGTCCGTAAAGAGAGACCTGAAAGATTGGAGCATCACCAAAGAACTAGCCATGGACAGGGGTGCGTGGAAGCTTGCTATCCATGTGCCAGAACCATGAGTTGGTCGAGAGATCTTATGGGTTTCACCTCTAGCCTACCCCAACTTGTTTGGGACTAAAGGCTTTGTTGTTGCTGTTGTTGTTGTTGTTGTATTCTTTTGAATTGTCCAACGTTATCCATGTACAGCCCGAGTATGTGTAGATTAGGTTCGTTTTCCCATAAGCTCTCCTCCGGATCCGATGCAGAATTTCGTCAGTGCCTCCCTGTTGTTCTCCGGGTACACATCCTCTCTGCTTATTGCCGAGACGTGTATCAGGAGAACAGCGGGGAGGTGCTGCCGAAATTTTGCGTCGGATCCGGAGCAGAGCATGGGAAAATAAACCCAATCTACACATACTCGGGTAGGATTAGGACCTATCTTTACCTATTAGCGTCTAGGTTGCATGGACGTAATAAAACAGACAAACTCCATTAACTGATGAATATGGTTTGCTGAATTATGTATATATTTCTTGTGTGTCCAGTAGCTAGGCAAGATGAGTGATCGTGCATGGATGTACACCGGTCACACTAGTCAGAAAGACATGACCGATGAATGGTTAACAAAAACCAAGGGGTTTGTGAGAGCCGCATTTGCAAATGGCCAGAGAAAAACCTAGTGCCCCTGTGTCCGGTGCGACAACTATCATAAGAGGACAGAGCTTGAAATGAGTAAACACCTGCAGAAGTGGGGTTTTACGCCTGCTTATACGGTCTGGACATTTCATGGTGAGTCTGCCCAACGTGTCAGAGCTGAGGTGGGCCGTCGTCGCACCGACGAGCATGGTACCGGGATCGAAGACATGGTGGAAGACTTTGATGATGCTCGGGATTCGGATGATGAGATGGAGGAATTTGCAAAGGCCTTCAATGATATGTTGGAGTCTTCAAAACGTCCTCTCCACGAGCACACTGAGCTTTGTCAGCTGGATGCCATCGCACAAGTAATGGCTCTGAAGGCTCAATTCAACTTGGGGGCAGAGAATGCTACGACGCGATGATGACACTATTTGGACGCTTTCTACCCAAAGGCCATGTAATGCCTACAAACCTGTACCAGTCAGACAAAATCCTCCATGTACTTAAGATGCCCTATGAGAAGATAGATGCCTGTGAGAATGGATGTGCCTTATTTAGGCTTGAGTATGCGGACTTGAACTATTATCCCATTTGCAAGTCTTCCATGTATGTTGTGGTAGACAACGGTATGGGTGAGAAGAGTCAGACAAAAATCCCAGTTAATGTTCTTCGGTATATGCCAATCATACCAAGACTTCAACGTCTTTTCATGGTCGAAGAGACGGCCAGACAGATGACATGGCACAAATTGGGCAAAAGAACCGAACTACATGCAGATGGGAATCAGATGTTGGTACACACATCGGACGCTTTTGCGTGAAAGCACTTCGATGCAATACATCATGATAAAGCGGCAGATCCAAGGCATCCTCGAGTCGCCATCAGCACGGATGGGTTCAATGTGTTTGGTATGATGGCAGCCCAATACAGTTGTTGGCCTGTATTTGTCATTCCACTCAATCTCCCCCCTGGACAGATTATGCAAAGAAAGAACATTTTCCTGACGTTGATAATTCCGGGGCCCAACTATCTGGGGAAGAGTATGAATGTGTACATGCAGCCGCTTAAGGATGAATTGCAAGAAGCTTGGGATAATGGGATCAAGATATACGACGCCGCTACAAAAAAAAACTTCCTAATGCATGTGTGGTACATGTACTCAATGCATGACTTGCCGGCGTATGCGCTATTCGTTGGCTGGTGTGTGCATGGAAGGTTCCCGTGCCCCACATGCAAGGCAGCTCTTGAGTTTCGTTGGCTGGATGCGGGTCGCAAGTATTCTTGCTTCGACTTGCATAGACAGTTCCTAGATCCTCGCCATAAGTTCAGAAAAGACAAGAAGAAATTCATCAAAGGTAGAGTTGTCAAAAACTCTGCACCACCTGCGTTGACAGGCCAACAGACCCTGGATCAGTTAAACGCTCTCGAGCCGGATCCAGAGCGTCCAGGGTATTTCAAGGGGTATAATTCGGAACAAGCCTGGACTCACATGACATGCTTGTGGGATCTGCCTTACTTCACAGACCTCCTTTGCCCACACAACATCGACGTGATGCACACTGAAAAGAATGTCGCCGAGGCCCTCTTTGGTACATTGTTCGGCATAGAGGGGAAGTCAAAGGATAATCCTAAGGCTAGAGTCGATCTGGAGGCTCTATGTGATAGACCGTTACAAAACATGCGACAACCGAAAGGAAAGCAGAACTGGACGAAGCCAAAGGCATGGTTCAATCTTGGAAGGCCAGATATGAGGGAAATTATCCTGTGGGTGAAAAAAGGAGTTGATGTTCCCCGATGGGTATGCAGCGAATCTAAAGAGGGGAGCGAGTCTTGAAAAAATGAAAATATTTGGTCTCAAGAGCCATGATTGGCACATATGGCTTGAGCGGGTAATGCCGATGATGTTGCGTGGCTTTATCCCTGAGGATGAATGGCTAGTACTGGCAGAGCTGAGCAATTTCTTCCGTGTTCTTTGTGCGAAAGAACTATCGCCTGGCTTGCTAGATGAAATGGAAGAGTTGGTGCCGGAGTTGATCTGCAAGTTAGAGAAGATCTTCCCACCGGGCTTCTTTAATCCAATGCAGCATTTGATTTTGCATCTGCCGACCGAGGCACGATTGGGGGGGGGCCCGTGCAGAATCGTTCGTGCTACGCAACTGAGAGGATGCAGAAGACGCTTCGAGCAAAGTGTAAAAATAAACGTAGAATTGAAGCATCGATGGCCGAGGCATTCATTACTGAGGAGGCGGCAAACTTCGTGACAGCACACTACGAAGCCAAAAATTGTCATTTGCATAATCCGAAGCCTCGGTACAATGCTGGCGACCCTAAAAAGGGTGGATCCAACCTCAGCCTATTCAAAGGGAAGCTCGCACCAGCCGGTGCTTCTAATTCCTTATCGTTGGATGTCGAAGAATGGCGGACCATTTCGTTGTATATCTTCAACAACCTAACAGAAGTGCGGCCGTACGTCAAGTAAGTTCTCGGTACATTGTTTCGCAACTTCTAATTCCTTTGAACTGCTCTTATTCCCGGATATTTGATACAATCGATACGTCGCCAAATTCTCGTATGGAGCGGTGATCCAAAAGGATTCCGTCGAAGAGTATGAGCTTCTGGCAAAGCATGGAGGCGGCTATCCCGGTTTCATCTCTTGGTTCAAACAAACGGTAATTTCCATTAGACCATTTCATTTCTTCGTCTAAATTGCGGCTAATGCAACAATCCTTTCGTATTAAACTTGTAGGCTAATTCAGAGTCTATGGACAACGAATTGAGACAAGTCGCTAATGGTTTTGACTATAAGGTCCGTTCATTTGACAAATACGACATCAACGGGTATCGCTTTCGTACCTATGGCAAACAGCTATCTATGGCCGACCAAAAGTCTACAAATTGTTGTGTCTCTGCTATCGGTGAAGGAGATACCGAGTATTATGGAAGAGTTGAAGCAATTTATGAACTTCTATTCAATGGTGCAAACCCACCGAACGTCGTAGTCTTCAAATGTTTTTGGTTCCAGCCGAAGGAGACTAGAAGGACTCATGAACATATAGGGCTAGTCGAAATCAAACAAAGCACCCATTTGGATGTTCCCGATGTCTATATTACGGCTCAACAGGCAACCCAAGTTTTCTATCTACCGTGGGCCTGTCAAAGTGATCCAAATCTCAATGGTTGGGATGTCGTTTATGAAGTGCCGCCACATGTTACACCACCTCCCCCCAATGAAGAGGATTATGAACCCCACATTAATCCAGACACATATGAAGGAGAATTCTTCCAAGAAACACGTCTTTCCAAAAAACGTTTCAAGAGCCGCTCTACTTCACCCCAGAACATTGAAGTAGATAGCGACAGTGAATCCGGCTTCACCCCTGAGCCGGAACAAGAAGAGCCGGAACAAGAAGAGGTTACTGCTGCGGATGACCTGTCAATGCTTGACCGATTACGTAAAGGAGGCCTTCCACATGTTGATGCATTTATTGATGATGATGATGAGCACGTCATTACTGATAGTGATGATGATGATGCATTTATTGACCCCGGAGCATATATAGACGATGAAGATTAATATTAGTTCATGTCAGGTATTCAATTATTATTATGTACATATATATTATTAATTAGTTCATGTTAGGTATTCCGTTTTTTATTATGTTCATGATGATGATACACTTAAATTATATACATATTATTATTCATATCAGGTATTCAATTTTTTTATGTTGTACTAATTTCGTTTACTCTTTGTCATTGCAGGTGTTGACAGATGGTGGGCGCGGCTCCAGAGCGCTCCGAGGCTCCTTCCTCGGCGCGTGGTGGGAGGGGTGCTTCCATTCCACCCCAGCACCTCCGGAGAGCGTTGCATCTCAGTATGCAGACACCACCGGCGGTCGCTTCTTCTTCGGCTGGGAGAGGTCGGGGGAAGAAGAGGGGTACTAGAGGTGGCCGTGGCGGCGGGAGAGGTAGGAAGGCCGCTACGCCTTCCTCGCCGCCACCCCCAGCTGATTCACCCGACCATAGGACTGCTCCGTCTGAGGTGGACCCGTCTCAGACTCCGGTCCACGAGCCTCGGGCCGACGAGCCTCGGGCCGACGAGCCTCGGGTCGCCGAGCCTTCGCCCCACGAGACTCCGGTCTACGAGCCTCGGGCCGCCGAGCCTTCGCCCCATGAGACTCCGGTCCCAGAGGCTTCGTCCCACGAGACTCCGAAGCAGAGCACGGATCAGGCTACGTCGCAGTCGACCCGATGGGTGGACTGGCCGCCGGAGGCGAGTGGCCATGCTGATGGTGGCGAGGATCGCTTTTCGGATGATAGCTATAGCGAGGGCGAGCTGGTTGACGGGGGCAACGTCTACCAGCGTGGTGGTACAAAGCTCCCGCCCGTGCCGGCGACCCGCGAGCAGAGGTGGTTGATTGCGCCTAATGGGGAGAAGTAAGTGCATTTACTCTTTTTTAACCTTTTGCCTTCACGTTTCTTCAAAATCTAATGCGTTGGCCTTGTCATACTGCAGGGGTTGGATACAAGGCCCTGGTATCTGCAAGCCCAACTTCGTCCTTGGTGTACTTTGTCGGCAGAACTTCCCGGGGTGGGTCACGTTGCCCGGTGAGGGTCAGGTTCGACAGCTCGGACTGAGCTAGGAGCTGTACTTGGCTGCCCCGGCCCCGCCGCAGGAGAGGATCGACGGTGTCTTGTGCCGCACGAGGGCTGAGATGGTGATCCAGACGTTTTGGGTAATTTCTCCTTTACAGAATTAAAAATCAACAGTACCGAGTTATTGTACTAATCAGTGTTGTCTTGTTTGATTGCAGACCTTCTACAGGTGTCTTGAGGGAGAGGAGGAGGCCACGGCTATGGTTATCAAAGCCGAGTGCAGGCGCCTACTTCAGAACTTACGGCACGAGGCTCGGGTGCAGGCTGTTCGAGACTACTACGCCTCGACTAGTATTAAGAGGTCCAAGACGAAGTGCCGCGGCAAGTTTCTGAGTAAGGAGAAGTACATGAAGGTAAATACCTATTCTTAAGGCCTTGTACTTAGTTTCCTTGATTTGATTCGTAGGCGTAGCGCTGAAATTTCTCTTGACTAACTTAGGTGCCCCCGAGATGGTGTGCGGATAGGATGAACTGTTGGGAGGCATTGGTGGATGAGTGCTGCTCTCCCCAATGGCTAGCCGTCCACAACAATGCCAAGGAGTGGCGTGCCAAAATGGTTGGTGTGCCACACCATCAAGGGAGCGCCAACCTATATGAGTACGGGAATAACTGGGTATGTGGTTTGCTTCATGATTCATGCAATTTCATTCTTCATGCTAGCTTGAGCCCTTAACTAATACTTTGTTCCTCTCTTTTAGGAGCGACACAACAAGACGGAGGTGCCAGAGGTGTTTGACCTCTATGCCATGGCCCATACTGCAAAGTACAAGAAGGCCAAGGCATTCTCTGAGTCTGACCTTGATCATCCAGAGAGCTTCACCAACATCTCCTCCCACAACAAGCTCGTGAGGTACAGAGACGAGGGGAAGGCGAGGAAAGGGGAGGACTTTAACCCGAGCCGGCAACCTCTTGATCCAGAGCTGGTGATGATATCTGGTGGCGGGAGGCCCCATGGCTCGATAGCCATTGGGGATGGACTGATACGTTGTCCTATCACTCTCCCGGAGATCAAGAAGCGCCAGACGAGCTCCGATCCTGAGATAAGGCCTCGTCCACGACCAATGGAGCTCCAAATCGAGGTTAGTTATACGGACTCAGATACCTTTCCTCCATTACATTGTGTGTGCGGCCGTCGATGATTACAATGCTAACGAGGAGTGGTGTTGCAGGCTGCTCTTGAGAAAGAGAGAGCGAAGACCCAAGAGCTTCTGACGGAGGCAAAGAGGCAGGCGACGGAGAGGGAGAGGGAGTTGGAGGAGAGGACTGCTACGCTGTTGGAGGAGGAGAGGAACCGGAACGACGCGTCTCACCGGGCCTTATACGAGCTCTTCGTGGTAAGTTTCTTCTGCATATTAGCCAAATCATGCACGTAATGTTCGTTTCATTACTAACTAATATGACTGACTCATGAAAACCAAATGTGCAGACCATGTGCCAGAGCAACGGTCAGACCCCTCCGCCGATGCCAGTCATTGCTCCGGCGGGCACGGTGAGTTTCATTTGAATGGTCATTAGTTACTAGTCTTCACATTTGAGTTGCATCATGCTAACGAGACATTGCAAATGATCTTTGGTGCAGCGTAACTCCCGACAAGCATCGACCGATCCTTCTGCGTCTGCCACTGGCGCGACCGGTCCTTCACCTCCGTGATGACGGTACGCTTTCCCTAGTGTTTTGCTTAACAAATGCATACTTAGCTTAAGAAATGACCTATTTAGCTCCAAAATGTCATATAGTTAGCTTATTTTCCTCGAAAATGACATAATAACCTTACTTAGCTCCAAAATGACCTATTTTACCTAGGCTAGCTCAATAATGACCTATACTTAGCTTAATTAGTTCATTTATGACATAATTAGCTTACTTAGGTCAAAAATGGCATAATAACCTTGGTTTAGCTCCAAAATGTCATATACTTAGCTTATTTTCCTCGAAAATGACATAATAACCTTACTTAGCTCCAAAATGACCTATTTTACCTAGGATAGCTCTGAAATGACCTACACTTAGCATTTTTTCCTCCAAAATGACTTAATATGCTTAGTTAGCTCAAAAATGGCATAACTACCTAGGCTAGCTCAAAATTGACCTATACTTAGCTTAGCTAGTTCATTTATGACATAATTAGCTTACTTAGGTCAAAAATGGCATAATAACCTTGGTTTAGCTCCAAAATGTCATATACTTAGCTTATTTTCCTCGAAAATGACATAATAACTTTACTTAGCTCCAAAATGACCTAATTTACCTAGGTTAGCTCTCAAATGACCTATACTTAGCTTAGCTAGTTCATTTATGACATAATTAGCTTACTTAGGTAAAAAATGGCATAATAACCTTGGTTTAGCTCCAAAATGTCATATACTTAGCTTATTTTCCTCGAAAATGACATAATAACCTTACTTAGCTCCAAAATGACCTATTTTACCTAGGATAGCTCTAAAATGACCTATACTTAGCATTTTTTCCTCCAAAATGACTTAATATGCTTAGTTAGCTAAAAATGGCATAACTACCTAAGATAGCTCAATAATGACCTATACTTAGCTTAGCTAGTTCATTTATGACATAATTAGCTTACTTAGGTAAAAATGGCATAATAACCTTGGTTTAGCTCCAAAATGACCTATTTACCTAGGTTAGCTCTAAAATGACCTACACTTAGCATTTTTCCTCCAAAATGACTTAATATGCTTAGTTAGGTCAAAAATGGCATAATTACCTAGGTTAGCTCAATAATGACCTATACTTAGCTTATTTAGTTCATTTATGACATACTTAGCATACTTAGGTCAAAAATGGCATAATAACCTTGGTTACCTCCAAAATGTCATATACTTATCTTATTTTCCTCGAAAATGACATAATAACCTTACTTAGCTCCAAAATGACCTATTTACCTAGGTTAGCTCTAAAATGACAGAAGTAAGCAATAAGAAGAAGAAAAAGAAGAGGAGAAAAAGAAAGAGAAGAAAAATTCTTATTCTTCTTCTTCTTCTTCTTCTTCTTCTTATTCTTCTTTTTCTTCTTCTTCTTCTTCTTTTAGTCTTCTTCTTCTTCTTCTTCTTCTTCTTCTTCTAGTCTTCTTCTTCTAACTTTCTTCTTTCCCATTTTGCAGATTTGCTTCAGATCACGGAAACTTGCGTTGATGGAGTCTACTCTTCTCCTTGTCCTTCCTTTTTGTTTTGATTTTGTAGGATGAACAATGTGAAACTTGCTACCTATATATGTATGTATGGATGAAACCATTGTATATGGACTTTTTGCTTAATTGTTGGATATGTTGGCTATATATATGTTGGATATGGACTTTTGATTTGGTATATATATGTGTTGGATGATCATATCCATATGGCAGGGATATGTATGCTTGTTGAAAGTATTTTCAAATGAATATATATATATATATATATATATATATATATATATATATATATATATATCTGTGAAATTGATTGAATTTAAGAAAAAACAGAATTAACAGGGGCAATATAGGCACTTTGCCGTCTGCCAGCAGACGGCAAAGCTGCCACGTGGCAGCTACCTGTGCAACCTGGGGGGCACCTGGGCTGGCCTATTTGGGCACTTTGCCGTCTGCCAGCAGACGGCAAAGGCTGGTGTGCTTTGTCGTCTGCTGGCAGACGGCAAAGGGCATGCATTGGCCCAGCTGACGTCAGCTGGCAGACGGCAAAGAACTTTGCGCCTTTGCCGTCTGCTGGCAGACGGCAAAGTACGCCGTTAGCCACCTAACGGGCCTAACCCTATCCCTCTGCCGTCCAAGGGATATGCCGTCTGCTTGCTTAGTTTGGCTGACGGCAAACTTCTTTGCCGTCCGCTTTATTTAAGCAGACGGCAAAGCAGCCCTCTGCCGTAGTTCATTCAGCCGGACGTGGGGCCGTCTGCTGGCTGACGACAAAGCGCTTTGCCGTCCGCCAGACATTCCTTTGCCGTCTGCCATGGCAGACGGCAAAGTGCCTGATTCCTGTACCACCCGCCACCAACTACCTCCCTGAAGCAGCTCCAAAGGAATTGAGCTGACACGCATGTGAAGAAAATGTGATTAGAATCTTCCGTCGTCGCACACAGGGGACAAATGCCATTACCAGGGCCATTACGTTTAAGCACCCCCACCCTTGAAGGTACCCTACCACGAATCAATTGCCAAAGGAAAATGCGAATCTTCAGGGGGAGATTGACATCCCAAAGCTGGGAAAGAGGTGCCAGCCAAGGCGAGGCAGCTACAGCCCAGTATAGGGATCTCGTGGAGAAGCAACAGCAGGATTCCAGGTGCCAAGCCACTCGATCCGGCTCCAAGGATGGAGTGTGAAGAGCCGCGCACTCCAAAAGAGACTCCTAGGCATCTGTTTCCACTTGGCAAAATACACGGCAAAATGCGAGGTTCCCAAGATCAAAGAGGGCAACCTCGACCGAAATATGGGGCACCACACAAATGGAGAAGATCTCCGGGAATCGAACCAACAAAGGCTGGTCTCCAGCCCATCTATCAATCAAATAGAGGGTAGAGGAGCCGGTCCCAACAGAGATAAACGTCCCAAGATGCAGGGTGGGCATGAGTTGGATCACAGACTGCCAGAATTGGGGACCCCCCCCCCCCCCCCCCGATCGCTGGCAGAAAGCAAGAGGCTGACCCCAAAGGTATTTGACCCGAATGATGTCTAGCCAGAGGCCCCCCTAATTATTCGCGATACGCCACAACCACTTGGATAGAAGAGCAATTGTTCATTCGCTTGGTGCAAATAATCCTAAGGCTACCCTGATCCTTGGGTTTACAAAGCTCCGACCATTTAACCATATGATACTTTTGTTTATCGCCCTCGCCCGCCTAAAAGAAGCGGGATTGGTACTTCACGATCTCGTGGTGGAGACTCTCGTTCAAGCTATAAAAGCCCATGATGAACATGGGCAAACTAGATAAGGACGAGTTAATCAACATCGTCCTAGCCGCCTTGGATAGCCATCTGCCTTGCCAAGGTTCAACTCGGTATTGGATATTGGTCACCACTGGACGAAGATCCTTTACGAGCAGGCATGAGTAACTAATCGGGATCCCCATGTAAGAAGAAGGGAAGGACCTGAGCCGGCAGTTAAGCCGGTCCGTGATCCTTTGCCTCTCCTCATCCGAGTCTCCCATAACCATGACCTCACTCTTATTGAAGTTAATGGTTAACCCCGACATCTCCTGAAAGCACAAAAGAAGAAATTTAAGGTTGGCGATGTCTAACTCCGATCCCTCGACCATAGAATGGTGTCCCATTTCCACCAGTCATCCAAATATGATGCTGTTTATACCTATCTGCTTGTGGAAATTAAAACATGTTGCTAAATAGGATCTTTCGTCTACCCTTGCAGCTGAAGAACTACAAGGAGATGGGCCGGGTGATGTGCGTCAAAGCTGAAGCGATTCCGAAGTTCCGCAAGAAGCTGGAGGCATCTGAATAGCAGGGTCTGTCTTTGCACATAGGAGAAGAAGGCCCAGGTGGTGGAATTTTGCTGCTGTCCACATAGTACAACTACAAGAACCATCCGCATTTTCGCGCTGTTAGGAGTGCCATTAGGTGCAAATGTGCAATTGTCACTGCGGACGTGATGAGGTTAATCTGTAGGAAGGAATCGTTTATGAACTATTCCATCTTTCATGTACTGCTACAAGATATTCATGGAGGGTTTCTTTGGTTGCCTGAAGACATGAGTTTTGTTACTCTTGATCTACTCTCCTGTTCAAGACCACCACCACCATTTCTGTAAGCATGTATGCAAGAACTGTGATATGTGTTAATTCTTCTTTATGTTGGAAGGTTGCTCCTCCTTTCACAACAGGTTAACACCATGAAGTCAGTGGTAAAACGTTGTTGAATAGTTCCTCTTTTCCAGAGCATCAAGTTCTGGCGCCAGAAAATAGCATAGAAGCCACACTAGTGTACATGATTTGCCTTTTCAACATTATACACGTACGTAATGCATTGCAGACAAATAATTGCTAGCCTGCCAGCCAGCTATTAATTCGAGTAAAATAAATCTCTCCAAAAATAAAGCGTGTTGGAAATTCCCCTAAAACAAACTAGAGTAAAAAAAATTAGGAGAACAATTTTACCAGCGGGACTGGGGTAATTGTAATTTTACTAACACCTCAGGTTGATGTTTCAGTGAACTTAATTTATTTTTGAAATGCTTGCCGAGGCAAGGGCAGGAACTCTGCCATTTCATTAAGAAGGAAGTTGCCCAGTTAATTTAGGAAAACCGGGCTAAAACCAAAATACAAACACTAAATACACAAAAAAGAAAACTAGAGCTTGGGGTAGGGTTGAGATGAACACACACTTTTTTTTTTCTTGAAGGCAATCCTTCATGTACCTGATGACACGGGCTAAAGTCTCTCTCATGACTTTAACGGCGGCGGTGTACCAAGAAAGTCGCCCTAGAGGTGGGAAAAAGGGAGGCTGCAATATGTTTTTTTCCCAGCCGGACACTAGAGTTTCTGCAGTGGGGAGTTAGCTTTGCGCGGCCTGTCGGCCTGGCCCCTCCTGCTGTACCCCTGTTTACCAACATTAAGCATACAAAGTGCGTGCACGGTACAAGAAACGGGTATACAATATTACCCTAGGGTCTGAATTCAAATACATTATTATTTTTGCTTTTATTTGATATGGCAGTTCACGATTGCAACAGCAACAACAGGACATGAGTAAATAGAGACTTGAAACAAATAATACATAACAACACGATATATACAATAATACATTAATTGTTTCACACAGTAAAGATATTTGGAGACATGAGTGACAACCAAAGGCACGAGGCAGTTTCCTTCACCTTATGCTGCATATGTGGCATTCAACTTTGGCACATCTCTTTCTTCTTGTTTGTAAGGCACCAAACCAATTGATTGAACTGGGAACGGAAGCTTGTAGATAATATGACAAGACAGAGTCCGGCTCTATAGATCGCTTACCTCTAGTATCCCGTGCAGTTGGTCCTTGATGTGCTGGGGCACCTCCTGACTGCTACCATTGACCACTGTGAGCCGAACGAGGTTCGGCCGGACCTTGCGAACATCTGATGAGACCATGGGCCATTTGATACATGAAGGGATCTCGTCCCAGCGCCAATTCGTGAAGGAGACTCATCTTCCCGAGAGCACTCTCAAGTGCGGCCCCATGTCTAGATTGCTCGAATCCGTACAGAAACAATGACCGGAATTTAGTCATCTTGTGCAGTGGGCACTTCCCTTGATCCCATTCTCCTTCTTGGGCAGGTTTTACACCCCATCAGCGTTTTGATTTTCGGTTTGACATTTTTTTCGCCCTAGGCCGAGATGGCAGAATTTCGGCCATTTTCAAATTTTTCGGCCGAAATTTGACCAAAATTTGACTGAAGTTTGACTAAAATTTGACCAAAATTTGCCAAATTTGACCAATTTCGGCGGAAAGATAGATCTCGCCCCAGGCCGAGATGGCCGAAATTCGGCCGAAATCCGTTTTTTTCGGCCGAATTTCAAAACACAGCACCCCATAGCGTCTGCAGCTCGTCTAGTTCTTCCTTGATGGACGCTGGAAGCGTGAGCTTGTCTGCAATCACATGCCGCAGCGTCTTTATCTTCCAGAAGGATGGGTGAATCTCCTTGACTTGAGTTACCATTATGTCTAGTGCCTGCAGGTTGAGCAGACTCTTGATGCTGGAGGGGAGCTTCTTGAGGTCCTTGCAGTTAGAAATAGATAGGTACCACAAGTGAACCATGTCACCAATCTCATTTGGCAGTTCCTAAATCCTTAATCCGTGTACATAGATTACACGAAGGAACTTGGACCCACACAGAAACTTGAGATCGTGCCGACGCTTCGGGCTCACGCCTTGGCTGTCATTGCTTCGGTCATTCTCCTTGACCCAGCATATGAAGGAACGCAGCTTACGGAACTTATTGGTGAATGTCGTATGTCCACCTTCGAAACTCAGGAAAGAGAGCCGGCGCACCGATGGTGGAACAAAGATGTCATGCATGCCATGAATATCCATGAATCCAGCCTCACGAGCCTCTGAATGCAGTAACCCATGGAGGCTTCGGTGAACGTGGACATACTAAATGATGCCGGCGTCATCCATCCCATTATTCTGAACAAGGCATCTCAAGACCAGTTCCTTGAGGTAGTTGTAACCCAGCTCCTCCATAGTCTTGCCTTTCTGTGGCTTGATGAATCCCTCGGCCATCCAAATCTTCACGGTATAATCGACAGGTAGCCTCATATTCTTGGGGAAACCGGCCAAGTAAAGGAAGCACGACTTGAGGTCGTTGGGAAGGTCTTCAAAGCATGCCCTGAAGACCCTCTCGAGCATCGTCGTTCTTGTGGATAGGTTAGCTTGAGTTATAGAGCTCATCTGCCACTCGATACGCTTTTCCTTGGACAGTACAGATTCAATTATCTTGTTTCCCTCAACGCCTTGTGCTTCTTCATTCCTGGTCCAGGCCTGAGCTGTTGCAGCACTGCTTCCCACTGCCCCAGCTTCTCCTTGAATCGAAGGAGTCCAGCCAGGAGAACTATAGCTAGAGGGTAGCCCCCAGTTATATCATACACAATTTTGTCATACTTGCTCGTGTCTTCCTTTACATAGGACAGTTCTTTCCTGAAGGCCATCGAGCAGAACAACTCTCCACTTCTTTTTTCATTCAAACGGCTCAACATGTGGATTCTATTGATGCCATCTTTGTTCATTGTGTTAGCATGCCAAGCTACTTCTTCGCTCTCAGTGTCCAAAATGAGCAGGACACTGCTACCATTATTGTCATCTGGTAGGCTCGCCCTCACACAGTTGAGGATGGTTTTGGAGGATATGGCACCTAGAATCACCAGATACCTCTTTTTCTTCAGGAGGTATCTGAGCTTATCAGCGATATAAATGCCTTCGATATCAATGTCTTCATCTGACTGATCTTGTCCTGCACTTTCACATGCTCTATTATAGATTCCTTGGAGGAGATCATTTGTCGTGGAATCTGGCGGCATGTCATACCAAACTAGAATATCGAACTGATTAGTCACCTCCCTATGTCTATAGATAACCTGTAACAGTGCCAGTAACAGTGTACTCTTTCCGACACCACTCTCTCCAAGTATGGAGATAAACATTTGCTGAGGATGATCTTCACGAAGAAGCATTTTCTTAAGTGTCTCCACATCTTCGTCCAAACCCACGGCATTCTCATAGTCATCCCGCCTGTTCATTGAATTATACGATTAATGCCAATGGATTGATTAACTCTAGAATGCAAAGTGCAAAAGCATGTTAGATGTAGCACGTCATGTCAGTATATTCGTCTTCTATCAAATTTTCCCTAAAACTAATATTTTCTGCTTAAAATTAGCTTGATTGCGGTGACGGTTACTTCCATACTACACCCTCCATTCAGCTATGTAAGACCCCTCATATTTTGGGTTGAATTTTAAGCATTAATTTGACTAACAAAATATAAATTATATGATACAAAAAGTATACCATTAGATTCGTACACGAAACAAGTTTACAATGCTATAATTTTTATCACATATAACTCATATTTTATTAGTCATATTCATGGTCTAAGTTTGACTCAAAATACGAGGGGGCTTACATACCCAAATGGAAGTAGTAATCTAACACTTGTTGTTTTACAATAGGGCTCTAGGACTTCAAACCGGTGGTCGTGGCTACATTTTTTTTCGACAAAGGGTGGATTTTATTGACTCAAAATGAAGCATCAAGTGGATACAAACACAATGAGCACACACCTGGCCTCTGCATAGCTAGGATGCACACAACCAACACCAACACACACACAAATAAACACGCCGGTAAATAGCAAAGTCATACAAGACCAAAGCTATGCCTAACCAAGAAAAAAAATCCCCGAAGCGATCAAAACAGCGATTGACAAACTACAGCAACAACCATATCCGCACCAACCATCTCTTGACACCACAAGGACAACGAGGTTCTTCAACAGCAACGCCTTCAGGAAGGGAATGAAGCTCAAGCGCCGCCATCACCAGGTCCAACCACCAAAGGCCAGAATCTAGGTTTTCATCCTGAAGAACGAGCCTGAGCATATCCAAGCAATGTCTTCAACAAGGTAACGACGCAAAAACATCGCCATTGCCAGGTATAACCAACTCAGGTTATACCTAGGGTTTTCACTCTGGAGCTCGTGACCGGGTACTCGAGAAGCACCACCAAATCGAAGCCAATCATGTGTTGTCGCCACCACTTTTCCGTGATCCCAGCATCTACATGCACTGGACTAGAAATCAAACCGCCGTCGCTGCACAACCATACCCTCTTCGTCAAGCCGCCGTCATACATTGCATCTCATCATTGAAGGCAAACTAGATGGAGTGAGAGCCACCAAAACCCACAAAGGAGCCTTTCGGCTGCATCCCACAACGTCGCCTGTACGAGCAATAGGCAGCAGCCACCAAATCTGGAGAGAGGAACCCTCACAAAGACCTTTCGGTGGCCACCGCATCCGTAGTGAGGGCGCTGCCGCATGTCGGAGTGGCCACCACATAGACCAGCACCGATGGTGGAGCACACTACTGCTAACTACCACCTCGTCGGAGAGAGCCCTGCCCAGGCCCGTCGGCCCAGGGGCTGCCATGGTCGGATCTGGTGCCCCAGATCCAAACCGCCGTAGCACTCCTAGCCTTGCTGTGATGGTAGCCGCAGGAGGTCGCTACACCGGAGCTGCGGCCTACCACCGAAACCACGCCGAGTGTCACCAGATCGGGGCCGAGCATGACCAGAGGCGCTACAATGCAAAGGGGCCCAGGCCAAGGGGACCAACGACCCAAGGCGAGGAGCCCCACGGCTGGAGAGGAGGGCAGCCATAGTCGGCTGTGGTGCACGCCGGGCGTGGGAGCACGGGGTAGACGCCAGGTGTGGTGGCGCGACATCCACATGGGGAGCAAGGGCCTAGGAGCACGAGATGGCGCACGAAGAGTCCTGTCGCCGCCGACCACCGATCAGAGCTTTGCCTTAGACGGCACCTGTCGGCGGCGGTGAGGGAGAGAGGGAGCGAGGGAGGACCTTGAGCGGTGGCGGCAGCGAGCCACCCGAGTCACCCGAGGAGACGACGCGGGGGCGAGTTGTATACAAAGGAATATTTGTGCACTCACTATAAAATAAATAAATGGACATCACCGTTCTCTATGGGTATTCTAGTTCTGATTTGCGGGAACTAGAGATCAGGTCTGAAAAGACCCCTCATTGGACATGGTTGGCCCAAAAGAGTTTTTTTTTTTAACACAGTACAGACGCAAGCGCTCATATACACGCGTATACACTCACCCCTATGAACGCACACACGCACACCCTACCCCTATGAGCACCTCCGAGAGACTGAGCCGGCATATCATCTTGAAATTTACGAAGTCACCGTAGGCACCTCGTCGTCGACGGGAACGTCTCCTCCCACTGAATGCGCATCGCCGGAAATCCTGAAATAAATCCAGGAATAAATGCGAGCACCAGGATTTGAATCCTGGTGGGCTGGGGATACCACAGTCCCTCTAACCATCCAACCACAGGTTGGTTCGCGCCCAAAAGAGTTTTCGAAACAACTTCCACACACTCATGCCAAATTGTGTGTGTTTGAAAAGAGGTGGACCCAAAAGGCTAGAGCACCCTACGCGGCTCAAGGCACACACGGGGCCAAAAGACGCATGTGCATGTGAGGTGTCACATTGTCAACACATATTATTGAGTTTACATTTTTGAAGTTTGACTCATCACACCTGGTCAATGCCATAAACTCATCCACTCATCAGTAACCCTAACCCTTGTCACTCTCTCTAGATATTAACAAGATGACGACAACCTCTCTCTCTCTCTCTCTCTCTCTCTCTCTCTCTCTCTCTCTCTCTCTCTCTCTCTCTCTCTCTCTCTCTCTCTCTCTCTCTCTCTCTCTCTCTCTCTCTCTCTCTCTCTCCACCCCCGGTCACTGTCCCTTCCATGCGCTCGATCCCTGTTGCCCGCTAATCCTCCATCACGGTGGTCTCTTTTTCTCTTCTATCCACCTCCCGGTCGCTGCCCCTCCACTTCTTGGCCGTGTGTCGGTGGATCTCGGCCGTGGCACCGCACCACACACGGCTGCGCGGATTTCACCAATATGGTGCGAAAACTACAGACCTACATAATGGTGACTGCTATGTACCTTCTTTGGCGCAAGGAACAGGCACCAGAGTCCTTCACCGGTGACGAGATTTTTCTTTCATTCTCTCTTTTTTGCTTTTGTCTTCTCTTTGTGTATTATCTAACCGCGATTGTGCATCCCTCTTTAGATCCACCGCCAGGAAAAAAGTTTCCGCACATCCACCACGAAGAAAACAAGTCTACTCCACGGTCGACAACGCCCCCTCCTATGGCATGGACAATGCCTCCTACCGCAATCTCCGACCTCAGCAGCCACCGTGCCAAGGCCTCCCTCAATGCCGACACGCTCCTCCACTCCAAAGGTATATTTTAATCTTTTTATAATTTGGTCAATGTAACTAGTTGAATTTTTGTGTGTGTATAGTTATATCATTGTGTAGTTAGATCTTGGCACGGAGGTGTGAGACTTAAAATATGTGTGCTTTGATTATGTGAATAGTGTAGTTGTGTAGTTACATCTTAGCATCTTTGGAGGATATATGTTTAGTTATCTGAGCTATTTTGGACGGTCAATGTTTAGTTAAAGATATTGGAAGATGCATGTTTAGTTTAGTTATCTTAGCATTTTTGTTCGATGTTTAGTTAGCATTTTTGGAAGATGTGTAGTTGTATTTACATTTGTTAGATTTCATGTTCGAAATATTTTCGATAAGTACGTATTATTGAAACTCCTTTTTGCTAAGTGTGCAATACTACAGTTGGTATTTGCAGAAGGGTGTTGGATAGGGCTGGGTTGAGAACTTGAGATGGATGATGTATTCCATCGTGTTGTGGCACTATAATGCACTTTCTCCGCACACACAAAAAAGACATTATGATGCACTGCAATAGACCTTTTTTAATTAAGAGTGTATTTTGGCAGTGTTACTAAAGTATCATACCAGTGATAACTACACTACATTGACACTGCAAATTATGTTGGAGGTGTGAGACTTAAAAATCCTCTGGTGGACAGCAATATGAAGTTCATATTCTTTCCCTATGGAATGCCATCTCAACATAAGCGAGAATTGAATTTTGTGCAGCTGCATCCCGGAGGAAAGAAGATGGAGATTTTCCAAATCGGCTGTTCACCATAGGATATTTGCATTGTTCTGGCACGAACTCTGCAAGTTCGTTCCCCGCACGCATCAAGTCTGTTCTCCCTCATTGTGATGCAGTGTTATCATCACGAATAACTTATTTGGTATGGGTAAATCTATCTGTATCATTACTTTGATTTGAATAACGTTTCGGCTGTTTGCTACATGCTTTAATAAAGATGGTTGTGTGCATTGTATGACGCAGAGACCGGAGGTCTAACCTCCTTCCGAACAAAAAATTGTATCATTACTTTGAATTGAATATATGATTATGTCGGTGCAAGGATTTTTTTTTTCCAGTAACTGACCGGTTACCGGATCTAGTGTACCCCTCCGAAAAATGTTGATACCGGACAGAAAAATCCGGATGCACTTAAATTTAAACATTTTTCGCTGTTATTGTCTCTAGTAGTGGGTCATTCGTGCTTGAAAAAAATAGAGGATGGAGGTGCAGCAGGGAGGGTTCAAACCCGCACCCTTTGGGGAGAAAAGGAAGCGTGCTTAACGCTGGAACATGCACTAGTATGTGAATATGTTAGGTTACATTTTAGGTAAACGGTTCCCATCGGCCGACCGATCATTGGCTCTATCGGCCGCATTGCCAGCATGCCACGTGCCCCAGGCGATAGACATGTAGTATCGGCCACCACCCCGTGGTCCCACTCGGAGCAGGGGCGAATTTACCGTACGGGCACCCATACTCCCTCTGTATCAAAATATAAGATGTTTGTTTTGACACTATGACAGTGTCAAAAGACGTCTTATATTTTGATACGGAGGGAGCAGATGCTACCATCGCTCAGTTCACTCGTAAGCCTGGCAACGCATCACTCCGAAAATATAACTATGGAGGTGTTTGTTTCGGGAAGAAAACTCCGTTACCTGTTTACGACGTAAACGAA